>OZ014475.1:21337831-21937831 GCA_963965965.1 Trididemnum nubilum | reverse complement strand
GATAAAAATTAATGCTTTGGAAATCTGACATAGAAATTAGCAGTGCAAAAACATGACTAGACTGGTTGCATAAATGGACCATGGCTATGTGCGAGGTAGCTATTTTCTTAGTTACAAGCTGGTACCGCAAATCATAAAGTCTCATGGTTCAATGAAAGTCACAAGGAGTAATTCATTTCGTCTATATTTAACATAGAAAAATAATTGGTGTGGGGGGTCTAATGAAACACAATTGAGTCGAATTGATTGGTAATTAACAAATACTACTGTATGTAGCCCCCCTATTCCTGAGCTTGTAAATATTTTTATGAAACCTTATGTTCAGCATGTTTCAACAAGCGATCAAATTTGATTGCTTAGTTTTGGTGATTTTTCAAAGTTATACTAATTTGTGAGTTATATTTTTGACAAATTAGGCCCCCCCTTCTAAATAAATACTGTATTTCTAACGATGCTTTAGATCATTTTTTAGTCCATTCCAGTATGCTTAACATTTCCCATCATATTAAACATATTGTTGTTTTTTTTTGTTCAATTTATATCATAAAATGGTGTCACCCCAAAATGGTAACACCCGGGGCGGGCCGCCCCTCCCTTAGCGACGCCACTGCTTGACAAGCATTCGCAACCTTACTACTACATCAACTGCAAGCTATTTGCGGAGTTGCAAACGGTATTATAGCTGTTTCACATGAGCACTTGACATTTTCCCTACTGAAATCCAAACGAAAAAGATACAAAAGGAAATAGAAATTTTAGCGGCTAAAATTGAAAAAGCAACTGAACTACAGGATATCATTTTTCAATACTGTATCTAATACTACTTTTATCATACAAAGCTTTTTCAGTCGATGGGGACGACTACTATAAACCGCACCTGTCTGCCTTCTTCTACATTGTTATTGGTTCACAAGTGATGGGAATAAGTGGTCAACTAATTTGATCAAAACAAGGAAAGAAAAAAGCGTAAAGAATTTCACTTGTACCTGGTAATCCTAAAATAACAGAATGTCCTTTAGTCCTGATCGAAATAGAAACTCAGCAGCTGTGTAATCTCTCAAAACTTGCAAAATTATTGAAGTCTTTGGTCAATACACTGGCTAAACAACTCGATATTAAAAATACCCTTTTTTTAGTCTTAGGCGCTTGGTATTATAAAGCTTCCTACAGCGAACGGTAAGACTCAATGGATAAGTTCGACAATTATTGCTTTTTTCGAGAGGCGCGCTTTATCCATAAGCTTGAAAGGCAAAGTGGCCCTCATGCGACGATATCTGTCAGACTGGCGAGACATTGTATTTCCTCATTTGCAAAACTTCAATAAATCTTCAAAAATATTAGCTGTTTGTTTGTAGTTAATTGGCTGTAAAACAATTTAACGGCATTAACGGTTGCTAACTGGTTTTTGTCGACTTGTTAAATATTCCTGTTACGTCTTTTATCCTTTGAACGTTTTTTTTGCAAGCCAAAATTTTTGGGGTTACTAAGCACCAGAGGTGGGCACGGATAACACAAAACTACAAGTGTAGCAAAGAGCAGGGATTATTTAAACGCATCAGAAAGCGCAGCGTAATATGCGCAATTTAAAGTTTTCTGTCACTGGATCGCAGCGCAATGCTACTTTTGCGATTTGCGCAGCGGAATTTCGCAACTAAGCCAAAGCGCAACCTCACTTCTGCAACAAAATCACAAAATACAATGAAAATTTCACAATTTTGCGATTTTAGATAGAAAAAGACTAAAATTATTTAATTAAGAAAGCTGATTTTGACAATAATGTATAACAATGGAAATGAAGAAAAATTAAGTTAAAAGTACGATATAAAATTGTGCAACCGGTACTAATTAAAAACCAAAAAAATTAAAGCGCAGCGCAGCTTATCCGCAGCAAATCTTAAAGGCATTATTCCGCAACGCATTTTTCGCAATTGCGGGGATTGCGCATTGGCCACCTCTAATTACGTGGTAGGAAATTGAGTTACCAGAATAAATATGACTTCTGGGTATAAATTTTGCTAAAAAAGGAAGCGAGGAACACAAGCATTTTAACATCTTTTCCAAGGAAACCGCGACAAATGCCTAGTCCGGGAATCAAGCCCTGAAGTAGCAACTTTCGGTTGCAAACGTAACCGCTTACCTAATCAGTATGATTTCATACAGTCACGAGCATTCTACAGTAGATCTACTTAAAAAGTTTTTGTCCTTATTCAAATGAAACTTGGGATGCAATAGTTTAGGTTGAAAGTTTTTTGTCTCGTCAGTATTTGAAATTGCAGACAGCAAGTAAACATTTGAGTAAGAAATAGCAGCTCAAAAACTCTAGCGCTTCATTAAAACGCTTTTTTAGTAAAAAATTGTGAACAAATTGATAAAAATATACTGATAAAATTAATAATAAGCTATAGACAGTATACAGAGTCTTATAGGCACAATCAAACCTTTGATTAACAGCTTAAGACATACTGTTTCGGAATCGACATTCGTCTTTTATTCCTCGTCAGTATAGCAAGGACTACAGGCAGGCGCGTAGCCAGGATTTGGAAAAGGGGGGGGGGGGCTATTTTGAAAGAGTGAGAAGTGTGCAAACGACCTTGACTCGAATTTTCATTGATCTTGAATCAGTTTCAGACGGATTGTCCGATAATTGAGACGAAATGTTTCGGAAAGCTCGGAAATTCAAAGGTTTTTTCCGCCCAAAATTAGGTGATCTACAAAAAAAAAAAAAAGGTCTTCGCCAAAGTGATTTTTCGGCCGAAATCCGAAATACAAAGGTTTTTTCCGCCCAAAATTAGATGATCTCCAAAAAAAAAAAAAAAAAAAAGGTCTTCGCCAAAATTCAGAGTGATTTTTCGGCCGAAATACAAAGGTTTTTTCCGCCCAAACTTAGGTGATCTCCAAAAAAAAAAAAAAAAAAAAAAGGTCTTCACCATACTTGAGACTGATATTTCGTCCAATTTCGCAAATTCAGACGTTTGAGGGGGGGCTGTTTTCGAATGAGGGGGGCTATTTTCCATTTTTCACATAAAATCGGCCTCAAAAGCAAAAATAAGCCCCCCCCGCCCCCCCCCCCCCCTGGCTACGCTACTGACTACAGGTATGAACATGAGCGTAGAAAGGCAAAGAATCGCAAATTAACCAGATCATGACACAATTTTTTTCCCAAAAATATAAAATTACTGATGATCCCTGAGATTGGGTGAAACAGCTGTCTAAGGCATGCCATTGGAAATTATTTTGCATTGAACTATTAGAACTATCTCGTGTAATATTGTGGTTACTTTATATTTTTGGGAAAAAAATTGTGTCATGTTCTGGTTAATTTGCGATTCTTTGCCTTTCTACGCTCATGTTCATACCTGTAGTCCTAGCTATACTGACGAGGAATAAAAGATGAATGTCGATTCCGAAACAGTATGTCTTAGACTGTTAATCAAAGGTTTGATTGTGCCTATAAGACTCTGTATACTGTCTATAGCTTATTATTAATTGATAAAAAGAATAATAAAAGCTTCGGAGCAGAGAATATGGGTTAAGCACTTAGTTTGATCAGAAAAATTAGAGCCAAAAATATATGAAACATATTTGAATTAGAAACGTTTCGGTTTATTCTAAAACCATTATCAATCTAGAAACATAGAAAGATCACTCAAATAGCTACATGTAACGTAATCCTTAATGCAAGCGTGAAAGTTAATGCCTATTATCAGCCGGACGAGGGAGCTGGGAAGGATATCTGGAACAGTACATATATGAAATGGAAAAGCTAAACCAAGGGGCAACTAAATGGATGAAACTTACCGAAAAACGTAGCAATCGAGGAAGAAGACTTACCACTGACATAACAGAGTAACGAAAACTAACTAAAACTGACTTAAATTCACATTGACAGATAAAATTCACCAAAATTTAGCAGAAAAAAACTCGACCAGCTAATGCTGTTGCCTCAAACTTTCATTTGAGTGATCTTTCTATGTTTTTAGATTGATAATGGTTTTAGAATAAACCGAAACGTTTCTAATTCAAATATGTTTCATATATTTTTGGCTCTAATTTTTCTGATCAAAATAAAAAAGCCATTTCTGCGTTTTGGCAATATTTCTTATTTTTAGAATCATTAAGCATTCCCACCTGTTTGCTCCTAATTTATTGATAATTTTTTTTAATAGAACTTTTAGTCAGAAAATTTGAAATTCTTCACAGCCAGAAGCTTTTGATCAAGCTGAAAGACATGCTTTAAAGGCAAAATTATGATTATGAAGCTTATTTTTCTCACTATAGATAGTAAAAATCATAAGCGCAGCCAGGATTTTTGATTGGGGAGATGGGACAAACCGCAAATCTCCTGCAATGACGTTATCAGAAATTTTCCGCAGAGACTTTATATGGGAAAAAGAGACTGCAGAATGGAAAATCAAAAGTTGGGCCTGGGGTTGGCGCGCAGCTAGGATTATACTAAGGGTGGACTAGAATCAAAAGTCAAAGTATCTTTTTCAAAAATGTCTAAATTGAGAAGTGTGACAAGCAAACTATTGTAGCTCAAGTGCACAACAAACGGGGGTCTGGGGGCAATGCCCCAAATCGCTGGGCAATTTTGTAATTTTTTGGAAAAACATCTATTTTACTGTAATGCCATTTGAATCATATTTCGCACGTTTTTAGAGCTATTTAAAAGAACTAAATTGTAAGATTTTAAAGACATTGAAAAGACTTAAATTGTCCAGCTCTTTTTCCCCTCGTTTACGTACAGGTCAAGTTCAAAACACTTTTAAGCGCTTACATTTTTTGATAAAATTTTCTTAATCACTTGACGATTTCAAATCAAGCAAAAATTTGGACTTGCTGGGCTAAAAACAGTATGAAATTTGCCCGGGCAAACTAATTTTAACGGGTTTTGCGTGATTTTTTTGTATTGTACCACAACCGAAAAGAGAGGGAGCGTGGAAACAATGGCTCGCCCCTAAATAGGTTGCCGTCTAACCTCACTTTGTTCAATAAACATTTACCTACCTAATTTTTTTCCAAAAGCATTTTGTTGCGTAAAAATTAGGTTAGATGGATTGTTACTTAAAGTTGATTTCATAGATGGCTATTAATCTTGTCATTGCATTAAGCTTATAAACGGTTTACAAAGCATTCACTTTGAGGTTTTCACTCTTGACCAAAATGTTGGGATAAGCCTAAAACGCATTCTCACCAAATTTGAAGTTTTTACACCTTTTCGTTTTCATTGTATTGCAGTTCAAAATCAGTTGTTTTCCGCTTACTTCAGTGTTGCGATTTTGTCAGTATTGTGATAGAAGTTTAACCTTTGAAAAGCTGATTTATATATCTTGAAAAGCAGCTACTTTTACAGTGCTAAACCTTTACTTTGTTTTTCAATGACTCTGCCGCAAAAAAAATCATCAAGAATCAAGAACATCAGTAACTTTTTGAAATTTTGTTTCTAATTGGCAACCCTGGCAAAATATTTAAGGGGAAAAAGTCTTTCTAAGGGGAAATCGAATTTGTTATATGTCAGGAACGGAAGGTCGCAGAAAGCTCAAATTTGGTGAAGTTGGTCTTCAGATCTGTCAAATGTTTTTCAGAGAAAATCAAGCAAAAAAATTTCCGATCTGAATGCCCTTGTAAATGAGGACCTAGGGTTACAACTTTTAGGGCAAAAACCCTGAATTTTTTAAGGGTTCTTGTACATTTAAATTGATTTGTAAAAATTTGAATTAGGGGCCCGGGCTCAGTGGTCGTCATTATTAATATTATTACTAATTACTCTTGCACGCGTAAATGCTAAAACAAACTGCAACTGAAGAAAACATAGGTTATTTTGTCATCATTTTGATCATTGGTGGTATTGCAATTAGGGGGCGGGCTCCCTGCCTACGCCTATGATGAAAATGTTATAGAAGAACTTGGCCATCATGTGACAACTTAAATTGCTTTCTGCTCTGGTGCTCATCTAGCGTATGAATATTTTCAATGTTTGTGTCGCATTATGCGCAGCAGTTCAATTTTGGTATCTAAATCCCTTCTTCGCAATTGGTCGATCCGAGATTGTGCTGAATTCTTCTTATTGCCTTATACTGTTGTTATAAATTAATTGCACCATGCTAATCTCATTAAGGCACAAATAGCGGTTAGAACGTTCGCCTGTCGGCACGCTGTGTTCAATTCGCAGCCGGGTTATGCCAATTGCTAAATCATTCTAATCCAGTAGCGTAGCCAGGGAGAGGGGAGCCCCCCATTGGCTTGTGAAGTATGCAAAATCGCACGTTTTTGTTGCTTTTTAGGCCGATTTTTGGTGAAAAATTGAAAACAGCCCCCCCAAAGGAAATTGGGTGCCGAAGTCGTGAAGTAGATGTCGTGATTCGGTGTGAAAAAACGTTTGAATTTCCGATTTTTTTATTTTTATTTTGGAGACCACCTGTTTTTGGGCTAAAAAACGTTTGAATTTCCGATTTTGGCCGAAAAACCAGACTCAATTTCGGTGAAGACCTTTTTTTTTTTTTTTTTGGAGACCATCTGTTTTTGGGTGGAAAAAACGTTTGAATTTCCGAGCTTTCCGAGAAATTCCGTCTCAATTTTCGGACAAACCGTGTGAAACTGATTCAAGAACAATGAAAATTCGGGTCAAGGTCGTTTGCACTTTTCTCACTCTTTCAAAAAAGCTCCCCCCCTTTCCAAATCCTGGCTACGCGCCTGTTCTAATCCTAAACTTGCCTCGAGTAAAAATGGAAACGGTCATGACTTGCGTGATACACGCTAAGTGCGCCTAAATCTTTCTTAAGCAAGACGCAGTTTTAGAACCAAAACTAGCGGTTTTCTCTAAGCTCTAAAAGAATGGGGGTATTTATGGACATCTGAACAGGTCCGACAGAATAGTAACAATTCATATGGCTTTTACTAAAAACTATTAATTCATAAAGTGTGAAAGTAATTAATTACTCTGTCGTAATTGATGTAACTTAACCTCGTAATGAAAAACATAATTTTTTTAAAGTACAGAACATGTTAAACTTTCTACTTTTATTAATACGAAACAAATTTAGGCTAGTCTTTTTGTCCAATGAGAGCTGATCGTATAAATTTACAAATTTGTCTGATTCATCCAAGAGATATTATGATTTAAGTTACAAATAAAATTTCCTCCCTTTTGAAGAATCCGTATCTCTGCTGTTAGAATTAATAAGCAGCTAATTATCATAATATTTCCGTTGTAATTAAAGCATGATATAAAATTATTTTACTCATCCAATTTTTGTTAAAATAAAAGTAATCATTTTTTTACGAAAACAAAAATATTTTTATTGACAACATATGATTAATTTGGTACAAGAAAGAATTCACCTTTAAAGAAACAAAGAATTCTCATTTGAAGAAATATTCATGAGACTTTGCAATATCTAAATGCACAATTTCAAAAGGGAATTTACAATCGTCACAACAGTCTAAACTTAGAGCTATGAAAGCATTTTTATATGTTTTGAAGTGTAGGTCAGCTTAAACCAACAGCAGAGTTCAGCCAAGTTAGACAAAACAATATGAACCTAATCAAAGCCTGCCTTTGTGCCTTTGAAGTTTGAAAAAGAACCTTACAGGATATCCCTATTTTATCGAGGTCAGTTTTGATATCTTCACTTGTCAATTGTTTGTTTTTATCTTAAAGCACGCGGAAATAACTTAATTCGTTTGATATTGTTTATACTTTGTAGTATCAAATTTACAGAATTACTGGTCTTTTGATAAGCGAAAAAAAAAAAAAAAAAATAAACACATTGCTTCATCAAAACCTGTTTCAATTTCTTTTTAGAAGTTATCAGTCATCTTCAAAGTGGTAAGCCAATAGCTTTGGTTTCTTTTGAAGCTTTGAATTAATTTAATTGTGCTCTATAAAATCATGGAATTTGCATATTGCTGCAATGCAAAGTTTAGTCAAGGCCTTACATTATCTGTATCATTCCAGAGGTAAATGCACTTTTGGTTAAAGTAATACAACACTCTTATAGATGTAAAATAGTAAAATTTATAAAAACAGCGCCAGTTTGTCTAAGATAAGCGGTTACTGGTTCAAAACAAAAAAAAAGAATAGAAAACTATACAAGATAAAGGTGGCAGTTAATAAGTTTTGCCGACTAATCTTCTTTTTTTCGATTAAGTCTATTAAACGAAGGATTAAATTACGACATTTGAGGCTAACAGAGTTCACCAATCGTTTGATATGATCAGTGCTGTTACTACATAACTGCTTTCCGTTACGCTCACAAAACATCGTTTTATTTTTTTCAAAATAGGGTATGGGCAAATTGATCCCAAATTGAAATGCTTGTTATTTTGCAATGAGATGTTCATGAGTTGTTCTTCTCAACGCTGTACTTGTCAGACATCAGTCACAAAAAACATTTAGTGTACCATAGAGTATGTATTAACATTGTACACTGCTCATTGCACAAGCGTACTGTGTACAATATTTAGTCGTATTTTGGTAGACTTGGTTTGTTATTTTGACTTCCTGTATGACAAATCATGATAGTTGAAATTTAGGGTTTCCGCAAAAAAATAAGGGTTAAATCATTGCTTTGGATCCCACTATCCATGTCAGATTTCAGACTTGTGTTTGCCTCTTGCACCATCTTTCGCCTCCGCAATTGATGAACTTCAACGGCTTTTGCTGCCCACACATTGTATTGCTACACGGTCAAATGCACAATAGTTGCTGAGCTAAATTTAGAGAAGTCAAACTTTAAACAAGTTATTGGTTCATCAAAATAAACAAATGTCCCTTTTTATACTACAGCTAATGCTTACATCACCAGGGATCAAATGTTATGTTTGAGTTGAAAAACATCCTTTCAAGGTAAAATCTGATGCTGCTAGGGATTTTTCCAGGAACTTTACTCGGACAAAAACGACAAAATAGTGCGAAATTGAGAATAAAGACAACAAGTTCAAATTTCTTTATAAGAGCTACTTAGCCACGAAAATTTATGACTTTTAGAGATAATTCTTTTCTAGAAGATATGGGGAATAAGCCATATTATTAGTCTGTCAAATTTTGGGTGTATTTGCTCATTTTTGTTTCAGGATTTTAACAATCGTTTTGGTGCTATAAAAATAGAGATTTTTTGTCGAGAATGGATAAAGGACTTGAAAAATTTTGCATATAACACCTCCAAAAGCAGCAAAAACGTGATCTGTAAATTATTCAACTGATTTTCTTCAATATCTTCACAGCAACAACATAATTTATTTGCAATAAAATTCTATAAATCCTACAATAAAAATTTTTCCATTTTGGGATGAACTTATGAAAAAGAGCTTTTCTCCTCTATGCGGTATAGTGCATGTTATGGCAGATTTATGAACGGAAATTGTAAAGATATATATCGAAGCTAGGTTTAAGAGTGACCATTAATCAACCATATCGCTTTGTTTGTTTTTGAAGTTGGCAGAAGCCGATAATTGCCAGCTGAAGTGCGCTAGCACATTCCCTGACAAGCGTTGATTGATTGCGTGGGCTGGTCGTAAGAAGCCAAAACAAGCACTAGTTATATTACTCAGAGCTCCGTTTTATGGACTTTGTAAACAGTGATCAAGGGCCTTTTTGATACGGTAGCTTATAATTATAAATGATTTTGTATCTTCCATGTACTTTTATTAACTTATCAACAGTATAGCCAAATATAATACACTTCAAACGCTTCATTATATCCAGAGAGGCAATCGCTGTCAAAACGTTAAAACTTTATTTATATATTCCTGTTCGAAATTCAGTCATGCGAGCAGGGTGGTCAATATTTTTTATAATCTTATACCGTGTGGCGCAAGTAAAAAAGAAAGTAAAGAAACCATATTTTAAAAGGGCATTCAAGTCAATTTTTTCACTGTTGACCAAAATGCTGGGAAAAGCCTAAAATGCATTTTTATCTTATTTGAACATTTTAGGTCCTTCCGTTTTCAAGATATTACAGCTGAAAATTAACATTTTTTCTCTTACTTTAGTGCAGGCACGTAGCCAGACCGAATTTTGTGGGGGTGCAAGCGCAATACTTGGAAGAGGGGGCAAAAAAAGATCTTCACGAAATGAAGAGCTGATTTGCCCACAAATTACGGGAAAGACCAAAAATAAAAAAAATCAAAGGTCTTCATGGATTAGCGAGCTAATTTTGCCCGCAACTGGCTGATTCAAAATATTTTGTTGCGTCAAAATAACGTTTAAAAGAAATCATTTGGGGGGGTGCAAAGTAAAATCTTGGGGTGGCAACTGCCCCTCTGCTCCCCTTGGCTACGTGCCTGCTTCAGTGTTGCCATTTTGTCAGTATTGTGACAGAATATTAACTTTTGTAAAGCTAACTTACATTTGCTTGAAAAGCAGCTAATTTACGATTTTGACCCTTTGTTTTGACAACAACTCTGTGGTAAAACACCAATTGAAAATTAGGAACATGCAGTAACTTTTTGATATTTTATTTGCAGGTGGCAACCCTGACAAAATACTTAAGGGAAAAAAGTCTTTTTAAGAAAAAATATAAGCTGTTAAACTCGGGAACGGAAGGTCGTAGAAAGCTCAAATTTGGTGAAGTTAAGTCTTCAGACCTGTCACAATTTTTTGAGATAAGACCGAGCAAAATTTTTTTCTACATGATTACCGTTTAAAGCTTTATGTCTGTAAATTGCAACTGACATGTAAGATCATGCAAAAAAATAAAAAATTAAAATCATTTTATAACAAAAGCAAAACTGCCATTTGTTTAATCCGGATATTTAGTTTATATTGACCAAAATAAGTTCACTCAACAAAGTAAGATTGTTGAAACGCAATTTTATGTATAACTTGTAATAGCGAAAGAAAAAATTCCTCACAAAATTTTCATTGAAAAAACAATGTAAAAATCAAATTTGCATTTTCGTAGCTTCATTTCCAAGTTGCAAAGAGTCTGGGCGAATCTAAGTATGCTCTAGAAGGTGATGCAGAAAATATTTAATCTTGAATAACCTTAACTTTTAGCGTAACAATAATGAAGTTCTCCTTATAAAAATTGCAAGTTTATTTATGCGCTGTGAAAAAACGAAATCACTTTAGGCTATCACACTATGAACCGTTGGGGGTTTTCCGACATCGTCATGTCTAGTTTGAAGAGCGAAAAACAATCTGAATATCTGCCATGAAAGCTGGAATCACATGGGAATAACTACAACTAATTGGGAGAAGTTTCAATGATTTGAATCAATAGCAAAGGCAGTTGGAATGAAACTTGAATAATTTTGAAAAACTTTCAAATGACCGGGCAACAATTTACTTTGAACCATCTGTAAAGTATGAAAGAGCGTAAAATCTCTCAGAAAGTTAGAAAAAAGTAGCTACTTTTTACATGCTTGAATGCTTTTCTAAGCCTATATTCAGTTGGATTCACCTCAAATTGCTTTGTTTACTGACCAACTGGAGGCTTAATCATTGGAAACTCTTCAGTTTTCACACCATTCAATACACGCAACATTATCTATCTGAAAGTTCGCTAATCACTCTTAGTACGCCTATTGAAGTTTTAAGAAAACAATATGCATGTGAAATTCATGAGGGCTAGGCGTCCTCCGTTTTTAATCATGGCACTGCCGTACTTGATCATCGCAGCCAAAACAAACGAATTATAACGTTATGGCTTTTGGCTAAACGTTCAAAATCAAGACTAAGTGCAAAATTATGGCATCCTCCCCTTTCAAAAACATCAAAACTACAAGGTGATATTTATATGATACAGTATTTGAAAACACTGTTTCTGGAATTGGAAATTGAACCATTTTAAGCCAAAGTCAAAAGAATTTATGCAGCAATCAAAAAAAATCAAAATAGCGTTACAATCCTTTTTTGTGTGTTTCTTTAGAGGCGGCCTGTCATTTCCGGGTCACATTTCAACAAAGTGAACCCATTCATTATTTACAATCTATCGCTTTATTCTCATTAACTCGAGTTAAATACGACACTTTGACATTTTGACGGCGTAGATTATGTTGTGTAGTGGTTAGGGCGCGCTTCTGGCAAGACTCCAGCACAGATTCGATTCACACTGTGTTGTTTTATTTTGTTTTCTTCAGAACCTTGCATTAGAGTTAGGGTTCGAACAGCAATGCCAGCCCGAGAGATAGCAAATCAAAGCACAAAAAAAGGGTACCGGTACGCTTTGTAATTATGCCTCCGGGTCCATCAAACAAACTCGAACTTTTTTGTTTTTTGTTTTGTTTTGGACTAAAATGTGTACTGTAGTTTTATCCTGGCGAAACTTTTTGTTGAACTAATACATTTGCGCAACATTCGGTTTGTCATTAATTACTAACCAAATAAACAAACCCACAAGTATATTTTCGTAAATAAAGCTGATACTTTTCGATAAAAGTAAAAGCATTGAACTCAGAGGCGACACCAGTCCGAAATAAATGGGGAGAACAAAATCAGTGAAACAGTCAGGCTCATTTTTAAAACAAAAATTTAACAAAAATTAGGCATAAGATTCGAGACAGATGCAAGCGGATATCTCAGCTTAGGGTCTGGGAGAGCGCTGCAAGCTTTCCCATTGTGGTCCGGGGCAAAACCCCGGAAGCCAACGCCTTTTTAAGTTTTTAGTTTTTG
The DNA here is from genome assembly GCA_963965965.1 of Trididemnum nubilum. NCBI lineage: Eukaryota > Metazoa > Chordata > Ascidiacea > Aplousobranchia > Didemnidae > Trididemnum > Trididemnum nubilum. The sequence goes on along the minus strand of OZ014475.1, from coordinate 21,925,215 downwards.
TGTAGTTTAAATTGTCGCAGATAACTAAAAAATCTTATTAAGTTTAAGATTTACTTTGCATCTAGTCAGCGCGGAAGGGTTTTTGCCAGAGGAGCAATTCCAGACAAAGGCTTGTCAATATCTAAGGGCCTCATCCCCACCAGATAGGTCTTCGTATCCAACAATAAATCATGACATTTAAAGTAGATCACAGCAGGTGCCTATGGACGAAACCTCCATCTGCTGGACGCACTTGAGGACTTGAAACGAAGTCCTGTACCAGTGGGCAACTTGCATGATCTTAGGAAAAATTAGCAATTTTTGAAGTAGTTTGAATGAAATACTTTCTGTCTACGGGTTCTAGAGCCACTTGAAACAATTTTACTCAATTAGTCTATCATTCAAATGTATTTAAAGGTGAACGTTGCAAGATGAGAACTTTGAATAACATCTCGTAACACATGCATGCTTTATGTTATACTGCAGACCTGTACGTAATAAAGTTTATTCGGTTTTGAAGGATTATTGAGTGTACATTTTCGTACAAGCAAAAATTGTGCAATGCAATTAGACGTCGGAAGACTTTTCACAATAGCAAAGCTTTTGCTGAATTCTGCAAAATCAAATCCCAATCATGAACCTGCAGCATAACATAGGCGTAGCCGGGGGGGGGGAGGAGGGGGGCAGACCCCCCCGATCAAAAAACCACTAACGATAAAAAATTATGACAACATAGCCTAGCGATGTTTAGTTGCAGTGTTTTTTTCAGTAATTTATACGCATATAACAGTAATTAACAATAATATTAATGACAACAAGGGAGTCCCAGGGCCCCTAACTAACAACCAGGGGGCCCCTACTAACAACTAGGGGGCCCCGGGACCCCTAACTGAAAACCAGGGGGCCCATAACTGACGACCAGGGGGCCCCAGGGCCCCTAACTGACAACCAGGAGTCCAGGGGGCCCCTAACCAACCACCAGGGAGTCCCTAACTGACGAACAGGGGGTCTCGAGGCCATTAACTGATTACTAGGGGCCCCAGGGCTCCTAACTAACAACCAGGGGGCTCCGGGGCCCCTAACTAACAACCAGGGGGCTCTGGAGCCCCTAACCGACAACCAGGGGACCCCGGGGACCCCTAACTGACAACCAGCGGGTCCCGGGGTCCCTAACCAAGAACCGGGGGGCCCCCGGAGCCCTTAACTGACGACCAGGGGCGGGAACCAGGGGGCCCCAGAGCCCCTAACTGTCGATCAGCGGGGCCCAGGGCCCCTAACTCACGACCAGGGAGCCCCAGGGCTCCTAATTAACAACCAGGGGGCCCGGGGCTTCTAACCGACAACCAGGGGGCCCTGGGGCCTCTAACTGGCAACCAGGGAGCCCCAGGGCCCCTGACTGCCGACCAAGGTTCCCGGGCCAGGGGCCTCTTAATTCAAATTTTAACAATTTATATGCAAAACCTGTGAGAAATCTAAGAGTTTTGTCCCAAAAGTTGCAACCCCAGGCCCTTGTTTAACGTTATCATGAACTTAATGCTATAACACAGGCGGTAATGCAAAACCCCCCAATTGAAGTACTATCAATGATAAATATAATGAGAGCATAGCCAGTATGTTGTCCTTGTCCTGAATTGCAGTTTCTTTAATTTAGGATTTACGCGTACGGTACAAAAGTAAGCAATAATAATGACGACCACATGTCCACGTCATAATAATGTCATGCAACTCTTGGACGTCTCAAAAAACTGTTCAGTGACTTGACACAAGTCCTCCACGTTTTGGAAAATAAGTTATTTTACTTTTGATTTAAATGTTTTTTTTATGAAAGAACTTAGGGAAGCGATCTTGTCTCAAATCATTGGCGTAGCCAGGGGGTGGCCAAGAGGACCCGAGCCCCCTCAATCAAAATGCCACCAATGGCAAAAATTTGTCAAAAAAGCCTTGTTTCTTTATTATCAGTTTCTTTTAGCATCTTTGCGTACAACAGTACACGCGTACAACAGTATTTGACAATAAATAATATTGACGACCAGGAGGGCCGGCCCACCCCCTTAATTGAATTTTTCCCCCACCAATTTAAACGTATAACCAGGGTGAAATCAACAGTTTTTGTTCTAAAAGTTGCTACCTCATGCCCTCATTTAAACGTTTTATGAGCGCAACGCAATAAACAGCGCAGTATTTGCCATATGGCTCAGTGCCAGGGCCCTGCCCTCATATAGTAGGACTTTTTTTGGTCTTCATTTATATTTGGCAGGAAGATGTTGCAAAAAATCCCCTAAGTGCCAGGGGCCCCGCGCAATGTAAATCCGGCCCGGGAATAACACGATTAGTAACCATCTATTGTACCATTTTTCAACAACGATTCACCTCCACCTCGCCAGTTTTTACGCACAAATTACTTTAAAAAAAAATAGCAAGAGAAAATGCTCATTGAACAGATTACCGAATTTCAATTGAAAAGGCCGGGCCCTTTGGCCGTACATATACTCCTATAACGGGTAAACTTCATGTCTATACAAAAATCTCTAAGAAAAATCTTCGAGTGGATTATTGTTTACTGCTATAAAGTATTACAGGAGGCAATGTACCTTACTTCCCCCTACATGGATCAAATCACTTACAATTAAAATTTTACACCATAATGCAAGATTCTGAACGTGTTTTGGGATTTAATTGCAAAACGAGGATTGAACAATTAAATTTTTTCGATTGGCTTTGAAATGTTAAAAATCTTCTTCTTTCAAATGGCTGTGAACTCATGCGAATTGTGATCCTATGGGATTTAAATAGCTTTTTTTTCCAAAAACTTACAAAAATCACCCAGCGGCTGGGGGCTTTGCCCCCAGACCCCCATAGCCACCGGCGGCTGGGGGCTACGCCCCCACACCCCCGTCTGTGAAACGTTTGAGTACACTAGCTTACTCAACACGTCTCCTAAGTTAGAAATTTACACATTTAACGATTAATTTTTGCCCTCTCCCTTTACCAATATCCTGGTTAAGTGCCATCAGGCTACGGCTTCAGATCTTCCATTCTACGATATCTTTGCCCCACAAAAAGTTCCGTTTTTGAAAATTTCTGATGACGTCATTGCATGTGATTTATGGTTTGGACCCCCCCAATCAAAAATCCTGGCTACGCCTATGCTGCATAAAGCCAAAGTAGTTTTGTTAATAACGTATCATTATTATTGTATTCACTAATATGTGTAGTGTATAATTAATTAATTAAAATTATCGTAGCATCATTGTGGTGATAGCATAAACAATCATAGGCTATAGCGCGATAGCCAACAGCTTTTAGTTCATTTTGCCACCATACAAACAACTGGAACGGCTGCCAAATTACATGCATAGATATAAATAAACCAGGATAATTAATTACAAAAATAAAAAATCTTTATATTGATAAAAGAATAAATGCGATATGACACAGTAGATAAGATTTGGGATAAAATAAACATAACTCAAACTCAAACTGAATGACCTCAACTCTACACCCTCTCGAAAAACACTTTGGATTGGGGAGAATATTGGAAAATTATCCTAAAAGTGATTGGAGAGAACATGTGGCATCGCTTCCGATTGAACTGACTAGTAGTGCATTTCCTTGTCGCCAGGGGTGCCGATCTTTGTTGAGCATTGGGGGGGATAATTTGCAATTTTACTCCAATTTTGCCCTATTTTCAACATTGGGGGGATGAACCTCGACCACGATTTTGTTCAGGTGAGCAAATTAAGTGAAGACCAAAAAAAAGGTCTTCTCCAAAAATGGAACACTTTTTTCCCCAAATTCAGGTGAAGACCAAAAAAAAAGGTCTTCACCAAAAATGGAACGTTTTTCCCCCAAATCAGGTGAAAACCCAAAAAAAAAGGTCTTCACCAAAAATGGAACTCTTTTTTCGCCGAATTCAAGTGGACACCTACGCTCAGATGCACACCAGAGTCAAATTATTGGGGGGGGATGCAGATGTAGACCATTCTCAAACTATTGGGGGGGATACAGTCAAATTATTGGGGGATATATTCCCCAATCCCCCCCGGGTTTCGGCACCCCTGCTTGTCGCTTAGAAAAGTTGGAAGAAGAGCAAACAAATCATGCAGCGACTCTATGACGATTCTCAGCAGAATGTTCGATACAAACTAAATGAACAACAAGAGCGTTTATTAGTCGATTATTGCTCAACGCTAATTGTTCCGAATTTTTTGAATTAGGGTAAAATGATGTATTGCGTGATGTAGAACACGCGTTGAACATAGAAACGCATTTCTGTACGCAAATTTCAATAGAAAAAGGCGCTGAAATGAATGGTTAGTGCCTTTTTCTTTTTGGTATAAGTATATCGATCGCTCCGTTTCATTCAATCAGTTGGAAAAGCAGACAAAAAAGATTATTTCAGGTTGGGCATTCACGGTCAGGTAATTTTTTGATAATAATTAAAGATTTGCAATGAGTAAGAAAAGTGACAAAACTCTAGTAAATCGGAAACTTGCTTTTGGCATTTTGACACATATCAAATAAACAATTTTATTTCATTTACAGTGAACGCAGTAAAAACTAAAGAGCACAAAGTTTATTCTGGAATTTGCCAATTCATATAATACTTGAATTTGTACAGATCGGCAAATTAGTTTCAGCTGAGGTTTCAATTTCCCACAGACCATCACTACTTGAAGTTTCTACGATCTTCGTTCTTGCAGTGTTGAAGTTGACTTCAGGTTAAAAATGTTACAGTAATTGGCTATTGTCTGTGCAGAATCTAAAATTTTGTTTGCGTATAAAAACTTCTCGTATCAATCGACATGAACCACAACGATCAGCTCCAAATGATGAAACAAAGAGTTTCCTTAACAACAAAATTTAATTTTTTATTAATGCTTTTTTTGTTTTCGCTTTGTTTGCCCCAATGCCAATAAAAACATAAACGCCATTGATTCAAAAGCGTAGGCAACTTTGGGTAGTCACTCTGCATTTTGATTTGATTTGAAGGTCATGAAAAATGAATAGTAAATACTGAGCAATGACCATGGCTTAGAAAATACAAAAGCGTGTTATAAACGCTCACAGTGTAGATGAAACATATCATTTATTCTTCAAATCGATTCTGAAAACTTGTTTATCGGCTAGACATTTGAAATATCAAAAAGTTTGACACTAAAAGAGCGTGATTTCGCTATGAATGACGATTTTGGGTTCGCACACTTTCTGATTTAGACATCGTGCTGCCTACAGCACTACAAAGCTTTCTCACACATCTGAGTTTTGCTTTACACCTGTTAGCAGGAGTAATCTGCAATTTGATAACTTTGTGAATATGTTGCTAGTGACTATTAGTTCACACAACTATCACAAGTACTGTTTTAGGTTTGAAAACTGCCTGTCAAATGTTCTTGTGAAATGCAAATTGTTTCTCCATACAGTTTTTGAACAAGAATCACTCTTACACTTGTACAAAGCAAAAATTGCGCCTGACTTTTTTGATTTGTCTCTAACCTCAACCAGAAACAAAAGGTCCTATTCAATTTCATACCATTGTCAATTTTTTTATTTTACGTTCTCTTCCTGCTTTAATTTTTGATGCAAAATAAATTTTCGTTAATATGAAGAAAATTTATTATGAAGAAGAAATTATAAAGAAGAAAATGCTGATATGAGGAAGAAATTTTTCGTTTAGTATGAAGAAAATTTATTTACTGTAAACAATAATAAAAATATTTGATTAAAAACATAGCCTTATTTAAAATAAAATTTTTAAACGCTTCGCACTTGTCAGTACGAAAATAGGTCGCTTAAATTATTTTAACGCTCAAATATAATTAAGATATCGGCATGTCAGTACGGCCATCAAATTTAAGTCTTGAAAAAAGCGAAATTTCCGTAACAGTAGGTGGGTGCGTTTAGCATTTCACATTGAGCATGGTCAAATAATTGCTTTTCGTAAAAGCCATACTGTTAAATCAATTATTGAACGTAACACTTCAAATAAAAATTTTCTTTGAAAAAGCAGGCAAAGGAAGAAGCGAAATCTGAAAATCAGCATAATTTTGTTGTTATGCTGATCCATACCTGGTTTTAAAATCTGTTTGCTGATGACATGGTTTTGTAGCATTTTTTTTCTTGAAATTTGAAACTAGCGTTATATTCTGCTCAAATAAGGTCAGAAATCACCCTGCAATTTTTTTAGTCTAGCGTGCTAAACGAAACAGTTTACTATAGAAATTATGAAACTATCACCTGATGCTTTTGTATTTTTCGCTTGCATAGCAATTTTGGATAATTGCGTTTTGACAGATCAAACACAATGAAGTTAAGGAATAATAAGAGTGGTAGAGAATGCATGGCTCGGACGAAGTCTCGCATACCGGTGCAATGTTCTTGCTGGTGCAACTTTGGTTGGTTTGTTGGTGTTGCCTCGAAAATGTACAGCGTCGAGAATGGTCACAAATAGTATGAACTAGTAACATTTGGAAGATTATTTTTGTATTCTGCATGCGCCACCATAACATTTTCGGCGTAACTGTATGAAGGAGACAAACATAATTTTTACTCAAACCTCGAAGATTTATGGAGAAAGGCTTAGCGAGTGATTTTGTTATATAATTGAATGAGTCATTCTGTTAACAAGATTACAAATTAATCACAACACAGCCGGTACTACAAAACCTAGCAAATTGTTCGAGTGAGAAAAAACCTGCTTTTTTGCAGCGTAAAAAGCACTACTGTAGTACAGTATCGCACGATAGCATCAGTTCGGCTTTGTCAGCGTTATTTGTGACAAGCTACGCAATGAATTTACATGAGCAACTGAGCAATGAGCATCCTATTCAAGTCTAAATTTAAGCAGCCTATCCTACTGTATACCAGATCAAATTTGGCCCATTGAGTTACAACAGTTTCTACAGGACGGTGCAACATGCAAAATTATGAAATCCATCGAGTTTCCTACCTCAATTGTATTTTGGGTGCGTATGTTTTCGAAAATTTTGTTTTTTCCAAGCAACAAAATTTCTCAGCTTATGATTTATACTGCGTGGTAATGGTGAACTAGAGTAGACTATTGGAGGGCCAGTGATAGGAGTAGCGAAGCTAAAGGTAACTGTAAGTGGCCTTAAATCAATGTCTTTCTGTATAACCTAGTTTCCTACTCTGTTACTGTGTTGAGTTGTAAAACACTTTTGAAGCCATAACGAAGCTTACGCTCCCACAACATGTCAGGAAGTATTAAATTGCTTATTTATTAAATGTTGTTAGTGTCTATTATTGTGTCCTCGGCAGGATCTAAGCACGAACTAGATAAATTTATCAAGCAATTGTTATTTCTTGGTCAGGTTGTTCGAATATTGCACAAATCTGACTTTCAGGGACGGATTATTGAATGTTTATTTTGCATTGGCTTTGTTTCTACAGAATTGGCTGACTCAACTTGTCTCACCAGTTTTCGTTTTGATGAAGATGTCATATCATGACTGGTGGGACATCTAATCTACGCCTTCAAAAGTCTTGCTGGGAGGTGTTGGGGTGTTGAAAAATAGAACGATTTAGCTAGATTGCTTCTGGTCAAATTTTGACATTGGCTTGGTAAAAACTAAAAGAAATGAAAAAGCAGGGCTTCGTAAAACGTTCATTGACCACTGACCTTGTTTATGTTTTTGCACAAAGGGCAATTTTGGTGCGACGCGATGTCACGGTTGACTTCGTGTCTTCGCAAACTTTTAGGGTCAAGTTAAGTGTGCACTTGCTGAAACAAAGACAAACATCTATTTGAGAGACAGCGTTTTCCCAGCCTTGCAACTTTGCGTGAAAAAGGTTCAGCGAAAGTATCTCGACAACCTTATTCAGTTTTTGGCTTCGAAATCCAAATAGGCCTATACAAGAAGAGCTACGCAACCTCACCCTCCTGTATCCGGCATGGCTTAGGTAGTCCTTGACAAGTCTTCAGCGATAGGTTAAAAACTAACATTGTAGTTGGACCAAAATGCTCTGTATTGCTATCAAATCAAATTTAGTAGCAATTCTTCTGCAAAAGATTGTTGAATCAAACAATGAAAACAAATGGCGGTTTTTGATAATGACATTTGACAAGTGAATATTAATTTATTGTAACGCTGAGTAACACAATTGCTGTTTTAACTGCTATTAAGCCAATAGCAAAATCATTCTGCTGTTAATAGGCTGTCAAAGTATGACAGTCGCTCAGCTGTTGCCTTTTCGCTGAAGCCCTAAGAAGTACTTCAACTTTTTACCTTTTAGCATGCATTGTCTTCTTTATTCAGCACCCTTCATTTGTTTGTCTGGAGAATAATCTTTCGGGCAGAATGACGCAAATTTGCTTGAGATACGACTCAACAATTGGCAACCAGTGTCTTTTAAGGATGTAAGCCAACGTCTTTTCATTACCTGACTCATTGCAAAAATGTTTAGGTTTATCTATGAGTTAAAAGTACCCATTAACGTCAAACTCGAGTTGATAATTGTGCTTTTTTTCTTAGGTTTAGGAATGCTTTTGTAGGTCGTTGCTACTGTATTGGACAGAATTGATAAGTCTTCACTTAATTTCTTGAAAGTTAAAGAAGTGTTGGAAAATTTATTTGCAATCAAAAAATATAAGGGGAATGAAAATGGAAAATAAAAATCTCAATTTGATATTAATTTTTACGTTTGTGACTATTTCTCTGACCCGTCCTGTGTCGGGCGGTTGCGGAGTAAACTTCGACAAAATGAAGAAGCGAAGAATTGAAGCGATTCGAGGCCAGATCTTGAGTAAGTTAGGAATGACTGAGCTTCCGAACAATGGCGATCCACCTCCGGCACCGAGAGCTTTGGAGGAAATGTACAATAGGACTCGCGATTTTATTCTCGAAAATGCTCGACAAAAACGCCGGGAATGCGAAGAAACGGATGACGATCACTACTACGCCCAGGAGATTGTTACTGTGAACGCGAAACGACCCACAGCCGATGATGACAATTGTAAGTGAAACACTATTCGTCGAAAACGTTAACTTTACATTAATGTAGACTAAAGCTTACTTAATGGAATTGGGAAAAGCTTGTTTCATACTGTATTGTAATCTCGGGAAAAATTAGATTCTGCGTTCTTTTTGATTGGAGTTTAATTGATTAATTTACCTTGTGGTTGGCATTGGAGTGTAAACTGCTGAGTTAAAAAATTTTAAAACTGAATGATACAGCAATTTCGCTATCAAATTGGTTTGTAACTAACAAGAGTCGCGCTTGCAGACTTCGGAAGGGGGAAGTGTCGAATTATGCCTAAGCGATAGCGCTAATCACATTTCAACCTCGACTTGTCAAATCGAAAAGTAATGCTTAATAATCAAGCGTAATTTGCAAATCAAACTTTTTTAACAAAATCAACTTTAACGGAGTTGTCAATAAGGTCATTTGACGTAATTCCATGGGATTGCAGTCGGGTTTTCAGCTCAAGGCCGTAGTTTATTTCAGTACCCTTCAATTACACGATGGTTATCTTGTAGAAACAGGCTGAGATAAGACAATAATAACCACCACTCCCCTTCAATTATTGAATTATTATTTTCATTGTTCAAAACCCTTTTTACTCGAAATTAATTACCTTCAGCTGATGGAATCACAATAGTTATTTATTTTATAGCACTTTCACAAAAAAGCCCAGCTCGATATAATTAAACGACGCTTTAAAATTATCAGCTTGGTTTCTATTAAGTTTCTGATTTGTTACCGACCTTATGCGAGAGAGTTCTGTACAAACGACTTGACATCATAAATATAGGCTATGGAATTGCACTGGAAAATACCCAACAAAAATGTATTTTAGTAGTTTAGCTTCATTTGCAGATACTATGGAATCATTCATATCCATAACTTTACAAACATCAATGCAGGGTGTTACACCTTTGCATTCGAATGTGAAACATAATTGATGATTTCTTTTCAACTTCGGTAATTCTGTTTGCACTTTGTCCACAAGTTAGGGTCATTATAAGGTTTTACGCAAAACGAATTATAAGATTCACGCAGAACAATGCAAAATATCAAACTCACTTGAAGTTGAACAAAACAACAGTAACGCCTTTAAACGCAAAACATTAACGGTCTTGCTTGTTTTTTGCTCACAGGTTGCAAGTGCAAATTGGTTGTACAATGCGTGTATACAGCAATATTATATTTGGTTATTGTACATTATGTTGTCTTTGCAGTCATTGCTAAAAATGTTTGCTTATTTGCTGTATACTGTATTGTTCAAGTATCTCATTCTTTTTATGTGAAAATCTTTTGGTGATAAAGAAATCGATTTGCTTGCAATTTCCACACGCAATGCGGAAAAGCTATCGTGAGAAGAGAACTGAAGAGGAACGGGGTGTAGATTAGCAAAGAAATGTTATTTCAGCCAATTCGTCAAGACATGAAAAGAGCACTGAATACCGCAAACAAAATTCCGGAAAAGAGAAGTTGTGCAATCTTCCTGACGATCTTTGACAGCTTATTTTACGTGCGTTTCCATTCATATCCGTTAAAACTATTCAATATCCTTCCTACACTATCAGTGGTTACATCATTGACGTATACAACCGAAGGCACTTGATTTAATCGTCTCACCAAATGGAAGAGGAAACAACCAGTTGGCTGGCTACAAGAAATCTGTCCGAACATTTTACGAGAAGCTTAAATAACCGAACGAACAAACCAAACTAGTAATTTTTCAACCAAGACCTCCACAAACTTGAAAATCAAAAACTTTTATTTCCTTTTTGCAAACATCTGACTCAAAACTTATTTAACCTTTCTCTCCAACTATTACGCAAATTATTCCGTTGGCCAGCTGCAGGTTGACTCATTAATTGCCATACGATCACTAATAATTTTATTAGCATATTACGTAAAGTCTGCAATGCCGCATTGAACTGGCCAATCTTGGAATTAATGATCCAAGCACCAGCACCAATAATTTTGATTAGTTTAGAAGCATAGCATCGCATGTGCACAGAACCCGCACTGGCTACAACACAGCTGGTTGGAAAGGTCAAAATCCCTTATAATTTTGAAATAGCCGATTATTTTTTTGTAATACTTATGAAGCAATTACGCAATGATTATTGCGTAATTGCTCTTAAAATTCAATCCAGAAGCTTTTAAAGTCAGTGTATAAATTTTCTTTTCTGATATAAACAAATTGAACACAAATTGTATGAATCCTACTCCGCTGTGCATTGCTGCTGATTAACGAATTATTATGTTGTATATCGCAAACCTTTCAGACAGTACAGATTCAAAAGATTATGCTACAGTATGTCAGGTTAGTTGAGGAGCATATCTGTTCTGATTTTTAAATTTTGCACAATTTTTAAATATACCAGATATTTTGGGAAGTTTTTTTTATCTATAGTCAAACAGAATGTCAAACAAAATTCAGCTAATGAATATTGCTGCTAGGAATAATACGTGCTTGCTGGAACAGCGAAAAAAGAATGCACAATTGCATAATCATGTTCTGAAGAAAATGACAAACTTCTATGAAAAGTGGCTTCCCAAAGCATCATCAGTGGCAAGTTATGAATTGTTAGATCATATCGTATTAGTGCAAGATTCAGTGAGCTAGGTTGGCGAAATCTACACATACAACACAGGTAATGTAATGAAATTTCCTAATCTTTTCTATTCTTTGAATTTTACTTTACTTGAGAGGCAACTAATTTGGTAGCCAAAATCAAAACTTATAGTAGACGAATGACTATAAAAATTTTGTCGTTTAGTCGGCCCAGCATCAATAAGACGATACAAGGCCAAGAAAGTGAAAAGAGAGCAATCCGAGTTCTTCTCTTTTGACGTGCAAACCCAACCTATCAATCCTGATGAGATCATGTCCGCAAGTTTACGTCTTTATCAGGTTCAACTGGCAGGGACTCCACACGGAGGAAGACAAAAGGTAGGGAGCTTTCTTAAAATAATACAGCTTTCAATTTTGTCAGGATTGTAGTTATGATTATGAAGGACACTTCTTTGTCTTCGTGGATCTAGTGTTCAATCGACTGCAACTGCATTTTTGTAGGCTTATACTTTGATTTGAAGGATGAAAGCTTTTATAAATCCCGTTTTTGGACTGTTACAGACATGGAAAGTGTTTGAACTTGGGCATAGACTAAGTTTACAATCACAAAAGCTGGTTTTCAATTTCTTCTGTTGTAATTAGAGCAAACCAAATCGAAATAGTTGGTTTATTAATTTGTTCTCAAGCAAACCAGAAAAAATGATTTCGTTTTCAAGGATTAGAGCCAATGATTGCTCTGGTAATGGTGTATGATGTGCCAAATTGTAAGTGACTTTGCGGGAAAAAGCAATAACAGAGATGTGAGTATATCAGCCAGTAATTAAACTGTTTGATGTTGACTTGTTAGCGATGCTCGAGTACAGGAATTCACCAATAGCGGCTCTTCAATGTTGGGATGAGTAATTGATGAAAAGGCTTTATCAAAAAATAAACACTGAACATAGTTAAATTTCAAAAAGCAAATACGCTAATTTATAAAGCTTTCGAAGTACAGCAGAGCTAAAAACGACTTATGGTCTTAACCAAGTATGATAAAAAGCTATAAGTGTTGTTTAGATTTCTTTAACACAACTTGCCTACATCAGGGAAACTTCTGCGAAAAAAACAAACGTGTACGAAGTAACTTTCATGAATTATTATTTTTTCGAAGATTGAATTTTTTCATTTTTTCTTAAAAAGGCTCATTTTAAATAACTTGAGTTACGTTTGATCATTTTTCTTAAGGAGTAACAGTTTCATCGAAAATTTTTAAGGTCAAGGAAATAAAACGAAAATGAAAAATATTCATCGGCGCATTTTTTAAATACTTTTTCAAGCGTTAAGATTACGTTTTGAGTTAGGATTTGGGTTAGGCTTAGGTTTTGGGTTAGTTTTAAAGTATGGATTTTAGTTTTAAAGTAAAGTTTGACTTAGATTTGGGTCAGAATTAGTAAAAAAGTTGATAAAAATTCCCAATGAAATAATCTCTTCGTTTTTCTTTTTAGGTGGAGCTGTATCAATTGTCGTCACCGGAAACAGAAGAATCATCTCCTTCACGTACTTTGCTTGAAATGAAACCGATCGACACATATGGAGAGGGCTGGGTCAACTTTGACGTCACTTCCGTAGTACGCCAATGGGTACGAATACCAGGTATATCGACATTTTTAATTCTCAATATTTAGTTACACTGTTGATTAGTAGCGTAAATGAGGCCGAGTTTGTTTTTTAGGACTCATGTTTGAAACAGATCACAGTTGTGTCTCTCAGCTTAGGTCATAGTGCTTCCTAAATTGTGTGCCTCCGTTTTCCCTTATTAATGAACTCCTCATTTTATTCATCTTATGGCGAAAATGTGTGGTCCGGATTTTTCTAAATATATTTCGAAAGACTAACAAAAACGTGCGGTCAGCGATGTCAAGAAAAAAAAGCATCATGGTGCTGGAGATAAATCACAGTGGGGGAATCTGGGATCTAAGCATGTAGCGCTATAGTTTTTGCACAGTTTTTGCTTTTTTTGTCAAAAACAGCTTAACTATTGTCCAAATTTCTTAAAAAGAAATACCGCCTTGCTTGGCAAGCTTTCTTGCCTTGGTTCACTCTTCTTTCTGCTGGTTAAACTTTCAAAAATTTTATTCACTTTGAAGTAACCATTTGCCAGTTTCAAAAACGGTGATTTAGGCACTTCTGTTCATTCTAAAACACTTCATATTATAATTTCGATTGCAATATTGAAAAACCAGCAGTTTGAAAGATTAATTTTTATTTTGTGAACTACCTGTATAGTTAAAACAAAATCTAATAAAAAGGGGATATTTTTGAAACATTGGATCATATGATTTTGAAATTATAGAAAAGATGTTAGGTGTTTATTTTAAACTGAACTAGTTTTTTAAAGTGTTGCCTACGATTGAAATCGAAACTTTATTGAAAAATATAAAATTACAGTTGTACAACGGCTGCCTTGACTTTTTTATATTTTCCTTTTTTACTTTGGCGTGCTTGTGAAAAATACAGTACCTCTGCTCCAGCATGCTGCTGCAATGAATAACATGATTATGGCCATTTGCAATTTTGTAGTTCAGCATAAATCGTTTTGTTGCCGACTCAACTTGAAACGGGATCGCGCAATAACCAGATATGGCACTTACGAACTAGCTTTTTTCATTGATGACGTGTATACAGCTACGTAATTTACTTTCTGAATATTTTAATTAGCTTTATTTACACTTAGTCGGCACTTAAAAGAGTTAATTCACATGTGTTTTCTTTTTGAACTGAAACGATCCCATCTGCTTTTAAATTTTCGATGGCATATAGCATCAGGAAAGTAGACTCCGATACTCGGCCAAGTCGTGGGCGGTAAAATCGAAACAATAACTAAGGGTGAGAACGGGCAAAAGCGCGTTTAATAAACTCAGCAGGTGCTTTCATCTAAAATAAGTTGTCATAAAGGAAATAATGGGATCATCGTTATAAAGTGATTCTTACAATATCATTTTTTTATTGTCATTTGAACAAAACTTTTCCATGAGAATGATGGGCTTGACCAAATCATAGGCAGCTTACGACGCGCTTTCAAAGCCTTAGCTCTCAATCTGCTTTGCACTGCTAAAGTTTTTTTTCTTTTTTTTTATTGATTGTTGAATTAGGCATTTCGTTTGATCTTATTTTATTTTCACTTCGACAAATTGAAATAATATTGTTAACTTTTAACGCCCTATTGCCTCTGTATAAAGTAAGGTTCTTTCCAGAGGAGTTGTACCAAAGCGACTGTTGTGTAATCTTGTTAACATCATACAAGCCGTTATGACACAAAGCTGCCTTATTCTGTGATTTAAACAAACAAATGCCCAAGCAAAGTAGCCCTGATATCAACAGCACGACTACATCGTATTTTGGTCAGATTTCAAACTACAAAATACCTTGGGCAAATTATTTTTCAACAAGCCTCAAAAAAATAATTATCCAAGCTATTCGATCTTTCCTATTCCGATTAAGGTACCTCGAATTTTAATTCATGAACCACTTTCTTGCTTTCAACGTTTTTTTCATGTCGGATAACGCTTGTTATGAGGGGAGACGGCATTGGGGCAAAGGTTGTGTACTCAATTTTAGCAGAGCACTAAATGGAGGGAATCTGTTTGCCTGGAGCACCTTCTGATTATGGGTGTGTTGCCAATACATTTATTCTCTTATCATCGCCAGCCACTAAAAAATTCGATCCAGCCAGTGAAAACGATCAACCGCTGAATAATTTAGACCGGTAGTCATTCTTCCACTAATGACTTATTCTCACGTTCATAGTGTTCAATCCACATGCACCTGTGATTTTTCTTAATTGCGTGATAATTTGTTCAGTTAGTTGCAGTATAAACCAATTTACCAAGAAAGTAGGTACAGTATTTTTCCGCATTTCATGAAAAATAGAGCAAACTTTCGAACATAATTCATGAAGAAACTGCTAACTAATTCCATTGCTCAGTGCTCATGTACATTATACTGCACTTTGAGCTTAATAATTATTCCCTAAAAAGTTACTAGGTTTGATGATTGTTACTTACCCATTAAGCCGTTGTTTTCTTGGAAAAGAGACTTCCGATCAAGCCTCTTAAGTTGTTTCTGGAAAACTCTTTGTCCGAGATGTCTACAAGTTGTTGTGGCCCGTGTGTCGATGACATAAGGAAAAACTAACCCACAGCAGAGGACACAAAGCGTAAAAAAACTAAAGTAGTGTGTCTTCGGGTAGTACAGCGTATGTGCGCGTAGAGGATTGTTGATTCTTAGTTATTCCATTCTGTAATGTTAAATTAAACTTGCTTTCATACATGCGTATTATCACACTGTCTAGTTATTTGCATTCATTCGGTCAGTCACTAATACCTTCTCATAGGCCCCAATCTTAAGATCACTAATCAGGCGTGGAACCAGGATTTTGTAAAAGAGAGGGGGGCTTGAACCAAAAGTTAAAACATTTTTGTTCAAAAAATATCTCGTTTCGGCGGTGTGCTGAGCAAATCGATGCAACTCAAGCATATCATATACGGGGGTCGGAGGGCGAAGCCCCCAGCTTTTTTGTGATTTATCGGTTTTGTGATTTATCGCCAATTTTTGTGATTTATCGGCAAAAATTGCCCTTTTAGCGCCATTGGGAGCACATTTCGCACGATTGTAAAGCCATTTGAAAAAACTAAATTGCTAAAAGTAGAAAATCATTTGAAAGAATATACTGTCCTGCCCTTCTCCCTCCCCCACGCCCCTTTACTAACACATGAAATCCGAAACACGTTTAAGCACTTTTATTTTTGGGTTAACTGTTTTAAGTGACTTTGCTAGGGGGGAGGCTGAAACCTTCTTAGCCCTCCTACTTGCGCCACTGCCACCAATCATTTTGCAAGTGCTAAAAAATTGTCGAAATGGGTCTTTACCGGTTGCTCTTTAAGCGTGAGAACATAACGACATGCATGCGATATATGAGAAGAATTTTTTTTTTGGCTCCTGTAATGAGTGTCCTAAGAAAGCTTTTCGCCATATTGTTTGGCTAGTTGCCGACGCTTATGTTGCTTCGCCAATAATTTTGTTGTTTTGATGAAGATGCGACGATATGCGGATTACGATATCACGTACGATAGTTTATCAAACAAATTTTAACTAGCTTTGAAACTAGCATTGGTTATTCATGAAAAAAAAAAAAACTAAGCTAAACCTAAGATTATTAATTTCACAAGGTAATATTTTGGTATAGTTTTTGTTAAATTTTGTGGTCTTATTCTGTGTTTCCTCCGATCTACAGAAGTAAATCTCATCCATTGTTGAAGAAAGGATTTTTAACTTGTTTAGTTTTGCTGCAAAATCACTTCATCATTCACTAAGACTGCACGCAATTGGTGAAAAGAAGTAGCCCGCGGTAGTTAATTGCTTTCCCGTAAATTACCTTTAAAAAAATCCAACTAACAATCATGGCTTTATTGAAACATTATCTTTCCTAAATTGCCTTAGATTGATTTGCAGAATTATTCAAGCATAGCATGTGTAATAATTATGACGTATGCCGCGAAGCCGATCGTTATTGGTCAGTCTTTGAAGTGGTTATTTGCTGTGAATATCTTCAACAACATTTGGCAGTTCATTATATCTAACGACCCATTAAAGCCAATGACTCAATCGACACCGTTTTAAAAATATTCGATTTAAATTTTAATGCGCAAATCTAAACGTCTATATTTTGCATGCTAATATACCTGCACTACTGCATAATACTAAAGTCATGTTGCATGCCCATTGTCAATCTGCAGCAAATTTGCGTTTGTACGTTAACAGTGTGTAACGTTGAGATATACTGTAAATATTCGGAGTAGTAGTTTGGCAAATTAAAGAATATGTGGTGGAACTATTCGCAATCGGTGCATGTAAAGTGATGGTTATATTTCAATAGCCTTGTTAGGCAATTTTTGATCAAGAGCCACATCTACCCTCGACAAACAGGCACCATGCTATCTTTGTTGCGTTTTGTTGGCCGATCAAGGTTCATCTGGACGTTTAGAAACTGTCACTGCCCATACTTAGATTTGGGACAGATACGACGGTATTATGTCTAAGATGTAATCTCTCTGCCTAATATAGCCCTTTGCTGCGCCTTAACCTTTGTCTCAGACCTGCGACTTCAAAATCGCAACAAAATATTTTCAATATTTTTACGACGATCTTCTATTCACACGCTAATTTAATTTCGCTGATTGCTTTTTTCGCTTTTCACCTGTCAAAAATGCAAGAAATGCAAGCAAAACTCTCTTCGTACGCGCGAAATTCGACCGCAAAAAACGCAAAATGTGGGATAGCGTTTCCGTGACCTTGAGAGTCTGACGGCTCTCGAAATGCGTGAAAAAACATTAACCTTTAGCACATGACCCCAAAAGTGTCACTCAAAGTCCATTGGTTAACATTTGACCGCCTGCCACGTTGCTCTTGTACCGTTTTATAACGATATGATACTAAGGCGGCATTGGCGACTTATTGTGTTGGTACAAGTTCGTTGTAACAACAGGTGTGGTGAAAGCCTTTCTATACCTTGTTGCAATTGCACAAAACAATTGCTTGTTGCACGCGAAATTGCAAAATCAAGTACCAGATGATATTCGAACCGATGTGAAAAGCAAACGCACAGTTGGGCTGAAACTCGCAGGCCAGAAACAATGTAAAATTGTATTACTGCATATCAAATCAATGCAAAACTCTAAAACTGTAAAAGAAAACCTAAACCTATGATAGTAAAGTAAGCAAGCATTATCCAATTGACACCAAAAACCTATCATCATTCTCACAGTTAAAGCAATAAAAACAATCTGTGGGTTTGATCGATATCAATGATGAATATTCAGCTGCCAAAGAGACCCTGAAATGCTTTACTGCCGCCGACAACAAACTTCAGAACCGAAAGTTTGTAAAAAGATATCTACAGTATATAAACCAAAGGTTCTTAACCGGGGGTAAATTTAACCCCTGGGGGTAAATTTTGCCTATCCAGAGGGTAAATTTGCTGAATATAAACTAACGCAAACTTCAATTATCAGTATTGAAAAAGTGATAGTGTTGCACTGGATTGCCGTTGTGCCATATTTTCGATGCTCAAAAAGAGATCACCTGGTTTTGGCCGGAAAAACCCTTGAAATTTCGGTGAAGACCTTTTTTTTTTGGAGATCGCCTGTTTTTGGCCGGAGAAACTTCACAACACTTCAAAAATTTTTGGACTTTACAAAACCGGAAATCCGTCATATTTGAGCTGGCCCCGGGCCCACGTAAGAAAATTTGGGTAAATTATTGTGCTTTCATTTGGTAAGGGGTAAACGATACAAAAAAGGTTAAGAACCCCTGATATAAACTAACCTCTTTCAAAAAAAAGACTTGTAACCGCAAACTATTATTTCTGGTAATAAGAATTAGGAAATGCTCTTCAGTTGCAGGGCTTCACACTTTTTCATCCAATGTTTTATCATTTTTTCCCTCTTGGCCCGTTAGCATTTTGCCACGATTGAAATGCATTTGAGATGACTCAAAGAGACACAAAGTTTTCAAAAGTTAAATTTTGAATAACGCCATTTCTACAAGTTTACAGTTGGGGTGAATATCAGCAATTTGCGTAAGCTGGGAATTGGCTTTCACTGGAGCGATAAGATATGATGATGATTTGTATAAGCGGTGTTCAATAAACAATATGACCTGTTATTGCACAGCAAGTTTGGTGCTTCTTTTAACGGTTGGCCTTGTTGATAGGCCATTAATTACTAGAATAGCGGCTACTTGTCGCACGCATGATGGACAAAATGGCCTTGTTTGGCTATATTTAGCGTCCTGGACTTGAACATCTTGCATTACGACTGCAAGACCATTGCACGCAAGATGTAACAATAAAGCAGCTACCAAGATGATAAAAGATTCGTCCAAATTTGTGTTCCTTATGGTTGATCACTTACAGCTTTGATAATAATGCTCAAATAACATACAATCACAAAGAGAATGTGGTGAGCTCCGAAGAATCCCTCTTTTTTCTTAGCATTACGTTGTGAATTTAAATTAGTTCTGAAGTGACAAAATATAAAACCATGGCGTAAATCTCGTGTATTTTTTGTTACAGAATTAAACCACGGCGTGGAAATAACTCTCCCTTGCACTGACGAAGAAAACGGCCGAAGTCGCTCATCTAGCTCAACCGATAACAAAAAACTGAAAATCATCTTCGCAGGTAAAGAGTGAACACGGCAAGGTTCGGCCAACTGGGAAAAATTTTTGTCGGCTTGCTCGGTGCCAATATATTTTTAGGTTTAAACGCCACTAACCTCAAAATTTTATTGATTTGCTGCTTCAGTGAAACTATTATTTTAAGATTGCGGAGAATGCTACTCCGCAGTTTAGAAGCAGCATCATCACTTTGGCACCACATCACAACGGAGTAACTATTTTACCAGAAAATTTTAGTTAAAGAAACATAAAGTGAAATGAGAAATATTCAACCGCGTATTTCTTGTTTCAGTTTTTGGGTTAAGGTTAGGGTTGCGTTCCGAGTTAGGATTAGCACTAGAGTTATATTTAAGTAAGAATAAAAGTTAGAATAAAAGTTGGAATTGATCAAAACTCGATCAAATTTACCGGTGAAAAAGCTTTTCTAAAGTTTAGGCGAAAGAAAATTACTTCAATATTTTTGAATCCTTCCAACAACGCTTTCCATAAACTATAACTGCACTCTTTACAAATGTTGCTCTTTTAAAAGTTGGACTTTCAAGTAGGCCATAAAAGTGTCGAAACTTTTCAGGATTAACCACGCTATATTTAAAACTTAAAAATTAGAGCAATGTTATTCATTATTGGTGTTCACTAATATCATTTAATTCGCGCAAACACAGGGAATTTAAATCTGTTTACGGAATCCTAAGTAGAAACTTTCTTATTAGCATGAAATTGCGATTGATTATTTGCACGTGATTTTTGTTAATGTCCAGAATTTTTTTCGACCAAAAATTCTGTACAACGATGCAAGCTGATCAGTTGGCTACTTAGTTCTCACCATTTTGTTGAATGCTCTATTATTTACTTTAGTTTATATGCAACAGCTACAGCTTGTGCTCGTAAGCCTGGGTATAATTTGTATCGCATTAAATTGCGGACTGCTATATTAATTTTGTAATTGCTGAGTGCAGTTAATGTTAGATTGATAGCAGCGCTTCTTTCGGTGCTTTGCCATAGTTACTTATGTGATCTAGAAAGACATATCCTCAAACATAAAAGTTTCTGTACGATGAAGGACTTTTAGCCGCACAATAACGCTGCGTTAAGTAGTTGTCCGACGCATAACCGGTGGAAAATGATACAAGTTTGATCTGACTAAAAATGTCATTGTTGGGGGACCAGAGTTGTAAACGAGCCGACTAGTTCAGACCCGAATCCGAAAATATAAACCCGAACCCGGCCCAACCCGAAAACTAATTTGAAGCCCAAATCATGCCCGAAAAAAACCCGAAAGTTAAGTTAGGTTTGAAAAATTTAGCTATGTTGCCAATTTATTTTGATTATATTTTTGTGCACCTAAGGCAAAAAGCACGTCTCAGGCCCGAATTAAGCTCGAAATTTTTGTCACCTTTAGACCCGAAACCGACCCGAAAAGCCCGGCCCGACTTACAACTCTGGGGGGGAAAATCTCCTTATTTTCTACCCATTCAACCACGACAGAAGACAGCAATTAGACTGTTTTTCCCATGGTTAATTTGTTTACCCTAAAGCCGGGCCCATTTTGTGGAAAAACAAAAATTTGCTGACTAACTTAATGGCAATTGTTGTTGAGAAATTGCAAAATTAAGCATTTTGCAAAATCATTTTAAAAAAGAAAGTGTTCTTCTGTGAACAGATTAACATAGTGACAGAGACTGTTTTTGTCATCATTGTTTTGGCAACCTTTTTTAACCTCCTTGGAAACAGTATGGGATCGTAAAAAGAAGCTAAAGTTGCTCCTGTCAGTCATCGCTGGAAGAAATTGTCTCTCCTCGTGAATGTTGCCAAAAAATTTATTGGAAAAACATAAAAAATATCTAGTTCTGTCATCCCGTTGTTATAGATTCAATATTAGACCACCCGTAATATTATAAGCTGATGACGCATTTTCTACAAACTTTCCCTCTGATTTGATCAGGGCTTATGTTTTTGAAGGCCCACCGCATTGCTCAGATAAAGGAGCTGGGTTTTTAAATCTTTCTTTTTGAAGGCATCGGACTACAATGCTTGTGAAGATAAAGGCGGCATAATCAAAAATATTCAACGTAATTGGCCTGTCGGTTTTTGCTTGTATATTTTTAACTCTTTATACGAAACTTAAGTTTGGATAGCTTTCCAGGGTGGGAAAATAAAGGTTCCGTTTGATGTTTGGGGCTGTTGAAACCATATTAGCGGTGCTTTCTCAAACCAACGCTCTAAAACTGCTGCTAGAGTAGCATCAGTTTTTTAAATAAATAAGCTAAACAGCTGGTTTATAAATTTTTTTAGAAAAGAAATAACCACAGTATTCATCCGATAATTCTTCGTATAGGCTAGGTGTTTAGAGTTTGAGTTACGGGCTAAATTTGGAGTCTATATTCAATGCTCAAACTGGTTCTTTGGTGCACAAACTAGCTCATGATATCGGTTCCCGCACTTCTCCGTGCAAAAGCTTTAAAGAGTAAACTAGCCAGCCTAAAATTACAACCGAATTCCCCAATCCACTACACTTAAGAAGACCGCTTGTCCGTTTCTATACTGCATACATGTAATTATAAACATGATTTTCGCCATCAAAATGTTTAGGGTATAGGGGGCATTAAGTCATAAACATGTCATAAGTATTAGTGATACCTACATTTCTACTGTTATTATGAATCTAGGCCGTGTTAAACTCGCTTTTTTCCGAAAATAACTAGAGCTGTGTTAAGTTGAAACTCTTTGGTGTTGTTTACTTCAGAACAAATGTTATTCAAATAGCTGATAATTGCTTTATGACACAAATATTATTGAACTTTTAAGAAGGTTTGAAAAACTAATTATGCGTTATTCAAAGTAAGGACCTTAAATTAGCTGTTACGATGAAACTTATTTCAAGTATAATTTGCTGACAAAATCAAAATTTTTGAACAAGATTTCTATGTCACTGCCTAAAGCACACATCTATTGATGCATGAAAACGTTATGCTTTTTAAATATTTTTCCGAGAAAGTAACTTTAATTTAGTAACCGAAATAACGTGTGACGCTCTTGATTACTTTCTATTAAAACCCATTATGAGAAATACTGTAGTTTTGATTCAATAGAAACATTATTGTTTTTTGTATACTTTTCTCATTAGTGAAGTACTTCTGACTAAAAGAGTTTTAACACGAAATCTTTGTTGTTTACTTATGTGGGTAATTATCGAATATATAGGTCAGTAAAATAAGTAGGTCACCAATAACAATAACAATGTAAAATAACAGCTTTAGGGGAAAATCTATACTTGGAATATTGTTCTAAAGCCTATGTACACAGTACAAATTCTACGAAACGATTTTATTCGCTTTAACATACTAGTTATGTAAGCAATAATGGCGCGTAAAATTACAACATTAGCACTTATTCGGTGTACATTACAAATGTTTACGTTTATCTCAATCATTACTATAACAAATTGTTGTCTTTTGTATTATCAACGACATGTTACTTTAAATTATGTTGCTTATTTACTTTTCGTTTAATATCTACCGGTAATTAGAATTGTTATACTGATGATTTATTTAGTCTCAAGCAAATTATGTGGCAGTTTTTTGTTCTTTTCTCAGAGCAAATGCTTCGTTGTTTATTCTCGCGTGGTTATGTCTTACAGTACTTTCCGGAACTCCTCAAAAACAAGTTCTGTTTGAAATTGTGGTAGCAAACATAGGCAAAATCAGGGCCCCCCCCCAATTGAAATGCAACCAATGATAAAAATGTCACAAAAAAGACTATTGTTTCTTTAGTTTCAGTTTCTTTTAGCAACTTCGCCTACAACAGTACACACGTGCAACAGTAATTAACAATAATATTGGTCGAGGGGGCCGGGCCCCCTTAATTTAATTTTTACCAACCAATTTAAATGGGCCCCGAACAATATTATTTAAATATCTATCAATTTAAATGGGCCCCCAACAATAATATTGATCCAGGGGGCCCGAGCCCCTTCAATTTAATTTTAGCCAACCAATTTTAAAATGCCCTCTAAAATAATATTTTAATGGCCCCCAATTTAAATGGGCCCCCAACAATAATATTGATCCAGGGTGCCCGGGCCCCCTCAATTTAATTTTTCTAACCAATTTAAATGGGCCCCCTACAATACTTTTTAAATGGTCCCCAATTTAAATGGCCTCCCAACAATAATATTGTTCCAGGGGGCCCGGGCCCCTACAGTTTAATGCCAGCCAACCAATTTAAACTTAATCCGAGTGAAATTAAGGGCTTTTATCCCAAAAGTTGCTAAGTGAGGCCCTCATCTAACGTTTTTATGATCGCAATGCAATAACCGTTAACCATGGACGGATTTAACATATGGCTTAGTGCCAGAGGCCCCGCACTTAGATAAGACTTTTGTTTGGTCTTCACCTGTATTTCGCAGGAAAATATTGCAAAAATCCCAAAGTGCCCGGCGCTCAACTTAATGAAAATCCGGCCCGGGCAATAACATGGTTTGTAGGCGTTACTATCTACTGTACATTTTTCAATTATAATTCATCTCCACCTTGCCAGTTTTTATGGAACAAAATACTTAAAAAAAAAGCTACAGTAAGGGGAATGCTCATTGAACAAAGTTTTAAATTGAGAGAGCCTGGACGTATATATGCTCCTATATCTGGTTGTTTTCATGACAAAGCAATAATCTCCAAGGAAAATATTCGACTGGGTTGTTATTTACTGCTAAAATATTGCATTAGGCAATGCACTTTACTTACCCTACCTGGGCCAAGTCACTTACAAAATTTAACCCCAAAATGCAAGATTTTAAACGTGTTTTGGACTTGAATTGCAAGCAAAAGGAGAACTGAACAACTTAATTTTTTCAATTGGCTTTCAAATGCTAAAAATCTAGTTCTTTCAAATAGCTCTGAATACGTGCAATATGTGATCCAATGGTATTAAAATAGGTTGTTTTTCCAAAAAAATTACGAAAAATCGCCCAGCGGCTGGGGGCTTCGCCCCCAGACCCCCATAGCCTCCGGCCCAAGGCTGATTTTTGGCTCCCCTTCGGAAATCGTTATACTCACCTGGGGAAGGCCTGTGCCAATTTCACACTTTATTCCGGAAGTGAACGATTTTCGGCTTTAGCTCCTCTACTATAAGCACAATCAACTGTTGGTGGTAAAAAAGGCAAAAATAATTAGCAGAAATGTTATGTCATTTTAACTAGCTGTTCCAATTGATATGGTGATTATAAATTCATAATGTTTCGTCATGATTTAATAAGGATTGACTAAAGATTAAAAATGTTTGCCTGTCTATTTGCTGAGGACGAAACAGTTTACGCATTTGGGTTTTTATACGAGTCTCTGTTGATTTGGAGCATCACTTGTTAAGTGTGTTGCCGTAAATCTTGACGCATAAGTTCACAGAACTGGACAGCGTGTTTCCGGACAATGGGTTCTCATCAGTTACCCTTAGTACTGTAAAGATGAAGCGATCAAAACCACATTAATGAGAACTAGCAATTCTAAAGTGCGCTATTCAGCTCTGCAAACTACTGTAGGTGCTGTAGGTAATTTAACGTGCAAGATGCAGCACCTTCTGTGGCAGCATGATCGGAGACAGATTGCTCTCACTGCCTGATCAAGCTAGCTTGACTTCTCAACAAAACAGTCGACAACGCTGAGTGCTAATGTATTGAATAAATTAATGTCTTGTAGGGTCTGCAGCGTACTACCGTCAGCATCAACCTCGAGGCGATGATGTGGAAGTTCCGACTGTAGACTCGTTTGCGGAGCATCATCCACACTTGATCATCATGGTACGGGTTCCGCAAAGCCAGCCAGAATCGCCTCACCGAAGAAGAAAGCGATCATTAGATGCTGATTATTGCTTTCGCAGAAAGCCTGATGAAGCAAATTGCTGCCTAAGAGAATTGTTTATTGATTTTCGGAACGATCTCGGATGGAAATGGATCCACGCCCCAACTGGATACTACGCTAACTTCTGTGCCGGCGCATGTCCTTATCTTTGGAGCATGGATTCTCAGCATGCCACAATCTTGAGCCTTTATAAATCTATGAATCCAAGAGCGTCTTCCTCTCCTTGTTGCACACCAAAGGAGCTGGATCCTTTAACCATCATGTACTACGACAAGGGAAAGTACAAATTAACTCAGATGACAGATATGGTTCTATTGTCATGCAAATGCAGTTGAGAAGCTCTTGGCAAATTGTAAACTGCACCAAATCGGCTCCTGCTTTTCGGCCTAAGCACGAAGTTTGTAGGGTTGCATCAGTGACTTAGGACTCTTCGAGCGCCTCTGTAATCATTTCAACTTGGTAGATGTTTATATGTTAAAAATAGCAATCATCTATGTATCAATCAGCTTATGAAAGCTCAATTTTTAATGATGATAGAAATTCAAAGCGCAAAGTTTTATTAACAGAGTCAAATAATGACATTGGGGCTTTATCAGAGGCAACTACTTTTTGCTGTCATTGATTTCCTTTTCGAATTGGTTTGCGACTTTCTATAAAAGTGTAAACCGAATAATTGTCCTTCGTCAACATTTGTTAAAGTTTGTTTTAGCTTAAAAATTAGGTGTGATTCAGTTTCTGTAATTAGCTGCGTATAATTATGTGATTGTTTCAACACTGTTGAAATCAGTGGAGAGCTGCGGGCCCAGCTCGATGGAGTTAAAATGCATTTTTATCATACATGAAAGTTTTTTACTTTTTTCATGCAGCTCGTTTATTTTTTGATCGGACTGGTTAAAGGGATAAAAGCATCTAAAAAACTTACTTTGTGTTCACTTGCAATATACAGGGTGGGCCAAAAAAATGTTACCACTTTTAATCCATACACAAATTTTAAAAATGAACATTTATTCGAAATTTTTTTTCACAGATGTTTAACAAAAATATCCAATTAAAATTTGATAACAAAGTCTTTTCACTTTGTCTCTTGTTTCTTACACAGTTCAATAATTGATAACATGTTCAATCCAAGCTCCTCTTCTGTGAAGTACAGCTGCAACACGCACATTGAAGTTTGTGATGACATTGCCGCTCATCTCAAGAGGGATTCTTCGAATTTCCTGACAGATGTTGGTCTTCAGGGCTTCAATGGTCTGTGGGTTGTTGTAGTACACCCTCTCCTTCAGGTACCCCCATAGGAAGTAGTCTGCGGGAGAAAGATCAGGAGAGTAGGCAGGCCATGGGTTGTTCGTACGCCGTGAGATGAGTCTATCTCCAGGAAAGTACTCGTTGAGGAAATCCAGAGAGACATTTAAGCAATGTGGAGGAGCACCATCTTGCTGGTAAATGACGTTATTCATATTGACTCCCTGCTTTCTCCTAAGAGCAGGAATATGAAACAAAAGTCTTAGTAATTTTGAAAATGGTTAGAATATAAAAAGTGGTAACATTTTTTTGGCCCACCCTGTATAATCGGAAATTGTGGTTGTAGTTACGTTTGTTTTTTAGTTGTAAAATAGGGTAAACTCCCACTTTTTTTCCGGATCAGTGATTTATGACCTGGCTTGGGTTATTTTATAGACTAGGAGACAAAATTAGGAATCGGTTACTATTCCATTAACTTTTTATTGTCACTCAAATACAGACATTAATACGCACATCGAAACATTGAAAAAGGCATGCACGATACCGTACTCTATAAACTTTTTTAATGTTACACTAAATTTTAGATTTCAGCATAGGACTGTGTATCATGTAACATTTGTGTGCTTGTTTGGTTTGTCAAAGAGCTTGCCAAATCAAAATTGATTATATTGCTAATTTATTTATTGCTTTTTGTGTAAGTTGAAACTGCTTGCCTATTTGTATACTATTCGCATTATACCACTCGCTGGCATAAGATATGTTATCGGGGTTTGAAATTACAGAGCAAAATTGTTGCTTTTTATAGTACTAATGTTCCTTTATCAAAGGGTGCGACTGCTTCATACTTTCTTTAAAGACTTCCTGTTTACTTGATTTCGATTGGATTCTAGCTGGCCAAGCAATCTTTTCATGAAAAGTTTAGCCTTTCTTGGCTCTTTTGCAACGCTTCTTTTCTATCAATTTATTGGATTACTGTGTGTGACTTTGCTCGCAGTCCTTATTCAGCAATGTTTCTGCGAAGGTAGTTGATTTATTTACAGACACCTCTATTTTTAGGCGAGTGGTTTTTGCAATGCTGCGTTCCACGTTTGCCGATTTGTCCGCATATGGAACTAGTTTAGAGTAATAACAGTAAATTTGGACCTTGTAAATGTGATGTAATCATATTAGTCCTTGTGTAATGCGACTAAAAATTCACGAAAACTTTTGCTGAATTGTACTTGAAAAACTCAAAAATAAAAACTGCAAAATTACTGATTTATGAAATGAGTAAACTCTTCGACCAGGGTCTACAAAAAGCCTAGCTAAATGATTTAAGTTGATACAATCGCAACACTAATACTAATACAACATAAACACGATTTTTGTTCTACAAAGACCCTCATGATTTCATAGAAAGAATACATGTTTCAATTGACTGTGAAAGTAGTATGTTACCAATACAAGCAATTTAAAATATTTTAAAATATACTACGTAGTTTTATCTTTAGCGATGTTGCTATTGTTGCTGTGTTTTGCGTTGTACTGTACAGTATTTATATTATTGCTACACTAGAGCCATCTTCAAGCGTTATTTTAACTGCTGTGTTACTCTTTTCATTAAGTTTGTTAGTTTCTTATAATTAATTGCTGCTGTTTGAAGCATTGATATTTCAACTTGGAATTGCGTGGATCGAATGAGTCGGGTGATTCATAACCAGAACAATTATTTAAGGATAGCGTTTGTAAGAGAGGTGATGCCTCAAAATTTTGAGCCTAAGCGGCAAAAAAGCGAAAACAATCGAGAAAATTAACTAATGTACTTGTACGCTGCAAACTGCGCATTTGATAGAAAAAATAGCGCCTATTTGAGTTGTACAAAGGGCCTTCACAATTACTTTGATAATGCCTCTACGTGATTTCGATGTTTGCTCATATACAATAATTAAGAACCAAGAAACAACGGTACCTTTCTACCGTATCTGCGCCTCAGTTTTTAACAAAAATACATACATGAGAAAACAAGATCAAAAGAAACAAACATGTTTGTAGTTTCTAGTTTGAATCATTAGTCATAAGGCTGTGGCTCAAGGTTTTTCGCTGTGTAGCACAGTAGATATTTTAGATATATTTTCATGCGGGCATGTTTGTATTTTATGATGTACTCTTATTTTTGAATTTTTAACTTGGATGCTATGTTTCAAACTATTCTTTTAACCAACTCTGAAAATGACATGACTTATTCAATATGCACTACAGCCTATACATGTTTCTCCAATAATGTAGCCGTGCTAATTATTTTGATTTTTTAAGCGTTTTGTGCATTCAGCTAAGAATGTATTTGGTGGCTCTGACATCCTTACACCTCTACCAATTCGTAGCGTGTATTAAAAACAGGTTTTTGGAAAGCAATGCAGTAATTAATCTGTTTTGTATACCCTTTTAAATAACACAAGTTGATCTAGTTATTTGTAGGCAGATGTAAAAATAGAAGTTTTTTGACAGAACAGTTGACCATGTTTCTTTTGTGTTTCCATTTATTCATAAAAAACCAGCGGCGTGTTAAAATCAGAAATCAAGAAAATTAAAAACACGTAGAATACTGTCGTTGCTAAGTTTTTGAGCAGTTTTTTATTTGCGCTTTATTTATCAATATTTGTTATCGTTTTTTGTTCGCAATATTGCTTTTACAGTAGTTTCAAATTGCAATCATAAGTTAAACATAATAACTGCCGAGCATGTAAATAAAAATAAAAAAAATTGTCCCTAAGCCGCTCTCTTTGCCTAACTGTTATCTAATCAAACAAAAGCTCTAACGAATCAGAGCTTTTGGAAGCAGAAGAAAATTATTTGATTATAGACCGAAAAGTACATACACAAAGAGACTGATTATGACCAAATATTGGCCTTGCTGAACACTGACTGATGATAGTTTTCGATTGACTTTTGTGACCGATTTGTTTATGAATTATCTCTCTGCACCTATTTGGGCCGAATTCAATTGTGCTAAAACCATAAGAAAAATCTACTCCAATATCTTCCCAATACAAATACTTATTTTTCTGTGAATACAGCAAAAACAATCGGCTAGAGTTTTTTCGAAATATCATTAAATCTATCGGCTACAACAGTGATATCATGTAATCTTTCGTTGGATGGTATTGAACTGCTGTTTCTCGGCTTCAGAGATCAAGCGTAGAACTGAACTTACGCAACTAGAATGGAGGACTGTGCAAATTAGTCTGGATTTACATGACGTGTTCTTTGGGTCGTTTCTTACTGCTGTTTTCGATTTTTTTACGAAATAAATGTGAAAAATTTAAACTTACTGTGTAGCCAATGCTAAAAAGCAATGAGCTTGAGTTGCTTTCAAACCCACTTTTTGCAATTTTTGCAATCTTCTACAACATAAAAATCAAAGTCGTTCTTTTACCTCAAATGATCAAAACTTCATCTTAAAGAGCACTTTAAAATATAGCTTGACGTAATGAGGTAGAAGAGTTACACTAATTTGAAGGATTACCATTTAACATGGAAAAAAGAAGGTCGAGAATGCCATATAATAAATTCATTTGTCATAGTATCAAACAAGTTTTGACGTTTTTAAACCAATTTTTTACCCATTTATTCTATAAAGCATTGCTATTACTACTCTACAATTGTAATATTATTCGAATAGTTTTCTCATTTCAAGTCATTTGTTCGTTCAGTGTTGGAGACAATTTGTCAGGGTTGGAACGAATCTCTCCTTTAGTGACTCGAGTCGGATCACTTGGGTATGCCAACTTGAGTCGAGTCTTAAACAAAAGTGACTCGAGTCATTTTCGGAAAAAGTGAAAGGGATTTGAGTCGACTAAAAAAAGTGACTCAAGTTGAGTCACTTAAAAATTTTTTGGGGGTAATCCGCCTATTATGATTGAACCATTTCGCAAAATTAATTTTATTTTACATAAATGAAAAGTGCGTATTGCAGAATAAGAAGCTTGATTTTTGTAATTCTGTTATTGTAAATAAAATCTAAAATATCACTCGAATCACTCGGATGAAATTCGAGTCGAGTGAGACCTTTTCATGAATGTGACCTGAGTTGAATCCGAGTCATCAAAAACTGACACTCGAGTTGTTCTATCCTTGCAATCTGTTACATTTTTAATACAGTTCTGCTATGTTCATTAAGATTGGAAGCAAGATTCAATAAATTTGATGCCAAGCTAACTAAAAATACATGCGATGAATAGAAATTTTGAGAAAGGCGAAGACAAGGGTCACAGTCAAGAAATTCCCAAACCGAGAGTGCTTAAACCACTTCAGACTTGGTGGGCGTAATTCTAATTCAGTTATGGGAGTTTGTTTCACAAAATAGATAAAAATTTAACGACAATGTGACAATAAATGGATTTGAGTTGTTGCAACGCGTAAAATAACACGTTTTTTGCACTTCTGAGACTGTCTTTTGCGCTAGAGTGGTCTAATAATGATTCAAAGCATCTTTTGAAACTTTTATTTAGGGGGAGGCTATAATTTGTCAAAAATAAAACTCACAAATCAGTAAAAACTTTGAAAAATGGCCAAAAATAAACAACCAAATTTGATCGCTAGTTTCGAAATGCTGAGCATAGGATTCATAAAAAAAAAAAAATATACATGTATATATGTCAGTGGTTGATATCAAGGTTTCAAAAGTGCTCGATAACGGAGTGTTAGAGCAAATACCACAGTAAACCACTAGAATATTAAGAAAAACCTAAAAATTAACTAATGTACTTGTACGCTGCAAACTGCGCATTTGATAGAAAAAATAGCGCCTATTTGAGTTGTACAAAGGGCCTTCACAATTACTTTGATAATACCTCTACGTGATTTGGATTTTTGCTCATATACAATAATTAGGAACCAAGAAACAACGGTACCTTTCTACCGTATCTGCGCCTCAGTTTTTAACAAAAATACATACATGAGAAAACAAGATTAAAAGAAGCAAACATGTTTGTAGTTTCTGGTTTGAATCATTACTCATCAGCCTATACAAGTATGCATATACCAACTCAGGAATATGGGAGGGGGGGCTGTACAGTATAAGTTAATTGCCAACTCCTTCCCTCAAATCTCTTTCCATTAGTCCACCACCACCCCTACCCAATTATCTTTCTCTATAAAATGTAAACGAAATAGCTTACTCGAAGTGAGTTTCATTGAACTATACGATTTTATGAAGTGCTAGCTTGTAAACAAGAGAACTGAAATTTTACCATCAGGCACCTACCACATAGCCCATATTTTATGCAACCAGTTTAATCATGCTTGCGCACTGCTAATTTCTATGCCTCTTTTTAAAGCATTGGATTTCATGAAAACAGACCTAAAATTAAGTTATTTTTGTAAAAAGATACAAAACTTTCAAGCGCTGATGTCTTCCCCCAGACTCCCCGAAATAGCCCCTTTCATCGTAGATTTCTGGCTACGCCCTGTGCACACGTATTCCATAGCAACAAACCAATCGTAAAAATAATCTGACAGCATTAACTCATTCAAAAATATTATTTCTGGTAGAGTATGACCTAAAAAAGTTTTTTTCAGAGCTACTAATCTGTAGTTGCTTGTTTGTGTATTCGAAATTTTGATTGAGAGTGAAGTTTGATTCAGATTCGTTTGCATCGTACGCAATTATTGCAAATTCAATGATTTGGAATTCGATTCGATTAGGCCTATGAATTTTCGAAACTAGAGCTATCTGTACCTTCATTTGCTATGCAGGTGAAAGTAGAGTATTTGCGTCACAAAGGCAAGAATGACGATCGTATTACATCGTCAGTGTCCTAACTTCGGTCTCAATTGAGCGTCAGAACGCGAATTGCATCCGTTTCAGGCCACACTGAAACGATGTCATTGAGCTGCGCTTCCTTTTGGGTGCTTCAAAGATGTGAATTGCAGAAGTGAAGCCTGACGTCACATTATGGAATAGCCGGTACAGCAAATAGCAAACAACAACTTTTTTGCTTTTAAAAGGGTCTTCTGTAAATCAATCGGGTCAGAAGGAAGTGATACGTGATTCATAAATTGACGAGAGTGATGTAAACTTTATTCATTTACGATGGTTTCCTTTAAAAGTTGATCCGCTCGTAATTCACAGTTTTAATTAAGCTCTTTTCATAAACCGTAAAAGCAAAAGACATTGTAAGTGTTGCAAGAGACAATTTAAATTTAATTATTGCAAAGAAGGTGTGCGGTGTTTGAGCTTGCTTTTTGAACAAGGCGATGAGCGTGAAAGTCTATGCGAATATGGGCCGGAGCTACTCCAAATAAGACAGAAAGGCATCTCGTTGGTTCTTTCGTTCGTATGAACCACACACTCTTCGCTTCTTTTACCACACCAACGCAGAGCACCCTGTTTTGGCTCTGTAGGCAAGTCCTTTGTCAGTCGGGGCTCTCACAACGAATAGAGTGCTTGGCCCCAATAGGCAGGGCATGATATACAATGGAAGATAATTTTTCCATATTCCATACTGGCAATTTTCTTCCATTTCATATCCAATCCATACTAAAAATCTTCCATTCCATATTCCATATTAAAATTTCTTCGATATTCCATTCCATGCTTCCACACTAAAGGCGCGTTTGGACCGGAAGCAAAGCGTAATCTATTTCGTACTTTCGCAGCTTTTGGCGTACTTTAGCGAGTGGTTGCTGTCGAAGGTAAGCGACCTCTCGTCAAGAAGCGCTTAACATTGCGAAGCTGAAAATTACGTTTTGGGCTGCTTCCGGTCTAAAGGTACCTTTTAGACCATTTAAAAAGCAATTAATTAGCTACTATTGTGTTTTATACGCCGTTTTTTAATTGAGCAGTCGTTTTAACCTACTATGTATCGTACGCTTCTACACATATACAAATATACTGTGGACTAACGTGGTTGAACAACTTGAGTGAGTTCAAAATGAAATAAAACTAAATTTCCATTTTATTATGAATGAAGGTTATGCCTTAACCACTCTTCTTCGTACGCGGCAAAAGCCAGATCAAAAGAGCAAGCCAATAGCTACCGTAGTTGTTTCGTATAACACCGCATCTCATCCCATATTTGAATCTCAATCGCAACGAGCAACCATAAAAATGCACTCCGCATCAAAATATCAACCAGTTAATCAATAGACGATAGACCGAACGGTATGCACTGTACTTAATGATTACAAATGTGTAATCATAGGCGTCGGCAGAAAATTTTTCGGGGGGAGGTGGGGGGGCAAGAAGAATGGATCCAGTGTTAACTACTTAACATGGAAGAATTTTTAAAAGTTGGGAAGTTTAAGAGATAGAGTGTGAAAATCCCCCTTGCCGACGCCCATGTTTGTAATTACTCCAACTATAAAATTTGGCATAGCAAAACCGCCAAAAAACATTTTACAAAAATACCATGCTTTAACCACCCAAAAAGTAACTGAGCTTGAACACGAAAAATAAAAAAAGTTAGTCTCAGTCGGGGATGGAAAAATGAATATGAATCTTTATTACCACGGAAGAAAAAGTTCTATCTCTTGGCAAATTCAAAAATTTCTTAATCTCGAAATAAAAATTATACTTGTCAGATGTCAGCATCAATTCTGGTAATTACTATGAACATATTGTATGCTGTGATGCAATACTGCACTGTTTGCAGACGACCGAAATACCACTATTTGTCAACCGATGATTAACTGCTAAACAGTTCGGTAAAAATACTTTTATACTGTATGTATCGCTATCCGCATACATTGTTTAAATACCACGCACGAAATCTAATGCGGAATTAGAACTGAAGTAAGGAAAATTGCCTTCCATTCCATTCTTGAAATCTTCCATTTCATTTCATTCTGGCATCTTCCATATTCCATACCGAAATTTCCTTTCCATTCCATTTTCTTTCATTCCATTCCACATACGCCCTGCCTATGGAAAATTAACGTAAAAAGTTTTTGCCAATGACACAACGACGCATTGCCAATTCTGGAATCGAACTGGGAGTCAGCAACTTAATTTCCATTATTAGCTTGACACTCTACCATCTCAACTATCGCCTTAATTCGTTGATGATAACGTTGGTGTTGGGCGAAGACATCTTGTGATAGATTGTATACGTAGTGTATGCTTGAGAGAAAATCTAGTATGCTTGTTCCGCACCAAACTGAAGAGACATATAGACTGCGCCCTGTATACTGTTGTATGATGTCGGTCCAGATGGTGAGTGTGACAGTACCCATGATGATATAGCAAGACACCGGAGCAAATTGTTGCTTGCCGTCACTTTTGCACATGCAGACCTTCTTTGTTCAAATAGCCACCCACTCAAAAATCATTCAAACAAAATTCAAGTAATTACAACAAACTATTGTAAATAAGCAAAAAAATTGTAACAACTCAATGAAACCAACACCATTTAAAGCTCAACTTTTGACCGTAGGGATGTCAACAGTACTTAAATTGTAGGGGGGACGGTAATTGTTGCATAGTCCCCCCATCGAGATTGAGCGTCCCTCCATCGAGATTTAGGCGTTCCCCCATCGAGATTTGAGCGCTGATTGATGAGAGGAAAAAGATGTACAAAGTCCGATTGAATATAGCACCAAATTCCGCGGGAAGAGTGAAGCAGAAGAAAAAACACCTAATATTCGGCGAAAAACCACTTCAGGTAACGGCGAAAACCTTTTTTTTTGAGATCACCTGTTTTTGGCCGAAAAAAAACCTTAAATCTTTGATTTCGGCCAGTAAAAGCCTCTGAATTTCGGCGAAGACCTTTTTTTTGAGATCACCTAAGTTTCACTGAAAAACCGCCTAAATCCCCTCAATTCAATTCAGGTTTGATGAAATTTTGCGTCAAGTTCGTTTACGGTTGGAACAAACTTCCAAAAAAGCCCCTCCCTTTACGAAATCCTGGCTACGCGCCTGATCTTCACTAAGGTTCAGTCAATGCTACAAAAGCGTCCCCCCATGCAAAATTTTACAATTTAAGTACTGGATGTCAATGATCGAATGAAAATACAAGATAACTGCGTACACATAGTAAGCAAAGGCAAAATAAAACTAACCACGCTACAATGATAGTTGTTGCATGGTTAGTTTTAGTTTAAGACGACATTCTGTACATCAACACAACGCAATGGTCACCACTTCATCATTCCATTTCATCCACAATGAAAAAGAGCCGATAAAGGCAGACATGGCACACTTATAACAATGAAAACGATTGTTATTATAATTGCTAAAGTAACGACCATAATGTCAAATTATACTTCAAATTGAATCTCTACTCCACTCTAGTGACTCACTTGTGAAAATTCAAAAAAAAAAAAAGAAAACACCAAAATCCAGTGTGCATGTTTGCGTAGTAGTGCTTTGTTAAAGCCTTTTCCTTAAAATAATTTATTAACGGCTCTGGTCCTCCGAATAACTTTAGAGCTGAATTTTGAGACCTAAAATTCGAAAAAGAAAACATCGCAATTTGGAATGACCAGCCAAAAAAATTTACGCACGCAAATTTTTCCATT
This sequence comes from Trididemnum nubilum, assembly GCA_963965965.1. Taxonomy (NCBI): domain Eukaryota; kingdom Metazoa; phylum Chordata; class Ascidiacea; order Aplousobranchia; family Didemnidae; genus Trididemnum; species Trididemnum nubilum. Next base: position 21,888,888 of record OZ014475.1, on the reverse strand, counting down.
TTTTTTTCAGTTTCTTACATCTTTCTGAATACTCAGAATTCTGAACATTCAGAATTAGGGCATGTGCGCTGGTTCATGTTTCCCGTCATCTGTTGGATATTTGATCGCTGATGCGTACGTAGAATTTATTAATTTAACGATTTATATCCGCCGGAATTCTGCAGTGCTGCATTTTTGCCATTTTTGCATATTGCACAGTTTTGGTAAATGGCCAAACCCCCAACCACTAAATACTTTTAATGATTTTTTAGAAGAAAGGCCATTTGAATATTATTAGCAAAGTTCATCATCAAGCTCTTCAATTTCTTGAACGTGTAGTTTCAGAGCATTTTGAAACAAATCTTTTAGCCGCTGGGCAATTATTACACTAAAATTTTTAAATGGAAAGGTTTAAACTCTTTTTAAAGCTTTTTGTGCTGACTATGAGCTGCTGTTGTCGCAAGATACCAAGTTAGTGTTTACTGTTTACAAACCTCAAGATGAAAAATTATCTGGTAATATGGCCTTCTACTCTTCTTCCTTTTGGCTATTAGTCTAAGGGGGGTTGAAAAACGCCAGAATCAACTATTCGAAACCCAAAACGACTATCTCTTTACATCGGACCACAGCGGAGCCCCAAGCCGCTAGGCGATTGTTGTAATTTTTCAAGCCAGTTGAAGAATTAAATTGCTCAGCCCCTTCATCCACGCTTAGATCACAAGTCAATAAGTTTAAAACACGTTTAAAGGCTTCTATATTTGGGTTAAATTTTTTCAGTTACTTGGCTAAGAGCGGGGGTGAAGCCCCCTTTGCCCCCCTTACTGAGCTCTGAACAAAAACGAATGGCAGTGGCTTAAGCAAAAAATTCAAAATGTGGGCATGAGATAACAGTTGTAACACAGGAGGGGGGGTGGTTGGTAGCGGAGCCCCCGGCCGCCCGAGGCCAATGGGGTCTGGGAGCAAATTTTCACGTTTTATCAAAAAAAAAGATCTATTTTAAGACTATTTTAGGATAACACGGGATTCAAGTTGAAAATTTTTTGCTCGTTTTTTTCTCATAACATTTTGAATAGGCCTATCCAAAGACTAACTTTACCAAGTTTCAGCTTTCTATACGATTTTTCGTTTCCAAGGTATAACAGTTTAGATTTCCCCTTCGAAAGACTTTTTCCCGTAAGAAGTTTTGCCGGGGTGGCCAATTAAGTTAGAAAGAAGATTTTAAAAACCACTACAAATTTTTTGGTTTTTCTCAATATTTTGGTCAACAGCGAAAAACCAATCAGTTGTCGAGTGGATAAAGCGTCTGAGAATCTTGAAAAGGGACAATATGAAGCCTCCTCGGTGTGTGGTAGACAGGTGGCAGCTCGACCCAAAGATTGAAAGCTCCGTTCGCTGTCTTCTGGCCAAGGCAACTTGGTGAGTAAAATGTAATTACAATGCCCTTTAACTTTTGGTTTAAACGACATGTTTTTAGCAGCGTAAAATATACTCAAAATGACACAAAATAAACTTAGTTTTTTGTGGTAAGTTACAGTTTTGAGAATGCCTTTGTTTGAAAAATAAAGATAAATGATTGTGTGATGGTACTTTTTAGTCTCAGAATTATTAAGATTTCACTGAGCATTGATTGATGGTTTCGTATTTTCTTTGATTTTCTTCTTTTTTTTTGCTTGTTTTTGTGGTTTACTCAGTTTTTTTTCCAGTGCTAAACGTGAAAGCAGATAAAATTAGCACATATAGTAATTTGTAAAAAATGTTTTAAATAAGGTTATAAGTATTAAACCAGCGAACTATTAATAGTTACTGATTACCGCGATTTATCATGTTCCCACAGGCTGTTTTGTCCGTAAAAGCTTCTCAGGGGGCTGAAATTTAATGCAGTCTTATTCAAATCAAATTGAATAAGCGAATTAAGTTTAAGGAGGGGCAAAACAAAGGTAATATTAAATTTTTATTATTTGGTAATATTACGTTAAAAATGAAAAATTTACTCTTAACTCCTACTGTAGCATCATAAACTGAAATTGTTGTCTAAAAATGCGTTTTTGGGTCTTCATAATATCGTTATTTGTGATTCGATGAGAGTGTTGGGATATAAAACTCGACAAAATTAATTAAGTCGTCTTATTCAAAAAAAATCTTTAAAATAAAATTGATAGCAAGAAAGTTTGGTTGTTTTGATGAAAGATCAAGAATACCGTGTAAATACCATTTCACCGCCGAGAGAAAACTTTCAAACATTTCATGTTTATTACTTTCATTTTTTGCATAGTACCTGCAACTGTGATTTCACAATTTGAATCCTTAAGGAGACTGTTCTATCTAGATCTGGCCTTCAAATCAAATCTTTCATTATACTAGCTGTATTTTGCCGAAGCGTGTAACTAGTTTACGAGGCCCATTTCCGCATCATTGCGCCCGGCTGTATTTCGCCGAAGCGTGTAACGAATTTACGGGGCCCATCTCCGCTTCATTGCGCCCGGGCAACACAGGTCCTTTTGGAGAATTTTTGCAGCGGTAGCGAGCCGTTGGCAACATTGTGTCCGATTTGACCGGCCCGAGATTTGAACCTCAGACCTCCCGCTCCAGAGACGATCGCGTAACCGCTCGACCAACTGGCCGGTTTTACTAATATTATTGCAAATAACTGGCGTATCCTTTGCGTGCTCTGACCAATTGCATTTCATGCCCGGCGTGCTGTATCATCAGCGGACAAGCTGCAGTTGTTAAATATACAATAAATCAGCTAGCCAACGGATTTTTGCCATATGCGCCTAGTTACGCAAAAAGTCGCCTGTGAAGATTTTTTTCTAGCAGATAGTTGCTGCTAGGGCTTTTGTCCTTGGACAATGGCTGTTTGTGCCATAGTAAACATAACTACGGCTGGGAATACCTCGACTGGCTATCTAAAACCTTTATTTCACTATCATCGAATTTCTGTTGGAGTTGGAAGAATAACGCCATAACGCCAAAACATTGTTACAGCGCATGTTATAAAGCGGGGCATAGAGTTTGTTAGTGGAGAAAAGCTGATTGATGATCGATGGATCAAAAGAGGAAAGCGTTCAATGGGGTTTCGGATGCATCAATTATACTTTCGCAAAAGGACAGCCTCCATTATTGGTGAAAACCTATCGAACCTGACTGTGTACTAGTGCAAGAAAATGTGCTGGGATCAGTAGCGTAGCCAGGGGGAGAAGGGGGCTATAGCTTCCCCCATTGGCCTGTCAACCAAAATGCAGAATAAGGAAAATACCACGTTTTTAGCTCTTCTGAGACTGTTTTTTTGCGCTGGAATGGTCTAAAAAGTGATTTAAAGTATCTTTTTAAACATATATTAAGGGGGGGGGAGCTACTTTGTCAAAAATTAAAGTCACAAATTAATAAAACTTTGAAAAATGACCAAAATCAAACAATCAAATTTCATAGCTAATGTAAAAACGTCAAGCATAAACTTTATCAACAAATATATCATAAACTCAGGAATAAGTAGGGGGTGGGGGGTATTCAGTGTTAGTTAATTACCAATCACTTCTCTCAAATATCTTTCCTTTAGCCCCCACCCAATTATTTTTCTTTATAAAATATAGACGAAATAGATTACACCATGTGAGTTTTATTGAATAACAAAATTTTATGATTTACCAGCATGTAAACAAGAGAACTACAATGTTATCATTAGCCACCTCCCACATAGCCCATTAATGCAACCAGTTGAATCATGTTGTGCAGCCAATTTTTATGCCACGTTTTAAAAGCATTATTTTTTATTACAATAGCCCTAAAATTAAGTTATTTTTGCAAAAAAATGCAAAGTTTTCAAGCGCTGGGGGCTCCGCCCCCAGACCCTCATTGACCTCCGGCGGCTGGGACCTCCGCCCCCAGACCCCCAAAATAGCCCCCCATTGCGGATTTCTGGCTACGCGCCTGGTTGGGATTAGTTGGCTGTAAAAATTTGGGACTTTGGGTACGGTTTTATAACTATACCATAATATGTTTACATCTTCTGCATTGTTGTTGTTGTTGTTGTAGCGCATATTTATCCTCCTGTCACCGGACAGCGTTAGACGCTAACTTATTGGACGATTCGCACACTTTTCATTACAACGATTACTTCGTGATTGGAGGAATACGCACCTGCTTTGGAGTTTCCGATGATCCATTGTTCCTGTGGATTTTTTTGAATTCTTGTCCACTGAATTTACTGCTTGTTCGAAGCCACCAAGCAGAGATAATCATCGCAAAGCGTCTTATCCAAGAACACAACAACGTGACCAGGGTGCGGGTTGAACCCAGACCATCCGATCAGGGTCGTCGTAAAAACGACGCCTTTACCCATTCGGCCACGCTGCCGACTAAATTAAGGTTAGTTAAGGTTTCCATGCTATCATGGCTCAAGGGTTTATAAGTCAGCGACCTCAAAAAATCAAAACAGCAGTTAAAACGACAACTGCTGAGAACATTCTATATCAAAACTTGTCCACAGCTTCGCTATCATAAACAAAAAAAAAGAAAACGTTTTAAGACGTAACCTGTAGGCTAATATCATAAGGGATATCCCTAAGAATGTATTTAGTACGTGGTGAAATGATTTTATACCCCAATCTTAGATTAGTAACGCATTTGAGGGCTTCAAACTGCAGGTATTAAAATACTTATTATGAAGCAAAGAGCCAAAACTACATACAGAATCATACTTTCTTTTATTACTGACATATCAAAATTAACTCTTTTTAATGAATTAATTCAATTTTAGCAATAAAATAGGTTTATTCTCGAAATGTCAGCAATTAAAAACGATATTCAGTTGCGACAGCTGGTTCGGTTCTTCGCTTCATACGAAGAATCAGTCGACGTTCTGAGTACTATTTCATTTTCCCTACGATATGTCTAACTATTAACATCACAGGTCCAAGATTAACCGAGTAAAAGAAGACCAAAATAGTTTGCAACAACACAGGTAATGGAACTAAAATAACAAGAAAAACTAAGCAAGTTGATCAGATGATGGAGCTTGCGTATCGTTTTTCAAGAAAATTTGATACTCCCAAGAGCATAAAATTTGATCCGCTGCATTATCTACCGGGTGCAAAAATTTGATTAAAAAATATTATGACTTTTTTGTTGATATTGCAAAACGCTCAAAACCATCGATAATATTCAATCTAAATTTAAACAATGGAGACCTTAGATAAATAAAGAATATGCCACTGAAGAACATTGTACAGTAGTCAGTTTAAAGAAAACTAATATTAAACAAAATTAAAGAAGCCAATACCCAGCACATGCACTTCATGCAGTAAGCCCAACGTTGGATAAACAATGCGAGAACTGATTTATAACTTCGTTCAATGGGTAAAATTGATAAATTTCAACTCAAAATAACCTCTAAAAATTGAAATAATACTTATTCTAATCTTGTCCGAAATCCAAAAAAGCGAATCACAAGAACTGTTTCTAAAACTGTTTTTAAAAATCGAAAAAAGTACCCCGTGTCTTGTCGGGGCGAAAAAAGAATAGCAAGACCGCCACAACTCTGCATGTCGTAAGAGGCGATAATGGGTTGTCTTTGTTGGTGTCTTGTCTTTGTTTTTGTGATCACGTCCTAGTCTTTTTCATTTTTAAAAATTTTTCAATGTTTTGTGCTAATTCAAAGTTTATATAAAATTACACTTTAGCAATGTGGTTATCATTAAAATTGCTCTAGAGGTTTTTTGTTCATACAAAAAGCTCTTCCTTTCTAAAAAAATCTGTCAGGATCCGGGCAACCATAGGCCTACTACATGTCAGATACCGAAACACGACTCAGCACATCAATCGAAAAGATTTCCAAATTTAGTAGAAGCTACAAGAAAATCTCTAGTTTAAGTTTGATTATCCATATTATATATGAATGCAATTCCTGCTACCCAACCTAACAAAACCTTATTTCTTAAATATGCTCTTTTAATTCTCTTCAAATTGTAGAAAAATGGGTTCTTTTTGTGAAAGTGATAGTAGTTTAAAATAAACATGCTAACAAAAATATTAATTCCGTAGACGTAAAAATAAAATAAGCCAATTGATCAAACACAACTGTGCATTGATCATCTCAATGTCAGACCAAATTAAACTCGAAATACCGCTGGGCAATTGAAAAATGGATGATATTTAGATTTAGAAAGATATGAATGAGTTAAAGCAAATGCTTAGGACAACAGGCTACTTTGTCTGTGAAATACAGACTACGCAGTGAATCTTATAGTCTTAAAGTTACATTGTAAACCTTGCAGTACCTATTAGGAAAACCAGCAAATTATTGCAACTAAACGTCTACCGGTATCTACTATAGAATTCTGTGCCTGATGGGTCACACATCCAGCTTGCAAGTAAATAGAAGAATGAAGCCACAACCCGTAAGCTAGAAGTTAGCAAGCGTCAGGTGTACGAGCGGTAGTGGATTGAAAATAAAAGTTAGATGCAGCTAAATAGAAAAATGATGAAGATCAATACGAGATTGAGTTAAGAGCAATTAAAACCGGTTGAACTGGTTGGGGTAATTTATGACGTATGAAAAAGCAGTTTTTCAAATTTTGAAGAAAGCAGCAGATATGGATTTCAAGTTGCAAGATAGCAAAGTTTAAAGATACGGAGAATTTTCAACATCTTTTGGTGGGAACTAGTGATTAATGAGGATGCTAACTCTGAATGGGGTCTTGTTAGAGCAATTTGGGATCGGTCACTCATCGATAAAGGAAACATAAACAAAATGGATTCGATGGTGATAAAAGAAGAATGTTTAAATCAGAGAGAGACAATAAATGAGTACTCCTCAGGAGCAAAAGAGACGTGGTGTCCTAGAAACGCAACATACACCATTTTTAGAAAGCAAATACTGTTTAATCTACAAACCGCATAATCAATGGGGACGTTTGCAAGCTAAGACGGTCTGGTAAAAGAAATTTATTTTATACGAGATTAAGCAAAATTAGTGATTACTACTTCAGGTAAGCTGTGCAAAAGAGGCCTTGACTTAAAAAATTTTTACTTTCTGTTCTTGTCTTGTTGTTCTAGTGTATTGTTCTATAAATTTCTATTCTCTTGTCTTGTGCTATCCGCAGCCGTACTTGTATTCCTAAAAAAATTGTTTCAACGATAAAAAAAAAATTATAAGAAGAAAAACTTGAAACAAAATTATAAAATTTTGTTAGAAAAACTTGAAACAAAATTATAAAATTATAAAATAAGCCAGTTTTTCAGTGTAAAAGTAATAGATGATGCCAATATTGTCGAAGAAATGGCGAAGCTTGATCGGAATTGAAAAGACTCCGGTTAGTTTTCCAAGGAAAAGTAATGATGTTGAATTCCGGTTAGAATAAACAATAGAATGAATGGTAAAAGTGGTCTAGTCTATAGGAGGAAAAATATGCCCAGAATATTGTACGAGAAGCAGAAACGACCTAAACTAGAGATAGCGTGTCTTATCATCAACAGGTTCACAGTAAACAAAAATACAACAGCTGCATTTATAAAATGGATTGAAATCAATTTCCACTAATCACAGCATTCTAAAAATATTTCCGATCAATCAGAAAAACGATTAACCAAATTCAACCAATAGAACTTAGTTCAGCTTTAAGATAATGCCTTTAAGTTATGAGGACAAGCAATCATGAAAAGAAATCATCTTAAGCAGCCAAATATTTTGAGAACCAAGATCACAAAATACCCGGCTTAAACCTAAATTGAAAATCGAAAAACTGAAACGCGAAAAACAGTAGCAATTTCGAAGGACATAGACCCAGATTGAGCGAAACTGAGCTCATGTTTAGAACACTGTGAAGTGGGACACAAAACCAAGCCAATCACTTCTGCACAATTTGAATCTGAAATAGTGGCTGGGACAATAACGTTGAAACTAATTGTTTCTTGATTTGATTTTGCTCAAATTTACCGCAGAAAAGGTAAGGAGCTAGCAAACTCTCATGTAACACCTAAGCTCATACTGATTGAGGCTCACACCAAAAAGAGTGCCGATTTGTAAATTGAACGCAATAAAAACGTAAAAAAGTACTATGAAAAAGACCAAAAGTACGAAAACAAAACCAAAAAAAATACAAAAAGAAAAAGAAAAACAAACGTACACAACACTGACTAAAAAAGAACATTTAAGAATAAATATGAAATAAAAAACAAAACTTTCAAAACTGTAAAAACAATGACATAAATTTAAAAAAAACAAGAAAAATAGAATAAAAGTAAAAAACGTCAGCCAAAAAATTTCAGACCAAAAACCTAAAAAAAACAAAATAGAAAGCAATGAGCAAAAAAAAAAAGGCAAAATTATACTACACAAATAGAAAATTGTGTAAGACAGTAAAATTATCCAACACTAAAATAAATAAAAAGTGGGTCAAAGCTATTAATGAAAGATGAAGCTCAAAAAAAGAAAAGCCGACATTGCCAAACATTGAGAAATTCATCTAGAATTGGAAATTCCGGTTGGATTTCGTATCAAAAGTAGAAATGACATTTGAAAATGATTTGCGCAGCAGCTTAAAGTATTAACAGTTCCAACGCTTCCTTGATTTCAGACCATGCACTAACACAAGATTGTGTATCTTTGATTAAGAACAAAAATGGTGAAAAAGCAGAAGAACCATATTACTTTTACCTGCCTGAATCGAAAAATTGCAAAAAGATCTTGGAAATGGGAGGGAAGGGAGTGTTCTTGGTGATAAATAGCGATCGGTTTATTGCAATGCTTTTTGTACTGCATTTTCATTCCATCAAAGAGCATACCAACACATTTGAAGGCGTAAAAGATGAAATAAGATGGAACACGAAAAAAATTTGATTCAGGGCATATTTATTGCAAAAATTTTCCAATTCGTAAAACTTGTAAAACAACAACAAATACTTTTAAAAACCTAAACTAAATAGCTAAAATTGTTAACCAACTCAACAAAATGTCACACGAATGCGGTTTGTTTGCAAACGGTAATGAAATTGGACAGCTAATCTGCTCTAGGGCATGGAATGTAAAAAAAAACAACAACTCTTCTTTTAAATGATATCCGTGGTCAGAGAATCAAGTCCATCTCGAGATGAGGCAATGAACTAACAACAAGCTCCTTTTTTATCTATGTTGGCTATTTTAAAAGAAGGTTCGCGCCAAAAAGGTTGCGTTTTCGCTGTACTTTACCGCGTGTGTCATTTCTATGAAATCAATGATATGATTTTCAAAAAAAAAATTAAAAAAAAAAACAAACAATAAAATAGCAATCTAACATCAAAGAAAATATTAAAAAACAATGCTGAAAAAATTTTAAAAAGAAAAACTAAAACAAACAAACAAAATGAAAAAAAAACTACAAAAACAATAAAACGAAAACCAAAGAAAAAACTATATTTACAAAAAATAACTTATTAAATAAGTATATAAAACCTACAAAACAAGAAAAAAATAATAATAAAAATAAAAAAATTTGCATGAAAAATAAAAAAGTTAAAAATAATAAAAAAGTGAACTAACTTTTAAAAAAAGTCAAAAATAATTAAATAATGCAAATCATTGCCAAACAACGGAAGAAATCCAATTGGAATTGTGTGGATTCTTGTTGGTTTCATTAGCGATTGAAATTAAATAAGAAAGCAAAAGTTGCGGAGCGGTTAGCATTTTGTAACAGGGTTCTGCTCTTCTCTGAAGCAAAATTTTTTTTATGCTTTAAGCCTGTATTGATGTCGATGCGTATTTGGAATTTCTCTTTAAGACATGTCGCGTTATGATTTGAGGAAAAGAGAAAGATCTGGTGAAGAGAATAATTACCAGGGTCATTGCAATAATGGTTAAATAAGGAAAATAGCCTATTTGTTTAGTATACAATATACATATTTTTCACCAAGATGCATGAATAAGTCTGAAATGCATACGTTGCTGATTTCAAAAAGCAAACCTAAAAATGAAAATGCAAACATACTATAAAAGTCTTTTGTCCACAAAATTCAACGGGATTTGGGTAAGTCATTTAAATTTTTGCTCGCCATGATACAAAAAGTATTACAGATTTTCTGATTGGTCGGAATATTTCGTGAAAATATGAACGTGCAGGAAATTCACAGCCCATTTAAATCTACTGGAGTAAAATTTTTCAGCAGTAAAACCAATCACTTACCTGGCATGCAGGGTTACTAAAAAAAGGAAAAGAAAAATCCGCTGAAAGCTGAGTTCATCTTCAGTTTTATAAACTTGTTTGCAAGAAAAAAATCATTAACAAAACTAATCGCCAAGCTCCCAAATGAATCGGTGAGAAAGGCATGGCAACAGACTTAAAGTTATTAGTTGTGAGTAGAAATGAGGGCAGGAAGTTAGAAAACTGCAAGGCATTAGTCATAGACGGGTGCAGGGACTAGGAGTGCTATTTTAGGAGAATGCAAGGAGTGCTTCGTCAGAAAGAAAGCAAAAGAATCGATCTTTAATAATGTAAAAAATGGATGATTAAAGGCAAAGGAGGGGTTGATGTTAATAGAGCGGTTAGCGTTATTCAGCAAAGGATTTCTTTGCATAGTTTTTGAGTTTTAGATACTATTAGATTTGGGGCAGCATTGGCTCGTGCAGACGAAAAAAAAGCACGTTTGTCTGCTTTTCTATTAATCGATAATAAAGCACCCTATAGCAATACGGGTTAAATCTCCAAAAACTATTCCCTCGCAAAGAATTGGGTTTAGTCGGAACTGGAAAAACATGTGAATTGTGGAAATAATGACACTAAAAACACAATAATGTGCAAAATTTCGGAAGAAAAAAAGGAAAAAAATTCACATTCAATTTGGCTAAGAGATGAATGAACTGGAAAAAAAAAGCCAAATTAAGTATAAAAGTTTAAAAAGGGCTGTAGACAGCTTTCTAATTGTGCTAAATATAAGCTGGGAGTTTGATTGAAACTTGAGCAACGTTTTAAGGGTAGGAAAGCTTAAATATATTTGATTAAGTAATAGTACAGTAGACAACGAAGTTGTATGTTAATTTTTCTGGAATGCAAAAAACAGGTCTAAACGAAACGTGGTAGCAGTGCAAACTAATTTGAACGCTTTTCAAACCAAACGATAATGGTGGTATGCAAATGGCACCAACATTCAATAAGGTGGGTAAACAGGCTACTTCGACATTTTTAGAAAATATTTTGGTAGTAACAAAACTGGAAGTGGTACCGGTAAATATTTGACAAGCATGGTACAGTAGTGGTAAAAGTAAGGTTCTGGCATCAATTTAAGTGAATAAAGTGCCTGATACTTTAGACGCCTCGGTTAATACAAAATAAATTACTATCACTTTCACCAAAAGAAAACATTTTGACTACCTGCATTTTACTTAGCCCTTTTTCGCCAACTTTATCCTTCTGAACTTTGTTAAAATTCATATACCGTCTATGTACCGTTTATTTTGGAACAAACAGTGGCCCATTAAAACACACCATTATCAATCTATAATTACAATTCAATGAAATAATTCACCTAGTTTTGATTATTGGGTGCTTATGCTGATGACGTCCGAAAAGGATAACAACTTGAACGAGCATTTGGGTGTAATCACGTCGCTTCAACTGCGCGTAAAGGAGAATTAGTTGCCATCTTGAGAGGCCTACCGACACACGTGACTAAACCCAACATCGAGAATGAGAACATCTGACGTAGTAATGACCTCATAGAGAAAAGGGACACTAACAACTGAGCTCCGTTACATTTTTGAGAATCCAAAAATACAACTTTACAACCAATATGGACTCATTCACCAAAAATACACTATGGTAATTGCTGGGAAAAACTAAATTGCTAGGAAAAACTAAAACTTGTGCATTTTGCAAACTTAATTTAGCTGAAAAAATTCAGCACAAAAAGCATTTGCTACAACCCAGAAAAGTTGAAAAGTGTCAACACTACGTTACAGTGGTAATTCTATGGAAAAAAGTTATAAAGTTGATCCAGCACGAAGGGTCATGGACGTCTATCGTGAAAAAGTGAAGAAAAGTGGAGGAACTGGTGCTGCAATACAGCCATTTCTGATCCGGCGAATCAAGTGCTCAATTGGAAGGCCCAACAAAAAGAATGAGTTTGTAGCGCATCACTTTAAATCGATTTTTGACAAAGTCAGCACCAAAAAAAAACAAAAAACAAAATCAACAACAACAAAAAAAATTCCTAAAAGGAAACCCGTCTAAACAAAAATACAAAATGGTGATTGTAAAAATAAAAAGTTCACCAAAAAAATTGCAAAAATAAAAACCATTAATAAAATTTCAAAACAAAAAAATGAGCCTTCTGTTGAGGTAGTCGATACGTCATCACAGTTTTAGCGCCAATCAACATGACAGAGAAAAAGAGAAAGGAAACATTTTTACTAAAAAACTTGATCGTTTAGTTGGGAATTCGATTGGGTTTCTACAACGGTGAAAATGAAGCTAGAATAGTGATTTGAAAAGCGAAAGCGTCCATGTGAGCAACATCACATATTCAGAGGCACTGCTGGAGAAAAATTCATTGAGACATTTCATATCAACGTATGTATTATCACTAAGCAATATCTATAACCGTTAGGATGCAATTTCAATTGGCACCCAAACGTTCAGAAGTGCAAAAACATGAAGGAGGAAAAATATTCGTTTAGACGTGGTCTAAAATGTCCACGAAACACCAAAAACTCAAAAAAATAAGTGATGGCATCATTTTGACAAGTAACACCTTAAAACAGGGTTAAAATAATGACGGCAAATTGCACCTAAAAATCACTAATTAAAACTACTAAACGCTAAAACTACTAAACGCTATTGCACCAAAAAATCAGTGATTGAAACTACAAACTTTGCACTAAACGTTCAAAAACAAAGGAAACGGAGATTGAGCTCGTAATTACCGCAAGTCCCGCGGCAAGCAAGATTTGCCGCGCGCATCACACCTCACCAACCCGAGCGCTTGCAGAGACCATGAGTTCGAAACTCAACACAAGAATTGTAGGCAAAATGAAAATGAAGCACAGGATATCCACACATTCTATAGCGCTCCGACGCAGCCTATGTGAGTTATGAAAGGTTGGTGGCTGTTCACTTGGTTTTGCCTTTAATGGCTTGCGGCAGGGAGCGCCCCCGATGCGGTCAACCGAGCTTAACTGCGCAGCAGAATTTTTTTTGCTATTGCTTCATCCCCTGACTTTTTTTTGCATCTCTTAAACAGTTACGGCAAGAATTAAGCTTTTTTCTTTCCATTTAATTCAACGACCAATCTATGCAAGTCTCGAATTTTATGAGCAATATAATGAACTTTTGAATTTATTAAATTGCGTCTTAGCGCCATTAATGAACGAAGCACACGATACTATCAGCATTACAGATTTCATTAGACAATTTAATGTGAAGCGTTTATTTCACTCAGCGTTCAGCCCTTTTCATATGAACGCACTTGCTGGTTACTGCATTGCAGATAAACCAGGATTTTGAACTTTCAATACGACAGCGAGTGATTTTCAATTCACGGGAGTCTAGCTCGAATTCCAAGCATTTGATCAAAAGGAAATGGATCTAATCAACAATACTTGAATAATCATGATTCAAGATGTCCGCCATACCAGAAATGGAACCGGTCAGGATTTTCTCGACCCGACCCGACCGGTAAATTTCAAAATCATCGCCGGTTGACCGGCCGGTCGACCGGCCGGTTGACCGGTTTCTGACCGGCCCGGTCGACCGGCCGGTTGACCGGTTTCTGACCGGCCCGGTCGACCGGTTTTTTTACAGAAGGTTTTTGTTCACTGTTCAATGTATCTAATGAAAAATTTTTAAAAGGGGGGGGGCATGGGTGAGGTGTTAAAATTCGTGACTTTGGATGGGGGTCTCAGAAAAAAAAACGCAAAAAAGTTTTTTTTGCAAAAATGACTCATTTTTAAGACCTTTTTTATTTAAGTTTCGGTTTGAAAGACCTGTTTTGAGCAGCGCAAAATGTGCATAAAATAAGCATAAAAACCCCTGGAGGGCACAAGCTAAATTATTAGACGTTCTTTCTAATGATATTATGCGAAAGCCAAAAAATTAAGTTACAATTTTTTAGCTTTTTGTGGTAGATTATAGTTGGAATTTGCCGAGCAGCAACCACTAAACTTTTTTTCAGCTGTGCTGTTTTTGCAGTTACAAAAAGATAAATGAAAAAAAAAAAAAACAGCAGAAGATAGGTAACAGTAAAAACATACGAACATCACAATACTTGTACTATTATGCCCAAAAACATTAAAATGATGGAGCGATAACATTATATAATATTGAAAATTATGTCACCAACAACGTGAAAAAAAGGACTATTGAAAAATTATGTCACTAACAGCTTGAAAAAAGGAATACTAAAAATTATGTCACTAGCAGCGTGAAAAAAATTAATAATATGCATAACAACTAGGCTGTTTCACTAACAGATTGAGAAAGTATGAAAAGGATCTATTGCAAAACGTTATGTATTGGAAAAGCTTTTTGGCCCCGCAGAGATTTATACACGGACGGAACAATTAATATAAATCTCTGTGCAGCTAATAAGCCTTTTCAGTACATAATGTTTTGCAATAGATCCTTTTCATACTTTCTCAATCTGTTAGTGAAGCAGCCTAGTTGTTATGAATATTATTAATTTTTATTAATTTTTTTCACGCTGTTAGTGACATAATTTTTCAATATTCCTTTTTTTACGCTGTTAGTGACATAATTTTTCAATATTCCTTTTTTCACGTTGTTAGTGACATAATTTTCAATATTATATAATGTTATTGCTCCATCATTTTAATGTTTTTGGGTGCAATAGTACAAGTATTGTGATGTTCGTATGTTTTTACTGTTCTTTATCTTCTGCTGTTATTTTTTTCTCATTTATCTTTTTGTAACAGCAAAGGCAACACTGCAAGTTGTTCTGAAGAGGCTTCCCGGTTTGGGAAGCGAAACGTCAAACCGGTAGTACGAAGTGGTTATGAGTAACTATCCTGATGAACGCAACGCGTCCGTTATTTTCATTGAAAACACTAAACTGTAATGACATTGGATAGAAAACATTGTAATTGTAATTGTAATTACATTTTATTCACCAAGTTGCCTTGGCCAGGAGACAGCGAAGGGACCTTTCGGTCTTCGAGTCAAGCTGCCACCTGCCCATCTGTCTACCACACACGATGGAGGCTTCACACTGTCCCTTTAATTGCTGAACGTCAAGCAGGAAAGCTGTAAATACCAATTTTTATAGTCTTTGGTTTGACTCGACCGGGAATCGAATCCATGTCTACCGCTTCAGTAGCAGACGCTCTATCCACTCGACCATTCGAAATATGATGTGCCCCAGCAGTTTGTAGAAATGCTGCTACTTCAGAACAAGCCATGGTTAGTTAGACATAAAAAAATAAGAGTTAAGTCTTTCTTGCTCAGTGTAAAGTGTGGTAAATTTAAGTTGAAAAAAGCTTTTCAAAGCGGCAAGATTTTAGCATGTAGTAAAAAATCTGTAATCAGCGCAACTTTTACTCTTAAGCTGATTAAAATGATACTAAAATGCCAGGTAGCGAAAGCCTCTTCCACATTCATGCTTTATTAGAACATGATTACGCGATTTTAACGTATATTTTGCTCTTTTTTGCTATGTGCCGTGGCCCAAAGTGGGGGGGCAAGGCACAATACTCCCGCCCTAAATACGTCCCTGGATGTGCATGTCTTAATGGTCACAGCATATTAGTCACAGCTTGAAATCATTCAACAAGTGTTTTCAAAAGGTGTGGTTTGTTAATACTGATTTTTTATAAAAAGTTTGATTTATGATAAAATAATAAGCATATTTTGGTTGGTGCTTAGACGTCTTTTAGTTGCCAAAAACGAGAATTTGACCGGTTTTTCAACCGGCTTGACCGGCCGGTCGAAGAATCTCGACCCGACCGGCAACCCGACCGGCCGGTCGACCCGACCGGTTTCCATCTCTGGTACGTATTGCATCATTGTAAGTACATTGGGATTTGCAGCATTGATGTTACGGTTGACGACCTTGATAAATTTGACTTGTTGTTTTTTTTTTATTTTGAGGCTGACAATTTGCCCAGTCGTAAATTTTGTTTTCTTACATTGTCCAGAAAACTCGTATTTGCTATTTTATCCCCGTTTCAGCTTAATTTTTTTATATTTTTAGTTTTTAAGCTTGTAGAAATTCTTTTTGGTGTTAAAGTTTGGTATTTCTACTACGGTAAAAGTTCTAGTTGATGTGAGGGCAAACTTGTACGGTAATCATTAAACCATAGGCATAGCCAGAAGGACCGGGCCCTTTGCCTTCCCCAACCCAATTGAAAAGCTACCAATGATAAAAATGAAGACAAAAAGCCTATTTATTCATTTTTTTAGCATTTTTGGAGTGCAACAGTACATGCCTACAACGGCAATTAGCAATAACTTAATATTAATATTGTCGACCAGGGAGCTCATGCCCTCTCAATTTAAATTTTTACCAACCAATTTAAATGTACAAGCCGGGAGAAATTCAGCGTTTTTGTTCTAAAACTTGCAATCTCAGGCACTCATCTAACCTGTTTATGCAAAAATATGTTTTATGCCCCCAGCTAACTTTATAACATTATTAGTGACCATTTATGGCATCTAATGTACCAACTTTAAATAACTTTAAATTACCAACTTTAAATAACAATCCACCTCCCATCGTTTCAGTTTTCATGCGACAAAATGCTTTTGAAAAAACCTAGTTAGGGAAAATGCTTATTGAACAAATTATTGAATTTAAATCGAGGGTGCCTGGGCTCCTGGTCGTACATATATTCCTAAAACTGGTTATTTTCATGACAAAACAAAAACCTTCCAAGGCAAATCTTCGAGTGCATTATTTAATGCAAAAATGTTGCAGAAAGCAATGTACCTTGATTTCCCTGACTTGGGCCAAGTCACAAAATTTAACCCCAAGAGGCAAGATTTTAAACGTGTTTTGGGCTTGACCTGAAATAAAGGGAGTAATTTTTTCAGTTGGCTTTCAAACATCAAAAATTTTGTTCTTTCAAATGGCTCTGAAAACATGCGAAATGTGATGCGAATCGCATTAAAATAGCCATTTTTTTCCAAAAAAATCGCCCAGCGGCTGGGGGCTCCGCCGCCATGCCCCCTCTGTGACATGTTTGAGTTGCACCAATTTGCTCACCAGGTCTCCCAATTTTGATAGGATAGAAAAATTTTTAACTTGTGGTTCTAGTCCTTCCTCTATAGCAAATCCAGGTTACGAGCCAAATCAGACTCCCAGCTTTTGATCTTTCATTCTTTGTCCGATAAAAAGTCCCTCTAATCAAAAACTTCTGATGACGTCATTGCATGATTTGCGGTTTAGTCCTCCTCCCAATTCAAAATTCAGGCTACGCCTATGCATTAAACCAGCGTGGTCCAACTAAATTTTATCGCGTGCCAAAAAAACCTGATAATTTATTCCGCGGGCCAATGCTTAATTGTTCTAGAAGATCAATATAACTATTAGCATAGGTGGGCACAAGTCCGTTAATCGTTAATCCGTTAATAACGAAGCTAACTTTTTCATTAACTCGTTAATCCGTTAAAAAAGTTTTTCATGTTAACGGACTAAATTAACTTCCGTTAAGTGCTGTTAACGGACTAAATTAACTTCCGTTAAGTTCTGTTAACTTCCGTTAAGGTTTTTATCGTTAATATCTTGCAGCTTCGTTGTGCATTTGAACTTGTTTTTATCTTGAAATTAGATTAGACTGTAAAATGTATCTTTCAGAACACAAAAAGACCACCATAGAAATAAATATTTCCTTACAATCAGCTCAACAGCGTCAATACGTGTTCCAGAAGCGAGTGAATAAAATGAAATGTAAATTACACGCAAAATGTTAACGGATTAACGGACTTCATTAACTTCCGTTAATTGAAGCTGAAAATAACGGATTAACGTTAACGGAGGTGTGAAGTTTGTTAACGGACTAGTGGTTAACGAAGCTAACGTTTTGCATTAACTTGCCCATCTATGACTATTAGTTATAACGAAAACCTAAGTTTAACATCAATTCAGTTCATTCGGCAAAAGAGAAAAAAGTTATATGGCTAAACAAACATGGTTTCGTGATTTAGCAGTCGTCTTATACAACCGATATATGATAAATGCACAAAATTTTATTCAAATTTTGCACCTCGTCTTATCTGACGGTCGTCTTATACGCCGAAATATACGGTAGTTAATCTATACTCCCAAAACTAGCCTCTTTATTGCTTAATGGCTGGTAAGCAAGCCCATAGGAATAGAAAGTGGATAGTCGTTTGTTATATAACAAAAAGACCATTATACGACAATTTGCTTCATTGTTTTTCCATAATAATATTATCAAAAAATAAACAGAAAACAATCGGTTGTAATTCGTTGAATAAAACATTACCACAGAAGTTATGAAAAGCATTGAAGTTAAATTACGAAACGAAGCAGTAGGGTGCGTTTACACTGGACGCGAAGCGACGCGAAGCAACCAAAATTTGACGTCATCGACAGCTCGCGAAAGCTAGCGAAAGGTTGCAACCGGTTGCAACCTTCGCAAGCAGTTGCGCAACAGCGCTTGCTTGCAGGCTGTAGTAAGATAACCTACTAAATCACTGATTGGATTTTTACAATCGCAGTTTGCTAGAAAATAATGTAAATAGTATATTTGTATGGTTTAGCGCCTATTTGTCAGTCCAAAGAGTAGGTTGTTGGAAAAGTTAGATTTGCGATAGCCCTAGGCTAGCCAAGTTAATTCGGATTTAGACAGCTAAGGCTGTAAATCCTAGAGTGATTTTTCATAGCTGTGCTGGATCTCAAAGCTTCATTATAATGAATACAACAAAGCAGTAGGCCTAGCCCCACGACATCTAGCTTTTAAAACAAAACTTTTTTTTCTGGGCAGCATAGCAGAAGCTATTGTATCAGTTCAGTGGTTCTTTTGGCTGAGCAGCTTTAGCTTTTTTGTCTTAAAGTAAACTTAAACTAACATAATGTTTTTTTTAGCAGCAAACTAACTTAAACTAACCTTTTTAGCAGCTGAAGTTACGAGATGAAGACGTTAGCCTATACCGATAGCTTGGTTAATCAGGTTTACCGGTTGAGTTAGCCTAATTCTGGGATCAAAATTCTTTGCACTGTGTCGACTCCTCTTCACACTGATGATGAAGTCAGTTGACTTCGAAACACGGGAATGCTCCCGAGATAGGGAGCTCCGCCTCACCTGCGTCACTAGGGGTTGAAATGATTACCCATTTCGACGCGGAGACAGCATTAAGGTGTTGTCAAATGAAGTAGGATTGTAAGACGTGATGTCTCTGTGAACTATTAAATTAGTTCTGCCTATTTCACTTCAGGAATAATTTAACTTGTTAAAATAATGTTGTTTTTTTCAGAATATAAAATAACCCACCAACAGGCTAGTTTTGAATGTGTTGATAGTGTTTTAACCCATTGTTTGTTAGCTTGTTGTTTTAAAAGTAGCCTAACCACAATTGAACAATTCCTTGAATACTGGAAAACTCACAAAAGTTTTTTCACTGTCTGCTTGACCAAGCCAACTTGGTGAATAAAACTGTATTTGAAATTGGTTTCAAGCTACACTGCTACATACAATAGTGCTAGATAGATACAAAAAATCGAAAAATTTCTATGAACTTTTGGATTGGCCAATTAGTAGTCACTTCTTTGAGTAGCTACAAATATGGAATTTTTTCTTCTGAATGTCCTCTTAAAAGTCTTCTTGATTCTGAAGGTTTGTGACAGTGATCAAGTTGAACTGGAAGCAATGGTTTTGGACTATCCCAAGTTTTATAATCATGAATATTGTGGTCTGGTGGTAGTGATTTTTCACTCCAGTTCTATGTGATGAAAATAGAAGTGTCAAATGTGTTAAATATTCATTTACTGTGTCTTCGTGTAATATCTGAATTTAGTTGTTTGTGAATTTCAAAACATTTTACTGTATCTTAAAATTTTAACTGCTTTACATGATGAATAAAGTGACAAAGTAAACAATTTTAAGTCTGAAGTTCAATCATTACAATTACAGTCAGTGTATTTAGATGAACTAGAAAGCCAATATATTTCTAACCAGTAGAAAGTGAGTTCTATTTTTTTGCTGAAGTTACAATTATTGGTAGAGAAGTACCCGCCAAGCAAGTTCATTAATATTGTTCCATTCTCATTAGTCACCACTAAACAAAAAATTTGATAAAGCATTTATAATGAAAATAATTGGACTGGGGAAGGAAGCGTCAGTTACATGAAAATGTGAGAACTTACAACACTAACAACTATTCAGATGCTTGAGTAACAATTTTCACATAAAAAAATCTAAATTATTTTTTTTTAGCAGGGGCATAACCAAAAACTTGCTAAGAGGGGGCTTGACCTTACAGCTATTAATTTGTCTATGTCTTACAAACGGTGGTTTGGAGCGAAGCCATTTGAGGTAAACGCGACCGTCGCAACTTAGCCAACTGGTACCGCAAGAAAATGCTAAGTAATAAAATGCTCTCAAAAGCATTTAACTTCGCACTAAATATCGATAAGCACTCCGCTAGCGAGTAAAACACCAAACTTAGTTTTAGAAGCTGACTTTTCCTCAAAGCAACTGCTAGTATTACTGTGCTAAATTCTTGTCCTTCGATGATAGTGTCAAATCATGCAAAAACTGCATTGTTTTTTTGCTTTCTCCAGCAAATCAACACAGCAATCCATTGCACAATAAGCAAAAAATCCACTACATAACTGATGACAAATCCAGCTTTCATTTTCACTCATAGCGTTAACATTGGGAGTCTTCATAAACAGCACTAAATGACACATTCCAACAACTGTTTAAGCTTACTACAGGTATCATAACATGCTTGCCTGAAAAAGAAACATCACATCAAAAAAACAACATAGTTTATGCTTTAAATGTACCTGTAGACTAGCCTATTGGTTTACACTCTACAAGATACCGGTTGATCTACCACTACCATAATGAGACATGGATGGTGAAAACGTTTAAGGATTTGTTAACTGAGTAAACACCTAAAGAGAACTTTTGACATCTGCTACCAGCTTTTTGCGTTTCTGCATCAAAACCCAGAACTGTCATCGTCAAGACAGATTATGGCAAGTTTTCAGTTGAAGGATCTAAACATATCATTGATAGCTAGTAAATAGGCTAAGTACTATGGTACTACTACGTTTTTGAAGAAAAGACTAGTCTTTTCATAGCCAAATTCGATCTACTGTACTTCGTTTTTCACTTATACTTTACAAACTTTATTCTCAAGATTGTTTTGTAACCTGAGCTATTAGTCTAGACTCTTCTTCACGGTTATTGCGTAATAACACAATATACACTCAATTTTCGTTTTACCGGTAATTCCAGCGCTCTATGACGAAACAGAACCTGTGATTACTATAATAGCTCTTCAATAATAAAGTACACAAAGCTTTCTGCTCATTGAATACATTTTAAAAGTAAGTTATTGAAATTAGCCTATGAAGCGACCAGTCGCGAAGATTAGCAACCTCTCGCGAAGGTTGGCAACCTTCGCGAGTGACGTAATCGACCACTCGCGAAGGTCGCCAACCTTCGCTTCGCGTTGCTTCGCGTCCAGTCTAAACGCACCCTAAAGGCTTATATTCAACATTGAACTTAGAAAAAAAAGTACATGCAATCGAAAACTACAGAGCAATAGGCTAAGTACACAAAATCTTATAGATCTAAACGTTCTAATTACCTCAACTGTTTGCGCTTTCGCGGGCCAAAAAAATTACTTCGCGGGCCAAAATTGGCCCGCGGGCCTGCAGCTAGACCACGCTGCATTAAACCATGTGCAATATGCATACCAGATACCGGTCATTGCATCTTAGTGTTGTTGACGCACCTTCACGAGCGGTTGCTTACAACATTGCAAAGGTGCAAAGCAACAAAATATACGTTGCATTGCTTCCGGTCTAAAATTTCTTTGTTATGGAAGTATGGAATGGAATATGGAAGAAAATTTTAGTATGGAATGGAATATGGAATGGAAGATTTTTGGTATGGAATGGAAGAAAATTGCCAGTATGGAATATGGAAAAATCGTCTTCCATTCATTTCCATACCATGCACTGACTACCGGTATATTGTTTGGAGATGTCAGCGTGAGGTAGAAATAAATCATCATTTCGTACTACCGCCCGGTAATGCACTGAACTGAGTTAGCATATGGCCAGTCTCACACAATTACAAACAAAGATCAAATTGGAGGAAATGTCAGAAATAAGATTCCTTAATCTGTATTTTTGGATTATTTATCAGAGAAAATATCGAAATTTGAAAAATCTCGGAAATACATTGCTTAAACTACCGTATGTTGAAAATGGTGCTGCTCTTCATTATTTTTCAAGTTAAAGGAAAATTTTCTTAATCATGCAAGATAAGGGGGTTCATTGCTTGAAAGGGCTTGCAAAAGCAAGAGGTTGTAATTGTAATGGGAGACCTGGAATTATGCCATATGAAAAATATGCTAGCAAAATAATAGGGGCACAAGTGTTTAAAAATAAATTATCTCTGAAGTTTGTACAGCAATATATATCGGTATGGTAGATAAAATCTATAAAAAAGTTGTGCTATATGATGTACCTATCTGGCTAGCAAGATTATAGTAACTGAAGTAGGCTACTAGTAAAAGTAGCTTTGATTCTGCTTTTGTTGTTTGTTTTACCGCTATGTGATGCAAATGAGCAAGGATCATATTTAATGGGAAGTTTTTTTCGTGATTAGTAGAGCAAGTTTTGTTCATCATCAAAATTTTGCAAATTTTATAAAATAAACAAAAGTCTTAAAGAATAAAGTAGATCCTAAATTTTTGATATCTTAGGCGTATAAAAGTGAATTGTTTTGGTAAGGTCAGGTAAGGTCAATAGGCAATACCGTACCTGCTCTACAATCATACAGTACCGGTACAATATCAATAAAAACACACAAGGATTACTGCGATATCAATTTACATTATTTTGGTAGGCTAATAAAATGTTCAAAAACTACACAAATTCAGTGCATTTTATAAATTACTTATAGTCAATTTCTGGTCGATCATGGCAGGGAAATGAAATGTGATGCGATTATGAGTTGTGTAACTAAATTTCACATTAAGTTATACTGTACCTGTAGACTAACAATAACATGATAGATGTTTGTTTAATGTTCTAAATTCAGCACAACATTGAATTCTGAGTTGGTTAACCAATTTGATTGATTTCATTTCTTCCTTATACGTATGTAATTTGGCAATTGCTAAAAAACTGAATACAGTATAATTTGTCAAATTCGCTAAAATAGAGTCAATGCTATGTAACCTTTAAGACGATTTTTATTGGCGAATCAGCATTTTTACCAAGCGCACACCGACTCATTTTTGGATTTTTTGTTGTTTGCTATACGAAAATTGCCGATTTTTTGGGCGCTTGCCAACTCACAAAAACCTGAGAGGCAACACTGCATCAATGTATAATAAGTGTTTAAAATCAGCTGTGTAGAAGAAATCAGGAAAACTTTCAGATTGTTACTACAATCTATTTAACAGTATCGATTGTCGCAATTTTGAATTAAGTCATAAACTTAAAAAATAAAAATTGCATTGCGGATTTAGCAAATTTAGTTATTAGCGCAGTTGTGTTTCAATCTTCCTTAATAATAATAAAACTTGGTCGGTGAAATTATGGAAGTATATGTATTATAGTTGCAGAATTGCAGACTAAAAAAAATATGTGGAGCCCAGCACTGCCTAAAAAACCAGGTTGCTTATCATACCATATTTCAGATATCAATCAATCCTAGGTCCTAACACTCCTAACTTCAGACATTTGGAACCCTTGGTAGGCCTGCTTGTTTTACAGTTTTATTGTAGCCTAATAAAGTGGTGTGTGTGGTGAATGTCTTAATCATTTTTTGATAGGTACTTATTCAGTTCTTAAGTAAATAGCTGTGCTGCTGTTAATATTCACTACTGGTGTTGTATGTAACAGACAATTGAATTTAATATTAGAAATTGTGATTGAACATTGAAAATTAAAGAATGTTTCAAATTGGTGGTCCTGGAGGAGAATTTGGAGCCCCTCAAAGTGCTGAAAAAATGAAGAAAGCTAAAGAACAAGAACTTAATGACTTAAAATATAATTTAAAGTTGTACTTTTTATCCTGTGTAACACTGAAATTAATATCTTTTGGATATGATTACTTTTTTGCATAGTTTTTTTTTTTTCTGTTTATACCATGAAATTACAATATCAGTGACAGAATGTTTTTGCAGTGCTGTAGTAAAATAGATCATATCCAAAATTCAACTAGCAGACATTTGCCCCTAAACATTTTCTTCAGCAGCATAAATGCTTTTTGTGTATATGATATGATGTTTTAAATTTGGAATACCTCTATGTCATAGCTACTAGCAAATGTAGTTACAATGTCCATGTTTATCAGCCCCAACTTAATATTGCTTAAATGTTGAATGCTATCATTTGTAGTTCAGAGTTGCCAGTTTACAGTAGCTCCACTTTCAATACATTAAAGTGATTGATATTGATTGAAGTGAGCATATTGTTTGCTTACAATTTGGTGGAAGTATAGATTGAGGCTAGTGGTTGAAAAATTTTACAACTGAACACTGCTTGATTATTCTAAAATTGAATGTTTTGTTGATTATTGCTGACTCTTTTAAAAACCGAATAGTTACAAATTCGTTCTGGTTTATTGAAGCATGCAGTACAGTGCATCCCCGATTATCTGACCCCTGATTAACCGGCCCCTTGTTAAACCAGCCGAGTTCAACAGGCGGGTACATTCAGTTATTTAATCTAAAATCTACACGTTTTACAGTGGGAAAAAACTTGAAAGCCAACAAACAGTGTTGTCAAGAAGCTTGTTTCTTATTTTGTATTTAAATTGTTTTGCGGCTAAGCTTGTTCTCATACTGGTTTAGTTTTTTCATTCTTTAGGTTCCTTATGTGTGGTGTAGGTGGTGGACAATGAGTACCCTATGATAGATACTTTTATCCAGCCAAGATTTTGGAAAAAGTTCTCCCAACTTGACCGGATAATCGAGGATGCACTGTACTGGTACACAAACTATACTTATTAGCTGTAGTAGTCTACTTTAATTTCAAAGTATGGTTCAAAGCAAAACACTGATCTGTGGTGATATGAACTGAATATAATTTACCGTCAACCGGGGCGACTTTGAACAGTTTTGAATCATTTTTACTTGTCACTTCCGCCAGGTTTAAGCAAGAAAAGTGCTTATAGGCTGAACGTAACACTTATGGCCTCAGCAACTAGAACTGTCATAACTAAAAAAATATTTCGCTCTCATAAGCCATATATTCTATCTCAAAAAGCATTCAAAGTCGCCCCGGTCTCTGGGGCGACTTTGAACGCCCACCAACATGCACTTAAACCTTCACTTACAAGCGAAAAGTTGCCTTCGCCTAACATGTCTTTGAATTAGAACGTTGCAGAGCGGCTAATTTTTCCACTCCGGATCCTCTCCGAAATTTTTTAACTGACTCCGGCTCCGAAATCTTACAACAACACTCAGCTCTGAAATACTCCGATACAAAACTACACTTGGACAAAAAATTCAAACCAATTGTCATATTGCTCAATAACCTGGATAAGCGTAGCCTAATCGCATATTTTGATATTCCCAGAGAGCAAAAATAGTTGCTCATTCTACTACCAACTCTCACTACGGCTTAGAAGCCAAATTAAAGTCACACTCCGGTTCCCAATTTTTTTTAAAATTGGCACTCCGCCTTAAAAATACGAAAAAAACGCGTGGCAGAGTGGTGAGGGCGGTAAACTGCCGATCACATCCTCATGGGTTCGAGCCTGCAATCGTCTATTGCTAATTGACCTGACTTGAGGATCTATATGTCAATAGTAATGGTGTAGTAAATCGCCCTATTTCTGAGAATTATTTTGTTGAAATAATGACGTCATTGTCACGTGACCTTGTGCTAGTCGGGCAAAAAAGAAAAAAAATCTATCAAAGTTCAAACACTGACCTAGTAAGAGACCGCTCTTGGTCTTGAAAAGTATTTAACTGAAAACAAAGTTTGTTTTAGTGAAGTGTTCAAAGTCACCCCGGCGTTCAAAGTTGCCCCAGTTGACGGTAACTTTTTTTGTCTGATATAGCTATTACTGATTTTGATTCAAGCCAATTTTTTTAGTTGGGTCTGTATTAATTTGCCTATAATGTTATATAAGCATATGAGTAATTGTTAGTCTCTGCTTAATTATCTTATTCCACATGTATTGTTGTCACTACCACGACCACATCTATTAAGGTTTGAAAAAACTTGACTGACTACATCAAAAGTATTGTCAAAATTCGTTAATTTTGCAATCCCCCCAAAAGTTTTCATCTTCTATATAATTTGGATGGTGAATTGCTGCTCTACTGATATTTAAAATTTTTGAAGCACCTAGTAAATGTAGACACTTTAACTTTTAGTTTTTGGAGGATCTTTATAATTTTGCCAATCATGAGGCATTTTGTTATACTTTTTCTTTTATATTGCTCATCTTTTGCAATCGATAGTCCAGTGCAATCCGATTTTGACCTCAACAAAAATAAGAATCAACGAAAATTTCGTTCTGGAAAAGTGCATCAGTTGTGGGAAAAAGCTAACAAAGTAAGTGCATAATGACAATCATTGCTTTCAATGTAGAGTGGTTACAGAGACATTTAAACAAGTCTACATCTCAGATCTAGGCAAAGGAGTATTTATCAAAGTTAGGCTTGTTTGTTGTTGTTAACAGTTTAGCTATAATCATATTTTCCTAATAGCTATAACCATAGGTGGGCAAGTTAATGCAAAATGTTAGCTTCGTTAACCACTAGTCTGTTAACAAACTTTACACCTCCTTTAAGGTTAATCCGTTATTTTCAGCTTTAATTAACGGAAGTTAATATTGTGTGGTAATTCGTTAAGATTTTGCGTGTAATTTACATTTCTTTTTATTCACTCGCTTCTAGAATAAGCATTGATGCTGTTGAGCTGATTGTAAGAAAATATTTAGTGCTATGGTGGTCTTTCTGTGTTTTGAAAGTTACATTTTACAGTCTAATCTGATTTCAAGATAAAATCAAGTTCAAATGCACTAACGAAGCTGCGATCGGGAAATCTTTGGAAATTGTGAGCAGTGATAATTAATAGACCTATGAGGCTGCAGGTTATTATTTGCCACAAAAAGAGCTCTTTTCTTGGCTTTTTTTATAAAACCCGTGCTAATATGCAACAAGTGTTGCTAGTGCAAACTGGTTTGTACCGGTCCAATGAATGAATGGTGCAAGAAATTAACGATAAAAACCTTAACAGAAGTTAACAGAACTTAACGCAAGTTAATCTAGTCCGTTATAACGGAAGTTAATTTAGTCTGTTAACATGAAAAAAGTTTTTAATGGATTAAGAAGTTAATGAAAAAGTTAGCTTCGTTATTAACAGATTAACGATTAACGGACTTGTGCCCACCTATGGCTATAACCATATTTTCCAAATTCCAATTGACGTTGTTTATTGATCAGTGGCTGAAGCTTTTTACACTGGTAAAATAATAATATGAAAAAGTTTCATCATAATTTTTTTTTTACATATATGCAGTCAGAGTGCAGGGTGTAAACATTACTACAACTTCAAATGATTGGATAACACAATGAGGGTTGTTTTATGTTAATCAGTATTTCATAAAGTTTTCATTGACACTAAAATTTATTGTTCCCGGTAAAATTTTCATGTGTTTCAGATAAAATTTCTACAAGTGTAGTGATTGAGTTACATGAACCCCCTTAATATCTGCAATGACTAATTCTCCAGAAAAAGCGCAATGTGTTTCCTTGTTTATTGAGAAAATCAGATGTTTAGACCCATTGAGACCACGGAACTAAGTATGGAAGAGACCCACTACCACGTCCTTCAATTTGTTTATGGTACAAGAAATTTATGGAGACAGGGATGTGACGGCTGTCTCCTCACTAAAAATCAAAGCTTTTTTTCTGTTCAACCAGCTCGTGATGCAAACGCCAACTGCAACGTGAAGTTGCTTGATCAGCATTACAAGCTTGTTGAACAGAATAAGGTTGTGATGCTAATTCTGTTTAATCGGCTTGTGATGCTAATTACGTTACTTTGCATCGCTGTTGCTGTTTGCATCACAAGGTGTTTGAACAGGTTGTTTTGATGGCTTTTTTCTTCAGGATTAGTAATTTATGGGGGTTCATGTAACTCAATCATAAAGCAGGTTAAACTTTTGTCTGAAACAATAAATTTTTGTGTCGACAAAACCTTTATGAAATGCTGATTAACATAAAACAACCCTCATTGTGATATCTCATCATTTGACGGTGTAGTAATTTTTTTTAATGGTAAAGAGACTTTATGGACACCCTGTATATTAAATTTAGTAGCCCAATTGTGAAGCATTGAACCAGCAATTTATAGGCTGCAAGGGCAAATCGTGTGAGAAGGCAACTTTTTTTGCATTGCTCATATACGTAATTACCGTTTTGTTGACTCTTCCTGAGTAGGGTGTAACACTACAACCAACTTGCTTAGTGGCTAGTGATTGTGGTTTGTAATTTGGCCTAACTTGGTAAATGAAATAAAAATTTTTTTGAAAAAAAACTTTGTTTAAGCAGGCCACATCCCCCATTTTCATATTGACACCCCCCCAAACCACCAATTTCTTGTATCTCGTGTTCTAGTGGTCGTAGAGACACAATTTTGGTGTCAAAAGTTGCGGAATACCAAAGTTATATCGAACTTTGTAACATACTATAACTCTAAAATGTTTGTTTTAGTCATTAAATGAGAAATTTTGACACTAATATCTTGCTATTTAGTGTTAAATATCAATTTTGTAGCCTTCAAAAAGGGTGACATGTTTGCTGTGAGGTAACGTACCACCAACAATAAATCATTTAAACTGTAGATTTTTGCTGCAGACAACAGCAGTTCAATAGATTGATACTAAAACATACTGTACAGTAGCACAAGGATTGCACAAGAACCGAAAGGACCGCATGAATCTCAACCCTTGCAATCCTTTCAGTCTTCTATGTTTTGGTAGTGCCAGTTTAATGCAATGCAGTTTAGCTCAGTGCAATCTTAAAAGTTGTTTTTCTAGAAAGGTTAGAGTTGTATGCAGTTTTCTTAAATGCTTCTTGTTTAGATCATGCATAGATAAACATCCGAAAGACATGCCAATTATAAGACCTCTAGGAACAAGCAACGTACAACACCACTGCTTTCTCTGAAATTTCTTAGATAAGACAGTTTGGCTGGCCTAGTTGTTTATGGGGTAACATCCTATATCCTCTGTGTTCTTTTTTACAGATTTTTGAAGGCTACGATATTTATCTTATGCACTATGCTTGCATTGGGATCGGCAAACAAGATAAAGTGCTTGATAATGAATCAAAGCGAAATGATAACTGGTTACCGACCACCACAATTTTAGTATGTTCCAACAGTCTGTTTCCCCCAAAACAGACTGTTGGGGTATGATAAACTGTGGTGGTCGGTAACTAGTTAATATCTTCTGCACTATATAATTTTGAAATAAAAAAAGTTGCAATGTCTCACCGTAATATTCTAACCAAGGTGTACGTTATAAAGAAGCTTACTGATAGTAGACTTGCTAGACTATGCTGCAGTTTTGTAAGATTTTCATGACTAACATCCACATCTCCAATTATCATTTGTGGCTATGAACGCTGTTGATCTAGTTAGAATTTGAGCTCTCTTGGATTGTTCCTTGAAGACATGGGGCAGATTAATCCTTAAAGACATCGTTCGCCACTCATCAGTGCAGGGGATATTTCCTTTATTGATGGTATGGTCAAAGGATAATTTGCATGAGCAAATACTGAAATAGTTCAGAGATTGGTGTCTCTATTTGGGCTGTGCTTTCAAACTGGAAAAACATTAATACTATATTTGATCTTTTTAATTCTTCAATAAGATTGCAATGTATTTCCTAAATTGGCAAAACTTCATGTCTAGTGTATGTCTTCCTCCTAAAAGCTTGCAACATCATACACTGTTGGTTTGAAATTGGGACCTTTGCCGACTTCTTGCTCATTTTGTCTCCAGTAATATACTTGTATAACATTTTGTAGACTTAGCAGTTTTTGTAACTTCGTTAGCTCAATAATGCACACCTTGGTTAGAATGTTCTTGTGAGACATTAGTGCACAAGATAAATATCGTAGTTTTCAAAAATCTGCAAAAATGAGCATGGAGTATTTTAGATGCTACGCCATAAAACAACTCCACCAGCTTGTTTCTAGAGGTCTTATAACAGGCCTATCTTTTGTATGTCTATCTATGTGGATCGAAACAACAAGCATTCAACAAAACTGCATACAACTCTATCCTTTCCAGAAAAACAACTTTTAACATTGCACTGAGCTAAACTGCATTGTATTAAAATGGTGCTACTAAAAGATACAGAACCAAAAGGATTGCAAGGGTTGAGATTCGTGCGGCCTTTTGGTTCTTGTGCAGTCTTAGCGATTTTCTGCAGTTTTTGTGCAATCCTTGTGCTCCTGTACACTGTACAGTGTGGTTTAGTATCATCCATTGAACTGGTGTTGTCCGCAACAAAAATCTACAGTTTAAATGATTTATTGTTGGTGGAACTTTACCTCACAGCAAACATGTCACCCTTTTTGAAGGCTACAAAATTGATATTTAACACTAAATAGCAAGATATTAGTGTCAAAATTTCTCATTTAATGACTAAAACAAACATTTTAGAGTTATAGTATATTAGAAAGTTCTATATACTTTGGTATTTCGCAACTTTTGACACCAAAATTGTGTCTCTACGACCACTAGAACATGAGATATAAGAAATCGATGGTTCAGGGGGGGGGTGTCGATATAAACATGGGGGGTGTGGCCTGCTCAGACGAAGTTTTTTTTTCAAGAATTTTTTTTTCATTCGTCAAGTTAGGCCAAATTACAAATCACAATCACTAGCCACTAAGCAAGTTGGTTGTATTGTTACACCCTACTACACACTAGAGACTGAAGTAACAAGTAGGCTAATATTACCAGATAGGTGCAAAATTGTTTTACGAAACTTGGACCTATGCCGATTAGCCTAGAGGTAGAGGAAACACTGCTAAAAGTGCTTTTGATACAACCATAACTATGGAATTCATTAGTTACGTTGTTGGTTTCAGATGTATATTCCATCTGTGACGTTAGCTGATCTTTATGTTGAATTAAAACACCATGACCATGAACTGATGGAATTGAAAGTTCTCAAATCACAAGGTGGTGATGTTGAGGGATTACTGCAAGCCAAATTGCAGAAAGAATTTAATGGTTTGTATTTAGTTGCAAATGTTTAACGATCTATGTTTCTGAGTGCGAATTTTTTATTTATTACAGTTTATTTAAATTCTTAAAGCCACTAAACTTCAAGTTTGATAGTTCAATTTATTATTTCGTAGAAACAAAGGTTTTATGCTCAGATATTATTTAGCATTTTGACAAAATATTTTAATACCTTATTTATAGTGGAAGACTGTAACTATTTCACTGATGTATATAAAAGAAAGTTCAAAAGAAATAGAGATATTTATTCGTGCATTTTTTATGTTTGGTTTTTAGGTTTAATATTTAAGGTTGATTTTACTGTAAGAAATTGTGTTTGGGTTGGATTTGAATGAGAATAAACAAACAAACAAACAAACTACATCGGATGTTTTTGTGAAAGACTGTAGTATTAAAAATTGCTTGTAAACTGTTACCAATTTACAGGTATTATGTTCAAATATGGAATAGCTGAAAATAATCAGGAAAAAAAGTTTACTCAAGATTTAAAGTCTCAAAAGAAGAATAAAGAACCATTTTTTGTAAGAAGCTTGCAACTAAACTTTTTAAGTGTTTGTGCCACCTCCTTGAAAAGCGATTCAACCGAAGCAATAAAATGCTGCAGCTACAAGTTGCACACAAATAATTTACTATCGCTGGGCTTGCATTGTTGTCATGCTTGTTACCTTGGTCAAGCTTTTAGCAGTGGCTGTTTTTCTCGTTGCTGCTAGGGTGTCCGATTTGGGTCTGTTTTTTTTTAAACCTGAGTTTTGGGTTTCCGGGTTTTGCATTCTGAAAGCTTAGGTTTTTCGGGTTTTATCTGCTTCTAAAACTGATGCTTTTGGTTGTATACTTAAAAGTGCTCCTCTGCGTCCGATTACTGCCTGCATTCTCCTCGGGACGTTATATGGCACGCAAGTATTGTGTGGGTATTCTTGCTAGTGTTTTAATGATTCTTCAGGCTTGTGAGAATTTTCGTGCAATAATAAGACTTATAAAACCCGTGTTTTTGGTTTCAAAAACTACCCCAAAACCTGAGTTTTCTGGTTCAGGAAAGCCCGGGGCGGACACACTAGTTGCTACGTGGGGTTTACATGAATTGTGTGTGGAAGACACTTGGCTTTAAAATGCTAAGCCATAACAATAACTAACTATCAATGAAAAACTCACCAAATCGATTTACGGAAGAATGTTTTTTTCATCATTACGTATTGTTCTTGGAATGGCTTTAGACATCGACATCCACAGTATAGATTACAAGTCTGAAACTGGAGCTGTGGTAATTCGAACGAAATAAAAAATATTAGTGTTTTATTTGGTTATTTTGTAGGATCGAAAATTGAATCGGTTTTGGAAAGAAGCACAAACGAGTGGAAAATTCACTGAGTCTGAATTGGACAAGCTGTTCATTGAATTCAAGCACCATGAAGATAAACTAACTGAACTTCATGCTCTAAACGCGGAAATTGAAGAAACACATGGTCTGTTACTTGCTCTTATTTTTAGTTGCAATAACTTGACTACTGTATTTCAGAAGGTTATTTATCACTTCAAGATAATGTTTGCTTGATATCTGAATTAAATCTTTAAGAGTGTTTTAAATGTGTTTTATAGACGTTTCGCTTATAAAATGTGCTATTTCTTCGTAAAGTAATTTCTGTTTTTGAAAATCGTTTGATTTTATTATGCAGTGGCAGGTGCACAACCATAGTTTTGCTGTGGGGAGGGCTTGACCAAAGCTCGAAAGAACGTAAAGTCGGAAAGACCCATTGGATGTCTTGTTGAGCAAATTGAAATATCTTCAGCTTATCACCATAGGTTTTGGGAACGAAGCTACCAGTCGTGTAGCGATTTTGTGATTTTTCGAAAAAAAGAAAAACACTTTGGCTCCATTTGGATGACGTTTCGCACGTTTTTAGAGCCACTTAAACGAACTAAATTGCTAAGATTTTGAAGACATTTAAAAGGATAAAATTGCTCAGCCCTCCTTACTTTTCAAGTTCTAAGCATGTTCAGAAGCTTACGTAGTTTGTTTAAATTTTTTTGGTACCTTGGCTAAGGCATGGAAGGAGACTCCCCCCCCCCCCATTCCTTTACTCCTGGTTGCGCCAATGTTTACTGGGTAAATTATCCAATTAGAATGATTTCTGCATTTTGTTGTCAAATTTGCAATTTTGCTTTATGTCTAGTTTCATCAGTTACTTCAGAAGTTGTTTTAGCTAGCCACAAGAAAGAAAAATCAATTTTATTACGTGTAAAATAACATTGCTTTGCGACAAATAGTACATAGGCTGTTAAATAGCACTAGTTGTCTTTTTGTACCAAGAATGTAAACATCACAGACTCGATTTGTAACTACTGACTACTGAGTTTGATGCAGAGCTCTTGCTCTTTTAAGTTCACAACATGCTTTTATTTGAAATATCATTCATCGGTAAAATAAAAGTTATGAAGAAAAACGCTTTTGCAGGGGTCAAAACAGTTGCAACTCGACTTCTTGCTTTCTCTATAAAGCTATTAGTCCGCCCTTCCCCAATTTATGAAGTTCAGTGATTTTTAGAAAATTCCCCCAATTCTGTTTCGGAGATTAAAGAAAGTAAGAAGGCTCAGATGAAGGACCTGTATGAAGACGTAGAGGAAGGCTTTAGACGACTTCATAATATGGCTATTAAAGCTAAAGGTTTGATGCAATTTATGTCTTTTAAATGCATGATCTTCAAAAAATTTTGTTCCGACTACATAAGCGTCATTTTTTTCCTTGTGTCTACTTGAATTTAAAACAATGTTACCACTACTTTTTAAACCAAGTAGCTTTATTCGATCAAGATTGCAGTGTCTTAAAAATTTAATGGGTAAGATTTGTGCATCATAAACGTAATCGGAAAAGATGTATTCATTAATTATATCATTTGTTTGGTAAATATGTGTGTTTCGGAGTTTTTATCACTTGTTATATTTCTCATTTCAACCCAACCACCGTAACTGGAGAGCCTTGAGATTTGGCATGCTATTGAAAATTAATTTCGTACGAGAATATGTTTGCAATATTGTGATTAATGTTTTGCATTACGTAAAGGTTTTAATATTTACATAATGTCGTGTTAATATTCATTAATTGCCTTTCTATGCTCATATTTTACCTGTAGTCGTAGCTATACTGACGAGGAATAGAAGACCAAAGTCGGTTAAAAAACAGCTGTCTCGGGCTGTTAATCAGAATTTTTTGATTGTGCTTCTAAAACTCTTTAAATGAAAAAGTAGACTTTTAAAGTAGGTGAACCATTTAGCCAATTCTGGTAGTTTACAATATTGGGCTGCGGTTGCTAAGATATCCCCCTATAAAGATATCCCCGCTAAAATTGGAAACCATGAATTAGTTTTCTCAGCTTAAACTTCCAGGGAAAAAGAGAGACTAAATAATTTTACCCTTCCAGTAACACCACATGACCTTTCCGATTTTGGTAAAACCACCTCCCTTTTTTGAAATTCTGGCTGGGAGAACAAACTCAGGGTTTCCAAAAACTTTTTTTGGGATATCTTTTAATATTTGTTGAATATCTCAGTAATCGCAGCCCCAAAATAACAAAAACTTTCAAAAATTATATTTCAGTTTTAACTATTCTAAACTACTGGAATTGGCTGTAGGCTTCACCCCTTTTGAAGGGGAAGTAAGTTTATGGGTTTTATTCGTTTTTAGGATTTTTTTGCTGACTTGCGATTGATTTTCGATCTTTTTTGAATTTTCCCGAACCAGAAATGAGAAAAAAAACATTGAGATAATCATCGAAATCAGCTGCGAAGCAAAAGGTAATTAGTTATTAAAAATGATTTTCTCAAAAGGGTTTTTTCTAGATTCTGGTTCAGGATTACAACGAATTCAGAAACAACTTAAGTTTTAATATTTTTCCAAAATCGCCTAGAAAATTATACTAAGCTGTATGATATCTATTTAGTCATAGGATTAAGGCTCAGTTTACGCTGGGCGTGAAATCGTTAGCGCACGAGTTTATCTTTAGTTTAACTAATCAACGTCTCTTACGCTAGCTAGGCGGTTCGCGAGCGTACCGAATTTTTTTTTAAATACATTGCACGCTCAAGATTTTACGTCCGGTGTCGGCCGGACCTAATTAGGTGAAAAAAGCAGGAAAAAAATTGGTTAAAACAAAAAAGAGGCCAAGTTACTTTACGTTTGATTATAGTCGTTTGCTTTTTACATTAGTCTGGTACGTGGCTTAGTGCCATGTTGTATTGGATAGCAAAGCTATTAAATAGGTTTACGACCATTCTATTGACATGGTGTTTACTTTGCCGCATGTAGTACCTGGAGCGGTGGGGATTTTTCAACTTTAATGATATTTTTTTTGATTCAAACGGCTTTATAGTTTTCCGGTTTTCAAAATAGAAGTACCTTTTTAATAAACTAATCATTATTCTACCTGTTTTATGTCTTGTTTTTTGCGGCTCGCGATAGAACGAGTTTCGTTTTTTTTTTAGGTGTAATTTAGAATTGTGGTTGAAATTAGAGGGTTATTTCGTGGAATATGTTCGACAGACAGTGTTTCAGCAATCAACATGCTTTTAATCTTTGTTTAAAAAAGCAAACAATTTTTGCAGCTTGTAAAACTTAAACTTTCGTGTAGAATTGTCCTTATTACCAAATATATTGCCAATCTTTTTTAGCAAAAAGTGTTTTTTTTGAACTGTATAAATTTTGTATTAATTGTTTGTGCTAATTATAGATGAAACCCTTCCTTTTACGGAGCCAAAAGTCTTAGATCTGTGGAATTTGATGCAAGAAGGAAACTTCACTGATGAAGAGAAAGAGTCTCTAGAAGAGGAACTCCGTCATTTTGAAACAAGAATCGAAAAACATCGTCATTTTCGGTATTTTGAGATTAAAATTTTGATATGCAATTGCTACTAATATTACATCTAGGGTTATGTTTAGGATACAGCGCTACGACCTTTCAGCCTCCTTGTCAAGCTGCCACCTGTCCAATTTCAACAATTCATGTTAAAGGCTCCAAGATGTTTTTTTTCAGATTTTTAATGCTAGCAGTCAAACAAGGAAGGTGCTAATACCAAATCTTCTCTCTGGCTCGACATGAAATCGAATTCGAGCCTATCTTTGGATATAAACGTTCCATACACTAGATTAAATTTGATTGCAGCCTACTTGGAAAAATGAATACTTTAAAAGAAAAGGAAGTATTTTGTTTCATTGCCATATTTTTTGCATTGAGTTTTATGCCTTTGATAAAATTTTGCAACCTCTAAAGACGTTAGCTAAAAAATTGACTGCGCAAGCAGAAATTTTACACTTCACTCCAATTAGAAAGCAACAATTAAAACGTTATTGAAGTGCCAATAAAATTTTTTTGGAATATTACCTCCCTGCTCAAGTGGTTCGATATGAAGAAATCGAAATCCTAAGTTGAAGTGCAGCTTTTCACCAATTCGCAGTATCTTTTTAGCTTAAACACCTAGAGCTACGCAATAATGGCATATCGTACTACGTTTATCCTCCTCGTTTAATTGTAGAGACGAATTGAAAAACGCTGCGCAAAAAGTTGAATTCCACGGTGGGATGAACCAAGCACCGCCAGACAAATTAAGCAGACACGAAAAACTTCAAAATAAAGTCATGGAAATGGCCGATAAGGTATTGAAATATTTTTTGATTCCATTCCTACTGGTATGTGAATGTGTCGGTATGCGTAGAATGTATTTTCTTTTTACCGTCATTTTGTCTACACAAAAATATCATAATCTTTTAGGAAGCTATAGTCGAAAAGGTAGACCTCAGTGAGAAACTTTTATCTTTTTTACCTTCAAGTGCTTTGTCTAGTGTAGAAACCTGAAATGAACTGCGATCATTTGATTTGATTAGGTTTTGGTCTTACTTTAAAGTAGTAGCAGTACTCAGTTTTTATTCAGTGTTGGTTTTGATCCCATTAAATTCATTTCGCCTATTTTCTTGTTTCATGCAACACCCCTCGGTTAAGCCTGATTCACACCGGCGTCGTTATCGTATCAAACGAGCCTTCTGACGCGACAAACGACGCGTATAAACGACGGGGTATTCACACCGAGCAATTGCGTCCGATAACGATACGTTTCATACGATCGCCCGACGAAAGATTTTGCTTGATACGACCAAACGACGAAGTAGGATTGGGTTCTACTTTGTTGTTTGGTCGTTAGCTCGTCGTTTCACCAGTTGAAGTCGGTGGAAAAGTTGAAACTAGGCTTTTTAACTAATGCAAGGTGATTTGCTTGCTAGTAAGCTGTTTTCTAAAATAGGCCTACGGAAAAGAGTTGGAAATTAGTGCAAAGGTAGGCCTATTAATAATAGTTGGACTTTAAGTGCAAAGGTAGGCCTATTAATAATAGTTGGAAATAAAAAAGTGCAAAGATAGGCCCATTTAGCTATGTGCTTTTTACCGTTTATGCTATGCTCCAGCTCTCTGGGAATTACACTTTGCCCCAAGGGCTCTTTAGTTTTTGTCAGCAGGCAATCGAAATGCTATTTTTTTTGATTTGCTATCATAATTTCCATTGTAGTTTGTCACACAATATTTTCTGCCCTTGATCAATTAAACTGTTTGCACTTACGCTAACTAGACTGCTCAGAAACGGGAGTAACAAATAGACCAAACTAAAGTATTGTAAACTACGCATAGCTCCAAAAAAATTGTTATTTAGCTAGGCCCAATTTACTTTTTTAAAAATATGAAAATTGACCTTTCTTGGGACAAACTTTGAGCCACAAAAACTAAAAATCTTGAAAAAATAATTGGTTTTAGTCCTAGTTGAAAAGTAGCTTTCAGCAGACTATGTTAAGTGCTTTGGGTTGTATGTAAGAGGTTAGGTCTAGTCATGTGCCGATACTTTGCAGTAGGCTACTGTATAGGTAGTGTACAGTAGCAGTGAAACTGGTACCAGTACCTAGCCTAGCAGTACTTTAGACTGGATTGTTTTTTTTTTCTGCTCTGGAAAAGAAGAGAGAATGGGATGTTGAAACTAATTGGTACAGGGTAGGCATGTTAAATCTCAGATGGGTGCTAGCAGCCAATTGAGAAAGCCACTTCAATTTGGCTTTCCTTGCTCTTGTTTTGGTAGAGTTGGCTAAAGTTCAATTTTGAACTTCAATTGACTTGACTCTTGAAAGCTGAAATTATAAACTAGGCCTACTGGAAGCAATCAATTTCTATAGTAGAGACCTTTCTCAAGTCTTTTAAATAAAGTGGCCACTTTTAACTATTTTGGACACTGTATCATCAATGGTCATGATCATATACTGTACTGCATCAGTACTTTGTACCAGTACCGATACTGGTCTTGATTACAGATTATTGCCATGATGCATATAAATACTGACCAGTGATTGCTCAGGTACCAATAGGCTACCTTAAACTGTTAACTTTTGTTTATTTTCAGGGACTCATAAGGCTATCTATTTGTTAATATAATAGTCAGGTAGAGGCTACTGGTAGTTGTTGTATCTGTCTACTCTGCAGTTTGTTTTGTGTAAACGCTGAACAATCACTGAAATGAAATTGTATGATGTTAGAATGATC
The DNA here is from genome assembly GCA_963965965.1 of Trididemnum nubilum. Taxonomy (NCBI): domain Eukaryota; kingdom Metazoa; phylum Chordata; class Ascidiacea; order Aplousobranchia; family Didemnidae; genus Trididemnum; species Trididemnum nubilum. The sequence goes on along the minus strand of OZ014475.1, from coordinate 21,849,937 downwards.
TTGTATTCTTAGCAGTGGATCACTAGATGCCAAAAAATAGCTGATTTATATACTTGCACGGTGTTGGTACAACACACACACAAAGTTGGCTGTGGTTTTGAACTGCATTGAGCTTTGTTTGTTCTAAGCTCCATGTGGTTTGGGGTTATAGCTACTTTGAAAAATCAACGAACCGGTACCATACAATCAAATTGGAATGGAGAAAACATACTGTACAGTATAGTACCAAATCAAGAGTTGAGTAGTGATAGTTTCCGTCGGAATAGTTCGATTGCCACTGACAGTTCACGCATATGCTAGTACTGTACCAGTTTGCGATAGCCTACCAGTACAGTAGACTATCACTTCGCAATATAACAGATGTCGAATGCGCGAGATCGATTTCTGACAGTGCACACATACCTACATAGTGGTACTAAAAATACATGAGCCTGGACTGCACGGATTTGTGTTATGTTTTGGGTTTTTGTGCTGCTGCACTTATGATGCTGTATGTTCTAGTACTTGCAGTATCGAGTCAAGTCAACTGACCGCGAACAAACTGACCGCGAAGCAACGATTTCGTCACTGATTTTGTTGCAGTCATTTCGTCACAAAGTGAGGGTTTGGGCAAGATGGCTATGGGAATAGTAAAAATATATTTAGAATCGCAGTTCTCAGCCAATCGGCGTTGTTCGCGGTCAGTTGGTTCGTGGTCAGTTGTCGTGGACCCAGTAGTATGTCATATGACAGACAACAAGTGTATGATATCGGTTACCAGAACAATTTGCGATACGGCAGCATGCGAGAAAATAGATTTCTATAAGCGCACACATACTGTAATACCAATTTTCAATTTGATTGCGCGATATCGATTTCTGATAACGAATGTCGCAATAAACTGCACGTGCTGCATTAGATATCTTTTTCCTCACTTTCTGACCTGCTAACTGTTGTTATTGATGTTAGTCAAAAATTGCAATCACATCAGATATTGAGAGTTGAAACATTTCAAAAAACTCAAACACTGATCTACCGCAATTTTGAGTACCAGTATGAAAATTTCTAGTTCTGCAGATTTTTCCAGTACTTTTCAGTTATTGAAGTAAGTTCTGCCAGTACTTTCAGTTTTTTGAAGTCTTCTACTTCTAACATTACTCACTACTGCATTAAGCCTACTGATTAACCAACCAAATTTGCCAAATTCAAATTCCACTAGTGTACCAAACTATATCTTATCTACAGATTATTTCTGAAAAACAAAATCTATTTGAATTCATATCATGTTGCTTACAGTAAATTTAAGTTCTACACCACCCTAAAATTGTTAATGCAAATCTAATTTAAATGATATACGGTACTGTAAATGCAATTAATTACTAATCACTTTTTTACTTTTACAAAACAGACTCAAAATCTGTGACCACATCAGTATTTGACTGTAAAAGAAATTTATTTATTTAATAGAAATTCACAAATATGTGAGCTGTAATTTAACAAAAAATCTCAGCAGTTTTTTGAAGAGATTTATTTGGCTGAATGATTCAGATAAACCTTGTATTCCACTCAAATTTATAACAACCTAGATAGAATCATTTCTAAATAGAATTTAACTATGTGGTTTAAAATTTACGGCTTAGCTATGGCATATACTTGGATTTAATTTGATTTTTGTTAAGTATAATATTTATTATTCAAATCTGTGATTACTTTGCCCTGAATCAAGGTACTGGTACCCAGTGATGATATTGGATAATTATAAAAGCCATACCATCAAGCAACCTGAATGCTACACCACCAAGACATTTAGGTTACCATTTAATAATAATAATAATAATATATATGGTAAGTATTATGCTTTGGCCCAATGCTAGAGGCCTACCTTTTGCTTTTGGCCCTACTTCCAGGTATGCCTATACCAGTAAATGAGTTTTGCATTGCAATAGAGGTGCAACTGTGCAACTAAGTGAAACTAAAGTTAAAACTCATCACTTGTTTCCACAATTACCAGCAGAGGTGGAGTCGAGGACACAAGGCTCGAGGCCAAGGCCAAGGACACAAAAAAATCCGAGGCCAAGGCCAAGGACAGCCTTTCCGAGGACAGACACTCTCGAGGCCAAGGACAGGAATGCTCGAGGCCAAGGCCAAGGACCAAGGACACAAGCGCAAGTGCTCTCCAAAAAAACAAAATAAAAAGATCTTCACAAAAATTTTTCAAGCGGTCTCCACAAAAAAACGTTTTCTAAAAAATTTTTCAAGTGCTCCGCAAAATTTTAACAATTCAAAAAATAGTGCTGTCCTCGAGTCGAGGACAGGCCAATTTTCGAGGACTTGAGGCCTCGAGGCCAAGGCCAAGGACTTGACCTTCGAGGCCAAGGACTTCAAAATGTGTCCTCGAGGCCAAGGACGTCCTCGAGGACTCCACCTCTGATTACCAGTGATACTTGATAAGTGTTTGTTGATGATTTTGGCAAGCACTGCAAAATTAGCAAGTTAACCCGACAAAATAAAATGCATTAAATAGCCTGTAAATTTATCAGCAGCTCTCAATTTAAGCATAGTTTGATGGAATGGTGATTACTGATTACAAAACCCAAACTTGATAGGCGTATTGGTCTATTACCAAACTGCTATGCAAGCATTACAACCAGCTACAGGTTCCTAGTAATACGTAACGTTTTTGGATTTCCTGATCGGAAGAAACAAAGATGCAGGCGTTTTAACATTTACCGATAGCACAAAAAGTAGCGTATGGTTTCCCTTGGATACAATCGTACGTCGCGCTTGGTGTGAATTACCACATAAAAAAGCGTCGCACCGTCGTATCAGATGATCATTTCAAAATCAGCTAGAACCAGGGGATTCCCCTAACGTTATCGTATCAGTTTTCGGTGTGAATCCGGCTTTACCTTGCTTGACGGAGGATATCTTTCTGTGAACTTTTTCTTTACTTTTTTTATGCTTGTGCTTTCAAATATTTTTGGCTCATTTTTTTGCAACCCTTCTCTTCAAAGTCAATCAAGAACTATTAAAACTTGAGAGACTTCAAAAGAACGTCGAAGTCTCTAAAAGAACTTTAAAAAACGGGTCGTTTTTAACTAACGTTGTTTTTAGGTTCACAAAACTTTCGCTAATCTGAAGAAACGACTTTCTGTTGGTGTAATTAAGCATTATGAATTGTAGCACTTTTGGATCCCCTAGGTTGCAAACTCGTATTTCTTCATTTCATCCACACAATAAGATATTTATTCGATTATATTGCAAAATGCACGCTGTATCTGGATGCTCTTGCAAAAACCGTGCGTAATTTCTCCATTTTGCTTATGAACAGCATCAATTGCATTATCATCTCATCAATTGCATTATCGTTGGTGCTAGTTTGATCTGGATCAAAATTTGCCAAGATTTGTCTTTCACCTAGATCCTAAATAATAAAATCAGAATTATCCGATAGCTTTGCTGCTTAATGACAGTAAACGATCAAAATCATCGTTTGTCAATTTCTTTTTCGTTTTGGCAAATTTTCATTGACCGAATTTATTATCGCTTTTAGTATTTCTGTCATTGCTTCGTTCTCGTGCCGCTGATTAGTGTTAGTTATCAGTGGTTTGTGTTGTTGCTAGAGACTGGCTAAAATTTAATTTTAAACCGCTAGTTACGACATAGAGCTACTCCAACGCATTGTTTGCGATCAATTGGCAAAAAGTTTCACTTCAATCTTTTTTTTTTAACCAACTCCGACTTAAACCCTGCTTTAAATATTTTTGCAGCACGTTTGTTCGAAACCTGTTGAGACTGTGTTTTCTCAAACAAAGAAAAAAGAATCATTGCTCTGATCCGCTACACTGCCGTATTTTTTTGACTTTTCTTTTTCAATCTCATCCGTAAAAAAGGTCTGTGCTTAAGCTAAACAAACAAAAACCAGCTAAACTATCAAAAATAGAAAATTTGCAGCCAAATTAGCTCTGCTTGGTGGCTTTGAAGAAGCAGCAAATTCAGTGTAAAAGACTTCAAAAAAGTCCGCAGCAACATTGTGTCACTGGAAACCCCTAAGCAGGTCCGGATTTCTCCAAACACGAAGTAGTTACCGCAATGAAATGTGTGCAGATCAACCTTAAAGTTTGCGTCTGACACTGTCTGGTGACATGAGAATAAATAATAAATATGCGACGACAACTGCAGGGCAGTACTTCGGTCATGCTGGTTATTTTTGCTAATCGGACTGGTTGTGTTTTTTCTCAAGTTAATAGTTTGTATGGGACGTCTTATTTCTGACTTTTCTTTTTCAATCTCATCCGTAAAAAAGGTCTGTGCTTAAGCTAAACAAACAAAAACCAGCTAAACTATCAAAAATAGAAAATTTGCAGCCAAATTAGCTCTGCTTGGTGGCTTTGAAGAAGCAGCAAATTCAGTGTAAAAGACTTTGAAAAAGTCCGCAGCAACATTGTGTCACTGGAAACCCCTAAGCAGGTCCGGATTTCTCCAAACACGAAGTAGTTACCGCAATGAAATGTGTGCAGATCAACCTTAAAGTTTGCGTCTGACACTGTCTGGTGACATGAGAATAAATAATAAATATGCGACGACAACTGCAGGGCAGTACTTCGGTCATGCTGGTTATTTTTGCTAATCGGACTGGTTGTGTTTTTTCTCAAGTTAATAGTTTGTATGGAACGTCTTATTTCTGACTTTTCTTTTTCAATCTCATCCGTAAAAAAGGTCTGTGCTTAAGCTAAACAAACAAAAACCAGCTAAACTATCAAAAATAGAAAATTTGCAGCCAAATTAGCTCTGCTTGGTGGCTTTGAAGAAGCAGCAAATTCAGTGTAAAAGACTTTGAAAAAGTCCGCAGCAACATTGTGTCACTGGAAACCCCTAAGCAGGTCCGGATTTCTCCAAACACGAAGTAGTTACCGCAATGAAATGTGTGCAGATCAACCTTAAAGTTTGCGTCTGACACTGTCTGGTGACATGAGAATAAATAATAAATATGCGACAACAACTGCAGGGCAGTACTTCGGTCATGCTGGTTATTTTTGCTAATCGGACTGGTTGTGTTTTTTCTCAAGTTAATAGTTTGTATGGGACGTCTTATTTCTGACTTTTCTTTTTCAATCTCATCCGTAAAAAAGGTCTGTGCTTAAGCTAAACAAACAAAATCGTAACCGCTCGACCAACTGGCCGGTGTTGCCCGGGCGCAATGACGCAGAGATGGGCCCCGCCAACTCGTTGCACGCTTCGACGTATTACAACAGGTATAATGAAAGATTTGTTTTTGCAATTACTATTTAGTCCTTCCGAGAAGCAGAATTAGTTTAGATCAATCAAAATTCTTTTTCGCAAAATAAGATGTTTTTCCATGAACGTTCATGGCAAAAACATCTTGTTTTGCGAAAAAGAATTTTGATTGATCTAAACTAATTCTGCTTCTCGGAAGGACTAAATAGTAATCGCAAAAACAAATCTTTCATTATACCTGTTGTAATACGTCGAAGCGTGCAACGAGTTGGCGGGGCCCATCTCTGCGTCATTGCGCCCGGGCAACACCGGCCAGTTGGTCGAGCGGTAACGCTTGCGTCTCTGGAGCGGGAGGTCAGAAGTTCAAATCTCGGGCCGGTCAAATCGGACGCAGTGTTGCCAACGGGTCGCGATTGCTGCAACATTTCTTCGAAAGAGTTGCAATCATAGCATATTAAATTATTTCTCAAATAAAATCGGCGGAACTAATTTAGTAGTTTAGAGAGACATCACGTATTGCAACCAAACTACATTTAGCAACACCTTAAAACTGTCTCCGCGTATAACTGGTTCATAGTTTCAACCCCTAGAGATGCTGGATGGGGCGAAGCTCCCATCGCGGGCGCGTTCCAGTATTTCGAAGTCAACTGACTTCATCAGTGTGAAGAGTTTATAACATAATCCGGCTGTTTTGCTGAGTTTTCCACAGCGAAAAATTGATTTTTCTGGAACTGCAAAATGATAATCATCATCGATACTGATTGTGCTATTTTCAGAAACAATGAAAGAAAAACAAAACTGTTTTTTAGCATAGTATTCAAGCGTAAAAACAGAAACTTGGCCATTGATCATCAGTATAATTTTGCCTCTCCTTGTGTAAATGACAAACAGCAGGTAAAAAAAAAAAAAAAAAAAAGAAACGAAACGCGGCATTCAAGCGCCCAAAGATGAAAAACAAGTAGCCTTGAATTAAAATACTAATCAAATGCTTTGGTGATTCATCAATAGTTTAACTCGATAAGTGATTATGTGAAAAGTCCGAAACTACTTTCATGTTTAAATATTAAAATTCCAGTTATAGCGGAATGCTTAATGTTTTTCGCAAGATGCGAAACCTTTCAGCACCACCTGTTTCTATCTTAATTAGACCAAACAGTGATATTGCTATCGCATTTTTGATTTCTGACACACTGCGTTTAATTATTTTGGCATACCTTGTCTTTGCTAAAAGATCGTTGACTTTTTCTGTTGTACAGTTTGTTTTGTGTAAAATACGTGACAACAGTTGCAGTCTTTATTCTGTACAACCCATTTTTATTTAAGCTATGTTGATTCTTCTGTTAAACCACTGCAATACTTAAACTAGTTTTGTCAAAAATAAATTATTGTTTGATCATCAAAAATTGTGTCGTTCCATTTATTTCAATAAATTTGTTCGTTTGCATTTGGCCACCTCTTACCAGCTATGGATGCTGTATCTAGTTAAAAGTTTGGTGTCAAGTTGCTTTCATTGTAAGAACAGTGTTTTGTACTGTTCGGCATTTTGGTGCTTCTTGCTCTGGGTTTATTTTTTCGCTCAGAATTTTGGGTCAAATGTTCCAATTTTATCCCTGTCATTTCAGAAAGTTGCCATTTTTGCGATTGCATGCATCATTTTAGATCGTACATTCAAAATCATTTATGTCATTTTGACCTAATTGGCATATTTTTTTTAATTTTCTGAAAACGTAGGTCCATGCATAGTAGGGTGGTTCATCGGCACCCCCCTCATGCTAAGTGCGCCTCCCTAAATCACAAAATTGCCCTATCTCCTTAACCACTTGAGGTAGAAACTTCAAATGATGCAGAGGATATGATTTCCCATAAGTGTTTAGTACATTTAATTAAGCTATCTCATCAAATTTTCAAGATAAATTAAAAAAAAACTGTTTTCATTCAAAATTTTAGTTGCATGTTAGATTTTGAACAAAAACAGTTTTTTTTGAAATTTATCTTGAAAATTTGATGATATAGCATAATAAAATCTATTAAACACTAATGAGAATTCATATCTTCTGCATCTTTTGGTTTTTGAAGTTTCTATCTCAAGTGGTTAAGAAGATAGGCCAATTTTATGATTTAGGGTGGCGCACTTAGAATGAGGGGGGTGCGCGACCCCTAAATGGTAATTAAAGTAAAAAAAAATTACATGGGTTATTTTTGCACCACAACACACCTTTAAAGCCCCTTGGAGAAAAACATATCGAAAAAAAGTTATTTTTGAACCACCCTAATCATAGTCATTGAGTACTAAATGTCACACTCGTAATATTTAGTGTTTAATTGTGGCCCATGATTTAAAAAAAAAAGCAAACCTAGCTTCTGCTGTGTAATGTTGACGCAGCGTTGGCAGCTTGTAAATCTGTTGTAGTGTGCTTATGGAAAATTCTGGAGCGCGTGTATTTTTCAATACACAATCATCTTAATTCATGTTTCATCATCATCTTAGTACATGTTTCGTTTGGAAAAATCTGGCGGTCGAAATTTTTTTCGTTGTTATTCCAAAGAGAGTCCACAAACCGTTAAATATGGTGATTATGTGCTCCAAATGTATTTTCATTATGACGAAAACTACTAGATATATATTGAAAGCATAGCATTCCATTGAAGTACGTGTAAATTTTTCCCCGAGGTTTCCGTCTCCTTTCATTAACCATTCAAATGCATTCGTATGATGCTTTTTTGGCAAATTTCAGCTTTCCCTTTTTACTACCAGCATCCTAACTTTTATCCCCATTTATCTAACCAACCGTAATTTGTCTTTGGGCTTAGGCATTGTGAGTTATCTTTGATTTCTCTTATCTACAATATGATAGATATTTACGACTTGGTCACATCTTTCTCGCCCCTCGAGGCATTACATGCGGCATTTGAAGGGACCTTAAAACAAACAAGAAACAGATCAGCGATTTTTGATCAAAATCGGTGCGACATGTTTTTGCAAACCGCAATATTATCACAATCACTTTTTCTCAAATATGGTGACAATCACCTGTTGCTTTCGATTTACAGTTAACCTTCAGCATGAAATTCTGGTTAAGATTAACGTAAAAATAGTTGGAGGGTTAGTTATGACTTGCCTATTATCAAAACGTTAAAGGTGATTTTGTCGAGTAAAGAAGGTGAGAATGAGTTTGGAATTTTCATGTAAAAAGAGTAATTTTGGGACTAAAAAAAGCTTGCTCAAAATTGTTTTACGAGACTGCGAAGTCTCGTTGCTGTCTGGTGAAGACACGCCACTCGGAGGCGTTGCTGAAGATGGTGGCACCCGGGGCGGGTTTTCGTGGAGTCACCCTTTATGTGGTGACGCCCTTTATGAAAATTATGTCCAAAAGCAGGTGGAGACCCAAAAAAGAAAAAGGTCTTAGCCGAAAACCAAGTGGGTTTTTTGTCCAGAAGTAAGTGAAGACCAAAAGAAAAAAAGGTCTGCGCCGGAAATTGAGTAAGTTTTCGGTCCAAATGAGGCCGGGGGACCAAGTAAAATGAAAAAAAAGTCTTCATTACAAATTAGTGGAGTTATGGTTTCACATCATAAAATGGTGACACCCGGGGCGCCGCCCCCTCTCCCCTAGCGACGCCACTTGTCCATCATTCACAGTGGAGGCTTCACAAAGTTTTCTGCTACTTGTCAAATATGCAGACGGTAAAACCGGTTCAAATTCTATGGTGTGATCCACGTGAGAAAAGAACCAAAGTCTTAACTCTTTAGAAATCGACGCTAGATAGTCCAATCAATCGTGAACAATCGACAATGGGCCTAAATGGATTACAGTATCAAATGACAATACGTAGTGCAGGTTTTTTCAAGGTGTACACGTCACACCTGCACCACCGGTTTCTGTACAATAGTTCAAGTTTGTTTTGCCCTAGGTGTGGTTCATTTTACGTGTGGGTTTACAATTTGTCATGCTTATACTCACGTGATATTGATGACTGAAGCTTGCAAGTTGCAGCCAAACGATTATTTGATCACATTCACAACCTCTTTGATTAAAATAACTGTAGACAAAACACAAACAAGGAGGACCAACTAGAGCCGTTGAGATCTTTGAAAAAAATCAACCTTCATTTGCAAAATTTAATATGCATTATTTGACTTAAATCAGAAACCAGCCAAAGACGAGTGAGCTCGACATCAGTTCTATTTTGTTCGTAAACATGCTCTAAAATTGAAAAATTTCTCCAGTCAAAAAAAAATCGGTTACAAAATAAGTTTTACTAAGAAGTAAAATTTTGCCCCTACGCAGTTTTGGTGTTCTAATGTTAAAAGTTGAAATGTACTATGTCTAGTTTTTTTTTCCGCTTTTTGTTCGCTGTATGTCGGGAAAATTATGTATGCCGATTACCGCAATATTCGGGCAATTATTGAAGGACAAAAATCAGATATTTTTAAGCATGAGGAATGATGAGAGACATGATACCAGGGTCGTTGGGTGTTCATGGCGACCCTGTCATGAAAGAGCTAAAGTAAGTAAAAAAGTTTATCAAATTAAGTTATTCTTTGCTTCATAAATCATAATTCATGTTACCGTAGCGCACACTTTTTTGCTGGAAATATTTGCGATCCGTTTGCAAATAGGCTAATTTGCTTCCTAGTTTCCTACAGCAGGCTAATTTAATTGCTGCTGCAAGCTTTACTCAAATGTGTTACGATTTGTGTACAAAAGAACCTTGCCAAGACGATTCTAAGCAATAACCCATTAGTTCCCACGCGTCCTTACAGGGACGTAAGAATTGGCTATTTTTAATTTTGCGTTTCTCGTTTCAGCGAGGTAGTGATTAATTTATTTTACTTTAAGGTTTATACGTACACTATAACGAAATAGTAAGCGCAGTTTCAGATTTCTGGAATAAGTTTTAGCGGTTAAATTATTGCAGCAAAGTTAGCCTACATTTAAGATATGGAACCAGCACTTGGCAGTCGACCTGTGACGTATAAACCCAGGTACGTAACCTTTCGTTTCAATAAATTATTTCTTTTGAAAAATCGAATTACAAGTATAATTATTTGCCCAATACAAAATATTGTACTTTTTATTTATTGTTTAGGCTATATTTAGTGTTAAAGTTTGTTACGTCCTTGCAGGGACGTTTGGGCACTGGTATGGTGAATTGACGAAAAATAGTAAAATGCATTAGAAAGGCGTACGTCTTTTTTGTTGCTTTTTTTTCATCAGAATGTAAACTGATTGCAATTTAACTGAAGTGTCTAAGTCTTTTACGTGAAAAATAGGTTCAAATCCCAGCTCAGTCAAATCAGATAAAAATCTTTTGATACCATAATTTTGCTTTTTTGGCCCAATTTCACGAAAAAGTTTTTATATCTTGATTTCCTCTTGGCTAATTTACACAGTACAGTACATAGAACGAGGCCAAGCTGCAATATTTTTTGGTCATTTGGGATAAAGTTTTTTTTTTTAATTATTAGATACTCACGCAAAGCCAAAAAGACACTAGATGTGGATCAACCGCATTTGCTGAAGCTTTACAACAACAATATGGGTGGAGTAGACCTCTTAGATAATCTGATATCTAGTTACTCCACTCGTTAAAAAAATCGAAAGTGGTACTGGGGTGTGTACAACTGGTTTTTAAATGCGACCATGGTGCAGGCTTGGCGATTTTACAAAAAAATTGGAACCATCATGAAAGAAGGACTCATGGAAAAAATTGGTCTTGTCGACTTTATTCGATCGTGCGTAGAAATGAGTGTCCTGCTTCATGGCAACAACTCCGTTTCTCTTCTACCATCGATTCCTGCAGCTCCTAACCGAGAAGAGATCCAAAAAGATCAGGGTCGACAAAACCATTTGATCATCAAGACAAACAAAAAAGGCGTCTGCAAGTATTGTCAAAACCGGACACTGTGCAGGTGTCGTAGGTGTGATGTTGGACTGCATCCGGACTGCTTTGAAATGTATCACAGTTAAACTGAACAACTGCTACTAGACTTTGACGATAGAAATGTTTGTCGTAATTAACTTTCAGTAACTTATTTCTTTTATTGTGAACTCATTAAAAAATTACAATCATTGTACTGAATGTGTTTTGTTACAGCGAGAGACAAGATTTACTGTACATTAGGGGCATTATTTTATTATACTGTAAATTGGTAACTGCTTTTTTTTTGTGCTTTTAGGTTTCCACGCTCAACATAAAATCCAACAAACGCAAGAAAAGTAGATGTCAAAGCTGACGTAAAACTAAAAACACTTGAAAACGCCTATAATAAGAAAAACTGTTGGCTTTGTAAAATTAAACTAAACGTTCGAGCAACTGTCCAAGCGTCCTTACAAGGACGTATCATTTTCTGCTTTCCCGAGTATGATATCAAAAAAAATTTTTTTGAATCTTCATATTTAACCTATAACAAGCTAGTATTTTAATTTTTGTAAAAATATTTTGATGTAATCGATGTCTGGGAAGTAATGGGATAATACAGTAGTTATAATTCACAATGATACTGCTTTCACAGCTGCTGTTTTGTTTTCCGCGGCCTCCTCCAAAAAAAGTACTGTATTTCAAACATGCAGTATGGTTAGCTAATGGTTGCCGACTATGAGGCTGACAAGGGAAAGACGTCATTTTTACTACGACCGTAATCGCATGATCTGGGTTCAACTCGCTCCCTGGTCACGTTGTTGCGTCCTTGGATAAGACGCTTTACGATGATTATCTCTGCTTGGTGGCTCCAAGCAAGCAGCAAATTCGAAGAAACTGAAAACTTAACTCGAAGTTCTCATCGCAAGAAAAAGAGTGCGGATTATCCAATAGTTAGCGTTTGATGCTGTGCGGTGACAAGAAAATAATTAACATTAGGCAACAAAAAACTTTTTTTTCGTTCTCAAGGTTTTTCAACTGTTCCGGCTATTTTTGGGCGCTGGTTTCAAAAATGTTATTAGTTTTTTTCTGTGACGTCTAGTTTTTTAGTTGTTTGCATTGCAATTTTATCGTGATAACATGTAGGCATAATAGCTGCAATTTGCGTTTTGCCGAAGTGAGCTCAAGAGCATTTGCTTTGATTGTCTTTTCTTGTAATCAATCAATGCTTTCAAAACTCCTTTACGATACCTTATCAATTTATAAGGAGTTAATACTTACAAATCTTTGTGATATACTGGCATGTGTTTGGCTCCTCTTTGATAAAATATTTTGTTATTGGTCCTTTTAAACGGGTTATGTAAATAAAGAAAGCGATAGCAGCTCTTTAACCGAGAAAGTGGTAGCAGCTCCGAAGAATCAAATGAATCCTCTTGAACCGGCGCGTAGCCAGAAATTCGCAATTGGGGGGGGGGGGCTATTTTGGGGTCTGGGGGAGAAGCTCCCTGTGCCGGAGGCTGGGGGCAAAGCCCCTTGCACCGAAGGTACGGGGGTATGGGGGCGGAGCCCACAGCGCTCGAAAATTTTGCAATTTTTTTGCAAAAATAACTTAATATTAATAAAAAGGAATATTTGAATAAAAAAAATGCTTTTAAAACGTGGCATAAAAATTGGCAGCGCAACATAATTTAACGCGTTGCATTAATGGGCTATTATGGGAAGTAGCTAATGATAACATTGCAGTTCTCTTATTTGCATGCTGGTAAATCATAAAATCCTATTATTCAATAAAACTCACACGGAGTAATCTATTTCGTCTATATTTTATAAAGAAAAATAATTTGGGAAGGGGCTAATGGAAAGATATTTAAGAGAAGTGACTGGTAATTAACTAACACTAAATAGCCTCCACCCCTCCCCTTATTCCTGAGTTTATAATTTATTTGTTGATAAAACCTATGTTTGGCGTTTTTACACTAGCGATCAAATTTAATTGTTTATTTTTGGGCAGTTTTTAAAGTTTTCATTGATTTGTGACTTTAATTTTTGACAATTAGCCTCCCCCCCTGAATATATGTTTCAAAAGATGCTTTAAATCATTTTTTAGTCAATTCCAGCGCAAAAAAACAGTCTCAAAAGAGCTAAAAACGTGGTGTTTTTCTTATTCTGCATTTTGGTTGACAGGCCAATGGGGGGGCTATAGCCCCCCCGCCCCCTGGCTACGCTGCTGCTCTTGAACATCAAAAAGTTCTACCGGTACCATAAGCATTGTGGCTATGTTTGAGGAAAAACCACAATCATAATTCCAGACCTATTGAATCAAAATGACACTAACAATTTAGTTAGAGGGTTGAAACTAACCAAAAACAAAATCCAAGCTTCTTGCTTTTAGTTTGAAACAGTGGAATATGCTGCACTAGGCCGTTAAATGTACATATATTTTTGTTCGCGGCATACCAAGCTTCAAAAAATGCTTCTCGATACAGAGTAGCCTACAAATAGCGTACCGGTATGCGATTGCAGTAGTATCAATGACCTGTATCGTGGCCTTAGATCTGAGCACAATCCTGGCGAGTGGAAACAGTTCATTGATTCATGCAAAGCAAGTTTGAGGCTGTTCTGCTTCATAAGGGAAATTATTTGTCTTAGGCTCCTTTAGAGCATGCCTCTGGATTAAAAGAAACTTATGAAACAATTGAGTTGGTTTTACATTTGATCAAGTATTCAATTTTTAATAGAATATTAGTAAAGGTCTAAAAAGTGATTGGCCTTTTCCTTGGTTTACAAATGGGTTATACCAAGCACCAATGCTTCTTGTGTCGTTGGGACAACCGAGATGATACACAGCACTATATTTAAGAAGGTTGGCATTCACCTTAAGTTTTTTTTTTTAACAAGATTTATCATGTTTCTTTGCTTGATCTCACCCAAATATCTACGCCAATACAGATTAAGATAGGACTCTTGAAAAACTTATTAAAGCAATGGATCAAAATGGCAATGGATTTGTAGGTACCTGCATCAGCGATTTTCTACCAAATCTCATGGCAAAGTAACTGCTGGAAGATTCATTAGAACAGAAATTTCGAAGCTAATGAATGAAGAAAGATTTGGTGAAAGGCTAAGCTTATCAGAAAACAAAGCAATAAGCATGGTATCAATTTTGCTTAGAGGATAAATTTGTTTTAGGCTACAAATCTTCTTCATAAGTCCGAATGCTTTAAGATTTTCAATGCAGCCAGGGGCGTCGCCAGCTTAGCAAGATCAGGGGGGCAAAGCTGAAAACGGGGGGGGGGGGGGGGGGGCAAAGTTTTGACGGTAAATTATTGCAGTATTTTAAGAGTGAAGTGGATTGGTTGTGTGGCTGGGTTGTAAATTTCGTTTCGCCTTTGAGTAATACAGCTATTTGGCGTTGATTGAGTTCATAGAACCATTTTCAGCTTTATTTTACAAACTGATTACTTAGGTTGCAATGAAACGATTACTAAACCGTATATTTATTTAATGCCTATCTGACGTGCATGATTGTCTTTGTCTTTTACAAAAGAACAGCATGGGATCATATCGGTTTTTACACCACATTGTTTAAAGCAAGACACAAACTTGCAACAAAAATTTTAGGCATATTCTATGGTTATCGCGTTGGTAAACACATAGAATTAATCTAAATAATAAGAAAAGTAAAAACTGCGCATGAAAAACTACCTTGAATGATTTTTGAATAAATGCAGAAACCAGACTGTCTCTGACATATTAAAATATTGGCAAAGCCGCAAACTCAACAATTGCTGAAAAAATAACGTAAATCTTTTCATTTAACGAAACATGATTAGAGCTAGCATAACGGCTAGAAACGACTGACGACAGGAAACTCCAGAAAAAATATGAGCAAAATTTAATATCGGTACCTCTATGATGAATACTGTAGCTAATAATATACAATTGTGCATTACAAGCCAAAGTAGAAAAATGAACAGTTTAGCATTTATACTTGAATGCCTATTCTGTATCTGCATTGCCTATAACTTCATTAAGACAGAAAAGTGCCGAACCAGGAGGTGGCATCCCCCTAAAGAATTTCTGCTCCATCCTTCCCAATAGTTCGCATCGGTACGGTGTGTAACTATGGTGTTACAACTTGCGACGTTACTATACCATGCATTTTATCCTCGAAAAAACGTCGAAAAAGCTAAAAATTCCGGACCCCGCTGGGGAGTTCACAGCGCCCCCTCAGACCCCCTAGCTGGCTTTAAGGCTGTCTCACCATAACTTTTGTGTTTGAAAATTCTTAATTGCCACCAGCACTCCTTCCAAACCGTAGTAAACGTTTCTGCGGACTTCCTTGCTGGTATTGGCGAAAATGAGTGTTGAAGTTTGCTACGAAAATCTCCAGTTTGAGTAGGCCTATCATCCCTCCTTCCAATGTTCAAAATTATCAAAAAATAGACAAACTCCTTGAATCATCCCCCAATGGACAATCTGGATCGGCACCACTGATTACTGTATCGGTAATGCACCAGGACTGTATTACTGCTCTAAAAAAATCATCACAAATAGCAGCACCAAACAGCCAAAACAGTACTTTAGGCTACTAAAGTTTACTGAAAATCTCAGATATCAATGGCGTTACTAGTGCCGAGAACACTGCTTAGTTGTTTTGCTACCGGTACTAATCGATCTTGTTAAATAAACTATACGGTAATGGACACTTCTTGCAAATCTAAAAGTTAAAAAATTCCCGTAGTCTAGCTATCAAAGAATTGGTCAATGGATTCCGATTTGGGGGAGGAATGCAGTCTGTTTCTCTGTTAGCTCAGAGTTTCTGCAGATCGATTACTCATAGTGCTGAACAAGATCCCAACCAAAATATAGTATGGTTTGAGTCGCTAAGCTAAGGCCTTCCACTTCCAGACATGGGCTTGTCAACTCAACTCACTTTTGCTAAGTTTGCTTACTCGTAGCCTACGTTTGCTACATAGCCTAGAAGTGCAACTGACCGATCGAATTCTTATCTGTTTTTCCGGAGGCATTTGGCGATAGTCTATTTTCATTCTTGCAACTATTGATTGCACGGTACATTGCGGATTGTTTGTACTATGCGTATACCACTGATCACCAACTTACAGCATACACCAACTTACAGTACATTACCTTCAACAATCACAACACCTGACTTGTAATGAGGCCTCGCCAATAAGTGCTGCTGTATATGACATCATAATCTACGATGCCAAGCCTCCACAGTACACACAAACTGCTGGTCGCTGTATTATTATGAAACCGAACTGAATTGATTTGTTGTTGTTGTTGTTGTTGAACCTGACCCAGACAGGAAATTGTGCAACGTTCCGTACCCTAGATTGCAATTTAGATGTCAGCGTAGTTGGGCACAAGTTCGTTAATCGTTAATCCGTTAATAACGAAGCTAATTTTTTCACTAACTCGTTAATCCGTTAAAAAGTTTTTTCATGTTAACGGACTAAATTAACTTCCGTTAAGTGCTGTTAACGGACTAAAGTAACTTCCGTTAAGTTCTGTTAACTTCCGTTAAGGTTTTTATCGTTAATATCTTGCAGCTTCGTTGTGCATTTGAACTTGTTTTTATCTTGAAATTAGATTAGACTGTAAAATGTAACTTTCAAAACACAAAACGACCACCATAGCAATAAATTTTTCCTTACAATCAGCAGCTCAACAGGGTCAATACGTGTTCTAGAAGCGAGTGAATAAAACGAAATGTAAATTACGCGCAAAATGTTAACGGATTAACGGACTTTATTAACTTCCGTTAATTAAAGCTAAAAATAACGGATTAACGTTAACGGAGGTGTGAAGTTTGTTAACGGACTAGTGGTTAACGAAGCTAACGTTTTGCATTAACTTGCCCATCTATGGATGTCAGGATACTTAGTTGCATGAAGGAAACAAAGAATCAGCCCTAAAATATATTTAACTAACGTATATTAACAAAAACTTTCACTAAAATCGTTTTCGGTCAGTATCCATCTTCAGCTTATTCAAATACAATCAATCACATGGAATCGATGTCAGGATAGGAGATGGAACTGTTAAAATTACCACGATTTTAACTGTGAGGGCGATGCTCTCTTCTAAGAAAAAATACAGTGGGAGGGAAAGAAATATATCGGGAGGGCAAAAATAAAAATCGGGGGGGCAATGCCCCCTCGCTGGCGACGCGCCTGCATGCAGCTACAAAAGCCTTTGCGCAAGAATATCACTAAAAATTCGTTTTCTCCATTTCTACCTCGAATTTCTTTCCTTCTAGCATTTCTAACGATTTCATCAAACAATTAAACAGGTGGAAGATCGCTATCGGAGGAGAATAACTCGGACTATGGTTGCATATTATGTGCTGCTGGTTTCTTCAGCGAGAAAGTGGTGCTAAGTATATTGTGAGAATCCAGCAAAAAGCGCAAAGTATTTTTAACTGTTAACTGCAACAGTTGGTTCGTATTTCGTGGGGTTTTAAACTCAATAAATATTGAAAGTACTATACAGCCGAAATCGTTGTGACACCAGTTGGTAGAGAAATGCGGTTCTTAAATATTGCAGTGGTAAATTTATTGCGATTATTATGCCAAATATAATGCATTTTTCATTATGTTTTCTTAAATAACTAAAAAACCTGACGTGCTAGTGTGAAGGTTTTCAATGCCTCCTTCGCCAACTTCACGTTTACCAGTTTCGCAGGTCGTCGAACAACTTAAAATGTGTCTTCAAAAATATTCTTGATCTTTCGGTTGTTCTTTCCTTTTACTTCTCAACTTATTCGAATAAAGCAAGCATTTTTATAAATAAATAAATAATTGTATTAAATAATGTGGAAAGTATCCGTAACTGAGAAGAAACAAAAATCCGGTAGTCACTTGAACTAAAAATCTGGAATGAATTTGAACACAATCTGTTCTGTGACCTTATGAGTCCGAGATTCCCTTGACCAATCAGCGCAAGACAACTCATGATCACGGCTCGCTGATCAGCCAATGGAACGTCATCACGTGCTGCTCACAAAGCCGCAGAACTACGCAAAAACACTGAAAAAGTAATTAACAAAAATCAACGCTTTTGCCCGACTTCATCCGAACCGCACCACGAATAGCGCACAGCGATAAAGGACCACAACCACACGAGAAACACGGGTTTCTTTCTCGCTGCCGCCACACAAGCCACCCCCCAGATGAAGCGGACCCTTCAGGGTATGAGGAATCGATCCAAAACAAAACAAATAGATATAAAGAGATGATAAAGCTTGAAAAAGATAATAGAACAATCAATGTAATATATATTAAACGCACAAAAACATTATGATTTTAGCTCGGTTTCTGAAATGCCACTTAGTAAAGTGTTATATGCATATGCATAATGAGCTGAGGTTTGTAAAGTGTATGTTTATGAATGAATGTAAATAGTGAATGTTAGTACGAATGCAGCTACAATACCCGTAAGCAATCCGCCCAAACCAGTGCTCGAACATGGTCTCATTGTTTACTGCTGCAACCGGAACTCTGCGCCTCCCATCCAAGCGACGATTTTGCACTCTGAGGCAGAGTCTGAAGAGTAAAGTCACAGTTAAAGGTTTTGATTAGTAAGTGCAATGCAGACCAGCTGCATGAGCTATAGACTATCTGGTTGATGACTCACTCCATCTCGCACCTCGAAGACAAGGAGACACTTCCAGCTCGTTGTACAACAGATGAAACTCGCACGAGCATGACGTGAAGCGGGTCGCAAATCACGAACATCGCACAACTGCATCATCTGTATTGGATTTGTGTAATTTTGGAACCATCTCCTGATATCTAGAGAACAAAATAGAAATTCACAGAAGTAAGCATGTGAAAGTTTAGCTTGCCTCACCTTGCGATGAATCGATTTGGAGGAAAGACTGTTCGACCAGATCTGGTTTTAACCAAGTAGTTTTCTTTGCCTTCATGAAATGCCTTGAGCCTGTCGACAGAAACAGTTTTAATTTTACCATCAACCAATAAATGAAAGAATTTAGCCCTTCTTTCGAGTACTTCATACGGACCACTATACCTCATTTCCAATGGGTGCTTTCCAACATGATCCTTTCTGATCAAGACTCGCTCGCATGAAAGAAGATTCCCGTCAACGAAAGGGTTTTCAGAATGATTACGAGTCTGCGTAGGTTGAATAGATTTGAAATGATCTTTTAATTTAGAAACAAACTCACTTTCATGCATGGTAGTTTGTCTAGATGTAACAAATTCTTGAGGAAGCCGTAGTGTTCTACCATACACAAGTTCTGCTGGTGAGCATTGTAGATCTTCTTTTATAGCTGACCTGATTGAGAGTAAAACCAGTGGTAAATTTCTCGACCGAATGCTGGGATTTTGTTGCATACGAAGAGCGTCCTTCAGCCTACGATGTGCAATTTCGACAATACCGTTGCTTTGTGGGTGGTAGCTTGTAGTTGTAATATGCTTTGAACCTAAAAAATGTAATAAATCTTTCCAAACCTGACTAGTAAATTGACTTCCTCTGTCCGTTGTGATGCTCTCGGGAACTCCGTAGTACTGAATCCATCCGTTTAACAGTGCTTGGGCTGTGGCTTCAGCGGTGATTTCGGTCATGGGTGCTGCTGTGATCCATCTAGAATATCTGTCTACGGCTGTAAACAAATATCGATAACCATTTGAGGGTGACAATGGGCCTACAATATCAACATGCAAATTTGCAAACCTTTCAGATGGCAAGTCAAACTTTTGAATTGGTGCTTTGTTATGTCGCAAAATCTTTCCTTTTTGACACTCAGGGCAATTTCTGACCCAGCTTTCTATTTGAATAAGAAAATGCTCTTCAACTAGGTTCTTCATTTTGCTAAATTAGCCTAATAATAATATTATATTACTTTTGCAATAATTTATAATTTTGAATTTGTGGATAAATAAAAATGGAAAATTTAATGAAAACCTTGGTATCAATGGAATCCGAATTAAAAGATGTTAAAAACAATCAAAAGAAAATTATTTTGCGACATAATGCACTAAAGGATAACCCATCGGCTGCCAGTTCTGAAAATGCTAGTAGCCTACCAGTAATGAGTAGGCCTAATGCTCCTGATGGTATCTCTAAGTCAAACAAGGATGAACACAAAAACTACTCTTCATCAACCAGCAATCAAGCTACACAAAACGTACAACCAGAAAGCATTGAGCCCAGCTTATATGAAACAGAGATAAACAAAATAGACTTGGGATTGGAAATTGCAAAACTGAGTCAACACATAGAGGAACTATACATCAAGTTCAACTTAATCCTAGCTGCTATTGCAAAACTGGAATTCTCCATTGATGAACTTGAACAATATGGACGTAATAATTGTCTGATACTTCATGGATTGCATAATTTTCCCAATGCTCACAGCAATTATGACGAATTTTTGCTCAAAGTAATTACCACTTTGAATCTTCATCTAAATCTGAGTCTAGACATTAATTGTGTGGACATAGCCCACCCTCTACCAACAGCTAGAAATGGTAATACTCCTATTATAATAAAATTTTTAAGAAGATCTACCAGAAACCAAGTTTTTAAAAGGAAACGTTTATTTTCAAGGACTGGACTGGCAGTGACAGAGTCACTGACAAAAAGAAGGCTCTCACTGCTAAATGAAGCTAAGTCATTGCTTGGTGACAAAAACGTTTGGACCTATAAGGGAACAGTGTTTACCAACATCAATTCAAAACATGAAAAAATAGTCTCTCAAGAAGCCCTCTACAATTTGGTGACTGAACTTGGTGATTAAACTCAGATATCCACAATGTTGTAAGTGACTATACTACTTTTCTGTTATTACAATAAGATTAAGTGCTAATACAGCATACTTACTGTGCTTAGTTGATCAATTTCCATTTATGAAAGCAAATAGTTCAGAGTGCAACATTTGTAACAAAACATGTGGCAGTCGGCCTTCTGTAAAGTGCAGCAGTTGTTTAAAGTGGCAACATACTAGATGTACAAAGCTTACAGCAATGCAAATTTCGCTTTACATTAACTCAAACACATCCTACATCTGCTCAAAATGTCTAATTGATATTTTACCTTTTCAACAAGTTTGTGATGTTGAATTTAAAGAAATGTTTTATCAGAATATTTTTAAGTAAATTACCAGCACTCTTAATAATGAACCAAACCTAGATGATCTAATAAAACCTAATTGCAAGTATCGGGGTGTTGAATGGTACAAAAAGTGTTTAACTAACTCAAAAAATCAAAATGGCCTGTCCATAATACATTTCAATGTTAGTTCTATTGTCAAAAATAAACACATATTAGAAGAACTTATTCATGAATTAGATAATTTTCCTGACATAATAACTATATCTGAGACTAAGCTCAATAAAAACAACATTAATCATGCTTCAATTCAAAACTATAAGTTTGTTTTCTCTAACTCCACTACTAATGCAGGAGGAGTAGCAATTTACATATTAAATAACTTAAAATATTCAAGAAGGCATGATTTAGAATTTCAATCAGCTGATAGTGAAACTATTTTCATTGAATTAAATTTAGCTGCTAACAAAAAAATTATTGTTGGTGTGATATACAGGCATCCAACTAATACTTTTAATGAATTTCAGGATCTGTTATTGCAAACATTGAATAAAATGGATCTTGAAAAGTATGACTATTTTCTTTGCGGTGATTTCAATATCGATATTTTAAAACATGAGAGTAAAAAAAATATAGGTAATTACCTTAATGCATTATATTCTGAAGGATGCAACAATGTCATAAATAAACCTACCCGCATAATGGAATCTAGTGCAACGCTGCTTGATCACATGTATACTAACACAACTAACAGCATAACCAACAGGGGAATTCTGACTTATGAAATCTCAGATCATCTACCAACATTTTGTATTTTAGCCAAAAGGCATTTATATTGTGCTCCTGACAAAAAAATGATAAGAGACCTAAAAAAGTTTAATAGAGATAACTTTCTAGATGACATAAGCAACTTATCACTCAAAACTAATGCGCTGATTTTAGGTAACAAAGACTACTGTTCAAATAAGCCATGACTCAATTCTTAGAAGGATTTTCAAAAATAGTAAATCAGCATGCACCTCTTCGACCTCAAACAAGAAAAGAAATTAAACTCAATGCAAAGCCTTGGCTTAGTAACGGAATACTAAAATCTATTCAAACAAAAAAATGCATTATTTAAAAAATGTTACAAAAAAAATGATCCAGTTTTGATAGAAAACTACAAAAAATACTCCAACAAATTAACCTCCATCAAAAGAATAGCTAAACAAAACTATTATGCTCACATGATACAGTTAAATAAAAATGATCTTTCAAAACAATGGCGATTAATAAACCAAATTTTAGAAAGAAACAACAAACCCAAGGCTTCAATAACTAAACTAATAAATGAAAAAAATGAAAGTCTAACCAGTAATGTAGAAATTAGTAATAATTTAAACTCGTTTTTCATAAACATTGGCCCAAAAATGGCATCCAAAATACCTGAAACTGAAACACCAAACACTATTTCATCTTCACCAAATTCCTTTTTCTGTGAGCCTTGCACAGAAGGTGAAGTCTTTCAAGAAATGATGCATTTAAATGGAAAAAAATCAGTAGGAATCGAAAATATTCCCATCAAATTTATCAAAATGTCAGCTGAATATACTTCATCTGTTTTAGCTAACATGTATAATAAATGTATGCAAGATGGTGTATTTCCCTCAAAATTAAAAATTGCTAAAGTAACCCCAATTTTTAAGAACGGGTGCAGATACACAGCCTCAAACTATCGTCCCATCTCAGTTTTATCACCCTTCTCCAAAATATTTGAAAAAATTATTTACAATAGACTGAACAACTATTTTAGTAACCACAATATTTTAACAAATGAGCAATTTGGTTTCAGAGTTAAACATTCAACTAGTCATGTAATTTGTGATGTTATAAACAAATTACAAAACTCTTGTGATAACAAAAAATTTACTTGTCTTATCTTGTTAGATTTATCGAAAGCATTTGATACCGTGAACCATAAAATCTTGCTAAACAAACTTGAAAAATATGGAGTGAGAGGAAACTCTTTAAAATTAATTAATGACTATCTAACAAACAGAAAACAAGTCGTTCATGTTAATAACACCTATTCAGACCAGCAAAGCATAGTATGTGGAGTTCCACAAGGTTCTACCTTGGGACCATTATTGTTTTCAGTATATATTAATGATCTACCAAATGCTTCAAAATTTCAAACCCGACTG
Organism: Trididemnum nubilum; assembly: GCA_963965965.1. Taxonomy (NCBI): domain Eukaryota; kingdom Metazoa; phylum Chordata; class Ascidiacea; order Aplousobranchia; family Didemnidae; genus Trididemnum; species Trididemnum nubilum. Next base: position 21,826,577 of record OZ014475.1, on the reverse strand, counting down.
TTTGCTGATGATACAGCGCTATTCCTATCTAATGATGATTTAAAAACCCTTAACAAAGATGTAAATTATGAACTACTTAACATAGAAGCATGGTTAAATGCCAACAAGTTATCCTTGAACTATTCAAAAACAAAGTATCTACTTATAAAACCCAAGACTAAAACTTCTCAACTGTGCAAATTTGCTGTTACAATAAAAGGCATTGAACTAGAAAAATGCCAGTCAGCCAAATATCTAGGAATAATATTAGATGAAAACATGAATTGGGAGCCTCATATTCAATTTTTAGGGAAAAAATTGTCTCAAGCAGTTGGTATTATTGCAAAAATGCGCCATTACCTTAACCAGAAAAATCTGATTAATTTGTATTATGTCTTCTTTTATTCACAAATACTGTATGGTATTCTTGGCTGGGGTTGTGCATCTCAAACTAGGAAAAGACCCATTCAAATCCTTCAGAACAAAGTATTAAGAATTATCAACAAAACTTCCTGGAAAGACAAAATAATGAACAACACTTTGTTTTACAAATATAAATTTTTGAAAATTGATGATATTTATAACTATGAAGTAGGAAAGTTTATGTATCTCAATGATATAAAAGCATTGCCTCAGATTTTTGAAAACTACTTTTTATCCCTTGATCTAGCTCACAATTACAACACCAGAAGTAAATCTAACAAAAATTATTTTCTAGACTTTGTGAGAACTAATTCTGGAAAAAATTCTCTTAAATTTAAAGGGGTCCAACTTTGGAATAATATACCTTCAAAATTAAAATCATTTTCGTTTTTTCGCTTCAAAAAAGAATACAAGAAGTTATTGTGTGAGCAGTATAAGTAAATAAAAAATTAAACCAATTGCTTCGTGCTATCTAGATTAAATTTGAGTTTGTTGCTATAAAAGGAAAGTTGAAACTGCTGAATTATCAGAAGGCTGGCTATTTCACAGCTATGACTTTGTACATGAAAGTGTATTGCATTGTCGTTTTGAACTTGTATATATTGCTCAGCAAACTTGTTTATAGAGCTACTTTTTTGCAACAATTGGCTGCTACTTTTATTTTATTACATGGTGCCTTGTAATTCTTGCTTGCATTTCTTATTGCCATTTACTTTGGGTTCAAAAAAGGATATGTGTGGGTGTGCTACCTTAATTACTTTTTTTCTTTTTAAAAAAATTTATTCAATCATTAATTTATTTACACTGTCAATAACAACAAGATGACAATTCTATTGAGACATTTACTACAATAATTTTTGACAAGAGGGAGGCAATGAATTGATCTTTAGGTATCTGATTCTGCAGCCCCCATGTTCATCCAGAGAAAAACTTAATTTATTAAGGTTACCTCTTATTCATTAAATCAAAAACAGGATAGTGCAATCATAATATGAAATGTAAATTTTCAACTATAATTTGGTGAAAGATATTTCTTGTGTTTGTTTTTGAAGAGTCTTATTAAGGGATTTAAAATTTTTGGTGGGATGTTGTTCTCGGTTTTGACTTCTTGACCTTTCATGCATTGTTGAGATTGAGTGGTCGAATGTCGGGGACTGTATAAGTTATTACGTAGTGGGTCGAATGCTTTGGTAGCGCATGAGGAGATTTTTTTTTGTTTAATTAATTTTTTTTTTTGTTTGTGAGAAATTTGGGATGGAAGGTTATCAGTAAATTAAATCTGTTCCTTTTAAAGTTTGAGGGTGTGCTCCCTGAATTAAATTTAATACTCTGTACGACTTGAATTTATATTTTAAGTTTATTGCCATAAAAAGAGAGGATGATTACTGTTGAATTATCAGTAGGCTGACTATTACATAGTTATGACTTACTGCATATAACAATGTTTTCATTGTCTTTTTTAAACTTGTAAATGGTGTTTTTTTTTTTTTTGCAGCTGTTGACTACTATGTTTATTACACGGTGCCTTGTTTTTTTTTTTTGGCTTGTTTTGCTTGCGCTTTTCTTATCACCATTCGCTTAAGAATTGAAGTCTGAAGTGGGAGTGTGGGTGAAGCTGACTTGATGAGCACTGCTCCTTCGCTTCATCCACAGTATGCATAGACTGTGGTTTCGCATTGTTCAGCTTTTACAGATGTCATTGTGTGCCTCTTTTTGTGCATGCTGAAAGAATAAACTACTGACTGACTACTGACAGCTAGTAATATCTTTATTCATTTCATGCCAAACGAAACGATGTTGAATTAACTTCCTTTGATACCAGGGTGCGGCATGTTATGAATTTTATCAAAAATTAACTTTTGAAAGTTTTTAGGTATAATGGGCCTTGCTTTTGATGTCGAAGTATCACATATTATTGTATTCATACCGTCACCAACAGGGAATTCTTCCAATTGTAGTGATGTATTCGCTGATCCAACTGCCATTTGTTGCACATAATCATCTTCAAGTTGAGCCTGAGCAATTTCTGCGTAATCAATGTCCACTGCCTCTGTCTGTGGGGACACAATTTGATTAATTTCAATTCTAGACAATGCATCCGGTACTACTGTACATTGTCTTCTCCTTTAACGTGGGCCACATCGTCAGTGAATTCAGAAATGAAGCTAAGTTGTCGTGCCCTTCTCATTATCACTTGATCGGACCTAGAATAGAATGCAGCCACCAAAGGTTTATGATCTGTAAACAAAGTAAACTTTTTATTCTCAATCAAAAAATGAAAATGTTGAACTGCTTTGTATGCTGCGTACAGTTCTCGATCAAATGCAGAGTAGCGCTGTTGAGTTTTGTCTAGTTTTCGAGAGAAGAATGCGATCGGTTTCCAAATGCCGTCATGCTGCTGCTGCAGCACGCCGCCTACTGCTTTATCGCTTGCATCGACCATAATGCTCGTCGGAAGATTGGAGACTGGGTAATTTAACATAGCAGCATCTGCCAATAATTTTTTACTGTTTTCAAAGGCAAGTTCGTTTTCGACACTCCAAGCAATTGAGTCACGCTTCGCTTTTTTAAGTTGTTTTAACAAATCATAAAGTGGACACAAGTGCAAGGTTAAATCCTTGACAAAGCGATGGTAATAATTAAGTAGACCCAAGTATGCACGCAGTTGTTTGGCTGTGGTGGGTTTCGGATATTCTTTAATTGCTTTCAAACGATCTGGCAACGGCAAAATTCCTTCAGGAGTAACAAGATGTCCCAGAAACTTTAACTTTTGCAATCCAAATTCAGACTTTGTGGGATTTAGGATCATGCCATATTTACTAAGACGTTGAAACAACTCAGACAAGTGCCGCTTATGTTCTTGTTTGTTAGCAGAGAAAACAATGATATCGTCTACGTATGCTAGAGCATATGTCATACCTTACAGGATATTATCCATATGTCGTTGAAAAGTTGCACTCGCATTCCGAAGTCCAAACGGCATGTAGAGATACTCGAACAGTCCAAACGGCGTTGTAATTGCTGTTAGAGGTATTGAGCTCGGATCCATGGGAATCTGGTGATATGCTTTAACTAAATCAATTTTAGAAAAAATTGTAGCGCCAGCTAATCTGTAAAACAGTGTCTGAGCGTTAGGTACCGGATATTTATCTTCGACAGTCATTTTGTTCAATTGTCTGTAATCACCGCAAAGTCGGTATGTGCCGCCCGTTGCAGTTTGTTTGGGTACCATGTGAAGGGGAGACGAGTAGGGGGAGTCGGATCTTCGTACAATCCCTGCTTCCAATAATTGGTTTATCTCTTCTTGCGCACAAGCTAGCTTCTCCGGTGATATTGGGCGTGGCCGGGCTGAGCATGGATAACTCTTAGTTACAATTTTATGACACACATTATGTTTTACCTGTCGCTTTCCGTTGCGTGGTGCAGTTAGGGTTGGATATTCTGCTAATAGCTGTAAATACTCATTAGTAACAGGAAAAGACTTTGGAGTTTCTACACAACCAACCAAACTATTAATTACTTTCGCCACGAGCTTGCTGTTGTCATTTAACAAGGCGCCATGAGTAAAATCGAGAGAAAGACCAAAATGCTTAATGAAGTCAATTCCCAAAATATTGTGCGATACGTTAGCTACAATAAAAGTCCAATTAAAAATTTGTTTGTGACCAAATTCTAACGTCAAGGGTTTGTTACCGTAAGTAGCTATGCAGCTTTTATTAGCAGCACACAGGTATCGATCCTCAGTTCGGTTGCGTTTGTCATAAGCCGATGGTTTTAGCACAGAAATTTCTGAACCCGTATCGATTAAAAAATTTAAGCCATTTTTCAAGTCATATACATGTGGTAGAGGGCTTTTGACTGCATCATCCACCTCACCCACTAGCGACGTGGATGCTTCCAGTTTCCCTGAGCGGCGTTGCCTCTCCAGCTGCACGGTGCTGTGCATCTATGGGCTCTATCACCGAATTTCTGATGATAATAACATACCGAATTTTAAAAATCGAAACCCCCTTGCTGAAAACGCTGTTCTTTACTTTGCGGTCGGAATGGTCGTGGGGTTTGAGTGGTGGTTCTTTGAAACTGTGGTCTTTGCTGCGTTTTCTCGTGATTGGAGGAGCTTCTGTAAACAAAGTTATTAATTTTCGATTCTAGCGCTTCAAGCTTAGCTGTCAGTAAGCGATTATCTGCAACATAGCTATTTTGAAAAGAACTCGAACCTGCAAACATCATGGCAGAGGTGGTCTCCATCATTTTGTCGGCTGCGGCCGCGAGAGCATCCAGGGACGCATGGGGCATGGTGCACAATGACATTCTTACATTTTCTGGCATGCGCGAAATAAATAGCTCCTTTAACATGTTTTCAGAAATATCGTTTCGAGCAACATTAGCTTTTAAAAAAGTCAACATTTCAGACGGTTTGCGATCTCCGAGTGTCTCTTGGTTAAGAAGTTGTGACACTCTAGCGGTCATACTGGGCTCAAAAGTTTGTAAAAGTCTAGTTTTCAGGGATGCATAAGTAGGATTATTTAGAATTATGTCCTGCACAACCAGCAGGGTTTCGTCAGTGAGGTGCGCCAACAAAATATCAGTTTTCATTTTCTCGCTTTTAATTTCCCAACAATTTAATCTTAGTTCGAAAGTAGCAAACCACAAAGAGGGATAGGATTTACTAAAGTATTGAAAAATTTTTCGTCCAGGATGAACTACTGATGGTGACAAATGCGAAGTAGGAATGCTTCCTTTGGGTGAGAAAGCGGTAGTGGGTAAATAGAGCTCATTACCTGACATAGGAGTAGCAACATTAGAAAATGTTTTTTGAAACGGCACCTTTTTTAGTTTTGATGATGCAGCGGGTTCCTCCACGTTGTTTTTAATCGACGCCTCGACGTCCAATTTTGATCCTCCACCTTGCACATTGCCTTAATTGTATTTTCTACACTAGGAGGGTTAGGTTGCGTATTGGATACTGAAGCTGCTGAAAGTGATGATTGTAATCGTGTATTGTACGTGTGAGTGTGTGTAACTGTTGTGGGTGCCTGTGGTGCTGCAGATTCTGCCTCTGACATACCGAACGTAAAGCAAAACAATATTTTTACAAAAAATGCAAATTTTAACGAAAGTACGTAAATACAAAATTTTAACTACAAAACTATACTATAAGGTATTAGGATTGCACAACCCGTGCAATTTAATTTCGCTAATTCAGTCCTGTCTTCTTTCTTCTCTCTTCTTTCTTCTTACGTCGTACGAATTTTACAATTGTCCGTATGAATTAACAACGTTTGGAAAATTTCTTTAGAAGTTCGAAAAATTGTCTTTTAAGAAATATTGTTGTTCGGATCATTCAGGTTCTCTGATTTTAACGGGAATTTGTTTAGGTGTTATAATTTTTAAGTCTTTAACTCCGATAGAAAGCTGCGTGTCCAGCTCAAAGCGGGGTCACCAGTGTGAAGGTTTTCAATGCCTCCTTCGCCAACTTCACGTTTACCAGTTTCGCAGGTCGTCGAACAACTTAAAATGTGTCTTCAATTATTCTTGATCTTTCGGTTGTTCTTTCCTTTTACTTCTCAACTTATTCGAATAAAGCAAGCATTTTTATAAATAAATAAATAATTGTATTAAATAATGTGGAAAGTATCCGTAACTGAGAAGAAACAAAAATCCGGTAGTCACTTGAACTAAAAATCTGGAATGAATTTGAACACAATCTGTTCTGTGACCTTATGAGTCCGAGATTCCCTTGACCAATCAGCGCAAGACAACTCATGATCACGGCACGCTGATCAGCCAATGGAACGTCATCACGTGCTGCTCACAAAGCCGCAGAACTACGCAAAAACACTGAAAAAGTAATTAACAAAAATCAACGCTTTTGCCCGACTTCATCCGAACCGCACCACGAATAGCGCACAGCGATAAAGGACCACAATCACACGAGAAACACGGGTTTCTTTCTCGCTGCCGCCACACTAGCACAAAAATAAAGGCAGAATTGAAATCAGCGCTCCAGATATACTCTAAAGCACTTTTTCACTTCAAAGTAGCAAAAACTTTGTTGCCTGGTGTAATTTATGCACAAAATCAAATCTTTCACTGTACTCGCTGTATTACGCCGAAACGTATAACCCGTAGATCGGGCCCATCTCCGCGTCATTGCGACCGTTGATCTGACACAGCATCATTCGAAGAAGTGTCGCAGCGGTAGCGAGCCGTGGACAACACTGTGCCCGATTTGATCCGCTCTAGATTTGAAACTCAAACCTCCCGCTTCTGAGACGAACGACAACATAATTTCAAAAATCTTATGCGTCAAGATAAGAGACAGTCCACTCTCGTTAATCAGACCCCCTTTAATCGGACACTCTCGCTTTCGGACACAAATTGTCAAGAAACGGAACTCCAAAAACAAACTAAGCTAACTCGTTAATCTAACAACCTCGCTAATCGGATATTATTCACTGGAACAAATCGTGTCCGATTAACGGGAGTTGACTGTATGTCCAGTGTATGTTTTACTGTAGGTTAACTTAAAATTATTTTGGTATCATTTGCAAAAGAGAAATTAAAAATTGAACTTGGACAATCGCTGACATCAAGAAGACAGCTGTTGCAGCTAAAAAACATCAATGCAAAATTGAAAAGATCAGAGCTTTCAACTTTGACTTAATCCAAACAAGAAGGATAAGCTAAAAAATATTACTGCTATACAGTATGTTCCCCCTAGGCAAGCATGCTGAACCTGTTTTTGGCGTGATAAAATCATGATTTGCGCATGGTTTCTTTATCTGATCAAGTTCGCTGGTTTAGCAACGGTAAAACTGTATCTTGCAATCGAATCGTCCAGCCAGAAAATTTGAATTCTAATTCTTTTGCTGTCAGCCAAATTATGATAGATTGGCAAGACAGCGAATTGCAAAGGTTAAATAAGGCAAGAATGTAAATGTGCAGGCTTAAAAAACAAACATATCACCTTAGGCCTATGCAACATTCCTTGAGAAAATATACATTGCAAATAGCACTCTTTTCTACAAGAACCAGCAAATTCGTGGTTGAGGCAGGCTGTTTTTAATTTTTTGCCGATTTTCAGCTTCATTTGTTCTTAAATTTTGAAAGCACCAATATCAATATTAGCGACCATGCTTGCAAAATTGTTTAATTCCAAAGGCTCTGTCATCTTAAGTTAGGCTTTTTTGCTGTTTTTGCAGCAACCTAAAATTGAAAAAGTGAGTTTTTTTGTTTTGAATGACACCTAAAAATTTTCTCAGTTGTCTGCGCAACGAGAACTAGAACTAGATTAGGGTAAAAGTCTCTATCATTCGCAGGAATTAAAGTTTGGAATGAAATTCCAAGCAGTATGAAAGAAATTTCATTCTACAGATTTAAAAAAGCTGTAAAAGCTCATTTTTTATCAAACTATGAAACCGATAAAAGCTAGAATAACAGCTTTCTATCAGCAATGCTGTAGTAATTACAGGAATCATAGTTGCATATTTATGCTTGAGTTCAACAATAACCTATTCTATTGCTTGAATAGCATGAGTTTGGTGCATTCATCTATCACACATTTATTACAAAACGTCATCTCTCATTTTGATGTACCCTTGAATTAATAGTAATTTTGCAATAACTGACTGAGGTTGATATATACTGGCATTGGAAATTGTACCAGTACTAATGACATATTGACAAGCAATACAAAACAAAGCAAGGAGTTTTTTTTTTCACTCCAATTGCCCACTTTAAATTCTATAAAACATAAATAAGCATTATGAACTTTATTAATTTTATATCTATCCAATCTGTAATTACAGCATTTTTATTTTTTTATTTTTTAGTATACTTAGAATCAGAACAATTCTAATGTTGTCTTGCATTTTCTGTACATGGTGACTGTGAGTTTTGTGTATACACTGTACAAAATGTACATATCTTTGCAACACTTTGTTTTAATTTTGCGTAAAATTTTTTATCATAGAAAGTAGCAGACTGAGAAAATCTAAAAGCTGTTTTTTTTTAACCTTAACTTGGTGAGGCGGCAGTAGACTTAGATGACCTTTCGGTCCTTCGCTGTCTCCTCACCAAGTGACTAAATATCGCTTTGACTCTGCAAGTTTGTGTGTTTGGTTTTAAAGGAATTGCGTATTTCGATGCTTTGGTGATAGACCTAGAGGAAGTTGCAGTTTTTTTCTTGTGATATGACGTCACTTGGTAAATAAATAAATATGATGATGATGCAACAGCACTCTGTAATCTCAAAATTGTTGCAATTTTGCTTGCAAATACTTAAAAATTACTAAAATTGAATCTTTTTTTTTTAGATTTGAAATTTGTTTTTTTTTCGTTTGTTCTTAATTTTTTTAATGCTAAGGGTAGCATCGTCTTTAATTTGCTTTCAAATTTTGTGTCAAAGTGAGCTCTGCGTTTTTGTAAAATTGTTTTTCTAAAAAAGGGAGCATTTATTTAATCTTTATTTATAACGTTTCTTTAGCCAGAATACAAGCTGCAGCCAGTGACACAACCAAAGGTAGCTAAGCGGGCTTCAGCCCCATTTTACTTTGGTCACTTAAAAACTTTATGCCAAAATACAAGCGTTTAAACGTGTTTTGGACTTTACCTGTTAGTGAGGGGGGTTGGGCAAAGTATTTTCTCCCAATGACTTCCAAATTTCAGCAGTTAAGCTCTTTCATATGACCGAAAAAGCTCGCGAAAAGTAATCCAAATAGCGTAAGAATGGATCTTTTTTCTGAAAAATTACAAAAATCACCAAGCGGCTGAGGCTTTGCCGTAGACACCCAAGACCTCCATCTGTGATGCACTTGAGTAGCACCAGTTTGCTCAGCACGCCGTCTAAATGAGGAATTTTTCAAACAAAAAAATTTTGATTTTTGGTTCAAACCCATCCCCTTCAACAAAATCCTGGTTGCGCGCTGGGCTGCAGCCTTACGATGCAGTAGCTCCACAATCCACATGCATGTTCTTGTGCAGCGCTGAAAGTCAAGCAGGAAAACTGTAAATACAATTTTATTATGAAACTGTCGGCTTATCCAACCGGAAAGTGAATCCAGTTTGTTTTGTCAAACAACATTTTTGAGGCATTTAACCCTATTTCACGCGGAGTATTTGACCAGCACGTTCTACACGGAAGGGGGGGAATGCCCCCTATCTACTGTAACTCCTAAACCAAAAACCAGGGGAACACTAATTTTGGAAAGCGAATTGGTGTTCACCCAAAACTTGGTTTTCAGTTGATGCTATATTTTCGAAAAGTGATGTCTTTTGCGATGACATCACAGGCGGTTCAAATTTTGTACATATGTTTATTTTTTTGATGCTGAATCATAAAAAGCCTAAGTCAAAGTAGTTACCTCACAAAAACATCCTCTGACGCCATTTTAATTAAATTTCGGCAAAAAAATGCTCAGATTTTGGAAAGTGACTTCAAAAAACCTTGAAATTGGGAACTTTTGCGTTACTTTTGCAACTTCAAATTTTCAGGAGTTATTTGTAATGAAATTTAACTCAAAGTAAAGTTGATTTGAAACAAAAATCTTTTGTGGAAAGGATTTAATACTACAAAACTGAAAGATGAGCAAAAATATCCCCTGAGCATGTAAAATAGGGTTAAGACTGCTGTAAAGGGCAATCGCACTGTTGCCCCCATGATTACAGCGTTTGTGCTTCTGGATTGCGAGGTTGAGCTGGATTGTCAAAACATTTGGGACCATTAGGCCAAACCCAAAACCTTCAAATGTTGATTCCTAGATTTTCTGCTTGACTTTACTTTCATCACTTAACCCTATTTTGCACGGCTATTTGATCTATGCATTTTACACCGGGGGGTGGGCAAAAAAGTCTCTTCTATCCAACTCCGAAACCAAAAGCCATGTGAAGACCAAGTTTGGAATGTGGATTGATGTTTACCAAAATTTTGTAGAAACATTGGTTTTGAGTTGAAAGCGTCATCTTACCGACGTCAAAATCATATTTTCAAAACTTGACATCACTCTTTTGATAACGGCATAAACCGTTTAAATTTTTTGCACATAGGCTTGTTTTTAATACTGAATCATGACATGCTTCAGTTAAAGTAGTTACGTCACAAAAACGTCTTATGACGTCATTTTAGTAAAACATTGATCAACCTTATGCTCAGATATTGACGAGTGACCCTCGCCAACTTTAAAACTGGGAAACTACCCCTTACCTTCGCAACTTTAAATTGCCAGTTGTTATTCGTGAATAAATTTGACTCAAAGTCAATCTAATTTAAAAAAAATCTTTTTTGGGAAAGCATTTATCACGAGAAAAAACGAGAGAAGGTTCCTTTTGCCCCCCCTCTCCCGTGCAAAATAGGATTAAAAAAGCATTAAGGTCATGTTTCTCACTGTTGACCAAAATGCTGGAAAAAGTCAAAACGCATCGTCACTCACAAAAATCTGAGTTTTCTCTGTCTTACTGTGTTCAAGATATTCCAGATCAAAGTTAACAACTTTTCCTTTACTTTAGTGTTGCCAGTTTGTCAGATTGTGACGGGAGATCAAAATTGAAAGTCTAGGATAATATTTATTTAAAAAGAGGCCAGTCGTGCAACTAGCTTTTTACTAAGAAGCGAGCCTCTAAACAAATTAATTTAGATCAAGTTTTTACATGTCAAAAAAAACGTATCCATCGGGCGGCGTGTTGAGTAAATTAATGCATTTACAGAAGTGGTTCTCAAACTATTGTATGTTGCGTGCGGCGCATCAAATAGTCTAGTCAAAAAATGCGTTTACGGGCCCCCGAAAGATATTTTTTTTACCTATATTTACGATGCTCGGTATAGTCTGAAGTTTCCGGCTAGGGTTGTCCCCACCCCCCTTTTCGTGCCCATTTACGTCATAATGACGTCATTTCCGCAAAAGTTGGCTAAATGTTTTAGCTTTGTTGACTTTTACTTTATTCATTTTCACTTCTCTTCAACCTGAATTTCCCATCTTGGGTCACTCAACAAGTGAGACAATGGCAACCTTCGGATGAGTTTATGACGTCATACAATTATGACGTCACAATGCAGGAACAACAATGTTATCAAAATTGAAAAAAATTACCATTTTGAGTGGTTGTCAACTCCTATAACTTTTGTTACACGTCTGCAGAGCCTTGATATTACTATTGAAAAAAATACATGCATTCTAGAAGATAGTGTATGAATTTGGTTCACTTTGATCGGTATTTTCATATTGCACTTAAAATATGACACCCATTTTACAATATTTATCGTATTTCACTATTTCGCTTGTCATCCACAACTGAGTTTATTTCAATAATAATATTTGATTCCATAAATCACTTTTTTTCAAAATTAGAAAATTTTTAAACTATTATAAAGGTGAAAACGTTATGACGTCATATTGATGACATCATACTTTAGTAAATAATTACGAAAACGGCCCCAAGTTTGCGCTGGTGTTATAGATAAGATGATATCAAGTTTTTCACGGACCGCAGAAATGAAAGCAAAAACAGTGATGAGGTCATCATTTATGACGTCATATATTTCGAAAATAATTCTTTTTGCAATTATTGCTGTAATTGATAAAGCAAAATTATTACACAAATTTAAGCAAAGTACTATACAATTTATTTAATTTCATAGAATTTTGATGTTGGAAGTGATAATCTCGCATTTAAATAAAACATTTTATTAGTAACAAATAGCCTAACCTCAATAACTCAATTTTGCTTTTACAAAGACAAATAGCTTGATCATTAGTCCGTTGAGAAATCAGCATTTTCCTTCCCCTCAATACAAGTATCCAAATCATCTAATTCAATGAACACTTCCTGCTCGCGTTCTTGTTCTACGCTATCTACGATGTCTACCAAAGCGCTTGGAAGAATGGGTCCTACTTGACAAATCGGTTCGTAAAGGTTATTTTGTTTTTTTAGCCAACCTTGCTTGTCGTCATAAAGATTTGGTGATTTTACGAATGGTTCATCAGCTGGTTTATAAAAGGCAAGGCGATGACTAACTCTGTATATGTGAGGAAGCAAATTACTAAAGCACGGTGGAAGTCTAGCCAAATCAATTTTAGATTTTGATGTAAGAGTTAGATCGTCTCCATTTTTTTTATCATTTTGCATCGAAAAAATTTAGTGATCTTCTTCTTTCTTCATTGCCCGTATTTCCGTGAGGGTTGCGGGGGCTGCAGCTCGAGATTAAGCCGCCACACCTTACGATCTTCCATCTAGTCATGTAGTCAAGACCCTGATGGTCGAGACCGAGACCAAGACCGAGACTTGGAAAAAATTCGAGTTCAAGACCCAAGACCAAGACTTGAAAAAATTCTCGAGACCGAGGCTCGGTGAGTTTGTTCGAGACCGAGACGAGACTTCGAGACCCGAGATTTTAGAAGCAAAACTTATTCGTATTGACTATAGACAACCCTTTTCATGGTTTTTCCTTAAACAAACGGTCAATCGCAATACAGAAGAACGACCATAAACCAAAACTCGAACTTGGGCCACGTGCTATTTACAAGCACATGAAGAGGTGACGGTGTAGCTCAACTGTCAAACGCCCGTCTTTAAAGTAGAGAAATTGCAGTTCGATGCCAACTGAAACTGGGCAATGCGTTCCTGTGTTCAAACTATCGCAGTGGTCCAGCTTGCAGTAACTACAGATTAGTAACAGAGCCAAAAAATCTTGAATGGCATATTATTGCAAGCAAAAATAATCACGAAGCACAATGTTTTTTATTTCCTGCTTTTTCATCGTCGTACTCTTTATAATGACTATACCCAAATTTTATTATGGCCGAATTACGAGACATAATGCAAATTGTTTCAACGTAAATAATGAAATAATACTTTATAACGAATTAACTCAAACTAAACACAACTGTCACTCGTATTACAAAGATATTCTTACAATATGTATTACAAAGATATTTATATAAAATGCGTCTTAAATTTGCTTAAGTTTCATTACCAAACTGATCGTGGACCAATCTAGAGGAATTCGATTTCGTTGCTAAATCAAATTAAAATAAAAGCTTTCATAAACTCGCGGCTTAGTGCATGGGCATTGAGCAACACTGCACCAAAAAAACATCGCAGCGGGGCGAAACGTTAGCGATACTGCGTCCGATTTTGACCGGACCAAGTATCGAAACGCAGAACTCACTCTCCGACAGCGGTGTCTTTAACTACTAACGCTGACCGGTGGTTTAAATGTAAAATAAAGCGAGCTTGCTAAAGCAGTTGCATTCTGATAGCTATTTTAATTACAAGAAGGCTGTGGTGGAATGTGCGATTGTGTTTTCACAAACAAGACATCAAGATGAATGATTCAGTAACCTAGTGGTCCTAGTACACGGCAAACACCGTAATGTATAACAAATACCTGAGTTACGGTATTATTTCTTATCAAGACTTTATTTCTCCGATACCACCCTGAAAATCTTTTGGGGTCACGTGTCTTCCCCATTCGGTGGCCCATGCTTATACCTCAAGTTTATACCTCAAGCTATTTTAATCTTCACTGGACCTAATTGTTACTCCTAATGTTTGATATTTACAAAAAAGCAGTGGTAAAGTAGACTTAAGTTCATCATTCTGAGTCTGCAATCTTAACTGCATCATTCTACGAAAGATCTGTTCAACAGAAGGAGACTGAAAACAATCACTTTGAGGTCTGAGCTGTCCTGATTAACCTTCCTTGACCAAACCTCATCGCACTACCATGCTACCACCTCAAACTCGGTCCACGTGCAAGGAACCTGAACGAGAAAAAGGTTTAGAGCATTTACTACCAGATAGCAAAAATGTAGACAGCGGTAATTAGCACCTTCAACAAAGATCAACATCAAATAATACTGCTTAAGCGGCTTCTTCCTCTCCAGACTGTTTTACATCACACAAGTAAATAACTACGATAACAATGAATAACAGGTCAAGCAGTTTTCTCCCACGGCTCTACCTGAGTTTTTCGAACCTCAAGTATCTCCCACTGAGTAGCCAATTATTAAAAATTGAGGTTTTATTGCAAAACTTTGTTTCTCACGATCTCAGTTTAAAAACATTGACGGAAATAAATGAAAATTGACCATTGTTGGAAAGCAATTAAAAAGGTGTTAAGACCTAGAACGTAAATCGAATCTTTGTTTGCGTTGCTTGCATTAAATAATTAAATTCAAAATTTTACTCCTACGCCTAACCAAGATTTTGAGTCTCGAGACTTCTCATATTTCGAGACCAAGACTCGAGATCGATACTTGAAGTTCAAGTCTGAGGCAAGACCGAGACGAGACTTTCAAAAATGTGTCTGGAGACAGTCTCGAGACCCGAGACCGGTCTTGAGAACTCCATCACTACTTCCATCACCTCCATCATTTCGCTTGGGTGAAGTCCGGTGCTGTTCCATCCAAGATCTTTAATGTAATCGGTCCATCTAGTTCTAGGTCGTCCAATTGGTCTTCTCCCATTTGCTTTGGCAAGTAAAGCTTGTTTGGGGAGTCTTTCCTGAGGCATTCTGCTTACATGGCCAAACCATCTAAGCTGAGATCTTTCAATTTGGAGAAGTAACGGCTCGATGTTGAGAGATTTTCGAATCTCAGAGCTACGCACCTTGTTGTAACTCCTTCGATTTTTCGTCAAAACCTCATTTCGGACGCTTGCCATTGTGATCAGAGGCGTAGCGTAGGGGGGGGCAGTGGGGTACATATGTCCCCGGGCGCCGAGATACAGGGGCGCTAAAATGGAACTTGCAAAAATTTCACGACAAGGGTAAAAAAGCGGTCACAAGCAAGATTGCACCGGTGGCAGACATCGTCTGATAGTAGTAAACTGGTACTCACGGTACGCCTGCCATCCATACTGATACTGCAGTGTAAGATTCTACTCTGATATACTTCGTGTTAATTGGTATTAACGGTGCTGTGGCAGTTTAGCATTTTCCGTATATTCTCGTGTATAAGTCGACCCCGTGTATAAGTCGATACGCATTTTAAGACAAGAAATAGCATCATTAAAGGTATTACCCGTGTATAAGTCGACTCCACAATTTGCGAATATTTTGGAATAATTACTAGTAATTTGAAGCACAAATCGGGTAGGTTATCGAACATTAAAACACGTGCAATAAATAATCATGCGTTTTCTATCTTGGTTGAAAAAAAAGCAATTTTACATTGAAAATACAAACCAAGTGTTCCATTGTCAATGCACAGACGTGATTTACCGTATCGAGTTGTATTAAAAAAAATTGTTCACTCTTAAATATTACTTGTATATCAGTAATAATGATGTAATAAAGGAGTTTTCTTTCCATACCGCATTCAACTCAACTCAGCAGCAACATGTCAAAAAACATTACCCATTTATAAGTCGACCCCAGAAAATTTACCTTAAAATCAGGTCCCTGAAACTCGACTTATACACGGGTATATACGGTACTATATTTTGTATAGCTTTGCTTCTTCTTTAAGTAAAATGTTCCATTAAAATTTGAGTTGTTTTTCCATATACCGTACAATTAAATGTAATAAAAAATATGATTAAACGTGGAGGTGGGGCGCCAATTTTATAGTTTGCCCCGGGCGCAAAATAGTCTGGCTACGCCTCTGATTGTGATCGCACTCTTTTGGTCATTACCCAAGATTCTTGACCATAGGTGAAAATGAGGACAAAGACTGCTTTGAAAATTGGGAACTTTGCCTTTTTCGACAATTCTCGTTTCATGACAACCGATTAGTGTAAAGCTCGCATTACTGTCCTAGATTTGCCTATTCGGGCATCCAGTTTTTCGTCTTGCCTTCCATCACTCGTAAATGAAGAGGCGATTTCTAAAAGTACTTAAGTCACTATTTTACAAAAAATGAGTTTTCACATGCTACGGTCTTTTTTTCATACCCTAAGTCATTTTATATAAAAGTTAGCGCAGAAAAAGTACCGAAGTCCGAGTAGCGGCATGCAAGAATTTCAAATATTGCACTTTTGATAATTCTAAAAGTGCTTGAGTCGCAGCCAGCAAGCGAAAAGTACTGAAGTCGATTTCAACCAATCGCTGTGCAAGATTTCACTCATGTGACATTAGGTATTATTACATCATATCTAGCCAGTCTTACTGTACGACTGAACAAACTCGTTTTAACCACAGTTGGGAGTCCAGGAAAAAGCTTCAGTTATTACTGTTTATTTCAAACAAAAGTCTAATACAGCGAATTCAAATTCTTTTAAGACTCGGCTATGTTTGTGGGTTATTTTCTAATAGGCCTAGCGCCATTAAAGTTGATAAATATCTTTAATATCATTAGTTGATGGTCAACGTAACTGATTGCTTAGTGGTATGTTTAGAAAATTTTCAATTGTTAGGAGTAAACAGAAACTCTAGTATGGGAACTTTCGCAAGGCTGGGGTTTAGATTATGAGTGGTAGAAATTAGTTGGTTAGATTGCTAGGCATAAGGGGGTATGTTGTCATTTCTAGTTGTGGATGTACTGTCACAAGTAGGCTAAATACTATATGTATGCCATTACTCTAGCCTAAATTCTGATTCAAATTAAAACTACGAAAGCTTTCTTTAGATGTCCTTCATTTATGATTTAGCAGTCTTATGTTAAGTAATCCCGAGGTAGGTATATTTTAAAGTTGTTTATTTTTTGTATTTTTTTTTGTCAATTGAAATGACTCCTCCCACTTCTACAAAACCTAAAAAGGAAAAATCTGATCCTTCAAAATGGAAAAAGAATGCAATAAAAGTGGCAAAAGCTCAAGGTGAGATAGTAGTTTTGACTGTTCCTTGCGTGCTTTAGTTGGCTTAAATAAAAACATTACAAAACTGGTGGTTATAGCGTACAACAGTGGCGCAACCAAGATTTTGTTAAGTGACCCAAAACCAAATTTTGGCTATTGCTTATGGAAAGGTTAAACAGCATGTTTTCTGGTTTATTTTCATTAGGTCTATGGAAGTCAAGCGAATGCACGTCTACAACGCTTGCGATAAAATTATTAGAAGAGACAGAAGGAAATGAATTGCCGTCTAGGTAGTGCTAAAGTCCTTGCTTATTTTTGAGGACGTTTTTTTTTTGACATTTAGTGCCAAAAAAAACGACTCTAAACGCATGTCGAAATAGGAACAGAATAAAATAGTAATTTGGACAATTCTTGCCTCTACGATTCCAAAAATGGCATTTATGTAGATCGATCAATTATAAAAGTTTGGGGTAAAGAAGTTCCTAGACGCTCTAAAAATAAAAACCACACTTTATCACAGAGCGTAACATCGTAACAGCGTGAGCAAGCGTAACGTCGTAACAGGAGCAGAGGGCCTATAGATATTTTCCATTTGTAATGGCAAAGACTTCAACAAAGACAAGAGAACAACATAATTTGTTTACAAAAATCGCAAAATGATAGTTTTCCAAATCGAATAGTTTGTATGGATTTAGGCTTCCGTTTCCTCTTAACTTTATTATCTTTTTTTTATCAACTTTTGACGCTATTTGAAAAAGCTATAAATTTTCGCTTTCCTTTTAGTTAATCTTCCTTTTAGGTAAAAAAATGATAGTCTGAATATTAGCACCAAAGGCACTAAAGATTTTTCAGTTTTTTGCTCAGTTTCTGGATTGCATTACCGGTACATCTAAGTAGGCTATGCTGTGTTAAGATTATTCAGCTGTCTTTATTTTAGAAGGTTAGGGCTAGTTTACTCTAATTATCGTAATTAAAATAAGTTTTATCAAGTGATACACACATTTAAAAATGTTAGATGTAATGGAATTAATCCGACTCCTTTTTGTAACTTAAATTCAAGATTTTGTATAAGTTGGGAGTTAAGGTGGGGGCTTCAGCCTGGGGGGTTAAGCTAAGGGTATGGGGGGGGGCTTTATAAACTAAAGCAAAACTATTCCAGTAAAAAATAAAGCATCGAGTCGAGAAGAGAATGTTTGTTGGTCAGAAAGCAAGAAAAGTGATGCGCTTAGGTATATATCATGAGCGCTGCTAATTCGCTTAATCAGGGATACATATAAGTTACAAAAAGCTCATAAAAAAGGGTCCTTATGGGTGACCCCTTCTTCCAATTTATTTGACCCCATCAGCCTTTTGTAAAATATTTGCAAACGTAACTCATCAATTGTTGCTCTTTTTACTTTCAGATGATGCTTGAAATTCTTCATAGTAAAAAAGCATGGAAAATTTAGCAATATGTGGTAGGCAAAAAGTACTTAAATCACATTATCCTGGAAAAAGTGCTTAAGTCAATTTTTTGTTTGTTTAATATTGCAGAGTTAATATTACTTTTTGAAAAAAAAAAATTGCTTGCTTGTTTCCAATTGTTTTAGGTATTGAAACACAGTGATAGAAATTTTAAATTGTAACCTAAAGTATACTAAATCAATTTCAAAATTTTCAAGAGCGTTTATCTCAAAACTTATTTCGACTGACTTAAGTACTTTTAGAAATCGCCTCTTCAAATGCAACCCCAAGATACTTGAACTTCTCTACGTGCTTCAGTGTTGCTCCATTCACTTGTAATATTCACTGATTAGGGTTTCTTGTAAGATGAAGTACCTCAGTTTTTGCCGTGCTTATTTTTATTTCGGCGGTGTTGCATGCATCTGCAAAGCTATTTAATGCGCGCTGGAGGCCAGATTCTGTGGAAGAAAGCAGAACCAAATCTTCTGCGAATAGCAGACGACTGATTTTGCAATTTCCAATCGTGGCACACTCATCAGCTTGGCTGCATTTGTCGCTCCAATTCATGTAAACAATGAAAAGGAGAGGTGACAAAACGCACCCTTGCCGGAGTCCAACGCCCACATGGAACGACTTTGATTGCTTGCCATTTACCCGAACACAAATCTCCGATCGGCAGTAGAATGGCTTAATGGCGCGCAACAATTCACCATTAAAGCCATACTCCCGCAAAACCTTTCAACGTATAGACCGAGGAACTCGGTCATATGCTTTTTGAAGATCGACAAAGCATGCAAAGAGATCTTTGCCATACTCCCAAGATTTCTCGAAGATTTGCTTCAGAGTGAAGATTAGGTCCGAGGTGCTGCGACCCGGACGAAAACCGCACTGACCATCTTCCAGTTTCGATTCCACTATTTCTCGGCATTTCCTTTCAAGGCATTTGGCATATACTTTCCCTGGCAAACTAAGGAGTGATATCCCTCTGTAGTTTGTACATTGCTTGCGATTTCCTTTCTTGAAGATCGTAATAATCACACCTGTTTGCCAATCTCTGGGAGTTTTGCCAAACGTCCACGCAGCTTGACACACCCGCATTAACTAGAGAATACCTTCTCCAGTCAGCGCTTTCAACATCTCGGGTCTGATTTCATCTTCACCAGCAGCTTTTCCAGATTTTATTCCTTTAATTGCCGTTGCCAATTCTGCCGCAGTGAAAACTTCCTCTCCCTCTAGATGTGTCACTTTGTGTGTGTCACGAGTCGATGCCTTTACAGGATTTAAAAGACCTTCAAAGTATTCTCTCCATCGTGAAAGAATTTCATTCTCATCCGTTAGAATGTTAGCTACAGAATCCTTACGGGAGTACGGGACACTCGATCTTTTGCCACGTAAACGGCGGATGGTCTGCCAAAATACTTTGTTTGCCGAAAAATAGTTGGAATCCAACCGACGACCAAACTCTTCCCATGACTTCTCCTTGGATTTCTTTACTGCCGAAGTTGCCGCTTTTCGCGCCTCAGTGTACCGAAATTGCAAGTCAGATAACGATCTGTCCTATAGCCAGGCCTTGAACGCATTTTTCTTTGCTCGAATAGCTTCTTTAACCTCTTGGTTCCACAAAGGTGTTCTTTTCTCACTATCGCCCACCACTCTAAGCCGTTTTCGCCCACAACTTTCAGCAGCTGATGAAATGATTGCTGATCTGAACAGCAGCCATTCCTTCTCGATGTCCTCGGATACATCAAGAAGTTGTCTGAACTTAGATGATACACTGGATGCAAACTGTTTTCTTACTTGTTTGTTCTCCATAGCCTTTCATTTGATCCAGTAGGTCACAGACGATCTGTTGGATCTCCTGTTTGGCCAAGGTTTCGAAAGTCGTAAGGAACATACTACTAGTTGGTGATCAGCTGACAATTCAGCACCTCGCTTCATTCGAACGTCCAGCACATCAGAAAACAAATCTGACGAAACTATGCAAAAATCTATCAAAGATTTTTGATCCATACTAGGTCGACACAATGTATACTTGTAAACCTCTATGTACTGGAAAAAGGTATTCAGGATGCGGAGTCCGTTGCTGCAACAGAGCTGCAATAAATACTTTCCGTTCTCATTTAGTCCAGTGACTCCATGTTTTCCGATCACACCCTTCCACGTATCTGTGTCTGTTCCAACATGTGCGTTAAAATCCCCAATAAGGACCGTAGATTCAGTAGGTGATACTCGTAGAAAAGCATCATTTACGTCATCCACAAAAGCCGGATATTCACTCGTGGTATTTGGGGCATATATTTGCAATATGCACAATGACCGATCCAATACCTTGAGCTTCAACATACAGACCCGTGATCCCAAAGGAATCCAATCTGACACACAGTCTGACAAACAGTGGCTTGTGAGAACCCTCATACCCGCTTGAGCAGACATACCAGGATCAGCACCAGAATAGAAGAGTTTCCATCCGTAATCCAGATCCACAGTTCCAGAGCCACGTCGTTTGGTTGAAGAAACTCCGGTAATATCGAGATGATACCGTTTTGATTGAGTTTTATTGTCTCTATACATAAGCAAGTAAATAATTTCAGGTTTGTACATAATTGGTCCGAAACTTCCCATTCATCGCCAAGTTCTCTACAAAACAATAATTTGCATGGTAAGGAATTTATCTACTCATTTTAAGACTTTGTTTTGTACCTGAAAACTTCTTGATGGTGTGGTCGATTCAATTTTTTTAGAGGATCCAATTTTCCTTTTCTCTTAAAAGCACTCGTAACGTCTTCACCAGTGAACACGTAAATTCCAGCTAGGATAGAACAATACTTTTCTCCAAACTTTTGAGCCAGAAAATTGATGTTGAATTTTTGGCGATATTTTCCAAAGCCAATATCAAGTACAGGGTCAGGTAAATTAATCTGACACATTTGTAACTTAAATAAAAGGCAAATAAAGTAAAGAAACAAAAAATTGTTTTTATTTTCAAAAAGTGCCATTTTTCTATATATCAATAATGCCATTTTTCTATATAATGCCATTTTGCTTTGTTTCTTTATATTGCCATAGTATTTCGTTTCTTTTGCTGCCATGAATTGGAATGGTGAGCATCGCTCTTGCATAAATTGTGGAAACGTTTATCAGAGTAAACGAATCTGCAACTGCAACACAACGAGCGTTCCTTTTGCACTTCAATTTTGATAGACACAATCCCGTGTCAGCTCGAAACACGATTTTGTTATGGGTTGCCATTTACCAACTTCAGAGCTACTGGATCTGCAATAAAACGAAAATCATCTGGCTGACCTCGCACCGCCAGAACTCCAGACAATGTGACAACTTTCGAGAATGTTTTCGACAGTGCGTGGACAATAATGGATCCCATTTCAATGATCTAATTTTTAAAACATAATGAAACAAAATGACATTAGATTTGCTTTTCAAAATTAAAAGCACTTTTTTTGTTTCTTTACTTAATTTGCATTTTATTAAACCTACAAATGTGTCAGATCATTTTGCCTGACTCTGTATCGTTTGAATGCTGAATTGGTACATAATTTTAGGTTCGAATCCTACTATGGTTGATTCAGAGTTATAAGTCAGGCCGGGCTTTTCGGGTCGGGTTCAGGCCGGGTTCGGGCCTAAAGTTGACGCAAATTTTGGGCTTAAGTCGGGCCTGAGATGTGCTTTTGTCTTGGGTACACAAAAATATAATCAAAATAACTTGGCAGCATTGCTAAATTTTTCAGACCCAACTTAACTTTCGTTTTTTTTTTCGGGCATGATTTTGGCTTCAAATTAGTTTTCGGGTTCGGGCCGGATTCGGGCTTATATTTTCGGGTTCGCGCCGGGTTCGGGCTTGAACTAGTCGGGAGTTTACAACTCTGGGTTGATTGATACTCAACTAACAGGCAGGACGCAGATACGCAACTTATTACACCGAATCGCAGAACAAGTTTAAGAGACCTGCTGCCCCAAAGCTAACCAGCAGCTACGTTTGCAAATTTGAAGGAAAGCTAGCCTGTATGTATCTGCAGGTTAGATTTACCCTGCCCTGGATTCGAACCTTAAACCTTCCGCTCAAAAAAAAACTTGCAGTGATCCCTGGATAATGCAAACCTCACTGATTCTTCATCAATTATACCACAACACAAGTTTAATAGTCTTTGGAAACAATCTAGAGGTAACAAAAATAACAAAATCTGCAAATCTTACTAGTGCTGCCACATGGGCACGCTCCAATTTATTGCCCCTCCCATTCCATTTTATCCTATGACTTGTTTTTCTGGTCACATGTTATAATATCGCGTTGTGCTCTTAAAATAAAACAAAGAAGAAAGATTTTCAAAAAAGAACTAGATATGCAAAAATTAATCTGAAGGATGAAGACATTTTTAAAAATTTTTTCGAATTTTATTTTGTGGAAACAAAACCGAAAATGATAGGAAGTATTATTTTATACTGTAAATAGACGTTTAAGTACAATTAAACGTAGAATAGTTAAAATTTTTTGAAATCGAAGAAACAAGGTCAAAAAATTATTTTTTTAACTTTCTAAACCCTGTTGCCGGATGGCAGCACTAGTACAGCAAGGGTTAAAATCAGCACTTAAACTGTAGGGGGGACGCGTACCCCATCAAGAGTTAGCGTCTCCCCATTAAGATTTGGCTTCCCGCCATCGAGATTTAGGCGTTCCTCCATCGAGAGTTGAGCGCTGGATGATCAGACGAAAAAGAGGTAGCCAGAACTAACAGATCCTACAATTTTCCTGCGAAATATGGTCGCAATTTCTGGCGAACACCTTTTCTTTTGGTGGGGGGGTCTTAAGCTGATTTCGGGGAAAAACACTTCAATTTCCGACGAAGACCATTTTTTCATTTTTTTGGTCTTCATTCAGTTTCGGCCACTGAAATACATAATTTCCACTAAAGACCTTGTAAAGTTGGTCAAGGCTGCAAAAGCGTCTCCCCATGCAAAATTTTACAACTTAAGTACTGGTTAAAATGAGTAGACAAATTCCTTACCATGCAAATTATTGTTTTGTAGAGAACTTGGCGATGAGTGGAAAGTTTCGAACCAATTATGTACAAACCAGAAATTATTTACTTGCTTATGTATAGAGACAACAAAACTCAATCACTAAATTTTTTTCGATGCAAAATGATAAAAAAAATGGAGACGATCTAACTCTTACATCAAAATCTAAAATTGATTTGGCTAGACTTCCACCGTGCTTTAGTAATTTGCTTCCTCACATATACAGAGTTAGTCATCGCCTTGCCTTTTATAAACCAGCTGATGAACCATTCGTAAAATCACCAAATCTTTATGACGACAAGCAAGGTTGGCTAAAAAAACAACATAACCTTTACGAACCGATTTGTCAAGTAGGACCCATTCTTCCAAGCGCTTTGGTAGACATCGTAGATAGCGTAGAACAAGAACGCGAGCAGGAAGTGTTCATTGAATTAGATGATTTGGATACTTGTATTGAGGGGAAGGAAAATGCTGATTTCTCAACGGACTAATGATCAAGCTATTTGTCTTTGTAAAAGCAAAATTGAGTTATTGAGGTTAGGCTATTTGTTACTAATAAAATGTTTTATTTAAATGCGAGATTATCACTTCCAACATCAAAATTCTATGAAATTAAATAAATTGTATAGTACTTTGCTTAAATTTGTGTAATAATTTTGCTTTATCAATTACAGCAATAATTGCAAAAAGAATTATTTTCGAAATATATGACGTCATAAATGATGACCTCATCACTGTTTTTGCTTTCATTTCTGCGGTCCGTGAAAAACTTGATATCATCTTATCTATAACACCAGCGCAAACTTGGGGCCGTTTTCGTAATTATTTACTAAAGTATGATGTCATCAATATGACGTCATAACGTTTTCACCTTTATAATAGTTTAAAAATTTTCTAATTTTGAAAAAAAGTGATTTATGGAATCAAATATTATTATTGAAATAAACTCAGTTGTGGATGACAAGCGAAATAGTGAAATACGATAAATATTGTAAAATGGGTGTCATATTTTAAGTGCAATATGAAAATACCGATCAAAGTGAACCAAATTCATACACTATCTTCTAGAATGCATGTATTTTTTTCAATAGTAATATCAAGGCTCTGCAGACGTGTAACAAAAGTTATAGGAGTTGACAACCACTCAAAATGGTAATTTTTTTCAATTTTGATAACATTGTTGTTCCTGCATTGTGACGTCATAATTGTATGACGTCATAAACTCATCCGAAGGTTGCCATTGTCTCACTTGTTGAGTGACCCAAGATGGGAAATTCAGGTTGAAGAGAAGTGAAAATGAATAAAGTAAAAGTCAACAAAGCTAAAACATTTAGCCAACTTTTGCGGAAATGACGTCATTATGACGTAAATGGGCACGAAAAGGGGGGTGGGGACAACCCTAGCCGGAAACTTCAGACTATACCGAGCATCGTAAATATAGGTAAAAAAAATATCTTTCGGGGGCCCGTAAACGAATTCGTGGCACACTAACTGTAAAAACCAAATTTACTTTAAAAACTTTATTCTGCAAACTTTAATGCGATGCATGCGCCAGTTTTTCAGAATGAATAAGATTGAGACGAGGTTCTGTCATTGTCAAACCGTGGATCCTACATAAATGTAGGATCCATAGAAGTAATTATAGGATCTATGGTCAAACGCACCTGCATTTCATCGTCAATTCCAAAAAGCCTTTCTCGTTTTTGCTTTTAATTTTCTCAGGTATAAAAGATTATAAAACACTGCAATAACTAAATTTTCTTAATGTGGGTTAAAGGGGCATAAGTCGTTAATTTATCTCATTTATTGTATGTCAAGCAAAATTATATATTCTTTTGACATTCTTTTGCGACTAATTTTACAATTCTGCCACTTCTAGATCGAAAGATATTTGCAATTATTTTTCCCGCTATCTGTTTCATTCCTTTTATTGGAACGACCGACGCTCGCGTCGCGTGTTTTATGTTTTTACTCGCCCATTTTCAAACTAATGAGTGCGAAGTTTTAGACTTTTGCTCATTACTCGAGAACGGTTTGGTCTAGCTGCTTGAAATTTTGAAAGCAGTTTGAGATTACTGATTTGCATGTTTGTACCAAATTTTGAAGCAATTAGTCACGTGACTTTAGTTTTAGTCACATGACTAATTTTCTCAAAACTTGGTATCGCCAAAAATCGCCCCGAAAGTTTGGCGTAATAAGCTGTCTCATTCAAAAACGGCTTAAGTACAGCAAAAAGTATTTTGCGCGGTTATGTCTTAACATACCCTTTCATCCCAACCAATCACTTTAAGCCGCGATGAGGTTTTTTGTTTTCTTTTTTTTTTTTTTCTTCCTTTTTTCCTATTTTTTTCTCCCTAAATCTTCTACGCTTTTCTTCTCCTAAACCACAAAGCATCAAAATTGTGTAAAGTTGTTGAGCTGCAAACGCAAATTTGTCTCCCGAAATTTTTTGGGGCCACTCTCCCGGGACCCCCTCAAATAGGACCCCCAAAAATCTTTTTTTTTTTAGGATCAAGCTAGTATGCTAGTTTTTTTTTATACCAGCAGATATTTAACAGACAAACATTTTGACATAGCTTGGGGGTTCTACCCTTTCGGCAACCCTCTCAATGGATCCCCCGAAAATCAACTTTTTGAACCGCTCAAACTAGGATGCCAGTATTTTTTTGATATCAGGAGATACTTAACAGACAAACATTTTGACATAGTTTGAGGGGTGCTACCCCACCCGGGGACCCCCCCAAAATCAATTTTTTGAACTACTCAAGCTAAAATTGCAGTTTTTTTGATATCAGTAGATATTTAAGAGACAAATATTTTGACAGAGCTTGGGGGTGCCATCCCTCGAGATCCCCCCCAAACGGACCCCCAAAAATCCATTTTTGAGCGGCTTAACTTGGGGTGCCAATTTGTTTTGATATCAGTAGATATTTCAGAGACAAATATTTTGACATAGTTTGGGAGTACCAAAACTTATTCAAAAGGGTTTCTGCTCAGCAAGCTACCATCTAGTTTTAAAAATAATTTTTGAACCACTGATTCGTAACTTTATCAGTTGCCATGGTTTAGATGATAGCTTGAACTTTAGGCTTATCACTATTATAGCTCCTACCTCCATTAGCAGCTACCACAACAAGTAGATTTTATACTAGCCCAGCCAAACTGTTTTTAGACAGGATTTTATTCTTAGAATTGCAGCAAACAACCACTAGACTAACTTAATTAATCATTAGGCTATCATGCTACTAGCATAGACCTATTTTTCGTTTCTTCCCAAGCGCAGCAAATAGCGTATGTTATGCTAAAAGCAGCAAATTTAAACCATTAATTGTATTTTTACGTTTGAAAAGCGATGGGGCAGAAGAATGTACTACCTTGAGACCCATAATCTGACAAAGCTCGTTTAAAATCACTAATATAAATTTGGTGCTATCATGTTGCCGCAGCCGAATTGTTTCCCGTAAAGTCAAATCTTTCCAGTTTATTTAACGTCAAACAATGAAAATAAAGGGACGAAAACGTTGGTAATCAATTGTTTTTCGTATATCTAAGGCTGAAATTCAAAAAAATGACCTCAATGCCCCCCCTTGAAGCACCGCCATAGTTTGCTGAGTATATTTGTCGAACTTGACGACCAACACTATCAGAAATCTCAATTACCTGCTATGAATCTCGCGTACATCACTAACAACACAGCAATCTTATCATAAAATTTTTGAAACAAGAAGAAAAATATTAACAATTATATCACAACGCCTATACAAATAATAATTATAGGTGATAATGATGTTGTCTTTAAACTACAAACTGACCTGCCAGTAGCTACAGCGTAATTTTAACAAAAATTTTGAAGCATGATAAAAAATAATAAATATCGACTACGTCACTACGTTTACTCAAACAATAATTAAGACTAAGAGCATTACTATAGTCTATCACAAGGTGTGAAGCCTAATTGAAATACCAATATATTTTTCAAAATTTCAAAAAGTTTCCCGGCTCACCTGGAAATCTTTTGTAGCACAAACTTTAGGAACCACTGATCCAAAGCGAATCCCAGCCGCCGGAGTTCATGGATGATTTTTTGAAAAACTTACAAAAATAAAAAATAAAAAAAGTCACTTCAACGCCATTCGAATGACATTTCGCACGTTTGTAAAGCTATTTGAAAAAAATAACTAATCGCTAAGATTTGGAAGTCCTTTGACGGAATTATATTCGCTAGTTTCTTTAGTTCTTTCTTCCTTTAATTCAGCCACTATTTAATTCAGCCACATGAGCCACTGCGCCCTGGTTACGCCGCTGAAGATAGCCAATTCTATAAGTTATTTTGACTCTTTGCATTGTTTTGAAAACAACGCTGTCAAAAAACACATGTCAGTAGTTGGGAAAATGCAATAATTTTTTGAAAAATAGTTTTTGATTATGGCCACACCAGCAAATATTCTAAGGAAAAAGCCTTTCTTAAAGAAAAATTAAACCGTCATGTAATAGGAACAAAAAATCATAGAAAGCTAAAACTTGGTAAACATTTTAAAACTTTTATGCCAGAAAATCAATTAGGAAAGTTTCTAACTTGAAAGCTTTTTTTAAAGTGACGAAGTAGAATTCCAACCGTGAGCGATAGACTATGTCATCTTGACACAAAAACTGCAAGTCTTTTAATGTTACTAATTGGCCAAGGCCCTTGGTAAAAGACATCAAAAATTACAGAATTTCAAAATTACCAAAAATAATGCAAATAATTTAGCAAAACCGGTCATAATTGCATTGAAGAGCACGGAAGATATGAGATAATCGTAATTTCGTTTTTCTGCAATAATCATTTTTTAAAACTTGAAAATGGCCCACTCAAAAGTGCTTTGTTAATGCTTATCAATTGAGCATTACAAAAATTTACCAGCCGGTTAATTCGACACGAAATACAGACAAATTGTCATAATTAGAGTCAAATTTTCACTTCATCAGTCAAATTTAATTTCACCTTTTTATTTCAACGTGAATAATTTCCTGCCATTGTCATTTTTGAATGAAAACAATTATTTTCCTACGTCTTTTTGTTCAAAAATTCTCATTGTAACCGTATAACAGCAACTCGAAAAACAATTACTGTATTGGTACAGGGTACAGTAACCACGTCCCACAAGGCATGACGTAAAAATACTTCATTTTTGAGGTTAGATTTACTACAATTTGGGATAGCTAACATAATAGCTTTTGTTAATTTTGTCAAAAGCAAAGTTTACGATATGTAACTATACTTTATCCATTACCGATACTATTTATTTTAACAATAATTGCTAATAAGTTTAAATATGCAGTTATTTGATTTATCGATTCCATCTTTTGCGCAAATCATTCGACTAGTGTAGACCAATTTAACGATTAGTGATAAAAATTCAAAAGAATCAAATTTTTTTCTCGGTGCGGTGAAAAAACTGTGCTCACGTGAAGCTTTAAATCGCTAACATTTTGCAACGTCGCCTTCGCCCCCCCCCCCCCATAAACACATTGGTCCATATAATAGCGTCATTATCCACGTTAAGATATTGTGAGGTTTCTAGAAGTCATAAGGTTTGGGTATAATTTTCAACAACTTGTCCCTTCCTCTAAGCTTGGGTTGCTCACCACCCTGATGAGCGTCGACCATGTGATAATGAAACTTAAAAAAAGCAAATCAATTACGAAAAGAAAATAAGCCTAAGATTAAAGATAATCCATGGTCTTGCCTCCGGCCTAAAAACAAGACAGTATTTAAAGTCAAACTGGTCGAACAAGAGTGTCATTTTGCTTAAAAAATGCGCAAAAATCGCAGTTAATTTTGCAAAATTTCTTGATGTCATTAGATCGGTTTACCCGGGCCTAGCGACTTTCCGAACCAAATTCAGATTTGCTTTAGATTCAACAGAAGTGTCAGTATTTCGTAGCTAACAGTAATGTTTTAACTTTTTCGTCTAAAACAATAAAAAGCTCGTTGCATGGAATTTGTTGACTATTTTGGTTGCGGCAGTCTTGCATTGCCTGCAGTGAAAAATCTTACTTCCATTGCTCAAATTAATTGACAATTTGCTGAATGCGCATTTGACATTATTGTTTTCCGGTACCGGTGCATACTTTTGGTTAATTTTTTAAACCATTTCCGTACAGTTTGTAAAAATTTTTGTGCTATTCACAGCTTTCATGCTTGACGTTCAACGATTGCAAGGAACAGCGTGAAGCCTTCACCGTGGGTGGTATAGACAGGTGGGCAGGTGGCAGCATAACTCGAAGATCTTAAGGACCCTCCGCTATCTCCCAGTCAAGGCAATTTGGCAAATAAACTGTAATTACATTTGAAACTTTGCTTAAATAAAATAATTTTGTAACTACATAATGACGATTCAATTATTGTTTTTGAGCAGATAGATATCAAATAAAGCACTATGAAGAAATATATTATTTTGGCTTGTCTTCTTTTTGCTTCTATTGCTGTCGGGCAAGACGAAGAGCCCCCTCCAACTGACGAACCGGATGAAGGCAGCGCCGTAGTGGGTAATTTATTAGGTTTTTGTATTGGATTAAAGATAGTGAATAACAAATTCAGGTTTTCCGCTTGACAAAATTCAATTAAGTGTCAGTACGGGCTATTTAACACCCTAGACTTTTCAAAACAGAAATAGAAACATTTCTCGTTTTTTTTCCCGCAAATTCCAGAGAAG
Organism: Trididemnum nubilum; assembly: GCA_963965965.1. NCBI lineage: Eukaryota > Metazoa > Chordata > Ascidiacea > Aplousobranchia > Didemnidae > Trididemnum > Trididemnum nubilum. The sequence goes on along the minus strand of OZ014475.1, from coordinate 21,796,266 downwards.
TTTGTGTACTGCTACATTAAATATTGCTTATTTTAATCTTTTCACTATACACAATTATTGCGAAAATGATTTTTAAGCATTATCAATGAGCTGCACAAAATCAATGCTCCATACTATATTAACAGTGGCTGTGATTCTGTCCACTGTAATGCATTATCCATTTTGTTGCAGTTTCAAGATGCTTTGACGGTGTCGACGACAATGTTACTGAAGTATTCTGTGATTTCGGAGAGCAAAATATGGTAAGTGATTTGCAGTAGTAGTGCATATTTAGAGTCTCAAAAAATATACCCAAAAAAAAATTCTGCAACAACAGTCTCAAGAACGAACTGATTGCACTTTTTTGTTTGATGAAGCTTAGATTTTGTTTTGTGATTGATATTGTCACAGTTTACTCTCATTCAGAGGTAAAAATACTGTTATGTTCTGACATCACGCTAAATCAAGTAAAGTCCACCCCAAATTTCGATGGTTTTAACGCTTGAGGTTGATTCTTGACGCTCTACAATAAAAAAGGGACAGTTTAAAGCTTCCGCAATTTGGTAGACAGTGGGGAAGGTCGCAGATTGACCGGAAGACCGCAAAGATCACTTCGCTGATTCATGGCCGAGACAACTCCGCAATTAAAGATGTTATGACAAATTAGGCATCTTCCGAAAGCGAGTAAAGTTGCTTTATTATTCAGCGTTGAGCTAGTGGGAGCAGAACTGTTTTAGTGAATTTTGCTTAGTGCTAGAATGGATTTATTGCAATTGAATAGTGGCTATAAGTATGATGCATAGCACTGTGACGCTATTTGATTAAATGTGATCCTTTGCTGAGGATTGGATCACAAATAAGAAAATACCAGGTTTCTGCTTTTATACGTAGAAACCAAGTACTTATGCTGCAGTTTTCACAACTGTCTGTAACTCACTCAGTTTAAGCAGATCGATCATTTTCGTGATTTTGTTTGCAAGCATTTTGACTAAATGAGTCACTAGAGTTGGTGAGATAAATGTTCTTGGCTTTAATCATTCATGAGCGTTAAAAAGAAATATTTTTTTCAAAAACACATTAACGTATTGCCAAGTTGAAGATCGAATAAAGAGCCAGGCATTTTTTGATTCAAAATCCTGACGCTCAACCATTAAAAATGACAGCAATCAGCCGGTCCATTTCACGACAAGAACCGGTTGTTTGTTCAATTTTAAACCTGATTTTGAGTTGACGAAACTATTGTTTGACTTCATCAGCAATAATACATTTTGAATGTTTTATTTAGGGTGCTTGCCAGACCAAAATTGAAGAAAGGGTGAGCTCAGTAGATGGAAGTCTTGAATTTCGCTCAGTTGTTCGTGTTTGCACCACCAGAGAGGCGTGCATGAACAACGCTGCAGGAAATGCTCCCAAGTGCTTTCCCGGAGAAAATTTTGTAAGTTTTTGTTTGGCAACATCGCACTGTACCATCAGGGATGCCGAAACCCGGGAGGGATGAGGAATATACCTACCCAATAATTTGGCTGTATCACCCTCAATAATTTGAGTATGGTTTTCATCTGCATCCCATGCAATAGTTTGATTCCAATGTGCATCCGAGTGCAAATTCAAGGAAAAAAGTGTTCCGTTCTTGGTGAAGACCTTTTTCTTTTTTTTTTTTTCACCTGAACTTGGTGTTCCACTTTTGGTGAAGACCTTTTTTTTGTCTTTACCTGAATTGGGAAAAAAAAGTTTTTTTTAGGTCTTCACTTAATTTGCTCATCTGAAAAAAATCGTGATCGAGGTTCAGCTCCCCAATGTCGAAAATAGGGCAAAATTGGGGTAAAATTGCAAATTATCCCCCCCAATGCTCAACAAAAATTTGCACTCCTGTATACCTTATCATTCTGCACCATAGCTATCAATTCCACACAACTCATTCAAGTTCTGTTTGAAGCAGATAAAATTTCAATTAGGATGTGACATCGGTAAGCGATCAACTATTCAGGGTTTGAGCGACGGCACGTTTTTTTGCGTCAATCATTTTTTGCATTATCAAAGCATTTTGTTTTTTTTTAAAGCGGCCCAAGTTTTCGTTGCAAAAACAAAGCCGCAAAATATTCAACCAACAATGATAAACAGCAGTGTGACTAGATCTTTGGAGCCAGGGGCAAACTTTATCAGAAATTCGCAGCGCTTTTCTGTCAATTTTAGTAAAGAAAGGGAAGGTCTTAACCAAAAATTTGTTTTTTTTAGTCAAATTTAGGTGAAGATAAAAAAAATTTCTTTTGCTTTTGTGGTTTGTTTTTTCCAGAAATTTGTTGCACTTGGTTGGCCAATTATTCAGAAGGGAATCTACATCTTGAGTGGCCTGGGTAGAGAGGGTAAACCAGATGTTGCTTTACGTTCAAAACGCTAAAAATATTTTTTCTTAACAAAAACAACCAAGTAATGATTTTTTTTTAACAAAACCAAATTTTATTTCAGCATTCGTTGTAGGCTGGCAACTAAAATAATGCTGCTTCCATTGCAGTCAAATTATGTCAAAATTATTACTTTGAAATCACGGATTTAAAAACCAGAGGTGGAGTCGAGGACATAAGGCTCGAGGCCAAGGCCAAGGACACAAAAAAATTTCGAGGCCAAGGACAAGGACAGACCTTCTCGAGGCCAAGGCCAAGGACCAAGGACACAGACGCAAGTGTTCTCCAAAAATACAGAAGGTCTTCAAAAATTTCTTTCAGGCGATCTCAAAAAAAAAGGTCTTCAAAAATTTTTTTCAGGCGATTTCTACTTGAGGAAACCAAAAAAAGAGGTCTTTGCAAATTTTCCGCAAGATTTCTGGCACTTTCCAACAAAATTTCAACGGTTCAAAAATAATGCTGTCCTCGAGCCGAGGACAGGGCAATTTTCGAGAACTAGAGGCTTCGAGGCCAAAGCCAAGGACTTTAAAATGTGTCCTCGCGGCCAAGGACGTCCTCGAGGACTCCACCTCTGTTAAAAACTATTTTTGTCAATGAAGAGTCAAAGAAAATCTACAAAAAACCTGCCGCGTGTGACGCAATTGAAAGAAATGTGTAGAATACAAATGCGGACGTAGTGCCTCATACATTGCTTTTGCTGTATAGTAGTAATCAGTTTAGCCCAAATTTGCAAGTTTTAAATCTATTTTACACGTGAGTGGGAGAGGGGGCATTTTGGGCCTTCTTGGATTTTGTGTAATAAATCTCTTCAACAAAAAGATTTTTGTTTTAAAATAAATTGACTTTGAGTCATAGTTTTACACAACTAACTCTTGAAAATTTTGGAAAGTTGCCGAGTTTTGGGGTGACGTGGTTGGGTGCATGTTCCGTTATTTTTGTTTCAATTAATCACCCACCACAATACATTTTAAAGATTATATCTCAATCAAATAGAAAACAAAAATTAATCAGTGATATCACGCAAGAAATCCAAGTTATTACTATATACTTTAACTTAATAAATAATTTCTTAATATTAAATTTTACCGTCAAATGCATAAGCTTTACTATACGCTGTCTTTTTTCAGTAGCACATTCTCATCTAAATGACAAAAATTTGTTCCTGAGAGATTTTCAAATTTGTGGAACTTACATAATAAAACTATTTTAAATTAATGAGAAAACGGATGAGAAAGTTTACAATTTTGACGATTTTAACTTAACTTTAACTGACCCTTGCTTCAAGCCCCCCTCTATTTAGCAAAATCTTGGTTGAGAGCATTGGCCACAAATTGAGCTTTGGCCACATATTGTATGGACCCGAGCAACCTTGGACCCGTATTCCTCAGAACCTTAATAAGGCCCTGAATAAATTCACTCCCAATCATAAAAATACTGGTAATTCAGCAGTTATTCAGCTGTGGAGCAAACAGCAATTGCTAGTGCATTGTAAAAACGGAGTTGCTACAACACCGTCTAATATATTTTTTCTACTGTAATTAGCACTCTTGTTTATTTTATTTCAGGTGCGTCTATGCTTTTTCTGCTGTAATTCCGACTTGTGCAATCAGGAGCTCACTATTGACGGAAACGCTCCTGACTCATAAGATGTGAAGCAAGAAGAGGCCGCTAAAACTAGTTTTTAATAGTTTTGATTGATACGGTCAATGAATGTTGATTTTTGTCTAAGCGTTGTGAATTTTCGCCAGAGATCTTGACATTACAACCTATCATCAAATAAAAGTTATTTCTGATAATTAAGTTTGTACATTTGCTTCATTTTGTCGTCTAGATATCCCGAATAAGCTTAATATTTACACTCAGAAATTCATGAATTGTCGATTACTTTCGCTTTAGTACCTTTCGATTCCGCTAATATTTGTAGTCTGTTTTTATTACTGCCCTATGTTGCCACTCAAAATTTAAGGATTTTCCAACAATCTCGGTTCAAAATTCCCTACAAATTCCTACTCTATTTTTGCTCTATATAAATATAGGCTTTCATATAGTACATGATCGTTATTATCAACGTTAAAATCATTGATATGTTAAATTGCATTGTGGTTCCATCTAATTTCCAGCAGTCCAGTCGGAGTGTGTCATTCCATGCCATGTAATTAAGTTTATGATGACTACGCGCTCAGATGGTAGGATTTTTTGTTTTTGGTCCTCACTTATATTTGGAAAAAAAGATGCAGCAAAAATCCTGAAAGTGCAAGGGCCCCACCCGATGTAAATACTTCCACCTCGCCAGTTTTCACGAGACAAAAAGCTGTGAAAAAAATTATCTAGGAAAAACGCTAATTGAACAAGCTATTGAATTTGAATTGAGGTGGGCCTGGGCCCGTAGTCGTACATACACGCCTACAACGGGTTATTTTCTTGACAAAACAAAAATCTTTAAAGCTAAGCTTTGAGAGGATTATTGTTTACTTGCTAAAATATTACACGAGGCAGTGTACGGTATTTAACTTCTCCCTACCTGGGCCAAATCACTTACAAAATTTAATCCCAAAATGCTAGATTTTAAACGTGTTTTGAACTTAAATTTAAGTAGAAGTAGGATTGAACAATTAAATGTTTTAATAGACTTTTAAACGTTAAAACTTTAGGTCTTTCAAGTGGCCCTAAAAACGTGCAAAATGTGATTTAATAACATCAAAATTGCTATTTTTTCTAAAAAATTACAAAAAATCGCCCAGCGGCTGGGAGATCTGCCCCCAGACCCCGCCTGTAATACGTTTCAGTTACACTAGTCTACTCAACGCAACTCTCAATTCAGGCATTTTGACTTTTGGTGCAAGCCCTCTCCCTTTAGCAAAAGTCCTGGTTACGTGAAAACACAGGCCAAGGCTTCTGATCTTCCATTTTACGATATCTTGGTCCCATAAAAAGTTACCTTTTCGAAAACTTCTGATGACGTCATTGCATGTGAAATTGTGGTTTGGGCCCCCTCAATCAAAAATCCTGGCTACGCCTATGCTAAAAAAGACCCAACCACAGGTGATCTAAAAAACGCTTGATTCATTTCAGCAAAGCCTACAGCTCTACATAAGTTAGCAACGTATAAAGACTAGCCGCGTCAAAAGCCTCCATATTTTTGGACATGTAAAGTACTAACTGACAATCACTGCCTGGAGTGGATGTACCAGCAGTAAAACTTTAGATCTAGCTTTAGTACGGGGTTAAGCCATTGGTTGGCTAATAATAGCAATGTTGGCCAATACTTTTATTTGCATTAAGTTACAATTTATGCTACGAAATGAAATTCTAACGACTTCAAGTAGCTTCATGTTCCCACTCACACTGTAATTTATTTTGTTTTAGTCAGTAATAACGTAATGATATATGGCGAGTCACGGCCAGAATTTCATCCAATCCATAAGAAACGGTGAAACTGATATTCGATTTGGCTTGACAAGCTTAAATGAAGATATTAGCAAGATTTTCTTTAAAGTATGCAAAATCCAGTAAGAATTTTATATTCCCTACAAGGGTCTAAAAACCCTACTAAGTATGCAAAATCCCGCAGGGATTCCGTACTCCCTATACAAAGCTCCGAAAATTCGTGCGTGTAGCAATTATGTTACTGCCACTTATGAATTGGATAATTAATTTATCTTTTTATGCTTTGATAATCATGTTTTTTCTTTTGAAAATGGCCATTGTAGCAATAGCTTGGGTAACAGAAAAAGAACAAAACATAATTAAAAATCTTGACATTGCAAGCATCGTGTCACTGCGCTGGGCTGCTTCCCGCTTCGGAAAAGCAGTAGATTAGATGCTGTTCAAAACCTTGAGATTTTCAGTTTTGCTTTTACCTTGTTTCGTAGAATAATTAAATCTACTTTCTTACATTTATTCTTTTTATTATTTATAACAATAAGTTCTTTGTAACACATTACCGATGTTCAAAAACTTTTTTGTACCAAACTCTTGTTTCATGGCAGATGACTTTTTGCTGCAATAAAGTAAATATTGGACATTGCCTGGTAAATGCGGCTAACGGCTTACATCATTATCATCTTGCTTAAAAAACATCGTGTAAGTCGGGTATACCTCGGTCTGTTACTCCAGATGTGAGCCACAGTTCCACAAACATATTACCATATATCTTCGCAAATACAAGTTTATTAGTTTTGATGATGTTTGGTCACAAAAATTTTCAAAATTAAGATTCAAAATCAAAATTATTCGGCAGTGTTCCAGCAGCCGAATTAAAACCAAAAGTAAACAACTTCAGCTTTTTCTTCTCCCAAAAGTTACCGTTTCCATTTCCACAGTCTAAATACAAAACAAGCCATAAAGGTCTGAAAGCTGCAAAATGTTTTTAGACTTGACCCAAGTAAAATTTGAAGATGTTTATACGTTGGCAAATGAGCAGCAAACCGAAAATGAAATTAATGCGAATGTAAAATTCATGTAGCAAAACAAGTTTCGTTAAGGTTTTGGTCCTGCTGTTTTTCAAGCTATAGGCAGCACAGCTGAAAATGAAAAAAAAAAGAACATATAGACGCAAAAGGCGTCCAGTGTTTGATGAAAAAGATAATAATATAGACACAACCAAGTTGTCTGCGGACCATGTAATTCAGACCAAAACTTAAAAATTGGAGAAGACAAAGACTGGCGCTTCTTTGGCGTTTTAGCTTGAAAGGTTCAAATACAATCTAGTGTTGAAACAATGACAACAAGAGCAATCTTCTTCTTTACATGCGGCTTTGCAATGGTGTTCATGAAAAAATCTACACCATTTCGTCACAAAAGATATCACAGTTGTTCTGAAAACTTTTATGTGGTAATAAATAGTCGTGATACAAGCTTTTGTGATGCTACAGTAATTAGCTATGATAAAACTGTGTAGACAGGTTTTTTCAACAACATTGCAAAACCTCATGACAAAAAGTAGGCTATTGCGGAAAACGTGTTGAGATCGAAATTTTTTAATGCGCTTTGCAGATATTCTTTCTCTTCAACAGATCAAGGCCTTTTAACCAGGGTTGTGAGCAGGGGCCACATACCATGGTCTTCGGAAAAACACAAACGTTCGTGTTTCGTGAAATTGGCATACTATGGTCTTCTTTGCGACAAAAATTTCCGAATCTTAGTTTCGAAGATTTTTATTTTTTCCGAAGATTCGTAAATATTTCTCTAACTAAAAAATGTTTGCCTGAAAATTTTTTTGTTCGGCCGAAGATTTTTTTGTTCGGTACTAACAGTTTTTGTTCATACTAACATTTTTTTTCTTCGGAAAAAAATTCAAAATGGCTCAAAATTTGCGTGAATTAGCCCGAATCTTTGGATAAATTCATAAATGCTCTAGAACACTTGTAAAATTTTTCGAAGATTTTTTGCTGGCAATTACACTTGTTTCGCAGATTGTTTGTAATAATGGAGAAAAAAGAGCGAGCTACACATTATTGCTTGCTTCATCATGGCTTTGTTGTGTGAATTTATGAATGAAGAGAGACATTTTGGAATGAAGAAAACCCAATAACTTATTAGAGGGCGAAACTAATCAAGAGTTTGCAGAATTACCGTTAACTAAGAACTTTTTTAAATCGAACCAATTCAGTTTAATTTTTTCTACTGAAAATGAATTCTCACCTGCACAATTGATGGAATCAGCATTCCAGTAGCGTAGCCAGCCAGCCAAAGGGGGGGGGGGAGGCTAGAGCTTCCCCATTGGCATGCCGAATTTGGAAAATACCACGTTTTTAGCTATTTTTAACCTGATTTCTGCACTAAAATGCAAAATAGCCCCCCCCATTGGAGTTTCCAAGTTTAGGTGACAAACACCTTTTCGTTCTATTTGGTCCATCACTGAATTAGGACATTAAAACCGTGACGATTTTAAATGAAGACCTTTTTTTAATTTATTTATTTATTTTTGGTCTTCACCCGAATTGTTTCAAATCCAGATGTTACGTCGCTTCAGCTGCAGTGGGTATCGAACCTGGTCTTGTCTGCCTTTGCGAGTCGGGTATCGCTGCTCGTTGTATTGCTACTAACACGTGATGTCTCACCTCAGAATTATCAGCCAGTTCACTCTATTGCCTTTTGCAATTGCTAATTTGCATACTTCTCTACTCGCCGTTTTGCCAACTTGCTGCTCAACTATTTCTTAATCAATACCCATTGTTTTTGGACTATGGTCTTAATTATTGCTAGTATCTGAGCTCCTTTTTAACTCGAACTATTTTCAAATTTTTTGGATCTTGTTGCACCTGGTTGGATAATTATTTTGGTATGTACAAGCACTTATTTATTGTTTGAGCTCTTCGTATATTTACGATGTAAATATTCACTTGAACATAAAGTAATCTTTTGCTCCTCCTCCTGATAATTTAGAATTATATGTGCTTGTTAGTGTCTCGGGCCCTTTAATTGTGTGATAGTCTTCTGTTCTTAAGCTTCAGCAGTTGATAGTTGGAACCGTAATACCCCTTCGTTTAATATTTTTTGGCCCTTTCGCTCATACAGTCGGTTTTGTGTTTATTTTAGAAACTGCTCCCCACCGCTCGCTCACTAGCTCTCTCGCTCGACCACATGCAATTGACGTCGACTCTGGATCGTTTTAGGACGAATAAGTGACACTCACCGAATCATTACGACGTTGTTTCCTTTTTTGTATCTACAACTCAATAGAAATCATCTTTTGCCAACAATTTGTCTGAGCGCGTTTCAAATTAGTGTGAATTTTTTTTGCACAGCCAGTTAAATTCTAATTCAGACCTTACACCAGATGTACGAGTATTTCTCTTTTTTCTGTTGTTCTTTGGCCATGAGTCCCGGAACAGCCCCACCCCCATTGCAAAATTTCTTTCTACACGCCTAAGAAATCCACTTCAATTTTTGATCCATCATGTCTTTTATTTAGCAGGCGGAAAACCAAGATAGTAGATAGTCATAATTCTGACTAACTAAACGTGGATTTACACAGTATCCGCTTTTTGCCCGCGTTTATACGCTTTTTATTCTCCATGATAAAGCATGTTTTTTTCGTGCGCGTTTTAATATGTTGATGTCCGCACTAACCAGATTGACACATGCTGGACAAAGTTTTCCAGAAACATTTTTTTTGCAAAGATGTACAGCTCTGTTTTGAAATATCGCTTTTTGAACAAAAATTTTATCAATACGTACCAGTTTACTTAGTGCGGAAATGGACTAATAAAAATGCGGTAGAAAAAGTGCATACTTTTTCAAAGACAAGCAAAAGCATAAAAAACGGACGAAAAACGACTACTGTGTAACTTCGCCTTAAGCTCATAAGATTCACTTGTTCAGTTATTTCTGCAACTCATATTTGATTTAATTTGCATGAATAACTTGGCAAAAAATTTCAAACAACCAAGTTTAACTTAACCATTTTAACCAAAATGCAACACTGCACAAAGCGGAAGAGATGACAATTAGTTGTTAATAGTCAAATATTTAAAGATTGTTACATAGTGATGACGTTTTTTATTTGTGTTTGAACGCAAAAGTTAAGCAAATTGCCTTTGTGAATACGGAAGCGATGATTTTTTGTTCGGAATTCATTCAAGAATTTTTTACGAAAATTTTTGAAGCTACAACTTGGTTTTGGAAACTAAGTAATGAATATCCGAATCCGAAGATTTTTTAGTTGTTACAATTTTTTTCAAGGAAATGCCAATCACGAAGAAAATAAAGTTATAATTTTACGAAGAAAAATTAATTCAAACTTTGAAAAAATGTTCCTTAAAGCTCTTCTGAATAAAAATTTGAAACCCGAATGACTTCCGAAACATGAATTTTGGTGTTTTTCCGAAGACCAAAGTATGTGACCCACGGGCCGTAACTTTGTCAGGTACGATCTCGGTAAAAACAACTTTTATGGGAACCCCTTTTTTTTCTGCACTTAATAGTTAATGGAGCTACTTTTCTCAACACAGAAATCAGTGTCGAATTCGCGTTAGAAACAGTTATTAGTTATTTTCAAATAAAATTTTTCAAATGAAATAAAAAAAGTTTTTTTAAAATAAACTAAAAAGCATCGAGCAGATCGAATTATCGAAGAGTTAAATGGTACCATAGAAACGGGCAGATCGCTATATTAAGTATCAGAGTCGGGGCCTGGGGATATAGACCCCAACCGCCACCAGCAATGGGGTGTGGTGGCGAGTCGTTGGCAACACTGTGTCCGATTTGACCGGCCCAAGATTTGAACCTTAGACCTCCCGCTCCAGAGACGAACGCGTAACCGCTCGGTCAACTTGTCTGTAAAAACCACTTCACGCTGTATTAGAGATGATGTTCAAAAATGGTTTTATTGAAGAAACGAGAACTGTACTTGAGGAAATAAAGAGGTGTCCCAAACCTTGTTCCGCTATTCCCCTTATAGCCGCGAAAATAGGATTTAATCCGTTTGACTCCGTTCCATTAGCAACCCAGCGTTCCAAACTTTCGTGATATCAGAAAAGCATAACTTTGCAAAATTTGTTACAAAATATCGAACATCGCGTTGTTTTTTGAGCAAGAAAAGTTCATGTAAATTGGCAGTTTGTTTGCAGAATAAGCAACGCAATGTTTGTTTAGCGAACATCGCGTTCCATATTCATCTAGAAATTTCCCAAAGTCATCGTTTTCTAATGTCACAAAATTTTGAAATGCAGGGTTGGTAATGCTACGGAATCAAACAGACTAAATCTATTTCCACGAATAAGGGGAAAGTTAAACAAGGTTTAGGACACCTCTTTATTACCTCAAGTAAGTTAGGTCTCACTTTTTTACTAAAACCGATTTTGAACAGTATCTAAACCATGTACGTAAATTGTATGGTTTAGCAAAATCAACAACAACTGAAGAAATCAAACCCTTTATAATTGAAGTAAAAATGAACGTTTTAGCTTTGCACTATCTCCGAATTGGTGTGGTCGTTGAACAAAAGCGATCCTCATTATCCTTCGCCGAAAGAGAAATTTGCTTTAGCTTTTCGATCTGATAACACAGTGATTTGTATACGCACGCGGTTAATTTTCAGATCAATCATTTTTCATGCCAAACTTGTTTTGGCAGGTATGTTAAGCCATATTAAAATTCACAGTATTCAACACATTGTTAGGTTTAGCGCATTTGCTGATGATAAATGTTGGCAGGTAGAGCATGTTATTACTATTGAAATTGTGAGATGTAAGCGGGGCAAAGGAAAAAATATAATTGGATTTCCTTAGACGAAGCTTTATGAACATTAAAGATTATTTTGCATAACTAATGTTTGATAAAAGCATGTCTTGGATAATTAGCACTGAGCAGTCTAGTGTGCTGATTAAATACAGCACAACAATAGCAAGCCTTATTTCACCGGAAAAGCTTACCCACAAGCTTTTTATTTTGATCCAACTCCAACCCAAAGTCACATTTAGTACTCTAACCCTAACTCAAATCTTAATCTTTAAAAATGCTCTTAAAGAATGTGTGGAGTTGTTTTTTTCCAAGTTTTTCTTTTATTTTCTCGATTTTTTGTTTTCTTTTTCTCTTCAACTTAAAGTTTTCGGTGAAATAGTCTCTCCTGTACTTTTTTCAACTGGCCAGATGATCGATCATCTCGTACCGGAAGTCAAGGGTTTAAATCCCTGGTTCATATTTAAGCATTGTAATTTTCTTTTGTAATGGAGTTTGCAATCTATGTGGCTGGAAATGCTACCAAAAAGTTCGAACTCTATTAAGAAAGTTCTGTGGAAAAAAGTAAAGCTATGCGACGTGAATCGAACACAAGCGTCAATCGCACGCCTGCTTACTGCGCTACGGAGATCACTTCGTAAAAATGACATAGCGTATTTAATCCAAAAAATTGATAAAAAGTTAGATTACAATCGTCCATTAAGTTATAAAATCTTAAGACGTTTTCCGGACTGGTTAAACATTGAACAAAACGCTGTCGATATTTCTCTTGCTCGACTCCAACTAGACTACAGTATTAGAAAGACTAAGTAGATGTATATTCACGCGAATATGAGCTTTGCCAACCATAGGTGTAGCCAGGACTTTTGATTGGGAGATGGGGGGCGGGGGAACCAAACCGCAAATCACACACAATAACGTCATCAGGAATTTTCGAAAGGAGAGACTTTTTATGGGTGAAAAACACCGTAGAATATGCAAGATTAGAAGCCGGGCCTTTGTTGGCGTGCAATCAGGGATTTGCTGAAGGGGAGGAATTGAACCAAAAGTTAAAACGTTTTCGAAAATTGTTTAAATTGGGAAACGCGGCGAGCAAACTATTGTAACTCAAAAATATCACAGACGCTGAGCAATTTTTTGTAATTTTTGGTAAAATACTATTTTGTGAAGTCATTTATTGAATCTCACATTTTGCATTTTTTAGAGCCATTTGAAAGAACTGAACTTAAGATTTGAAAGCCAATTAAACAAATTTAATTTGTTCAGTCCTTCTTTTACTTGCAGGCCGATTCCAAAGCAAGTCCGAAACCTTGCATTTTTGGGTTAAATTGTGTAAGTGACATGGTCCATGTAGGGGGAAGCGAGGTACATGGCCTACTACAATTTTTTTAGCAGTAAATAATAATTCACACAAAATTTGCCTTGGAGATTTTTGTTTTGTCGAGAAAATAACAAGCTTAGGAGTACATGTACGACCAGGAGGCTTGGGTCCCCTCGACTCAAATTCGATAATTTAGTCAATAAGTACCTATTTTCTATAATTAATTTTTTTTCCAAAGTAGTTTATCGTGTGAAAACAGGCGAGGTGGAGGTAGATTGTTCTTTGAAGTTGGTGCAATAAATGGTTACTAATATGTAATTGTATAATGTTCGTAAAAAGGTCAGAGGAGGACCAGAGGTTGCAAGTTTTAGGACAAAGATCCTAAATTTCTCCAATGTTATACATTTAAATTGGCTAGCAAAAAATGGAAACAAGGGGGCCCGGGCCCGCTGGAAGTCAAGATTAATATAATTGTAAATTACTGTTGAACGCGAAAATGCAAAAAGAAACTGAATCTGAAGAAACGACAGGCTTTGTTGTCATCCATTTTATTATTGGTGGGGTGGCATTTCAATATCTTTCCCCTCCCCCCTGGCAACGTTTATGCTGCTGCCAACTCGTTACAGGCCTTGGTGCGCAGTAATTCGGCGGATTTAAAATTTTCTTTGTTTTAGTTCAACTGGTATTTTTGAACCTCATCGTCATTACGTCCGCTGTATAATGAAGTGGATAGTATACTTGAGTTTATGTTGTTTGGTTTATTTCAGTTTTGGACAAAACGAAGATATAGAAGGTAAGTTAGCTACGCTACAGCAATATTGGAACTTTACGAGAAGAGTTTTGATTTTAAACTTTAAAGCATATTTACTGTTTTTATTTGAGGCAAGCTGATCTTTTCTTATAAGCGATGAACAAACAAAAAAGCATTGTCACCAAAAATCTTGAATAAGTAATTGTAGTTACATTTACCTAATTGCCGTCGGCCGTCTCCAGGATATAGCAAAGGTACTCTTCGATCCAAACTGTCATCTGCCCTGAATTGTAAGGAGGAACGGGCTTTTCGATTCAGGCAGGGTTCGAGCTTAAGGTAAACAAAATTTGGGGCTTAATTCGGGCATGTGACAGGTGCTACAAAAGCATAATCAAAATATCTTTGCCACACTAAATGATGACTTTATTTGAGTATCAATACGATTATTAGTTTATTATTACTATTTTTATATCATAATTCATCTATTAAGTAGTTTTATTCTAGTCTCAGTTTTTTAGACCAAACTTAATTTTCGGATTTTGTTGCATCTAATTTGAGCTTCAATCATTTTTCGGGTTCGGGCCAGAACTAGTAGACCTGTTTACAACTCTATATCTACCCAGAGCCCAAAAGCTTACCACCCACTACAGAAGTTTTATATTATTCTTTATAATGCTGGAGGTCAAAAAAAAAGTGTTGTGTCAATTTTATAGTTGTTGGTTTGACTCGACTGCTAATCGAACCTAAAATGTACTTTTGCTTTCTCATTGGACCGCCTGTTTCAGTGCTTCTATCGATGACGATTAATCAATTAATTTCAGTTTCAGTAACTCTCGATAACTTATATTCTGCAATAACTTTAAATCAAAGTTTACAAAGCAAACTCAGTAGCTCAAAGGAGATGAAGCGTCTGCTACAAAAATGTTAAACACGGGTTCGCTTTCTGTCGAGTCAAACATAGATTCCATTTTGAAATTTAAACTTTTCTGCGTGATGTTAGGAATTAACATGGACTCTGCAATGTGTGATAGATTTTAGAGAGAGGGTGGCTTGACGCGAAAATTTCAGGGTTCCTATTTACCCCTTTTCCATCCCCATTTACGGCCAAACTTGATGACGTTAATAATGCAAAAAAATTTTTGCTTATTATTCAAATTGTGTTATGTAAATGCCTTAAGCTTTCTAGTAATTGAGACGTGGCAATGCGGTGATTGTGTGCAGCGCCGGCCGAGGCAACTTTATAACATTCTTAATGCATTAAATAGATATTGATCAAGATTGGTTTTATTGAAGAAATGAGAACTGCCTAAGGTAATAAAGAGCTACTCTAAACCTTGTTCCACTATTTCCCTTATCCGTGAAAATAGATTTAATCCTCTTGACTCCATATCACTGGCAAGCCTGACATCAGAAAAGGATGACTTAGGGAATTTCTGGCAGAAAACGGAACGCAGTGTTCAATGAACGAACATCGTGTGTCTTCTTCAGCGAGAAGTTTTGCAAAGTCATCCTTGGTTGATGTCAGGAAATTGCTAAACTCTTGGTTGCCGATAATACGGACTACGGAGTCAAGCGGATTAAATCTATTTTCACTGATAACGGGAATAGTGGAAAAAAGTTTTGGACACCTTTTTATTACCTCAGGTAGTTCTCGCTTTTTCAATAAAACCGATTTCGAGAAGCATTTCTTTAAGCTTGCAATCTACAAAAAGGTTTTTATATTTAGCCATTACAAATTTTTAGTAAATTAGAAAAGATTATACCAGCACTGACTTTTACTGAAACTTAATGTACTTAAGCTTAATATACTTTTCATTATTTTTTAAACTTAATATATTAAAGATCTTCCATTCAAAACCCACACTTTACTTTTTATTCAACTAACGCTAATTTTGTGCTATATTTGCTCTTGTTTTATTGATGCTAAAAGTAATTTAGCTGGTTGTTATCTTGGAGACTTGAAACCGCCAGAGGAAGGTCTGCAAAACCTCACAATAAGAGCTTGCAATTTCGGAGCTGGAGTGAGTATTAGTTAGTTTATTTTGGATACAATAATTTGAAGAGCAAAATTTCATATTACGCAATACTAGTTACTCGTGCTTCACCATACGGCTTTAGAATCACAACATTAAAAAAGATATCATGCTATAATGGAGCAAAAATGGAAACATAGCTGTACCTGTACTGCCTTTGAAACCAGTCCTGCTTAAGCCAACGTATGATTTGTGGGCTATTTAATGAGAATTGAATGTTAGCTGATTAATGGGCTTTATTCAACTAAAACTTGCTAACAACATTAATAAGTTAACAAATTCAAACACAACATTGGCAAATTAAACTAACTCCAAAGCAGTAGTGTGCATTGTACAACAGGTTTTAAGAAAACGTACAATTGCACAGAAAATTTAAAAATATTTAACACAAGCTGTTTGTCCAACGTATTTTACCGGTGAAATGAATAAAAATACCCCTTATTTATAGTAATGTACCTCTAAATTGAAAGTTAATAGAGCACCACAATAATTGGAATATGATTTGGTATTCACCAAAATTTTTTTCAGAAAAATTGGTTTTGCGTCGATAGCGTCATTATAATGACGTCATAGCCAATTTTTAGCAAAAATGACGTCTATTGGCGATTCAAGTGTTACTTATACGTGTAAGCTAATTTTTTGAATCCGAATCATTAAATGCGTAAATCAAGTGATTACGTCATCAAAACATCTTATGACGCCGTAGGCCAAAAACTCCCAAATTTTGGTGAAGTGGCTTCGATAAAGCTCAAAACCCGAGAAACTTCTCTTACCTAGGCAAATTCAGATGTTTTCAGAAAGAATCTGTCACAAAAAATACAAAAAATAGGGTCTTTTTGCCGCTTTTTCCGGATAAAATAGGGGAAAGAATGGATTTTTTCTGTTCAAGTTTGAGTTGAACGTATTGTTAGTTTTGTTTTTTTTTTTTTTTTATTATTTTTAGTCCTGTATTTTGTTGTTCTATCAGCAAGCTCACGATATTAAATTTTCACTTCTGCCAGATTAAAATTTATATTATGCGATTCTTTGGCCACTATTTTTTGCGACATCATGAGTATGGCGTCATTGATATATTGATGATGCGTTACAATGATGCCTAATCAAGATTGATGAGATTTTGGAGAAGAGAACGTTGTTGTTATTTTGTTTTAAATAGTTTATGATTTGACTTGCATTGCTTGCAGTCTGTGAAGATCCACAACCCTGGCGTAGGTACTGAGGTTGTGAAATTCAATTGCTGCGTATGAATATTTCAAACCTCAGCTGTAATTGCTTTCGTTTTGAAGATTTCATGCAAACGTTATTTTTGCACTAAAACTTGACAAACTGGTTATATCGGCAAAATCGAATATCATAAGACGATATTTTTTATGATAAATTATAGCGCTTAGCCTGAAGGGTTATAATCAAGTTGCAGTCTTTTGATTTACCAAGACCCTTTCTGGGTTACTTTTTATCTCGATTTATGTTACCAAATTTTTCCATTTTTGAACATTTGTGTGATTTTTCGTAGTTTGTTGGGTATTTTTTGTCACGTTGAACATTTCTTTTCATTACAACACAAGTTTGAGTCAGGTCAACCACTAACTGACTGTGCTTAACGTTTATGCGTTATTTTTGCTTTCAGATGGTGTGCCAGACAAGATTTGAAACAAGAACGGACCAAAACTTTACTTCAATTGTCTATGAATGTGCGCAGGGGCACAGTTGCCGAATTAACCAAGCTTTTCCAAGAAAATGCGACCCAGGGGAAAATGAAGTAAGCATCTAAAAAAACGGAAACAAACAAAACGATATTTGCTTGGGTGAAGTTTGGATCGGCTGTCGAAGCTACATTATTACGCCCAAATAGGAGCACTTTTGACATTGTAGGAGAGCCTACATGTCTTCTAAGGGCCCGTCAACACAGTACGCACAAATTTTTTTACGCCCAGCGCACAATAGTTAAAGTTGTCTAGTGTCTACACTATACAAAACAGTGTTTGCCAGCGTAACGGCATAAGAGCGTGTTCTGTGGGTTGTCATAATATTGTGTAGAATTGGATAACAGAAATCGCAGATTTGTTACCATTTTTGTGGTTTCGGTTAAATTGCGCTAGATTATGAATTACGAAAAACATTTTTTTGATAATTTAAACTGATTTTTTACCTTTCACACAAAATCGTAGCGTTTGGTCAATCAAAGGTGTTGTGGTGGCTATTTTAGGTTAACGAAGTTATTTTCGGATGTCAGAAAAAACAATGATCAAAGGCCACTGATGGTCACTAGAGGCTGGTTTCAGAGGCTTGACCCTTCCTCTGTTAAATTCCTTTCAGCGAAGGGTGACACGATGGAAAGACCTTGTCGCAATTTTTTTGTCAGATACCACATTTTGTTTTTAGCTTTTAGCTGTTTTCAGTTCGATGTTAAACTACCACATGCCGCTTCATATCAACCTTTAGATAAACTCCGTCCAGCCCTACTCTAAAGACGTAATGAACGGTGCATAATGCTTAGCATGCAGGCATACGATATCCTAACAAATTGTCAAACGGTGTAACTGCCTGTAATGCGTAAATAAGTCAGGCAAAATCATATTAAACTGCAATCTTTTGGATTCCTTGCAACAAAAGCAACCCGCTTTTTATCATTACTATTTTGACCTTCCCCCAAGCGGTTTGTGTTTACTGCTTGTAATCAGCTTCAATTGCATTTGGAACCTCTAACTGCTTTCACAACTAAAAATTTTGTTGTATGCTTATTGCAGTTTTCATCTTTTTTTTCGCCCAGAAGCTTTTATCCAACGCTTTTTTTCTACCACACAGTCTTAATATCAGGTTAACGCACAGGAATTTGATAATGAGAGTTTTGGATTCAATTCCTCACCCGCTAAAGCTGAACATAGTCGGAAAACTGCTTAACCTAGCTTTCGCAGAACATTTAGAAAATCTCGCGGATGCTGATATAATTGCACTTACATAAAAACATAAAAGCGAAAATAGGACGAACAACACCTATGAAGTACCAATTCTTAGTATACTGTATATCGCTGCCAAAAAATTTCAACTGGCTTACTGCTGTAATATACTAATATTACATAAAAACATAAAAGCGAAAATAGGACGAACAATACCTATGAAGTACCAATTCTTAGTATATATCGCTGCCAAAAAATTTCAACTGGCTTACTGCTGTAATATTACAACCTCTAAAATTTCAGAAAATTGCTAGTGTGACTAGAACATTTAATAATTTCACTGCACTGAGATGAACTTTGTATTCTATCCATAACGCAGATCAGTGCCGTTACTACGATGAATCCAGGGGGGCCTGGCCTCCCTAACAACTGCTTGTGCCCCCCCTTTTCGGTTTACTCAAAATACGTTTTTGGAACACCACGTAACGACAAGACAACATGCAATTACGGAAAAAGGAATAATAAAGTTCAAAGATAATTCTCGTTCGAAGTTTTCTCCAGTTTTTGCAAAATTGTGGCCTCCACCTGCTGTACTTAAATGTGACGCACTAATCCGTCTTATTAACACGCCTTTACGGATGTCAGGGATATGTGTTGCGGAATAGGGATGTAAGGGTATGAAGTCGTTATCGGTACTTCGTTAGTGATCACAACCTGAAACAAAAAGTGAAAACATTTTTTTTAAAGACCAGCTATTTTTGTTTTTTTAGAGCACACTCAAGATTTTTGTAGGTTGCAGCTCAGTAGCGCAACCAGGCGGAAGGGCTAAGGTGCTTCAGCCTCTTAGAGCCAAGACATTTAGAGAACTTAAACCAAAAATACAAGCGTTTAACGTGTTTTGGAGTTAACCTGAAGTAAGGGAGGAGGAGTTGAAGGGGCATGTTAATTTAATTCTTTCAATGACTTTTGAATTTTAGCATTTTACTGTAGCTATTCATATGGCTTCAAAAACGTGCGATAAGCGAATAAAATGGCATTAAAATCGCTATTTTATGCGGCAAAATCACAAAATTTGCCCAGCGGCTGAGGGCTCTGCCCTCCAGACTCCCTCTCCGGTGCTTTTGATTTGCACCAGTCTGTTCAGTACGGGTAGTTCAAGCCCCTCTGGCATTATAATAAAGAAATAAAAATAAACAATTATTATCCATCTTGAGCTACCACCAATAAATGTCGATGCATCTGATTAGGAGGCCATAGCAACATACAAAGCAAAATAGCTTTACAGAAATAAACTCAATACACACAACAGATGTATAAAGCTAATGATAATAAGCTGCAAAATACGGGCATCATACAGTGGCAATATCCTCAAAGGCTAAATTTAAATAATATACTCTCGGACACCTCTTAAAAAGAGACGAACTTCCAATATTCTGCGAGATGATGGCAACAAAATCTATATGTTAAAAGATGCATAGAAACACACGAGTATAGCAATAGATCTACTAGCAAAGTTAAAGCTAGTTACATTTTGAAGAAGTCAATTATCATCATCTCGACTGGCAAGCTACTGTATATCTAGCTGAAACAGAGTGAGAGCTGAGTCAATTAAGTCTCAAATATGTAAAAGCATAACCAATATGTAAAAGAATAACGTTCCAATATGTAAAAGCATAACCAAATTAACCATGCAGGAATTTGTGCTTAAGCAAAGCAATAAATATTGAATTGAAAACGAATGATAACGGGTAAAAAGTTAAGGATTTTCAATTGTTATGCTAAAAGTTTTAACTTATTCTTTTATTCTAAATCTTATACAAGCGATCTTAGACAAACTTTGTTCAAAAAACAATATATGAGACTTGAAAGTAGAAAACGGCATGAAAAAAAGAAAATAATAACCAAAGCATCAAAAATGATGTAACTGCCAAATCAGTCTTAGAAAGCAGTTGTCCTTTTATAATCAACGATATTTCGATTAGAAAACTGGGAAATAAGAACTGGTAATGCCTGGCAATCAACATCTATATGAAGCATTATATAATCATCAGCGTTTTGCTTGATTTTGTGTTGGAAAAAGGAGGAAAAGTCATAAGTTAAGTCAACGGCACTTAACCCAAACCATGAGCAATTTTCATTAAGGTGTGTTGACTTGGAGGCGTGGTGAAGAAATGCTTTACAAACACTAATGGAACTTGATGACATTACTTCTGCTTTTCACTCATGCAGTTTCAATAATCTTCCAATTATACTCTACACATTGGAGGACCATCAGTAAAACAAGTAACAATTACTGCTGCCACAAAAAGTTTACAATTCTACAAAGTGGCCGAAACCGCAATTACTGTACCAGCAAACACATCAAAAAACATACCAATTATGCATAAAACACTAGCACTAAGATTTTGCACTAATACCGGTGCTGGTTTTGGTTTAGGCTTCTGGTCTAGACTTTGATCTGCTTTGGTACATCACAGATCGGTTTGAATTTTCAAATTTCTTTACTTGGACTAGGCTTAACCTAAATTGTATATATTACAACTAACAATTCATAATTCATCATAATTCACTTTTAGGCCTATCAACCGAGACCTTTTTTTTCTTCCGGATGTTTGCATAGAGCCAAAAATTGATCAATTTCAAGCTAAGTTAAGCCATTTCAAACCAACACGCAGGCGCGTAGCCAGAAATTCTCAATGGGTAAGGGGCTGTTTTGGGGTCTGGGGGCGGAGCCCCCAGCGCTCGAAAATTTTGCATTTTTTTGCAAAAATAACTTAATTTTAGGGCTATTTTGATAAAAAAATAATGCTTTTAAAATGTGGCTTAGAAATTGGCAGTGCAAACATGATTAAACTCGTTGCATAAATGCGCTATTTGGGAGGTGGCTAATGGTAAAATTTTAGTTCTCTTATTTAGATGCTGGTAAATTATAAAATCGAATAGTTCAATAAAATTCACACGGAGTAATCTATTTCGTACACAGTTTATAGAGAAAAATGATTGGGGGGGGGGGGCTAATGAAAAGAAATTTGAGAGAAATTGGTAATTAACAAAACTGAATAGCCCCCCCCCTCTATTCCTTAGTTTATAGTATATTTGTTGGTGACACCTATATTTAGGATTTTTACACTTGCGATCAAATTTGATTGCGTATTTTTGACCATTTTTCAAAGTGTTTGTTTATTTGTTAGTTTTATTTTCAACAAATTAGCCTTTTCCCTAAATATATGTTTCAAAAGAGGTTTTAAATCACTATTTAGTCCACTCTAGTACATTTAACAATCTCAAAAGTGCTAAAAACGTATTGTTTTTCTCATTCTGCATTTTGGTTGATATGCCATTGGAGGGGGCTACCCCCCCTGGCTACGCTACTGCCAACACGCATTTACTTTCACTTTTGAAAATCAACTTTATTTTAGCAAAACTAATGAATCTAAATATTACCTACTTTGAGACCTGGTAGACCTGTTTTTGAAATTTCACGCAAATGGCGAGCTTACGAGCATATTTACTCTGCTTTAAAACAAACTTTTATTAGCCGCATTTCCGTAAGGGTTGCGGGGGCAGCAGCTCGAGATTAAGATGTCACACTTCACGGTCTTCCATCAGCTTCATCATTTGGCTTTGGTGAAGTCCCAAAGGATACATCCAAGATCCTCAAAGTAATTAGTCCATCTAGTTCTAGGCCATCCACTCAGTAGCGTAGCCAGGGGAGCGGAAGGGGCTGTAGCCCCCATTGGCCTGAAAAGTATGCAAGATAGCACGTTTTTAGTGCTTTTGAGGCCGAGTTTTGCTCCAAAAATGAAAACAGTCCCCCCGCCAACGGGATTGGGGAGCAGAAGTTGTGAAGGACTTGCTGTTATTTGTACCAGAAAATCGGAGTTTTTTTCTCTGGAGCGCACCCAAAGTAGGCTAGGAGAAATGATTGTGAATTTTGGTGAAGACCTTTTTTTTTGGAAATCACCTGATTTTGCCAAAAAATCCGCCTCAATCTGATTCAAGATTGATGAAAATTTGGGTCAAGTTCGTTTGCTGTTGTTTCCACCTCTCAAAAAAGCCCCCCCTCTGCGAATTCTGGCTACGCGCCTGATCCAACTGGTCTTTTCCCATCACTTGGGCAAGTAAAGCTTGTTTGAGAAGACTTTCCTGAGGCATTCTTTACACGGCCAAACCATCTAAGCTGAGATTTTTCAATTCGGAAAGCCGTTCCATGTGGACGTTGGACTACGCCAAAGGTGCGTTTGTCACCTCTCTTTTTATTTGTTTACATAAATTGGATAGACAAATGCAGCCAAACTGATGAGTGTGCCACGATTGAAAACTACAAAATCAGTCGTTTGCTATTTGCTGATGATTTGGTTCTGCTTT
This sequence comes from Trididemnum nubilum, assembly GCA_963965965.1. Taxonomy (NCBI): domain Eukaryota; kingdom Metazoa; phylum Chordata; class Ascidiacea; order Aplousobranchia; family Didemnidae; genus Trididemnum; species Trididemnum nubilum. The sequence goes on along the minus strand of OZ014475.1, from coordinate 21,773,332 downwards.
TTTCCACAGAATCTGGCCTCCAAGGCGCATTAAATAGGTTTGGAGATGTATGTGACACCACCGGAATGAAAATAAGCCCGGCCAAAACTAAGGTACTTCATGTTTCGAGAAACCCTGATCAGTGCTCGTTCCAGTGAATGGAGCGACACTGAAGCAAATAGAGAAGTTCAAGTATTTTGGGGCTGCATTCACGAGCAACGGAAGGCAAGACTAAGAACTGGATTCTCGAATTGGCAAGGCTTGTGCAGTAATGTAAGTTTTGCACTATTTGGTTTTCAAGAAACGAGAATTGTCGAAAAAAGCAAAGCTCTCGTTTTTCGAATCAGTTTTTCTCTCCCCTATTCTCACCTATGGTCAAGAATCTCGAGTAATAACCGAAAGAGTGTGATCACAACTGCAGGCCTCCGAAATGATTTTTTTTTTACGCAGAATTGAAGGAATTACACTATTTGACGAGGAGCGTAGCTCTAGGATTCGAAAACCTCTAAGCATTGCGCCGCAAAAATTTTGCTCTGTTAGCGAATATCGAATAAGTTACATTATTTGAAAGGGTGCGAAGCTCCGAGATTCAAAAATGTCTAAACATGCAACCCCAAACATTTTGCTCTGTTAGCGAATTTTTTGCGTTTGCATTTTCAAACTGATAAGGTGGTGGCGCTGCAAGGATTGCAGTACGGTACGGCACGTAGGTGCGGTACGGTACGCCTCAATTTTTGCTAAGAAGTACTGTACGCTGGTGCGGTAGGCCTTTTTTGCAATGGAACGGGTACGGTACGCCTTTTTTTGTAATGGTACGGGTACTGTACGTTGGTACGCTGTTTGAATTAAAAATCCCAGACTTTTCGCCCATAGCGCCGGAATTTTGTATGCAGAGGCAAAAAACAGCTGAAGCCGACGCTAAATGTGTGAATTGAGAGCGCTGATTTATAGACTAGTGATTTCTAACACAGTTAAAGTTGCGAAAATTTAAAAGCAAGAATGGCAGTACGGTACGGTACGTAAGTACGGTACGCCTTTTTTGTAATGGTACGGGTACGGTACGCTTCAAAAATTGAAATGAAGTACGGTACGCTGGTATGGTACGGTTCAAGGTGCGAGGTACGTAGTACGCAAATTCTGAGCGTACCGTACCGTACTGCCATCCTTGGTACGCTGGGCGAATGGAATTTTTCTTCAAACCAAACTAAAGGTACGTTTGTACACTCACGAATTTACGCACAGTATTGACAGGCCCTAAGAAATCGTGATATTTTCGTGCAAATTTTAAACATTATATAGGCATCCTACACTGAGCGTTGATCATCAATTTGTTGCACAGCAATACAAATGTGGCTCGGTGGCATTATATAAAAGTTAATACTGAGTATGCGCAGCGAAACCACTACACAGATCTCCAGCCGTAAAAGAGAACAAAACATAAAAAGCTAAAACTTAAAACTTTACTTAAACTTGTATAAATACAGTAATTAAAAAAGTTTTCCATGGCCTTGTTCTAATGCGTCGAATTTGCTGGAACATTCAATAAACCTTGATTTTTGATATTTTTAATATCTTGTTTGAGTGTAAACGAAAGAAGTAGCGTAAAATTTGTTTAAATGGAAGATACGGTTGTACTGTACGCTTACGGTTGTACTCTAAGTTAGTGTAGACTGGTTCTTAATTTTATAGGACATAAACTACAGTAAAGACTGGTAACTATCGTTTTTGTTGTTTCGGTTTTTCAATGTTTTTTCCGTAATACGCAAACTATTTATGTTTTTTAGGTGCGTATTTGCTTCACTTGCTGCCGAACCCACCTTTGTAACAACGTGACAGAAGTTCCTCCTTTGGAGGTGATTATCGATCCATTTGCTCCTTAACTCTAGCGATAGAGTTCTTTTTACCCAATTTGAGTTGAATGGAATTCAACGAAAGACTTATTTGGAAGTGATGCCGTATGCATGCGTCAATTGAGTCGTTCTGTAACCTTGCACATTACAACGTCTGTGTTTTTTGCAACTACTTGATAATAAATCTTACCGCAAGCTTACGAATTATTTTAAAGTTATGTAATTTTATTGTGTAGTTTTGCAAATATACAGCTGATAAATTCCTGCTTAACTCCGTACTGATCAAACCGAAGTTCATAATACTACTACGCAGTGGTAATAGCTCTACTGCGTTGCTGGCAACCAGCTTTAAAAAAGGGAGAGTGCATGGGACTTACTGTGAGTGGTAGCGAGGTGGTAGCTTTACTTATTTTTCCTGGCCATGATGACCAGTTGTAAAAAAATGTTTATATGGAATGACAATATAAATTGCGTTTTGGTACTTACTGCATCATAGTGCACTGTATTGTTTTGTTTGGGGTCAAAGGAAACCAAAGTAAAGTTATAGAATAAAATATTAAGTAGATGATTGCGAATTTTGATTAGTTGTTTGTAATTTCTGCTTCTGGAATGTTTCGAAGAAACAAAAGCTAAACCATCTTTTGTTGAATTCACCTCTCATTTGAATTGATCTACACAAAATTGTTTAGTTTTTTTGAAATTTTTTGTGATACTGGACCGTTAGTCATAAATGTTTACTAAAAAATTGAAACTTTTAAGGGTTTGATCGGAAGTCCAAGTGGTCAATAATGATATGTTAGGAGATGGGTAATTTTTTATCACTATAATAAAATGAATATATTGGTAAACCTTAACGCTGACCACCAGGCGCGTAGCCAGGATTTGGAAAAGGGGGGGCTATTTTGAAAGAGTGAGAAGTGTGCAAATGACCTTGACCCGAATTGTCATTGCTCTTGAATCAGTTTCACACGGTTTGCACAAAAATTGAGACGAAATTTCTCGGAAACCTCGGAAATTTAAAGGTTTTTTCCGCCCAAAATCAGGTGGTCTCCAAAAAAAAAAAAAAGGTCTTCACCGATTTTGAGACTGATTTTTTGGCCGAAATCTCAAATTCAAAGCTTTTTTTCGCCCAAAATCAGGTGGTCTCCAAAATAAAAAAAAAAAAAAAGGTCTTCACCGATTTTGAGACTATTTGTTCGGTACAACTCGGAATTCCAAACGTTTGAGGGGGGGCCGTTTTCCTATGGGGGGGCTATTTTTAATTTTTCACCAAAAATCGACCTCAAAACCACCAAAAAAGTGCGATTTTGCATACTTCACAAGCCAATGGGGGGGCTCGAGCCCCGCCCCGCCCCCCCGGCTACGCTACTGCTGACCACAGTTCAGACCATAAGGGGACAGGTTTAATAAATGCTCTCTTCACCTCTCATAAACTGTGCAAACCCATTATCTCAGAAATTGTTAGGGGGTCAATGAGTCAAAAAAAATAGAAAACTTCCTGTTGATAAAATTGAAGTTTGGACATAGCGCAACGCTGCTGGAAGCTGTTTGTTTGTATAAAAACCGTTTAGAGTCAAAGTAATTCTTTTAATCAAAATTATCCGAAATTTCTCTTTGAAGTAAACTTTTTAGAAAGCGAGTGATATGAGATCTCCAACTTCAGACAAAAAAACCTATCGGATTAAACCGTGAAAAAATCGAATCAAATTGTTTGCCGTAGACCAGTAAAGCATTGTTCGAATTAGAATGTTACTTGCAAATAGTGCCGTCGCCAGAGCAAACAAAGTGAGGGGGCACTGGCCGAATGCAATGGGGCACTAAAACAGACTGAACTTTTGCAGATTAACCCTGATCTTGCACGGCTGCAAATTAAACGCAGTTTCAAAATTTTGTATTCAAGTCTACAAAAGAGACTCAATACTTGTATTACGCCTTTCTTAGCTTTTTTCGTTTCCGGCCTATATAATCACTTGAAAAATCTATCTGCAGCAGTGACTGCGATCTAAAAAAACCTTGAATGTGCTCTAAAAAAACAAAAACAGCGGGTCTTTAAAAATGAACTAAACGGTTTTGTAGGTCTAGATCTCTATTCCGGACACACACTTGAACAGGCGTGAAGCCGAGATTTTGCTAGATGGGGGGGAAGGGGCTTAAACCAAAAGTTAAAGTTTTTTCTTTTGAAAAGTGCTTCAAAGTGGTGTAACTCAACCATGTCACAGACGTGGTCCAAGAGCGAAGCTCTTAGACTCTGGGCAATTTTTTTGATTTTTCGTGAAAAAAATAGCTATTTCAACGCTATTTGAATGACATTTTGCACGTTTTTGAAGCCATTTAAAAAAATTAAATTGCTGAAATTTTGAAAGCCAGTTGAAAAATTAAATTGCCCAGCCCATTTAGCCCCTACTTTACTTATACATATCAAGTCCAATAGACGTTTAAACGCTTACATTTAAAAATTGAATTTTCTAAATGACTTGGCTAGGGGGGGAGGCTGAAGCTTCCTTAGCTCTCCCAGTTACATCACTACATACGGAAACGCTTAGCGGCCTGATGTGCATCCCGACCAATGGTTTGAGAAGCATTGATAGCAAGGCTCTTTTGCCCCCCCGTAGCGACGGCACTGCTTGCTTGAAGATTGTACCCTGACTAACGCATTTGCCTTAAATTCCATCATTTTTAATCAAAAATTTGTTGTGTGATTAACCACATTATATAGTGATAACTGATTAAGCCCATGGTCTCCACCGAATTGCTTGAAATCTAAATTTAGAGTTAGCTTTACTTGAATGAAGATTGAAGAAAAAATCAATGGGGGTAGATATCTAAATCTAGGCTAATAGTATTAAATTGGCGTTGACTCCATCCTTCTCGACCCAGCCGTTTCAAAGATATTCTACTTGAAACACGACGTAGGAGTCTTCTTAATTATAATTTTATTGGCAAACCTGACGTTTCAATGCAGCAGCTAATCCCCAGTAACCTATACCAATCTAGATTTAGGTTAAAAAGCTGCTGTGGCTGAGCCTAAATTGCGGTGTTTCCTTAGAATAAAACTGAAATGGCGTCGCCGATGATATGAACGTCAGTGTTGCCAATAAAAATTATGATTAGAGATGCCTCTTCATCGCGTTTGAAGTCGAATTTCTCTGGAACGGCAAGGTCAAGAAAAATTGAGTCAACGTCAACCTTATCTCATACGATCATGATTTAACTTTACAAAGTATATATAGAACCCGCTCATGATTTTGCTTGAAGTCCTAGTATAAATGCTGATATAAAGTTTAAAGAATGCTACTTTAACAATGACATTTGTGAGAGACCCTAAATTTAGTTTACGCCACTAATTAAGTTCGCCAAAAATCTATGCACACAGGCTTTAGAATTAGAATGATATGAGATCTCCAACTTCAGACAAAAAACCTCTCGAATTAAACCGTGAGAAAATCAAATTTGATTGCTCGCAGTAAATCAATAAAGCATTTTCCAAATTAGAAATATTATTTGCTACCGTTGCCTGAACACGGAGTTTTATAACCTGACTAATTTGTTTGTCCCAAATTCTATTCTTTTAAATCAAAAATTTGTTGTGTGATTAACTAATTTAAGCCTATGATCTTTACCGAATTGCTTGAGATCTAATTTAGAGCTAGCTTTACTCAAGAAAAGTTAGTGCAATGTTGATACAAAATTTAAGGAAATGTACTTTAACAAGGATTTTTGTAAGTGATCCTAAATATGGTTTGCACCCACTAATTAAATTTGCTAAGAATCTGTAAACGATGGCTGGAGTTAGAGCCTTTGAAAGGAGAGCCGTAAAGGTGTGGTCATAAGTGAGTCTGTGTGAAGCACGTGTTTTGAAATACCACCTGGTACGTGAGGAGTTCTAATCTTGCTTCGCGATTGGTGCAATGTGAAGAGGAACAAAAGCAAACTCAAAACTCGGCATCTAAACGAAGAATGGAATTAACCGCATTCGTGCCGATCACTTTTGTCATCGTTAATTGTCCATTGAAAAATTAGAAGTAGTCTTCCGCGATTTTAAAGTAATTTTAGAATTATTTCACGTGGATGGACAGAATATAAATCGCCAACCTAGCTGAGATAACTTAGTTTCCTGGATCAGTCGATGGTAACCACTCATGGAGTGAGCAGCGAAGGAAATTTGATGAAAACTTAATGCAAGTTTTAGCTTTAAAAGTAATAAAATTTTGACTAAAAACCAGAAGAGTTAAATCATCAAACTTTAAAAATTTTTCTCAAAATACGGTAGTACCAAAGGGCATTAATAATAATTGTATTGCTGTACAGTTTCGGAATTAGGATTCTGTCAAGCAATGTTTGAACTTTCAATACCCTATGTCTTAGCAAATTTAATATTTTTCATTATTGTTCTGGTTAGCCTATTTCAAGTACCTTCTATTAAATCCAAATAAAGTTGCCTATTTCAAAACATAGATTATTTCCAACTTTAGTCGTTATACCTAAGTACTCGTACATTCATTAAAACTAAAACAATGAAGTTTATCACTTTGTTTTCTCTTCTTTTTGTTTCCATCGCTTTTGGTCATGAAGTCACAGTTGACGAAACAGAGGGCAGCGGTGAAACACGTAAGTCAAGTTTTCACATTTTTTCAACAATCATCTTTTACAGCATTTTTTAATTCAGATATAATGAGAAATAAAAAATATCCTTTTCAGCAATTTTTGATTTTAAAAATTTTGTGTTAGTTGCAGCTATGGAAAGCAATTATTTTGATTGAAATTTCCAATAAACCTATTCTTGCTCAATGCAGTCGCAAAATGACTTACTGCATTTTCCGAATTGTTCAGTAGTTTGCCAAAAACAAAAAAGCGCGAAAAGATTGATTTCTCTTTAACTTAATTACTCTTTTTGGAGTAAACGCTGGGGTTAATCTTCTTTGAGTTCGGACTGAGGTTAGGGCTAAAATTTGCTTAAGAGCTATATTAAAGCTTATAAATAATTTTATAGGCAGAGGCTGCAGTTACGTTACGTAAGAATAAGAAAATCGCTATTCTAGTCCTAGCCCCTACTCTAAACCTAACTTAAACTCTAATTTTAGTTTTAACCCTAACGTTAATCCTGACCCAAATTCAAAATCTAACCCAAACCCTATCGATAATTTAAAAAATAAAAAAGAGTAAATGAGCAAAAAGCGCGTACTCTTTGCTCTCTTATTCTCGTTATGACTGTTCCGTAACGTAACTCTAGCCAATTCCAATTTTTTATTCTTTGTCAGGTAATCAGTACAGTTGTAAATGCTTCGATATAACTCAAAATCAGCTGCAAAATGTGAAATAATTTATATTGAAGACCGTAGAGTGTTTTTGAAATATTTTTGTTTTGGTTTTAGATTGCCATTATGGAGGATTAGTTAGTGGACGCGATGTTTCCTTTCCCGTTTCCTGCAACTTGAATAACGGGGTAAGTTATATTATGGCAAAAGCAGGTTCTCCCAAGCCAAATTTGTACTGAATAATTGCGCTAAATTTTGTCGCTGGAAAATTAAGCTTTTTACTGTTTTCAAAAAAGTATGAGGACTGTTTTTTAAAAGAAGTTCAAAACAAAGTTTGCATTTTTTTAAACCACACAACCAGTACGGGCAAATTTTGATTGAAACTGACAGCCTTTAATCTTTGCAAATATTATGCACCAATGGTTCCGATTTTGTTCTTGATTTGTAGCCAATATTTAGTAAAGTTTGCCCAAAACAACATCATAACTGCCATATAATATCTTCAGTAAATGTCTATTATAAGGTAAGAAGCCTCCATTCGACCACATGGAATTTGAGAAAATGTAACCACCAACGCTTGCAGTTCCGTATTGCTACGTTTTTAAAAAATCTCATTTTTCAGTGATCTTTTTTTGGCATTATTTCGGAGATTGATTTTTACCCAGAGAATCAAGAGTTTTTTTTCTAAAATCGACTCTGCATTTGCAGTACTTTTATTCTTTCAATTTATTTGTTATTTATTGGATAGAATAATCTAATTTATTCGAATTTGTGTTTTAGTTTTGGCAGTATTGCAGCACTTAATTCATTTCAAAATATTTGATTTTTGTTTTAGCACGCCTGCCAAACCGTGGTAAAACAGAGTGCTGACTTTTCTACAATTCATATCAGCCGAAACTGTGTCCCCGTTCAAGACTGCAAGACCGATTCGTTGGACAACACTCCCAAATGCAGCTTGACCGAAAGCGGAGTAAGTTTTTATTGCTGTTAAAACAAACATGATTCCTTTTATAGGGTTCATAGTTTTTCTCCTATATAGTGCTAGCGATTGCAGAAGTATTTCACAGCATTGGGTATAAGATGATGTCTTCATAGCGTGTGGAAATGCTGCAGCGTACTGGGTCAGTTTGCACTTGACAGGACGGCGCGGGTTCGTTATCAAAAGGTAGCTGATTCCCGCTGGCGCGCAACCAAAATTTGGCTAAAAGGGGGTGGGGGGCTTGAATTCAAATTTAAAATTTTCTTATGAAAATGTCTCGAATGATAAGGCTACTGAGCAAATTGATGCAACTCAGGCGTTGTTTCTTATGGGAATCTGGGGGCGAAGACTCCTGCCGCTGAGCGATTTTTGTGATTTTTCGAAAAATTAGCCGTTTTAAAGCCTTTCGGGTCAAATTTTGCCCGTTTCTAGCGCCATTACAAAGAACTAAATTGCTAAGATTTGAAAGCCAGTTGAAGAACTAATTTGCTTAACCCCTTCAGCTCCCTTCATTAACAGGTCAATTCAAAACTACAAAACACGTTCAAACCTTGCATTTTCGGGTAAAATTTTCTATTGACGTGGCTAAGGAGGCGGAAAGGGGGACTGAAACCCCTTCAGACCCCCTGGTTTGCGTCACTGGATTCCCGTTTAATTTCCCAACTGGCAATACGTTGCTTGTGCATGGGAAACCACTTAAAGAATATTTTCTTTGTGTTGCATTTGAATGCAAAATATTACATCAACAATTCAATATGTTTTTACTGAGTCAAGTCAAGCGAATTTTGTAGATAGGGGGTAAAGTTTTAGCAAAAAAATTTGCATGTCACGTTTTATTTTCAGATTCACAAATGCCATTTCTGCTGCACTACGGACCTTTGCAATGAAACTGTTGAGATTCCAGATCATTCCAGCGAACACCACGATCACGATCGCGCGTAGAAGGAATGCTTTGTAGATTTTTGATCGCAAATATGTGTGTCAACAGCACAAAACTTTAACGCTGAATTTACGATTAAATTTGCGACCATTTTGAAATTATGTTTTTGAAATAAACCAATTGTTATTTCAAGTATTCGCATTGATTAATTTTACTCTGAATTCCATGCACAAGGTTTAAGGCAATACAGTGCCAACAAGACAAGACTATTAAACGGGCATTTGTGTTAAGTTTTTTTACCGTCAAATCTTTCTACGGCTTGCCGTTTTCAAGATATTGCAGTTCAATTTTTCTCTTACTTCAGTGTTGCCATTTTGTCAGTATTGTGACAGAAAACTGACTTTTGGAAAGTTATTGGCATAAATTTACTTAAAAGTAGCTAATGTACAATTTTGACTCTTTGCTTTCTTTTGACAACAACACAGCCGAAAGCACTTCTTGAGAGTAACAAACATGCAATAACTTTTTCGAAATTTTGTTTGTAATTTCTTATAAAAAGCCTTTCTGTAAGGGGAAATCTAGATTGTCATATTTTGGAAAAAGAAAGTTGTAGAAAGCTCAAATTTGGTGAAGTTAGTCTTCAGATCTGTCAAAGAGTTTTGAAAAAAAAACGAGTAAAAAAGTTTTCGATTTGAATGCTTTTTTAAAGTCGGTCTCTTAAAATCTTTGGGGTTGTTCCAAGTTGCAGTCATTCCGGAAATTATATTTTACATAGCATAAAATCCGATAATAAGTTTGTAAAATGCTGATATCTTTACTCAAAACATATTTTAGATTATACAATTGATAATAAGACTAGAAAGCGATTGCCAGAATAGAACTAATAACAATTTATTTGATGCGTTTCTTAGAATAATATAATTATACCACAATCTATACACTAGACTCCAACACCTTGAGACAAAAGCTGACAACTCTATACAGACAGTTGCAACAGTTGATAGGATTAGGACAACACAATAAGATATTATCTTTGAGGTATAATCATTGTTTTGAAATTATAGAGGTTAAGACAAAGAGTTTTATCATCAACAATTTCGATTTAGCTTCGGGTTTATTGGTGAATTTACACAATGGCTTTACACAATCATTAATCTTGAATTATAATATTAAGAAATATGGTAGACTTTGCCATGCAAAATACTTTTAAAGCAATTACTGGCGGTATAATAAGTAGGCTATTTAACAGCAATTTTTTATCAAATTAATGTTTAATATTGACGCAATAGTTATTCAATTAGGCTAGTCCGCAGTGTTCACTAGCATGATTATACATTAAATGCCAGAGGTGGAGTCCTCGAGAACACATTTTGAAGTCCTTGGCCTCGAAGCCTCCAGTCCTTGGCCTCGAAGCCTTAGGTCCTCGAAAATTGCCCTGTAGTCGGCTCGAGGACAGCACTATTTTTTGAACCGTTGAAATTTTGTTGGAAAACGCCAGAAATCTCGCGGAAAATTTGCAAATACCTTTTTTGTTTTCAGCAATTGGAGCATAGGCTTAGCCAAGCGGGCCTCCCCCAATTGAACTTTAACCAATGACAAAAATGTGACAAAAAGGCCTATTGTTTCTTCAGTTTCAGTTTCTTTTTAGCGTTTTTCACTTACACAAGTAGCGAACAACAATATTGAATACCAGGGGCTCTGGTACCCCTCAAATCAATTTTTGCCAGCCAATTTAAACGTAAACCTGGAAGAAATGGAAAGTTTTTGTTCTAAAAGTTGCTATCTCACGATCACATCTAGCCTTTTTATGAACGTAATGCATAACCAAGGCCGGATTTACCACATTATGGCGCAGTACCAGCTAAGGGCCCTGTGCTCAAACCTTAAGACTTTTTATGGTCTTCACCTACATTTGGCAGGAAGATGTTGCGAAAATTTCCAAAGTTCCAGGGGCCCAGTGCGATGTAAATCCGGCCCGGCAATAACATGGTTAGTAAGCGTAACCATCTACTGTACTATTTTTCAATAACAGTTCATTAATTTACCTCCACCCAGGCCTTGCGAGAGGGGGTACATCGTACCCGGGCCCGGGCCTAGGGGGACCTGGGCTCAAGGGGCCTGGAAGTGTTCAGGTTTCCGCGTTAAGTTTTGGTATCGCACCATAACACCGAAATCAAACTTGCCTACAGCAAAAATATTAGTCAGCCTATTCAGCACTGGTGATTGGTCGCTATTTTTGCTACACAGCCTTTAGGGCATCCAATAGTGGACGATTTGATTAAGAAAAGAGGAAAATGCATCAAAAGCCATACACTTGCACCGAAATTAACGTTTTGTTACATTTCTCTGACTTGAAAGCCGAAATTCTACGGTATAACAATGTACGGGGGCCCACATTTCCAGAGATCCAAAGGCATTTCAACCTCAGAGAGTGAAGTCAAAATTGACATACTATACTACTATCATTAAGTAACTCACTCTATCTGTATGAGATTATTAGGTATTTGGGTTTGTGAAGTCTATGATTGCAGATGACTTCTTAAAACTTTTATCAGTAAAATATTTGGATTTGCAGTATTAAAGTCATTATATTGTATAATATTGTATGTGTGTCATCATCCCCCCTTCACGTATTTTCTTTCATCTATATAGCACGTTTTCTGCTTCTCAATTTAAGCAAGTTTGGTGCTGAGATGTAGATCAAATGCTGTATTTTATAGTATCATAGATGAATTTTATAGATATTTTATAGTATTTTATAGATCAAATGCTGTATTCCTATAGAAACATAAAAAGTGCAAAAGCTTCCGGGGCTCTGCCCGGACCCCGCTGGGAGAGCTCACAGCTCTTCCCCAAACCCCCTAGCTAGATTTAAATCAATTTTATTTTTAATTGAGTTTTTCATAGGTCCTACCTGTGTACAAATATCATTATCCCCTCACTTTTAAATAAAGATCTACACCCATCCGACAAAAACGATTTAACGGCGTGGGCCCCGATAAGGCTTGGGAGGCCCAATAACAATTGAGGGCCCGGTATCAACCTTCGTACCCCCTGGAAATTTTTCTCTTTGAGGCTCTGCCTCCACCTCGCCGGTTTTTACGCACAAAATACTTTTAAAAAAAATTAGCCATGGAAAATGCAGATTGAGCAAATCGTTGAACTTCAATTGAATGGGCCTTGGCCCCCTGGCCTAACATGCACTACTATAACTGGTTATTTTTATGACAAAACAAAAATCGATAAGGAAAATCTTCGAGTGGGTTTTTATTTACTGCTAAAATGTTACACGAGACAATGCACCTTACTTCCCCCTACCTGGACCAAATCATTTACAATTAAACTTTAACACCAAAATGCAACATGTTAAACGTGTTTTGGACTTAAATTGCTACTAGAAGGAAGATTAAACAATTTAAGTTTTTTAATTGGCTTTCAAATGTCAAAAATCCAGTGCTTTTAAATGGCTCTAAACATGTGCGAAATGTAATTCAATGGCATTAATATAGCTTTTGTTCCAAAAACTTACAAAAAATCGTTCAGCAACTGGGGGCTCGTCCCCAGACCCCCGCTGGGAGCCTCGCCCCCAGACCCCTGTCTGTGATACGTTTGAGTAACACTGGCCTTCTCAAAACGTCTTCAAAGTTACATATTTGCACTTTTCAACTATATTAGTTTAAGCCCTCTCCCTTCGCAAAATCCTGGTCAAGTGCCAACAGGCAAATTATTGTTGACGTCATTGCACGTGATTTGTGGTTTAGGTCTCCCCAATCAAAAATTCTGGCTACGCCTATAAATTGGAGTTTGCCTGAAAAACTTTTTTGAACACCTTTTTTTTTGAGAACACTTGCGGCTGTGTACTTGGTCCTTGGCCTTGGCCTCGAGCATTCCTGTCCTTGGCCTCGAGAGTGTCTGTCCTCGGAAAGGCTGTCCTTGGCCTCGGATTTTTTGTGTGTCCTTGGCCTTGGCCTCGAGCCTTGTGTCCTCGACTCCACCTCTGTTAAATGCAATGTTAAAGCAGTTCATCTTTTATTTGCCAGTGAATTGCCATGACCAAGGGACAGCAAAAATGCGCAAGATCACATCTCTCGGTGATATTGAAGATCAAGATCAGATCATCCAAAAAGAGTGATCTTGAAGATCAAAGAACTGATCACCCAAACACTGTGATCTTGAAGATCAAGATCTTGTTCTTGAAGGTCAAGATCACTGTACTTTTAGTACTCGCAGAGGGTATTCTTTCACTTCCCAGAAAAACATTTCACTAAAAAACACTTTCCAGAAAAACATTTTCCTGAACGTACACTTTCCAGAATGTACATTTGGCCGAATGGACGTTTCCCCCGAAAACCTATTTCCAGAATGGACACTTTCCAGAGTGTACAATTGGCCGAATAGGCATTTTCCCGAAAAACATTTTCCAGAATAAAATTATACTTCCTCGGAAATCATTTTTGAGGAAATATATTTTGAGAAAAAGTAATAAAAATAATCATTTTTTTTTTATTTTCAGTAACCAATATTGACTTTTGATTACCCGTAAATCGTACGTAGTGCATTACTCTAACAGTTTTCCGATTAAACAAGAGTTTTATTCCAAATCGGTCAATTTATCTACAATCATCTGCGTGATTCAAACGTGGTAGGCATTGAAATTAAAAATCGATGAAAGCATGTTATCTTGTACTTGACGGCGATTATTCTAGTTCGGCATTTCGCCGGCAAATTATCAGCATCTTTTTTAATTCTTCAACGAAGCCACTGGATTACGATAAGTCGCATTAGGGCAGGATTTGGAGGTTTCAACTAGCATTTACATTGCTGGAGACATCTCAGCCATTCTTTATTGGTAGCAAGAAGATCAAATCGTTTCCCATATCATTGTTTGTCGACAAAATCCGGCCCAAGGTGAAAAAAAGACTGATCTATCTTGATGATTATTGTATTAAGGTAAAGATGGCTACATGGATTTTATAAACAATAGGCACAGTCAAACAAAAGATGCTCTTATCATGTTTATTAAGGAATAAGATTATTTTGTCTCAGGTTTAAATATTTTTGCAACAGGGGCGGCTCGTAGTGGAAGCTAACAAAGCTGCAGCATACCCTGCATCGTCTGTTCGTTTATCCTTTTTATTAATATTTTTATTTTTATTTTGGAGGTTTTTAGCTGTGGCGACCAGTAAATAATTAATCACCTTTACCCCCCCCCCTCTATCCTGCTCGACCGCAAAAATTAGAAAATTATTGCATTTTTAAAGTTATTTTAATATAAAAAATCTTTTGAAAACTCTTGAGAAAAGCTGATCACTTTGCAGCTTTTATAACGCATTTTAAATTGTACGCGGCGACGTCACAGATGGTCTTTCTTCACTCTTTGTTGCGAAAAATAGACAAAAATAAGCTGCGGCTCGCGTAGCTTTTTGGCTTGTTAAGAAATTTAAAAATGTGTTTCTGGATAGCAAGCATTGAACTATTGAATATACAGAGCTGGGCACCCGCTACTTGAAAAGTAGCGCCGCTGCCGCTATTCGGCAAAAAAAGCTGCAGCACTGCCGCTTATCGCTACCTAAATACAAAAGTAGCGCCGCTGCCGCTACTTGCATACAAAACAGCGGCCACTGCCGCTACTTTAGAAAAATATTTAACAAAAAGAACAATGGCATTTACTGTAAATACGGCACCCAATAGTGAAATTTCAACTTTATTTGCAAAACTTACAATTCAAGCTTTTAAGCTATTGGTACAGGTTACAATCGGCACTAGCAGGCTTAAACGGTAAACAAGTAAGCAAATCGCAATTCAGTTGGTTGTTGGCATTCTCCTTCCAAAAAAATAAACAGCATTTCAAAACGCTGGTTGGTCAAACCAGCGCTTTAGAAACTTCTTTAAGAAGTTACCCTTGGAAGTAACACTTGAAAGTTAAATTCCTTGTCGCATTTTCTACAGAAATAAAAGGCAATAAGAAATAGTTTAAATCACTTAAATAAGGTAAGGTTTTAACATGATGGCATACAGTATTCAACTTCGGTACACTTCTGTCCCGGTTCTTATAGCTCTGAAGTAGTCAATGTTTTTATCACGCGCTCGGCCATCAATCACTAAAATACTTCCTCTTTTAGGGATAGGACGGGAAAATTTATCAATCGACCGAGTTACAAACATTTGTGGGAATTTTGTAGAAATGGTAGGTGATTAACATCCTTGCGGTGATTTCACCCAACTTTAATAAAAAAGAAGATCTAGCAGTTTAGAACTGGTGTTTATGAACTCGGAGGAGATACGTACGCAGTAATGACATATTCTATAGCGCGGGCAACTTGCTAGTCGCTGCTATATAGATACGAGTTAAGTAAATGATTCACAATGCCATTTACAATACACGTATTTTTTCGACGAGTATAACTCCATAACTAAACTATCTTTCAAACTTATTTATTACATGGTTCGATTTATTAGTTCAGTTCTCAGCGCATTATAAAGATAATTCTCAGTATTACGGTTCACAGTTGCAGCAAAATTTATTTTGTTATGCAATATGCATTGATATATTTACTGTCCATCTTGCAGTGCACGAGCTATACTGCTGTGGTCTGTGACCAGATAGCCAACAAATCATTTGTCCTACTTAATGCCGGCATTTTGGGAAATTATTGCGAAAAACCGCTTTGCGATCTGCAAGGCAGGCCCGGCGCCAAAATAGCGTGATTGGGGGGGCATAAGCGAATTTTTGAAAGGGCACAAAAACTTTAATACTTCGAATCCGAAAGTGTAAACCAAAAAACAAAGGTCTTTATCGCAAAATTCCACGAAATCTAGGGTAAAGAACAAAAAAAAGGTTTTCATCTCGATATCTGTGCGGATTTTCACGAATTTTGGAGTGAAGGCAAAAAAGCTCATCATCTCAAATATTGGGTGAATTTCCACAAATTCCGGGGTGAAACCACAAAAATGGTCTTTATTACAAAATCTGCGAAAAAAACAATTCTTGCTCACGAATTCTGGGTGATAACCAGTATCTTGAGAGTCTGAGGCCTCAAACTGCACTCAAGTGGCACCGAGCCTGTTACTTTCTTTGGGGCACAATCCTCGCTTGGGGGGCGCAATTCTCGTTTGGGGGGCACAAGCAGTGATTTGGAGGGCACTGCCCTGGAATGCCTTCCTAGGCCCCGGGGTTGCTGCAAGTTTACAGCAATCTATCAAACTGTAACTAAAGCATTTTTGTTGGATACTACTCGAAATCGGTTTTAGTAAAGAAATGAGATTTATTTGAGGTAATAAAGAGGTGCCTCAAACTTTTTTCTACAATTTCCTTTATTTGCGAAAATACAATTTAACTCGTTTAACTCCGTACCATTGTCAACCCTGCATTCGCAATTTTGTGACATTACAAAACGCATAATTTTGCTAAAATTTTTGCAAACTAAGATACGCGATTACCAACTAGTAGCATTGAGTAGCCTAGCTATCACCAAATCTGAAAACTTGGCTATTGTCACTGGAACCTGTAAATCTAGGCTACCAATACTGATCTACAGTACGCCTTTTGTGATGTCACAAAATTGCGAAAAGCAGGGTTGCCAAAAGTACGGAGTCAAACGAGTTAAATTGTATTTTCTCGTATAAGAGGAATTCGGAAATGTGGAAAAAGGTTTGGGGCACCTCTTTATTACCACAAGTAGTTCTTACTGCTTCTATAAAACCGAGTTCAAACAGTATCTCTCGACAATAGCGAAGAACACCTGTATCAAAATCACCTGTCTAGTGTGTATGTGCACTCTGCGCGAGTAAGAAGGAGTTGTCAAAAACCGACTGTCAAGTAGCATTAGTACTTCCAACTTGCTTTCATAAAGAAATGATTGGTCTTGTTGGAACGACCGACGCTCGCATCGCGTGTTCCTGTGTTTTTACTCGGCCATTTTCCAACTAACGAGTGCGAAGTTTCAGACTTTTGCTTATAACTCAAAAACGGTTTGGTCTAGCTACATGAAATTTTGACAGTAGTTTGAGATTAATGACTTGTATGTTTGCTCCAAATTTGGAGGCAATAGGTCTCGCGACTTTGGTTTTAGAACCTGAAAACAGTTTTGCAAGTTTGGCGTAAAAGCGGTCTCACTCAAAAACGGCTTAGTACGGCAAAAAATATTTCATATGATTGTATGTCTTAAAATACCCTTTTATCCCAACCAACCCACTTTTGGACGCAAAGAGGTTTATTTCTTTTTTTTTCCTTTTTTATCTTTTTTTTTCTTCCTAATTTTTGTACGCTCTTCTTCTCCTAAATGACAAAATCAGAGTTGTAAGTCGGGCCGGGCTATTCGGGTCGGGCTCGGGTTCGGGCCTAAAGTTGACAAAAATTTCGGGCTTGAGATGTAATTTTTTGTCTTAGGTGCACAAAAATACAATCAAAATAAATTGGCAACATTGTTAAATTTTTCAGACGTAACTTAACTTTCGTTTTTTTTCGGGCATGATTTGGGCTAAAAATTAGCTGTCGGGTTCGGACCGGGTTCGGGCCTGAACTAGTCGGTCCGTTTATAACTCTGGACAAAACATCGAAATCTAATTTTTGTGTAAAGTTAGTTGTTGAGCTGCAAACGCAATTTTTGCTCCCGAAATTTTTTGGGGCAACTCTTCAGGGAACCCCTCCAAAATAGGGCCCCAAAAAATCAATTTTTTGAAGGGCTCAACTTAGAGTGCCAGTCTGTTTTGATATCAGCAGATATTTAACAGATAAATATTTTGACATAGTTTGGGGGTGCCACCCTCCTTTGGGGACCCCCAAATAGACCCCCCAAAATCAACTTTTTGAACGGCTCAACTTAGGGTGCCAGTCTGTTTTGATATCAGCAGATATTTAACAGACAAATATTTTGACATAGTTTGGAGGTGCCAGCCCCCGGGGACTCCCCCGAATGGACCCTCAAAAATCCATTTTTTGAACGGCCCAAGCTAGGGTGCCAGTGTTTTATGATACCAGAAGATATTTAACAGACCAATATTTTGACTCTACTTTTCTGGAGGTTCCATAATCTGGTATTTTTGAATAATTGCTGATTTTACGGTAGACAAAAAGTACTTTTGAGCGTCACAGCATTAGCTATGCGTCGGTTGTTCACTGGGTTTGCTGGCAAACTCCTATCTAGTTCTATGTGGAGTTTTATTTGCTGGCAATTCTCCCAAAATGATGACAACTCATAAACTTTACCAACGCATTGATTACACAGGCCAACAAAACAAAACTTTTTTCAAAAGGCACAACATGTTACAGCCTTTTTAGGATGATTTGGGGATGCTGAAAGCAAAAATGATGTCAGTTTTGCCAAATTGGCTCGAGTTTTTGAGCTTTTTTATGATTTGCGACGTTATTTTCCCTAAAAAAATATGTTTTTGCCACTAGAGAGTGCTGTATAGCCGACATGCTTCAGTGAGTGATTTTCAAAAATGCCACTTTTCATTCTGCATCAGTTAAAAAAAAAATTTGGTGTAATAAAGTGATTGGGGCAGGAATAATTAGCATTTTTATGATTTTTGGGGCGAAATTCCGCCACCCAGTGGTGAAAACATAATTTGCATTATCTCAAGAAATATGTGACCGATTTGAACAAAATTTGTGTCCATTTCTATGTTTTCGTGGGTGAGAAATTTGTTTCCGCTCTCAGTTTGATAGATTTTTGAGACCAGCGGGCGTTAATTGCACTTTTATGCCATTTGAAGCTACTTGACAAGCTCAATCATGATGCCTACAACTATATGTTGTTTTGCAGCATCATGAGAGTGGTTACATTATCTACTGAAAAAGCAAACAGTGATGCTAGTAAGGAATGAAACTTTATGGTAGAATTTTAGAAATATAATGGAGAATAGGTAAGCGTACTGCAGTCAATTGGACAAGCAGGTTAACGAGCACTTTTTCTTTACAGCATAACTTATCTTAAATATTTTTAATAAGAGAACAGATCTATTTTGGCATAAAGTTAGAGGACCAAGACAAGTCTTGGGCACCTCATAAAGTCTGCAAGCAATGTACAGAAACGCTGCGCCATTGGACCCAAGGTAAAGCTACTTCCATGTGGTTTAGGGTTCCTATGGTATGGCAGGAACCCAAAAATACCACGAAGATTGTTATTTTGAATGGTAGATATGACTGGATGAAATCAGCGCAAGAAGAAAGATTGCTACTATCCAGATATAGAGTCTGCACGACGACCGGTACCACATTGCACTAAAGTTCCAGTTTTGTCTTTTTACGTTCTTACCTGATCTCACTGCAGATGAAACACTGCTGGAAGCAATGGCAGATAGTAATATAGTATTAAAAAAGATAGTAATAGTAATAAAAAAAAGATAGTAACAGCAGCTGTAGTAACTATAGCTCTACCAGCATGGCTGCTGAAGCATCTTCACTAAGCACAAACCCTAAACCTTTTAATCAAGGCCAACTAAATGACCTGGTGCGGGATCTTAATCTTTCCAAAGAGTCGTCTGAACTTTTAGCATCTCGTCTTGATGAACATGATGTACTGGATTCGGAGACTAAAATTAGTTTCTATCGCAACAGGAATGATCTTCTGCTTCGTTTTTTTTCTATGGAAGATAACTTTGTATTTTGTACCAACATCCCAAGTCTTCTTGCAGAAATGGGTCTCTCAAAATACAATTCAGATGAATGGAGATTGTTCATTGACAGCTTCAAACGCAATTTAAAATGTGTGTTACTTCATAAAGGTAACAAGTTTGCATTCGTTCCGATCGGACACTCAGTGGTTGTCAAAGAAAACTATCTGAATGTGAAGATGGTTTTGAACAAATTAGGCTACAGTGAGCATAACTGGGCCATATGTGTGGACTTTAAGAGGGTTAATTTTTTTGGTGGGACAGCAAGGAGGGTACACCAAGTATCTTTTTGTTCTCTGTTACTGGGACAGTCGAGCAAGTACTCAGTATTGGGTAAAGAAGAATTGGCCGGCGCGAGAAGATCTTGCTGTGGGTGATAAAAATATTACAAATGAGCCGCTAGTTAGTCGGGACCGCATTATCTTACCTCCACTGCATATAAAGCTGGGTCTGATGAAACAATTTGTGAAGGCTCGGAATAAACATGGTGATTGCTTTAATTATATTGTCAAAAAGTTTCCTGGTCTCAGCATGGAAAAAAAATGGCTGGAATTTTTGATGGACCACAAATTCGCAAATTGATGTAAGACCAAGCCTTCACTTCTCACATGACGGCAGTTGAAAGTGCTGCCTGGTGCTCGCATGTCTCAGTGGTAGAGAGTTTCTAGGTAACACAAATGCAAGCAACTACCGGCATCTTTTGGATCTGATGCTCAGAAACTTTCAAGCTCTTGGTTCAAGGATGAGCTTAAAATTTCATTATCTATTTAACTAGATTTAAGGCCTATGCTCAGTAGTGTTATTTGTCTACAAACATACAATCACAATCTTGTTGTTTTATTTGTAGCAGAGGCCATGTTGTGCAAGTGATGGACAATACTGTTTGTTGTATATTCTGTATTATATTGTTGTATATGCGTGTATGACCAAGCCTTCACTTCTCACATAATATCAGTTGAAAGGGCTGCCTGGTGCTCGTATGTATCAGTGGCACAAGAGTTTCTAAGTAGTACTTTTGTACTTTTCCAATAGACAATGTAACCACTCTCATGATGCTGCAAAACAACATATGGCTGTAGGCATTATCATTGAGCTTGTCAAGTAGCTTCAAATGGCATAAAAGTGCAATTAACGCCCGCTGGTCTCAAAAATCTATCAAACTGAGAGCGGAAACAAATTTCTCACCCACGAAAACATAGAAATGGACACAAATTTTGTTCAAATCGGTCACATATTTCTTGAGATAATGCAAATTATGTTTTCACCACTGGGTGGCGGAATTTCGCCCCAAAAATCATAAAAATGCTAATTATTCCTGCCCCAATCACTTTATTACACCAAATTTTTTTTTAACTGATGCAGAATGAAAAGTGGCATTTTTGAAAATCACTCACTGAAGCATGTCGGCTATACAGCGCTCTCCAGTGGCAAAAGCAAAATTTTTAGGGAAAAAAACACCTAAAATCATAAAAAAGCTCAAAAACTCGAGCCAATTTGGCAAAACTGACTTCATTTTTGGGTTTAGCGCTTCCAAAGTATCCCTAATCCGCTTTTACCTTACATGCCTAAATTTTTCTGTTGGCCAGTATTATTATTATTATTGTATGTTAATTTACGCACAGAGTTTAATTTGGGCCGCTACCAGACCACATTATTTGTTGAATTTTGTTCAGAAAAAATAGGACCACGTACGATAAAACTCGCCTTTATTTTATATGTATCATATTTATCGGTAAATAAGAGTGAGATCAGTAAAATTAGCAAAGTCATATTGGAGCAGTTAAACAGTAACATTCTCAATGCTACTGGATATCAGCAATGGAGAAGCACCAAAAGCGTCATTAAATGGTTTAATTCCATTCCTAACAAAAATACGTGCCACTTTTTGAAATTCGATGAGGTAGAGTTTTACCCCTCCATCGGTAAAAATCTAATAAACCAGGCATTAAATTTTGCTAAAACTTTCCAAGCAATCGCGCCGGAGCAAATTAAAATTATTCAGCACTGTCGAAAATCTCTTCTTTTGGATGACAGCTCTGGTTGGGTTAAACGCTAGAATGAGATGTTTGACGTCACAATGGGATTATATGGCGGAGCAGAATTATGTGAATTAGTCGGATTGTTCGTGTTGGATAAGCTATCTAACATCTTTGAGAAAAATTTAGTCGGCTTATGCAGAGATGATGGCGTGGCTGTGCTCCGTAATTGTACTGCAAGAACTGCAGATAGAATCAAGAAGTCGGTAGAGAGTATTTTCAAGAGCTATGGCTTAAAAATAACAGCGGAAGCGGGTTTACACCAAGTTGACTTCTTGGACATAACTATAAATTTCAGAAAAGAAAAGTTTTGGCCATATAGAAAACCCAACGGCTCTCTGTTTTACATAAATGCTGAATCAAACCACCTGTGCAGCATTATAAAACAGCTCCCCAAAATGATCGAAACCAGGGTATCCAATATTTCGTTTAATAGCGAAGGATTTGAAAAGGCCAAACCAGCTTTCCAAGATGCATTGTGAAAGAGCGGCCATACCACCTACTTATCCTACAAACCGACTCAGCTACAACGCAATCCAAAGAAGGGCAGATCGAGAAATGTTGTATGGTTTAATCCACCTTTTAGCTAGCACGTACGCACAAACATCGGCAAAGAGTTTTTGCGATTGATTAACAAACATTTCGGCAATCCCAGTCACAAGCTCCGAAAAATTTGCAGCAGAAACACCCTCGAAATAAACTATAGCTGCATGCCAAACATGAAAAGCATAAATCGAATCACAACAAAAGGATCATGGAAGAAAGCGTTACGACCGAGGAAAAACAATGCAATTGCCCCGACACGTCCAACTGTCCGATGAATGGGCGATGTAACGTATAGTCCATTGTATACACAGCAACAGTGACGCCGCAAGAACCCCCACCCCCTTCAACTGCTTCTGACATTTCCATGAAACAGGAGGCAAGCAATGTAACACCACAGCAGCTCTCACAAACTGCAGCTAATGCTACCAACACTACTGATCTCGGAAAAAGAAAGCTAACAAGAGCAAAATCATGAATTATATAGGAAGCTGTGAAACTACCTTTAAAGCCAGATTTAATAACCACACACACTTATTCCGAAACAGAAACAAATCAAATGCCACCGAATTGCCGAAATACTGTTGGAACTGCCTCATTCACAACAACAAACCGAACATCAAATGGAATATCTATACATCGGCGCGTTCCTACGAATGTATAGTAGCGGACGCTGCAATTTGTGCCTAGAAGAGAAAACCGCAATCTTTAAGTCAGATAAAGAAACAACCCTCAATAAGCGATCAGAAATCCTATCTAAATGTCGACATAAAAATAAATTCAAATTACGCAATTTCAAAGGGTCATAAACCCACCTTGCATTTTTGATTATATT
Organism: Trididemnum nubilum; assembly: GCA_963965965.1. Taxonomy (NCBI): domain Eukaryota; kingdom Metazoa; phylum Chordata; class Ascidiacea; order Aplousobranchia; family Didemnidae; genus Trididemnum; species Trididemnum nubilum. The sequence continues at coordinate 21,750,358 of OZ014475.1, read as the reverse complement.
TTATTGCATTGTCATTCATGTCTTTATTTTTCATTACTGCAACTGGCATTCATTGGTAGATTTTGTCCGTATTCTAATTTGGATTGATTTGCTTTGCTTTACTTATTCCATCCAACCGATTTCTTGTTTTTGTTCATTCCAGTGTGTATTATTACAGTATTTCGTTGTGATTCATGTCATACGAAAAACGCACCTTATTTTTCTACTCTGCCAAATTTTCATCTTTTATTACGTCACAAACATTATATAATCATTATATGTATACTAATTCCGTACTTATGCAGAAACAACCATCCAAAAACATTTCATAACATTTTATTGTACTGTAATTTCATTTTGGGTTTGTCAGCGTAGAGGTGGGACGTATGGCTGTGTGGGGAGAGCGAGCATCGTTTCCTTTTTCTTTTTTTGGGCGTGAGTACTCATTGTCGCCACATAGCCAATCCGTCAGGCGGTTGGTAATAAAGGTGGGTTGAGATGAAATAATGAATTGCTTCGTCGCTGGTAAGTACCATTTTATCTTTTCTAACCATTTGTTATTATTTTGTTTAAATCTACTCCCTGATGATCGCGGTAACTCGTGAAACAGGCCTGTAGGAAATAAATAAAATAACTTTTAGCCATAAGCGTGTTAATCGAACAGCTCTGGACCTTTTAGGAACATTGAGCACTCTTCTGGTTATGCCAGCTACACAAATTTGTTATAGTTATTATATATCATATTTATATATATGAAAACGACAAAGCGTCACAAAGGTAGCATTGTTTGTTCTACTAAACTAAAATAATAAGGTAACAAGAGCAGAGTGAAAAAAATCGTAAAGACTCCAAATGGTAACGTGTAAAAATTTAAATCGAAAAAAGTCATGGAAGGAGTTTGTTAGCAGTAGCTGCAGCAGCTGAAACTTTGCTTAAAAAACAGTGCTGAAAAGCTGCCGCTTGTTTGACTGAAAACACAGCACGCTGCCGCTACCGCCACCAAAAAAGCAAAGCCACTTTAACTAACGTATAAGTTGAGCGGACAGATTTGGCGCGAAAACAATGGAGACAAAAATGTGTCCAAAATTTCTCGCATCTCCTATCTTTTATAATGGAAAATGGCCGACAAGTGTTACAAAAACTTAAATTTCTCGAAACATACAGTAGCGTAGCCAGGGGGGAGGGTTATAGCCCCCACCATTGGCCTGACGACCAAAATGCAGAATAAAAAAATGCCACGTTTTTAGCACTTCTAAGACTCTCTTTTGCACTGGATTAACTAAAAAATGATTTAAAGCATAGTTTGAAACGTTTATTTGGGAGGGGGGCTAATAAACTGCCGACCAAAATGCAGAAAAGGGAAATTCCACGTTTTTAGCATTTCTAAGACAGCCTTTTGCACTGGATTAGACTATTTTGAAACGTTTAGTAAAGGTGAGGGGGGGGGCTAATAGACCGCCGACCAAAATGCAGAATAAGGAAAATACCACGTTTTTAGCATTTCTAAGACTGTCTTTTGCATTGGATTAGACTAAAAAATGATTTAAAGCATAGTTTGAAACGTTTATTTAGGGGGGGCTAATGAACTGCCGACCAAAATGCAAAATTAGGAAAATACCACGTTTTTAGCCAGTAGCGTAGCCAGGGGGGGTGGGGGGCAATAGCCCCCCCATTGACATGTCGACCAAAAAGCAGAATGGGAAAAACACTACATTTTTAGCACTTTGAGACTGTTTTATGCACTGGAGTGGACTAGATAGTGATTTAAAACATCTTTTGAATCATATGTTCTGGGGGAGGGGGGGGGGGCTAATTTGACAAAACTAAAACCAACAAATAAATAAAACCTTTGATAAATGGTAAGAAATAAGCAATCAAATTTGATCGCAAGTGTAAAAATGCTGAACATAGGTGTCATCAACAAATATACTATAAACTAAAAAATAGGGGGGGGGGGGGAGTATTCAATATTTGTTTATTATCAATCATTTCTCTCAAATCTCTTTTCATTAGCCCCCCAATTATTTTTCTCTATTAACTGTATAAGAAATAGATTATTCCGTGTGAGTTTTATTGAGCTATTCGATTCTATAATTTACCAGCATCTAAAGAAGAGAACTACACTTTACCATTAGCCACCTCCCAAATAGCCCATTTATGCAACCAATTTAATCTTGTTTGCACTGCCAATTTCTAAGCCACGTTTTAAAATCATTATTTTTTAATCGAAATAGCCCTAAAATGAAGATATTTTTGCAAAATTTTCGAGCGCTGGGGGCTCCGCCCCCAGACCTCGTGCCTACGGCGGCTGGGGGCTTTGCCCCCAAACCCCTAGCCTCCAGCAGCTGGGGGCTTCGCCCCCAGACCCCCATTAGCCTCCGGCGGCTGGGGGCTCCGCCCCCAGACTCCCCAAGCAGCTCCCCCCATTGCGAATTTCTGGCTACGCGCCTGGAAACATACTTAACCTTTTTTTAAATTCAAATTGATTATAAAAGTTAACGTTGTTTTCTATGGATTTATCAAAATTTATCATAAAGTTTTTGACTTTTAAAATGGCGAAAGTGCAAGTTTTTGCAATATCCTATGCTTAACATGCAAAAACATTGCAAAAAATTTTAGAAACAATATGTAAAAGTTTCATAAACTAAAAAATACTTGTTGTTTTCTCAAAATTTAAACTGATTTCCAAAATTAACGATGTTTTCTTTGAGTTAGGACAAATAAGTATAGAAGCAGTATTATTTAGCATAAAATTTGTGATAGCTAATTTGTAGAAAGTGCAAGCACCCTTGCGTGTCTATAATAAAAAGTAGTATCTAATCTACCGTCAGAAATACAACCGAAAACGGTCCTTTATTTTTGATCTTGACATTTTAGGTAGTGTTAGCTCTACTGAATCACACACTATAAGTCTACAAAAGTTCGTGCCACCAATTTTGCAATCAAACTTCGTCTTAGAACAGAAATTTTCTGTCTGAGAGTGATGTTTTGTGCTGTCTCTTCATCAGCTGACCAGCAAAACCACAATGACATAGTAAAAACTTTATTGTCTTTACAGTGATAAAATAATGTTTGGAGTGAAGATTTTGTAGTTTTTGGTGGTGATAATAACAGGATGTAGAGTAGGCTGTATAGACAGGTTTAGTGATAACATCACAATGCCCATTGTCTGGTTCTTACTGCAGATCGCAGTAAAATTCGCCCATTTAAATCAATGGTAAAATTATTACATACACTCAACTTCAAACAACCACTGTAGGTTAGTGGGTGGCGTTTTTTGTTTGATTTTACTTTTATTTGAAGGGCCAAAGCTTTGTAATTCCATGTCAGATTATTTCCGGGGTTAAAAGTTTTTATAAATGCGTATTAAACTCATTTTAAAAAGGGCACTTTTGCACCGTAAAATAGCGTTTTAACGCTTAATTAATGACATGTGATAGTTCTGAGCAGAGTTTCGATTGGCATATAGGACAAACGAGTAAAATGATATTGTGCTTGGCACCAGGATGCGATCATACAAGCGAAAAAAGTAGTTGCAAATTCTACCGATTTCCTAAGAATAGCAATTTGGCTTCAAAATGGGAATCACGCTGCAGGTAAGCTTGTTTTAAAATCAAAACTAATCACTATATGAAGTTAAGTTTTTCGATAGAAGATTAGGAGAATTTCAAGCAATACTATTTATGTTCAATTTTTTTGTTCCTCTGCTGGAACAATGGTCTAAAGCACTGTGGCTAACTAACAGCCAGGTTCTTCGATGAAGGAGGAGTTGGGCAAGTTGACCCTAACCCTGACGAAAAGGAAAACTGTTAAGTTTTCTAATTTTATTTATTGGGCACACTTTTTGCAGGTTTTTCGACTAGTCTCAATTTCTGCCAAAAGCCCTGCACAAAGGACGTGCATGGAGCGCCAGGAGTCCAAGTCCGAAACTGGCGCGCCTCGCTACCCTAGTAATGATCTTTTTTGTTTAAGTTTTAGACCCTTTTTTGGCAAAGACACTTTTGCTTTAACAAGTGGTTTTTAAAAAACTTTAAATACTTTCTCAGTGATGACCTGTAACCATCATATCTGAAGTACGACCTATTCTACAGTAAAGGTAGATCCCTGCCGGTAATATTTTCATTTTTGAGAATAGGGCAACTAGGTTGAGTCGTTCGTAGAGTGCCCGCTAAAACATCAATCTGGCTCAGTGGTGCACCCAGAATTTTCAAAGAGGGGAGGAGAAAATTTTTCAAAAAAGGAATACTTTCGCTACCGAATTTTTGGCCTTTGGGGTTTCCACTCTATTTTCAGACAAAAATTAGCTCACTTTGTTCTCGTTTGCTAGTATATTGTCAAATAAATCGATCTAATGGCTTTTTTGGCGTCGCATTCGCCCCGCTTTCAAAAATTTTGGATACGTTTGTTTAAAAAAGATGACTTTAATTGACATCTTGGTCCAAAATTTCACAATATTTTTTTTGGTTTTACTTAGGCATCTTTTGGTTTTACTTTGGCGTTTTTGGCTGCCTCGAGGCGGAGTGTAATTTAAGGAGGAAATAGTTATTATAATAGCAATTTTTTGTCTAAAAAGCCCTTTTCTCCACTAAATGTCGTAAGTGACATTACTATAGGACTGGATGTAGGTGGATTTAGCTCTCCTAGACATTAACCCTGCAGGCCCTGCCGCGGTTACCGTATACGCCTGTATTTGCGACTTTAATTTTGCATTCACAAAATAATACAAAATCATTTACTTTGCTTTGACCGTTCTACACTATGAGCTGTTAATTTAGAGTTGTAGCCTTCATTCATTTCTAAAATTGTTGTTGACCTTTTTTTGGTCTTAGATTGTTTTTGACTTCACATTTCGCTATGTTTATGATTGTTTAGCAATTGATTTTCTGTACAGATCCTGTGAAGTTGTCTAGAAACGCTATTCTGTGTCATAATAGTACCCTTTTTAAAATGAGTTTAATACGCATTTATAAAAACTTTTAACCCCGGAAATAACCTGACATGGAATTACGAAGCTTTGGCCCTTCAAATAAAAGTAAAATCAAACAAAAAACGCCACCCACTAACCTACAGTGGTTGTTTGAAGTTGCGTGTATGTAATAATTTTACCATTGATTTAAATGGGCGAATTTTACTACGATCTGCACTAAGAACCAGAAAATGGGTATTGTGACGCGCCACTAAAACGACCTATTGAAGACAACAATCGTAGCCTACTTATTCACTATATATAGATAAAGACTACTTTTTTAGTTTAATACAAAATTGGTTAATAACCGACTTCTGTAAATTCAGGGGTCGTAAGGTTATAAGTTTCTGTAAACGTTGGTAAAGCGGAGCTAAGTAATATAATAGGCCTAAATCGTCCGCAGCATGGCCGAGCGGAACTGAGCGCTAATTATTGCGTTAGCAGTACAGCGACTGTAGTTCGATTACGGCTACAGGCCACCTGCTTCGACACATTTGCGGGTAGCTGGAGACTCGAAGAGCGCGAGCTCACTTCCCAGTCACCTTCATCTCTTCGTTCTTATTGAGTTCGTTGAGTTATAAATCCTCAGTTGATTTATTATTATTTATTTATTTAAAACTAATGAAGCACCGGTCCAGCGCAATAGTGCAACGGTAAAATTTTTTTTAATTCATGAAAAAATTGGAAAATACATTGAGTTATACTAAAATCAGTAAAATATACTAACAAGCTGGACTAACACACAGTTAGCCTGGCAATTTAAAATAACTTAACTCACAGTTAGCCTGGATAACTTAGATAGCCGTACTAGGAGTAAACTACCAATAGTCACGCTGCTTGTTCAGCACCGAACTAGATTTCTTATTTAAAATCAAATCAAACCAAATCTTTCCTTATACTCGTTGTATTACGCCGAAGCGTGTAACGAGTTTGCAGGGCCCATCTCCGCGTCATTGCACCCTGGCAGTACAGCTTTGGAAAAAATGTTGCTGCGGTGACAAGCCGTTGGCAACACTGTGTCCGATTTAACCTGCCCGAGATTTGAATCTCAGACCTTCCGCTTCAGAGATGAACGCGTGAACGCGTTACGGCTCGACCAAATAACTGGAAAAATTTGTGTTATTCGCTTTCGCGTTTACTTCCTAAATTTTTTATTAGCTCTAAATTTGTTTAAACTGTATGTGGAAGAGAAAGACAATCAAATCATAGCGATTTGTTTGTCACTTTTAGTTTGCACAATTTACGGATAGTTTTTTTTTTATAATTAGGCCTACCATTGGAACAATACTGCTACTTTGTTCTTTACTTTTATATTACTCTTTTACCTTACTCTTTTACTTTACTCTTTCGAAGAAATGTCCCAGCTGTGGCAATAAATTAACTCTAATTTTAGTACAGTTATGTAGGCCCATTTTTAGTTTATTTTGTTTATTTTACCTCTGATTAAAGCATTAAAAAATTATATCACAGAAAAGCATTAGATTGATTGGATGTCAGATTGTCAGGTTAATTATGGTTAACATTGCTGTTAAATTAGTTTTTGAATGATAAAAACCAAAAAGGTGGAACCACGCCAGAGATTTTGAAACCAACTGGGCCCATTAACCAGATGGGGCTCCCTCCACCTATCCGTAGTTCAGTTAGGTGGTGCTCAGCCCCGCAAAAGTATTTTTAAATAATTTAATTGCGTTGGAGGCTTCACACTGTCCTTTTTTATCGCTTAAGGTCAATCAGGGAAACTGTTTATAATCTTTAGTTTGACCCGACCGGAAATTAACCTGAGTCAACCACTTTGGTTGCAGGCGCTTTCCACGCAACCTCTGATCGGTAAAATCGAGACTGCGGCTCTGGTGGAACCAAGTTTAAAAAGGTTGGTTCAAGTTATCTTCCGGCAAGCTACGCAAATAAGCTTTTTAACAGCTACATCAAACGTTTTTGCATTCATTATCATGTTAAACGCAGAAGAGTAAAAAAATGTCCCGTGTTATAAGTAATTTTTGCCGTTTTCGTTATCCAAATTTTAAGCTAATTTATTAAACTTTTCGATGAAATTGGGATGTTTTAACAGAAAACACCGTTAATTTTGGAAATCAGTTTAAATTTTGAGAAAACAAACATTAAGTATTTTAATTTATGCTAGCCATTATTTCTAAAATTTTTTGCAAGCAAAAAATAGGATATCGCAAAAATTCGCACTTTCGCCATTTTAAAAGTCAAAAATTTTTTGCAAAACTTAGTTTTTTTTGTTCGAAATCTTGATAATAATTTCATAGGAAACATCGTTAACTTTTATAGTCAATTTGAATTTTGAAAAAAGGCTAAGTATGCTTTGAAAAATTCAATTTTTTGTAACTCTTGTCGGCCATTTTCCATCATAAAAGATTAGAGATGCCAAAATTTTGGACACATTTTTGCCTACATGATCGCTAAACGATGGAACGCATGATCCGCTCAACTTATACGTTAGTTAAAGCGACTTTATAAAAAAGTAGCTGCGCTCGTAGCGCCGCTGGTGAACAGCGCCGCTGTGCCCATCCCTGTGAACATATCACATCTTGTGCCGTTGTAGGATACTGCGGTTGGTGTAGACTGTAGATTCATGGAAGGATATACGCTAAACTAGAACATGACATCGCAAGTGATATTCGGGGACTTCGCGACAGTATCCTAAGTTGACTGAACTTTATTACGCTTTCAAATAGCGAACCAATTGCGTTAAATGAATTTGTTAATACGTGGTTGTTGATAATCAGATGAATAATTTAAATGCGCCTCTTTCAAATTTTTTTCATTAACTTGAACAGCTTCTGGGTATTTGCTTTCGATATTTAAATGTATCGAAACGTTGAAAATAATAAGCAATGTCAATTCTATAAGTGTACATCCAAAGCCATTTATACCATTCTTGGTCTTTGTTGTTGTTGTTGTAGCGCATATTTATCCTCCTGTCACCGAACAGCGTCAGACGCTAACTTATTGGACGATCCACGTATTTTTCATTACAACGACTACTCCGTGATTGGAGGAATCCGTACCTGCTTAGGAGTTTCCGATGATCCAATATTCCTGTGGATTTTTTCAAATTCTTGTTCACTGAATTTGCTGCTTGTTCGAAGCCACCAAGCAGAGATAATCATCGTAAAGCGTCTTATCCAAGGACGCAACAACGTGACCAGGGTGCGGATTGAACCCAGACCATTCGGTCAGGGTCGTCGTAAAAACGACACCTTTACCCATTCGGCCACGCTGCCAACTTTTTAATATTGCAGATCAAGTATTTCTTCGTGGTTAAAATACTTGTCGTAACGATCAAACTACAGAAGTGTACTTATTATATTTCGGCAATTTTTGTTTAATTAGATCTGATAAACAAGTGAAATTATTCCTGAAGTGAAATAGGCGGAACTAATTTAATAATTCACCGAAATATCATGTCTTACCATCCTATTTCATTTGACAACACCTTAATGCTGTCTCCGCGTCGAAATGGGTAATCATTTCAACCCCTAGTGACGCAGGTGAGGCAGAGCCCCCTATCGCGGGAGCATTACCGTGTTTCGAAGTCAACTGACTTCATCATCAGTGTGAAGAGGAGTCGACACAATGCAAAGAATTTTGATCCCTGAACTAGGCTAACTCAAGCGCTAAATTTCAATAACCAAGCTATCGGTATAGGCTAACGTCTTCATCTCGTAACTTCAGCAGCTAAAAAGGCTGATCTATTTTTCTTTTCCCCTCGTACTGCTCTGGTCTCGAGTTTCGCGTAATACCAACGCTCATTGGCAGAGCTGACGTTCAAACCGAAATTCAAAAGCTAAACTAAGCTGGCCTGCAAACCGAAATTCAAATCTGAGTAAACCAGCCCATAAAAGTTAAAATCAAAATATGATTGTGAAACATAATCGCAATCAGTGGTGGCCTTAGGAAAGGAGGGCCCCTGTGCAAATTAAATGGGGGGGCCCTTTTCTTTACACACTACTGTACCATGTTTTATCTGCACTCGCAACTAAGCGCAACAACGCATTTCATAAATAACAAGACCAGAAGACCAATGCTATTGCAGCCCTAATTAAATCAAATGTTTGTTCATAAGTTCCTCTAATCTAGATCATCAACTCAATTAATTGCAGTAAATTAACGTAAACTTTCAGCAATTGCTTTCAGTATGCTTGTGTTATTACAGAATATGTTTGAGTACTTAGTAATAATGTTTGAATGCTTTATACTGCTTAGCATATGATATACTGTATACGTTAGTCAAAAACTATTACTGCCAGTTGCTGAAAGCAGTTGAAAAAAACAAGTGGAAAAACGACTACCTGAGTTATAGGCATAGCCAGGATTTTTGATTGGGGGGGGGGCCAAAACCACAAATCACATGCAATAACGTCATCAGAAACTTCGAAAGAGGAATTTTTCGATGGGGCAAACATATCGCACAATGGAAGATCAGAAGTCGTGGCCTTGTGTAGGCATGTAACTAGGAACTCGTTCAAGGAGAGAGCTTAAACCAATAGCCTAGTTAAACTGCAAAAATGTGTAAATTGGGAGACGTGCTTAAGTAAAGAAGTGTACTGTAATTCAAATGTATCACAGACGGGGGTCTGGGGGCAGAAGAGCCATTTGAAAGTACTAGATTTTTTTAATTTGAAAGCCAATTGAAAAAATTAAGTTGTTCAGTCCTCCTTTTGCTTGCAAATTAAGTCCAAAACACGCTTAAAATCTTGCATTTTGTGGTTAAATTTTATGAGTGATTTCGCCCAGGTAGGAGGAAGTAAAGTACATTCCCTCCTGCAATATTTTAGCAGTAAATAACAATTCAGTCGATTATTTTCTTTATAGATTATTGTTTTGTCTTGAAAACAACCAGTTATAGGAGTACATATACGGCCAGGGGCCTAGGCTCTCTCAATTCAAAAATTTGTTCCATGAGCATTCCCCTTACTGAAGCCAATTATTTTCAAAAGTATTTTGTTGCATAAAAACTGGCGAGGTGGAGGTGAATTGTAATTGAAAAATGTACAATAGATAATTATGCCTACAAACCATGTTATTGCCCGAGTCGGATTTACATTGAGTTGGGCCCCTGGCACTTTGAGATTTTTGCAATACTTTCGCGCCAAATACAGTTAAAGACCAAAAAAATCTTATCTGAGTGCGGGGCCCCTGGCACTGTGCTATGTGTTAAATCCGTCCCTGGTTATTGCATTACATTCATAAAAAGCTTAGATGAGAACCTCAGTTAGCAACTTTTAGGATAGAAACGCTTAATTTCACTCGGGTTAGACGTTTAAATTGGTTGGCAACATTAAATTGAAGGAGCCATGGCCCCCTGAAATAGTATTATTGTTGGGGGCCCATATAAATTAGAGGGCCATATAAATATTCTTGTAGGGGGCCCATTTAAAATGGTTGGCAAAAATTAAATTAAAGGGCCCTGGCCCCCTGGATCAATATTGTTGTTGGGGGCCCATTTAATTATTTTTGTAGGGGGCCCATTTAAATTGGTCGGTAAAAATTAAATTGAGAGGGCCAGGGCCCCCTGGCTCAATACAATTGTTAATTACTGCTGTACGGGTGTACGGGTGTACTCTTGTATGCAAAGATGCTAAAAGAAACTGAAGCTGAAGAAACAACAGTCTTTTTTGTGACATTTTAATCATGGGTAGCATTTCAATTGGGGGGCCCCTGGGCCCTTCCTGGTTACGCATATGACCTGAGTAGCCTAACAGTAGCAAGCAAAAAAAAAAGAGTGGTAAGTTGACTTTACCAGTAAATTTTATTATCTGTTTACTAAATCTGACTTAAAAGTTGAAAGTAATATTGTCTTGGAAAGGGGGATATGTGTAATAACACTTGGAACTAGTGCATCGTGAGGGAGGGGGTACATATGTAATGACACTTAAAACAAATGCATAAACTTTTTATCATAATTTGCTATAGTTTTTCATAATCAAATTTTTCTGCGCGCGATAGGTCAAATGGGGGGGCCCCCCAGAAGTGGGGGCCCCTGTGCATTTGCACACTTTGCACATTCCTAAGGCCACTACTGATCACAATTGTGATCAAGGTAACCCGAAAAAAAAACAACTCTGGACAGGGGACCAAGTGGGCCAATAGACAGGGATGAAAAAATAATTAAATAAAATAGAATCCTTTACCCAGTGCGAATACAATATTTTTAATAGGCAGAACTAATTCAATAGTTCACAAGACATCGCGTCACATATCCTTAATGATTGCACCCGTGCTGTTTATGCAGTGGACATTCTCTCAACCACAAACAACGATAATTTAACAAGTTAAATTATTCCTGAAGTGAAATACTGCCTTAGTAGTTGGGGCAGTGCTTCGGCTTCTACATTAATGCCAATAAATAAACTACAAAAAAAGCTCTAAGAGCAATTACTTTTAGTAACATTAGATCACACACTAAACCTTTATTTTTTAAACTACAAATTTTGAAGATAAATGATATGTATAAATTTGAAACAGGAAAAATTATGCATAAAATTTCCAAGAATTTATATTCTCACATTTCTAAATTGTTTGTAATAACTGACCAGATTCATTCACATAACACAAGACAAAATACAAAGAAAAACTACTTTTTGCCTCGAGTGCACACATTTCAAGCTTAAAAATCATTACACTATTATGGTGCAAAGTTATGGAATGAAATACCAAAACCAATTCAAGAAAATATTTTCTTTAAATTCAAGAAAGAACTAAAAGTTAATTTGTTGTCCCAATATGCTGAAACACATTGAGTCGTTGCAGTTTTGACCATGCCCCCACATAACATTTTTTATGTTATGTTTTGGGCCTTCTAGATTGAGGACTTACCAGTATTTAGTTTTGGTGTGTTGTTTCGTTTGTTGACAGTTGTTTTTTTTTAAGTATTTTTCTTTTTTTCTTTTTTATTTTTTTAAAGTTTTTTATTTTATTTTTTATTTTTATTTTTTAAAAGTTTTGTGAGATTTTTTTTTTTTAAAGTTTTGTAGTGAACCTACTTTTTGAGTTGACAGTTGGAAGCTTTTTTTCTTTTTTTTGTTGTTGTTGTTTATGTTTTTTCTCAGTTTTGTTATGACTGCAGACCTTGATGACTGTGCTTAGTATTTTCGCTTGCCTAAATAAATTGAATTGAATTGAAATAGGCAGAACTAATTTAATAGTTCACAGAGACATCATGTCTTACAATCCTACTTCATTTGACAACATCTTAATGCTGTCTCCGCGTCGAAATGGGTAATCATTTCAACCCCTAGTGACGCAGGTGAGGCAGAGCCCCCTATCGCGGGAGCATTACCGTGTTTCGAAGTCAACTGACTTCATCATCAGTGTGAAGAGGAGTCGACACAATGCAAGGAATTTTGAAACCCTGAACTAGGCTACCTCAGTCGGTAAATTTGAATGTCCTAGCTATCGATAAAGACAAAGAGCTATAGATCCGATAAAGTTTTTACATCGGCATTTTTGTTTTTTAAAGAATTCCAATCATTAAAGCAGCGACTAAAACTGCCAGGCTGCGACGAGCGATGTTATGTTAAAACATGGTTAAACGCATATTTAAATAAAGAATTAATGTTTAAGTAGAAATAAAGTCTGTCCATAAGTTTTTGAAAGATGTCTTCAGTCGCGCACCGGTAACGACGGCCAAATCTTGAATCGAACTTTCGACGTCAACGCTACCAATCTAAACTATAGTTTTTTTTGTCCGTGCCCGGGCCTCGACGTGCCGCTTTTGCATTTGAGACATTACAATAGATGAGGCATAAATTCTGAATAATCACAAAGGTGATTGCGAAGTAGACTCCTGTTGACATAGAAAGCTCATTTTTGGTAATACGTTTAGTTATACTTTTCATCGCAGTTGAATTTATCTACGACGTTGTCTTTTTTGGGTCCAAATGTTTTTATGTAATTTGCAGCTTACCCTTTCAAAATGGTTACGAACCGCCACTGTGGTTGCGGTTCTGGGTAAAAAAATCCTGTTGTTACTAGCAGACGATGCAGTAACTAAATTTTGTTGACGAAGTTTTGGAATATAAATTTTTTGATGCATTTGAGTTAAATTGAGCACTTAAACATTTATCAATTAAACAGGTTAGTTTTCAGCAATTTCTTCCTCGGGAGCCAAAAAGGCTTGAAACGATCTCTATACCGAATTATTATGCAGTTCCTAGTAATATGTTACGTTTATCCAGGGACAGGCGCGTAGCCAGAAATTCGCAATTGGGGGGCTGTTTTGGGAGGTCTGGGGGCAGAGCCGCCAGCCGCCAATGGGGGTGTGGGGTCAAAGCCGCCGGAGGCAGGGGGGTCTGGGGCTCCGCCCTTAGCGCTCGAAAATTTTGCATTTTTTTGGCAAAACTAACTTAATTTAAGAGCTATTTTAGTAAAAAACAATGCTTTGAAACGTGGCATAGAAATTGGCAGCACAACATAATTCAACTGGTTGCATTAATGGGGTATATGGGAAGTGGCTAATGATAACATTGCAGTTCTCTTGTTTACTTGCTGGTAAATCATAAAATCCTATTATTCAATAAAACTCACACAGAGTAATCTATTTCGTCTGTATTTTATAAAGAAAAATAATTGGGGGGGGGGGGCTAATGGAAAAATATTTGAGAGAAGTGACTGGTAATTAACTAACACTGAATAGCCCCCACCCCTCCCCTTGTTCCTGAGTTTATGATATATATGTTGATAAAACCTACGTTTGACGTTTTTACACTAGCGATCAAATTTGATTGTTTATTTTCGGGCATTTTTTACAGTTTTTATTGATTTGTGACCTAAATTTTTGACAATTAGCTCCCACCCCCCCTGAATATATGTTACAAAAGATGCTTTAAATCATTTTTTAGTCAATTCTAGCGCAAAAAACAGTCTCAGAAGAACTAAAAACGTGGTATTTTCCTTATTCTGCATTTTGGTTGACAGGCCAATGGGGGGGCTATCCAATACTATTGGCAAGTTTTTTTCCAGAGGGGTACTCGAAGAACTATGCTGAAATGTACTAACAGTACACGGCCGTAGAACTAAACCTGATATAAAAGATATATTTTTCCGGCTTTCTGAACAAAAGAGTTTTTTTTCGTCATTTTGTATAATAATTGCTAATATCAAATGTACATTCTGGCAAGAGTACATTCTGGAAAATAGGTTTCGGGGAAATGTCTATTCGGCAAAATGTACATTCTGGCAAGTATTCATTCTGGAAAATAGGTTTTCGGGAAAATGTCCATTCGGCGAAATGTACATTCTGGCTAGTGTACGTTCAGGGAAATGTACATTCGGGACAATGTCCATTTGGCAAAGTGTTTTTCGGGGAAATGTCCTTTCTGGAAGGTGTTTTTCTGGAAGATGTACTGGATCCCTTCAAGAGAGGTAGTGGTGACAATGGGGGGGGGGGGGGGGGAGAGGGATAAGCTATAAATGTTAAATGCTGTATCAGTATTGACTAGCTATCAATGGGCAATGGCAATGCTGATTTCGCTCATAACGTAAGACCTTTGACACTCACAAACTTTTTGTAGCTATTTCACTAGTTTAACCAATCAATGGTTGAGTGGATAGAGCGTCCGCAACTGAAGCGGTAGACTTGGGCTCAATTCCTGGTCGGGTCAAACCAAAGACTATAAAAATTGATATTCACAGCTTTGCTGCTTGAGGTTCAGCAATAAAAGGGACAGTGTAAAGCCTCGGCCGTGTGGGGCAGATGGCAGCTTGACTCGAAGACCGAAAGTTCCCTTCATTGTTTCCTGCCAAGACAACTTGATAAATAAACTGTAATTACAATGACAATTAAATAATCACAAAAACCCTTTTAGCTTACTTTTGCTAGTTTAATATAACGATAACGAAATTCAGGAACAAAATCAAATCAAAAATATCAAATCTTCATTATTCTCGCTTATTACTCTAAATGGGCGTCGCGAGTTTGCGGGCCCATCTCCGCTTCAAAGCGCCATGGGCACACAATTTAACGTCGCACAGTGGCGGGCCATTGGCAACTTTTATTAGATTTGATCGAATCGAGCCCGGTCTCTCGCAAAAGATTTGCCATTGAAGCCAGACGCATTGGCCACTCGGCCATCCCGTCGACCAAGAACAAAATCCTGTTTCATGGCATTGCATATTTTATGAAATTCGCATCGTAGATCATTGACAATAAACTAATTTTTTTTTTTTGAGAACAAAATTCTTTTAGTTTACCGTCTCTGATTTACGACGTCAATGTCATAAAATAATACAATGTCATGATTATTGCAATAGCCTAACCAAGCATCTTGAAACACTTATCCTGACTGACACCTGTTGTTGTCAGCAACCTACAGTAGCTTTTTGGCCATCACTTGCCTATTCATTAACAAAGAAAGAGGCCTAGGCTACTGCCGGTACTGGCACTGCTACCACTACCAGCACTTGTTTTTCAGTGTTAGTTCCTGCTCTTGAGATTTTCCTTACTACATGTAATCTGTTAATGATGTGCAAAAAAAGGAGTACTATTGTTGATAAGATGGTTTAAGCCTGCAAACATTCCGTTGTTTACGAAGCTGATTTGTGATTACTTTTCTCCTCAAGTTAGCAGGTTAGGTACTGGTACTGCCGTACTGGTTCATACCTGTCCTGTCTGCAACATGGCAGATGCGGATTACTTTCTCCACTTTAGGCTCCATTCCGCATCGGAGCCATGAAATAGCTTCAGAATATCACATAACCTGGCCTTGGCGACGCTTACCCAATCTTCAAGATCAAGATCACACAAAAATGTGATCTTCGAAATCAAGATCAGATCATTAAAATATTGTGATCTTGAAGATCAAGATCGTGCCCATGTCTGGAGACAGCGCATAATGGATTTTTTAGTTTTCGAGTCAAAATGTCACCGGTCTATATCAGGCACGGTGGAGGCCACACACTATCCTTTGTATTGCTGAACGTCAAGCAGGAAAGCTATGAATACCAACTTTTATATTCTTTGATATAACCCGAGCGGGAATAAAACTCGAGTCTACAGCTTCAGTAGCAGACACTCTATTTAATCAATGAGTGATCGGCTTTTATCAATTGTGAAGTATAACGGTCGGAATTTCTGTTTGTACAGTAATCTAAGAACAAAACGACTTCCACAACACAGCTACAGACATAATACTCTTTTAGACGTATCTCACTTCAACATAAAACAGGGGTTTGCAACTGTTTAACCTCTTTAGTATTGCCTACATTACGTTTATTTGTATTATATTAGTACGGCCGCCAAAGAGTGGAATCATACTTTTTGAGTTGCTTTAATTTTTGCAGAAATGAATCATCGCCAAAAACTTACTGTGCGTGTAAACAAAGGACTTGGGTAAACCATAGACGAGGTTTTTGGGGCAGAGCACCACGTCACCTAAGGACATAGGGGTCTGGGGGCGAAGCCCCAATCAGCTGAGCAATTCTTAAGATTTTTCGAAAAAAAGAATATCTGTTTTAACGCCCTTTGGATTTTATGTTGCACTTTTTCAGAGCCATTAAAAAACTAAATTGTTAAAGTTTCGAGGCAGCTTGAAAAAATAATTTGCTCAGTCTCATCAGCTCTTTTCCTACAAACTGGTCAAGTCCAAAAGTCGTTTGAAAGTTTGCATATTTGGGTTAATTTATCCAAGTGATATGCTAAGGTGAAGAAACTTCTGTCCCTTTAGCTCCCTAAGTTTCTGTACTTCGCTATTCTAGTCGTTCTAGATCACTTTGCAACATCACCATTTCGTTTGCTGTATTTCGTGTCAACTGATTTTGATTTTGTTGTATATTTTGTTTTGCGTTGAAAAATTTGATATTTGTATTTGGCTTAAAGCATCATCAGTAAAATGAATGACATAAATTACAGCATGAATTTGACAGAAGTTTATTTAAGACACTGCCGCAAACTCAACGAAATTGCCATTATATGTCTATTTTTCAATCGGCATTCGATATTGTCGTTTCAAATAGCATGAGGTGTTGTTATGTTCACCCATGAGAAATATAATTACGCAATTCGAAATGTCAATATCGATTGCCGATGTAGAAGTGGACATACAAAGCCAAATTATCTGTGTTTCTTGTACTGCCACTATACCCAGATAAAAAAAATTATCTTCGACCTTGTATCATATGCTCTGAGAAAAATCTTACGTAAAACATGCAGCAAAGTATTGGATTTATCGCCGATTATCTTTGTGATATCTAGCGCTATAAGACAGAATCATCTAAGATTATGTGCGAAAGCCTAGTATATATCTTCCATAAACTTAGTAAAATTTTAGATTCACAGATTAAAAATTATCTTCGACCTTGTAAGGCGTATCACATGTTCTGAGAAAAATCTTACATAAAACATGCAGCAAAGTTTTGGATTTATCGCCGATTATCTCTGTGATATCTAGCGCTATAAGACAGAATCATCTAAGATTATGTGCAAAAGCCTAGTACTGTATATATCTTCCATAAACTTAGTAAAATTTTAAATTACTTTTGCCGTCGCAGTCGCCCATTTGCCGAAAACTCCTAGGATAATTCTTAACGAAATCTTAAGTGAAAAATGAACGATGTGTTAGAAAGCGGTACATACAGTTAGAGCTATAGACCATAATTTGCAAAGAGTAACATAGGCCGTACCAACGTAACTTATACTCATTAATCTTTTAGTTTTAAAAGTTATAATAGAAGTATAGAACACGGTACATGATTGCAGATTCAGTGCAGATCATATGTCATTAGGACGAAATTATGCCAATCGATCAAAACTATAGAGAACATATAGATGTTAAAAAGCCAAAGAACGTTTTATTTCCATCAAAAATAAGTAATAATAACAACACAACATTATGGCAATGCTAAAATCCATACTTGATACTACGCATGATCACAAGATTATGTTTAAACTCAAACTCAAGGGGCGTTGTTGCGTCCTTTGAGAAGATGCTTCACAATGATTAATATCTCAGCTTGACGGATTTTTAGCAAGCAGCACAAATCAAATTTCAAGCGGACAACTCAGAAACAACGGCAACTCCTACGCGAGTCAAGATTCGACCAAAGCATAACGCATCTGTCGGTTTCTCGTGATAAGAGGATAAAAATTTATCAAAAACTCCCCCTTTCGTTAAAAATAAAAAGTCATAAAAAAATCGATTGTACGCATATGGCAGCACAAACTTTCAGAAACGCATAAAAGTATGTGTAAAGCCTAATCCATGATTATTGGAGTATTCTGGTTTGTATGTCACCGAAGGTAAAAATAGTCACCGAAGGTAAAAAATAGTCACCGAAGTGTGAAAGGATTTTTTTCCTCTAAAGCAAATTACATCTAAAAAGGGATAGTGCAACAAGATTTAAAGTGGTGAAGTGACATTCGCACTGTGAGCCTTATACTGAAGGAAAGTGAAAGTCTAGAAGAACTGATAGAAATTTAAAGAGGATTTTGCTGGGAAACAATGAATTAAATAAAACAACTACAATTGTTTGTCTGTTCCAACGTTTCAGAACATGATAGTACTAAAGACATTACAATAATGTCATATTTTGCCCTGGCCTTCTTCCAAATCCTTGACACCGTTTAAAGCCCGTTGAATGGCATCAACAACAGCACTCGTCCTCGCATTCCGGTGCATTGTTTTTTGAACAACTCCTAGAAACAATACGTACCATCACAATACAACACAAATACAGCCTAATTAGTAACACATGTTTATGCTACAAGTATTAGCGGAGCACCACGCCTGCAGGCAACAAACAGAAAAATAAAAAATAAGATCCAAAAAATATTAGCCAATATAACATCCTACTGTTCTCCCAAGTCCAGACACAAACAACCGTTCAAAATCGACTTTAATTTACAAATTTGTTGCCATTGAACAAATTGAACGTAACTTAAAAATAGACCTTAATTTACGAATTTGTTTCTTAACTTTTTTCAAAGCAAAATTTCTTTTTTCAAAACAAATTTTTTACAACATTCGCATAGGCTAGGAAAAACTTGTGGTGGATAATCGGTACCGGCAAAGTCCAAAGCATAACAATTTTGTTAAGTCATAGAGCTCAGTCAATTTCTTGACCAAACTACCACCATAGTCGCTATGCTATCACCAAGCAAAACAGTCGTGCGAAAAAAAAATTAAGGTTTTTCAAACAAAATTTTTTTTCAAACAAACAAATTTCTTGTTTGAAAAAAAAAAAGCTGAGCCATTTTTTGTTTAAAAAACCTTTTTTTGGAAAAAGCGTTTTTTGAAAGAAAAAAAAAGTTTTTGAAAACAAAAATATTGCTAATGACCCAAAAAATGAACCCCAGAAAAAAATTTTTTTTCGAGAAAAACTTTTCGTGGAAAAAAAGTTTTTGAAAATTTTGTTTAAAAAAATTTTTTTTTCAACTATGGCGCGTCTAAAAATCCCAGTGCCTAATCGGCGGCGCTTAAACGTCCTCGCTAAAAGTCACGGTCCGATCTCTTTAAGTTTGCTGTTACAAAACCAGGTGGAGTATGCTGTTACAAATCAAAAACCTAAATAGAGGTCTGTTACAGAATGAGCTGTAACTAGTGGTTGCAGGTGTCCTGGAAGGAGCTTCCAGGACTTCACCGCTCCGACTCTGACAATTACTTCAACAAAAAAGAACTTAATCAAAATTTAATTGGGTAATTAACTCAAATCAGCGCGGCAAAAAACAATCAAAAGTATCCCGGAAAAGTAAAATAAAACAGAAATACCGCGAAGTCTTCTCTTGTAAAAAAATACGTCCAACCGCCAGATAACAAAAATCCAAATGAACCACATGTAGTTCGGTGCTATAACGTAATTAGCAACCGTGCAAAAACGTGAAAAAATGATTTTCTAAAACTGCGAAAAACAAAGCAAGGTAAAGTGCGCAGAAGCTGCAGGCAAACGCTTTTTTTTGGTTGCTGCAGAAAATAGGAAATATAAATGTGTTCGAGGCCCAACAACGACAGATAATTAAAATAAAAAAGCTCGGTGCGATAACATAAGCGGCCCCTTGAAACAGAAACATAAAGAAGTTTCAACAAAACATGAACAAGTGAAAGCACCGAAAAAGGAAAACTTCCAAATACAAAAATCATGAGTGGACAAATAAGGCAATAATAATAAAGCAATAAATGCGGGTGAAAGCGATCAAATAGTAAACACAATCTGGCGGAAAGAGGAACGGTAGTATAATTAAAATAAAATAACAGTTTTTATTACGGCGTTACATTAATAAGCTGGCGAGTATGAACGATAAATTAAAAGTACGACATACGAACAAAACAACACGATAAAACACACTACACAGGAGCGATTTTTGACAAGTCCCGAAGAACATACTCTATCCTTCCAGGGTCCCCAACCGTGTTCTTACCCAGGACAGCCACAGTAGCCCGGCGAATAATTTCCTTGCCCCTACGTATGTGTGGATGAAGGGAGTGGATCCGTCCCAAACGGTAAGCACCCCTGTAAGTTACGTCTTCCGCATCGCCCACAAGAACTAATTGTCCCACAGTTAAGTTTTTTTGTAGGACCCTCCATTTGTTTCGTCCCTGTAAAGAGGGAAGATAGGACTGCATCCACCCAAGCCAAAAACGATGGGCCAAGTTAGAATTGTACAAATAATCCCTACGAAGATCCCCTGTGTCGTGACACTCACCCAAGGGCGTGTTCGGTGCCAGCTCTTGCCCCAAAAAGGATGAGGGAGAAATTGGAGCCAAGTCATTAGGTTGATCACTTAACGTGGTTAAAGGAGGGTCGTTTACTATACGTACTGCATCCGAGAAAAAGGTTTGCAATTCGATGAGAGAAGGCATGCGTCGTGTATTTTGCAAAACGCGATGTAGAGCCGTCTTAAATAATTTAACCATGCTCTCCCAGCTACCTCCTTGACTGGGCGCATAGGGAGGGATCTTACGCCAAATAATGTTAGATTTACGCATGGTATTATGAAACTCCGTAGAACTGAGTAATTTAGGCAAATGATCGGAAGCAGCACAGAAGGTAGAAGCGTTATCTGAATAAATTGTATCAACCGCTCCGCGCAAATTAGTAAATCTAGTAAAGGCCAAAAGAAAATTGTTTAAGTCGAGACTAGTTACCAACTCGACGTGAATACAGCGGGTACACATGCAAACGAATAACAAACCCCACGCTTTGCATTCACTACGGTTTTGTCTGTAGCGAACAGGGCCCAAATAGTCCAATCCGCAGTATTTAAACGGTTTGTTGCATGCAGTAAGCCTGCAAACAGGCAAATCTGCCATTAATTGTCTTATCGGTTTTGCTTTATAAAGACAGCAGCTAGCACATTCCGCAATATAATGTTTTACGCTCGAAATTCCGTGGATTAGCCAGAAGCGTTGGCGGGTTTTCATAAGCGTGTAGGAAGGGCCTGCATGTCCTGCATTCTCATGCGCGTCGAGGACAATCAAGCGCGTCAAGGCATGCCTGCCAGGTAAAATTATAGGATGCTTTGCATCGATAGGAAGCTCAGCATTTTCCAAACGTCCATCGATGCGAAAGAAAGAGTCTTGACCGACGCAAGGCCGTAAATTTCTTAACGTTTTAAGTTCATTAATCCGTCTTGTACTCTCCGGGTCGCAACGCTTTTCATTAAGACGTCGCAAAATAGCGTCGAAACCATCAGGCGAGCCCCTGCGCAGCGAATCGACTGCGGCCCCGAAGCATCGCCCCTGCACATACTTCACAGTCTTGACAAGCGCGTGATCTAAATATGTAGCGTTTAAGTCCGGTTTTTGAAAGTTTATCTGTTTGAATTTTGCTACGACAAACTCCGCGAAAGCCATAAGATAAGCAAGACGTTTTTTCAACGTATTCAGATCTCGTGACGTGGCAATGAGCTTATCCAACCCGCACTCGCCCTCCTCTTCAACAGACAAACCACTCACAACACTCACACGAACGACAGCGCTCGAGTCGGAGGTCTGAACGTCAACCCGTTCCTGCAACAGGCAACCAGGTCCCTCCAACCACAAACGTACAGAGTCTGGGTTCCTGCAAGCAGCACTACGAGTACCAACATCGGCCGGGTTCTGCGTGGTATGAATGTAGTTCCACGCCGAAGCAGGAGCAACTCGAACTATCTTATCCACCCGACGTTTCACAAAGCGAGCAAGATGCAGATCCGCATTAGTAATCCAGCCAAGGACTACCCGAGAATCAGTCCAAAAATGTAAAGAACAATTAAAATGACGCAAAGACTCTTTAGCCTGTAACATTAGATCGCTGCACAATTTCGCAGCTTCCAGTTCCTTTCTAGAAATTATCCAATTTGCCTGTTGTTTTAAAACCACTCTAGATTTTCCTAGAACAGAACTTACAGAAGGTTTATCATTAACCAAACATCGAAGATAAATTACACAAGAAAAGGCCGAGTCAGAAGCGTCACAAAAACCATGCAATTGAAACTTAGCCACAGCAAAATCAAATTCAAGATCAGGTAAACAATTCCGAGGTATAGAAAAATCATTTATTAGACTTAAAGTACCTAACCACTTTTTCCAAGAATCTTGAATGTCGACAGAGAGAGTCTCGTCCCAATCAACACCCGAAGTAGCTACCTTTTGCAATATCAATTTACCCCAAAGCAGGTAAGGTGAGGCCATGCCTAGAGGATCGAACTGGCTAGCAAGTTGACTAGACATTTCTCGCCTGGTAGCAGCGTTGGAAAATTCCTTGATAGTAACACGAAATTTATCATTTTCAGGATCCCAGGTTAAGCCTAGTGTCTTAGAATCGGGGAGGGGATCAGACCCAAGATCAACCTCAGTAACACCTGTCGCCAAATCACATTGAGGCACACAAGACAAAATTTCTTTAGCATGACAGTTAGCCACCCATTTTCGTAGTTTAAACCCACGACTACTAAATAGGTCAAGTCCTTCTTTAATAATCAGTTTAAGATTTTCCAACGAATTGTTGGCAAGCAATACGTCATCCATGTAACGATTATATTCTACAGCATTCAAAGTTAACAAAGAAGCATTAACAGGGTTTTCCTCTATTAAGCGTTTAATAGCAAGTAAAGCAACAAAAGGACTGGAGTTTATCCCCCAGACGTGTCTTGTAAAACGGTAAACTTGAACATCACCAGTTTTTACATCATTATCCTTAAACCAAATTAATGGAAAAAGGTTTCGCTGACTAGGAGGAATTTGAACTTTAAAAAAACATTTGCTTAAATCGGCCACGCAGGCAAATTTACCAAGACGAAACCGAGTCAAAACCTCAACTAGATTATTCAATAAATTTTCACCAGCGAAAACAGCTTGATTCAATGACATACCTTGAACTGCACCCGCACCATCGTATACCACTCTGGGTTTAGCAGACTTTGTCACAAAAAAGGGCAAATACCACGTAGGTTCAACACAAGATGACAAATCCTCAATAGGTTCAATCCATTTCTTACAAATCAACTCAGAAAAGGTGTCAACAAGTGTTTGTTGCAGCTGAGAATTACGCAACGCGGTTTTACGCAGTGACAAGGTTCTATTTAATGCGTTCTCTTAATTGTTAGGTAACGTTTGAAGTTTTTCCAAGTTAAAGGGTACCGGAATTTCGTACCTGGCGTCTTTCACCTTGATATCAGATTCAATCAGTTTATGAGCAAGCTCATCGTTCCTCGATGGCTGTATCATTTCGTCCTGAAGCTCATATTCGCGGATTGACTGTTTTAACGCAACATTTTCTTTCTTTAGTTTAGCACATTCGCAGTTAGCATTTACCGGCGAACAGACATTAATCCGCATAGTGGACAAGCAATTTGAAGAATTTAAGCGACCACACACTCTGCCCCCACTAGCAATGGGCCCCAGTCGCGTGAGGACATAATTCGGCTCCTCCGGATCCATGCCTTCGCGCTCCTCAAGGACAGTCAACAAAGATTTGTCTGACTGACCAATCAGAACATCAACACGTCTCCGACCCGGTGCAACCGGAATATGAACCCCTTCGAAGTGTTCCAGCGTACTAGTGTCCACAGCATGTGGCAGAGTATGGGCATCGTCCGAAAATTGAGGAACAACCAGTGCATCTTTAACATTGAACTCTTCACCATTATAAAGAGATTGAAGTTTAAAGTTAGTGCGACCCTCAACAGGTACAGTTTTATCACCAAGGGTGCGAATAGTTATCGAAGGTTCAGGAACGGTCTCTAAACCAAGTTCAGTTTTCAAGTTATCAGAAATAAGAGTCACTTGAGAACCCGTGTCATGTTGGGCATAGACAAGAGACGACCTGCCTGAAGTGGGGTTAGCAATTTTAACAGCGCTAGTACGAAGCAGGATCACACGTTTGTCCGAAGAGTTTGCTTTCAAAACAACTCTTTCATTACGTTCATTTTGCGTAGTTTCATTTTTAGAGCCAGGTTCATCGCTGCCTTTATCCGCGGCCCCAGTGTTTGGAGAAATAAAGCTTTCGTGCAACGCGGTTGCATGTTTATTTTGAGAGCGCGGTCCGCATTTACGACATTTAGTAGAGCGGGGACAATTACGCACTATATGATCTAAAGATAGGCAGTTTAAGCACCGCTTGGCTTCGATAACCGTTTGGCGTCTACTTTTAGGTGAAAGGTCATTAAAAATTTCACAATCCATTAAAAAATGCTTGGAGTCCGGTTTGGAGCACACGAAGCATATAGGCGGCGGTTTAGGTTTATCATTAGCGCCATATGAGGGCTTAGAAGCACTAGTTTTACGTGAACTGGTTCTGGGAGTATCAGAAGTGGTCCCAGTAGAGCTCCGGTCCCGGTCCCGATTATCCACCTTAATGCCCACCTGACGCACTCGGAAATCCTTAGAACCGGTCCCGGAATCACGTGGCCCCTCCTTTTCCTCCTGTTTAAAGAAAGCCTGTGCATATTCTGAGGCCATCATACCAATCTCATGAAGAATAAATTTACGTAGGGACTCAAACCCAGGTTGACTCATATCCAATCCCAATTTGTCAAGATAGTCCAGGTACCTACGTTTTAAAATGATGGGCAAACGACCCGCTGTATCTAGCAGGAGTTGGCCAGAAAGCTTTCCCGGTTCGTCATGGGCGTAAGCAAAAACTTCAAGGGTATTTAAATCCTCATTAAACATCTTCAGTGACGCCGAGTTAAACGAAATTTTAGGGCCGTGACGCACGGCTTTAACTTTAGGTTCCGAAGTAAATCCAGCTGTAACTCCGTATCTTTGCCGCAAACGGCTTAAAGCCTTTTCGATACGCTCCGAGATAGACATGCTTTTCATAGGTGCACAGAACAAGTTAACCATCTCACGTGGTTGTCCAACGCAAGATGCTCGCAACACCTCGAGTTTACGTTCCTCAAAGGGACTCTCCTCCATAAGCCGTCGAATTTGGTTTTCGTAAAAAACGAAAGCAATATTGTTACCGTCATAAGCAATTTGCGAAGCAAGTGTAATGTACTCGTTCCTGCCTTGACGTTCAAGATAGGTGAGCAAATTAACATCTTGGTTATCAATTGAAAGCGTTTGTTTGGCCCGATTGCAAGTTTGAGATTGGAAAGGTGCACTTGTTTCACGGTCAGCGTTTCCAGGAGCCGATTCTGGCACCTTCTCAACTCCGCGATTAGGATACTTAGTTTCTTGCACAATTCTTGGCGCAACGGTCTCCGGTTCGATTCCTACGGAAGCATCCTGACGCGTCTCGTCATTTAACCAAGCATTAACTCGATTAGTAGAATCATTAATGCGATTTATAGCAAGTTTAGGTTTAGTTAAGGTCCGATCAAGTTTAACAGGCATAAAACGAGGCGTTTTCGCACTCAAACGTGTATCAAAATTAAATTCAGGAAAACGCTCGATTTTAATAGCGGAATCTACACGATTAGTGGTATTTGGTTTTGCGAGATTTTCCGAGCCAGCTCGTCGTCGAAGCACAGATTCAGCTTTAGAGGTTTTAGATGGAGCAACAATTGAAGACCCACTTTCAGAACAAGCAAGCAGCTGTTCCTCGGCTTCAATATTGACCATTTCCAAGCGTACTTTGGCTAGGGCTTCCGCTTCATCAGCTTCGGCCAACTTCCGCATTTTACGAGCTTTCGCGAGTTCTTGCATGTTTTCAAGTTCAGCACGCTTCTTTTGCAATTCGATACGTTTTACAACTGAAGATTTGCTGGAAGTAGCACTATAGCGACTATCGACTTGTGAGACGCTATCGCACGGTTCGGGGTCAGTCTCCTCCTCGCTAGTGTCACAGACTTCGCAAGTTTTGTCATCAGATTTATCGCAAATACGCGAGCAGCATTCATTATACAAGTCAAGGCATTTTTGCAGGCATTTAGTAACGTCAGAAGACAAATCTTTTAAAAGATCGTCTTCTTTAAGTTCTTTTACTGCGCATATGAAATTATCATGAGTCCTAGTTATCACAGAAATTTTACTGGATTCCTGATCTAACTGCGCCTTAGTTTTACATTTTAAAAGAGCTCCGCGACTACGTTTTATATCGACCATTAACTTGCGATGCATGGTAAGCAGTTTGCGGGGTACGTTTCCCGGGGTAGCCTGGACAGCGGGGTTTTCCCTTACTTTCCCAGGATTACCACAATCAGGTAATAGGTTTGAATGACTGGCACGGTCAATCAAATATTGGAGATTCGACCTGGTCGTTCTCCTCACACTTAGCGTCAGCAGGTAAATTACTTTCACTCTTATTAGTATTTGACATTTTGTAGATAAGAGGGAAGGAACAATCTCACAAAATATACAATCAATTAAACACAATACAATACAATACAATAAAGCATAAACTTACGCAATTCAAAGAATTTCTTCACCGTTTTGGTACAAAGTATTGTCCGATGAACAAATTCAAAAATTCAAGTTGCAGTCCGACGATTGAATGGAGAAACGGATTTCTTGCTTGAACAGAAAAGGCACGAAGCCAACGACCACGAATGAAAAGATGACGATCAATGAAATGGACCAGCAGATAGGAGATTGAATGCGACTCGAAGCAGCCAACAACCAACGGAAAATGCCAACTCAACGATTCACGGTAAAGATGAGCGCTGGTATCGCAACTCGAAGAAAGCAGGTAAAGTTGAATCGTTGAATGACGACGAAAGGAAGGCGCTGGAACCAGAATCCACAACTCAACCGAACGACAGCAAGGATGGTTGCAAGTTCAAATCAGCAATCGACGAAGGTACAGCGAGCGCTGATGGCAGCTCAGCTGATGCAGGGGTCCAAGCAGAAAGGTACCAAGGAATAACCACTGGTACTGCAATTCAATTCCCGAATGGGGTTGATTCTTCGGAAAAGATGATTGTTTTTCTTATGTTACAGAATGAGCTGTAACTAGTGGTTGCAGGTGTCCTGGAAGGAGCTTCCAGGACTTCACCGCTCTGACTCTGACAATTACTTCAACAAAAAAGAACTTAATCAAAATTTAATTGGGTAATTAACTCAAATCAGCGCGGCAAAAAACAATCAAAAGTATCCCGGAAAAGTAAAATAAAACAGAAATACCGCGAAGTCTTCTCTTGTAAAAAAATACGTCCAACCGCCAGATAACAAAAATCCAAATGAACCACATGTAGTTCGGTGCTATAACGTAATTAGCAACCGTGCAAAAACGTGAAAAAATGATTTTCTAAAACTGCGAAAAACAAAGCAAGCTAAAGTGCGCAGAAGCTGCAGGCAAACGCTTTTTTTTGGTTGCTGCAGAAAATAGGAAATATAAATGTGTTCGAGGCCCAACAACGACAGATAATTAAAATAAAAAAGCTCGGTGCGATAACAAGGTCAAAAGACTGACGAACTTCAGCTGATTTTGCTCGTAAGATTGTTGTAGTTTTTGAAAACTACAGCCGATTTCGATGAAAGATTCTTTTCAACCGCTGAATACAATACATGCACCAAAGTATAGGCTATTACTGTAGGACCTTCATTACTAAACAGATTAATAATCAAGTTCTGAGCGGTGAACAAATTAACCACTTTGCAGTTCTTTGTACCATATAATCATTTGACACTACCAGTGTTATAACCACACATCTCGATGGCAGCAAGGTTTTGTTCCAATTCTTCCTCTGTTTTTGCTGGGGTAGGAATGACTTCCAGCTGAGCCATAGAGTCCAAATTGTCTACATGATCCTTCATCTTATCCAAGATTATTTCTAAATTTGATTCATTTTTATCCAGTATCTTGGCAATGGTAACCTTCGTACAACTTTTTCCAGAATAGGTAGGAGGTCTTGCTGTAGCCTCAGATGTACAGACAGAAGCCTAAAATATGCACAACAGTAAATATTTTGCATTGTACCACTAACGTAGCGACGTTGAAAGAAACAAGAAAGCGTCATGTGTGTAGGTAAGTAAACTAATGTAGTATTTTTTTTTTATTGCAAGTTGTATTGCACATATTCCAAAACACGTTCGTGCAAAGCATGCCTTTTATAACATTAACACCGTAAACATTTTGTGAAGTAATAAGTTGCTGCATTCGGTGTTCGACGTAAGGATAGATCGTTCAAAGCTTAGTTTTGACCAGGGTGTCGAACCGAACCTGAACCCGAACCGTAAACCCGAATGAACCGTTTCATTTTGGTGAACCCGAACCGAACCTGAACCAGCAAAATTTTACTTCAGTGAACCTGAACCAAACCTGAACCCTCAAAATTGTGCTCAAGTGAACTTAAACCGAACCTGAACCCCTTAACAAACGTAAGAATATATTTTTCCATATCCGGATGCCGCTGGTACACGCACAATACGAGCAGTGGTGATCACCAACAGGATCAACAATTTCTCCTTTTTTTTTTCTAGACGAAATGAGTAACGACAGTTAAATTTTAAGTCAATGAACCCGAACCGAGCCTGAACCAGTAATATTTTACTTGAGTGAACCTGAACCTCAAAAATGGTGCTCAAGTGAACCCGAACCAAACCTGAAGCGCTAAAATATTTTGAGCCGGAGCTAAACCTGAACCGAACCGTTTTTTAAAACGGTTCGACACCCTGGTTTTGACGCAGCAGAAATGCGATTAAAAGTAAAAAAAAGCGAATTTTTCAGCAGTGTGCAAGGGATAATGACATAACACAGCTACGTTTACTTAACGTCAAGATTTCACCACTATTTATTTTCTGCCTGCAAAATAACTAGCGCTGAACGAGCGTTGATATGAGACTATGAGGAAGATTTTTGTACAAAATTTTTACAATTGGTGCAAGACAACACGATAAAACTGCAGATATGATGCGAATGACGAAAAATCCAGCCATTGTTCCCAATATTTTTTAACTCCCAAGTTTGAAAATCATATTAATACTAGTATACAAGGATATACTAAAACGCATTTAAAAGCTTACTTACTGTCAAATGAGTGCTTCGAAACCGGAGCTATTAGCTTTATCGAGCGGGGGAATATCACTGAATTCCATCACAGTGTCATTAGTTCTTATTTGAGATTATATCCAACTCCATCTAAAGTGGTTGAAGTAGCATTTGAATTAATCTTTGCTTTGTTGAAACATCTCTCAAATGAGTTTGCAAAACTATATTTTGAATTTAAGAAACAACATTTATGCATGCTGGTAATCAATAAAATCGAAACTTTTGGTGATATTTATAACTTATACTCAATCTACATTTCATAGCCGACATTAATTTAAAAAGCTTGCCTTCATTTTTGGAAAAAAATTTCATATATCCAAATACTGTAGAAATGCAGATTCAGAGTGATAGCAATTGTGACATCATACAATCAATTTTGCGGTAGTTGCAAGCCAACAAAGGCTCTTGTTTTTTTTTTCACACAAAATAAAAACTATATACTTAAAACCTCTGTAGACACCTTATACCGTAACCTGTTTCACTTGACCAGCAACAAAATGTGAGATAACTCTTCCATTCATTGATAGTGACATAACAATCACTTTTATACAAAAATCCTTTACAGTAAACTTACTAGATTCACAAAGGATTGTGCACTCATACTTTTCCATTCAAATTTTTGGGGTGGTTTTTGTAATTTCACCATGTTTTCTACCTCATCTTTTGGCATACATGCAGGAGGCCAATACCAAAGCCTGCTGTGGACACTCCATGACTGACAAATGATATCGATGGTGATTTTGCCTTTTACATTAAATTGAACTCAAACAATTTTTTTCATTTCTTCACAACTTAAACGTTAAAGATTATAGATTAAATCCATAGGTGGGCACAAGTCCGTTGATCGTTAATCCGTTAATAACGAAGCTAACTTTTTCATTAACTCGTTAATCCGTTAAAAAGTTTTTTCATGTTAACGGACTAAATTAACTTCGCTGTTAACGGACTGAAGTAACTTCCGTTAAGTTCTGTTAACTTCTGTTAAGGTTTTTATCGTTAATATCTTGCAGCTTTGTTGTGCATTTGAACTTGTTTTTGTATTGAAATTAGATTAGACTGTAAAATGTAACTTCCAAAACACAAAAAGACCACCATAGCAATAAATATTTCCTTACAATCAGCTCAACAGCGTCAATATGTGTTCTAGAAGCGAGTGAATAAAACGAAATGTAAATTACACGCAAAATGTTAACGGATTAACGGACTTTATTAACTTCCGTTAATTAAAGCTGAAAATAACGGATTAACGTTAACGGAGGTGTGAAGTTTGTTAACGGACTAGTGGTTAACGAAGCTAACGTTTTGCATTAACTTGCCCACCTATGATTAAATCTATAATGAAATGGTTGTATTACCATAAGTGGACAGCACAAGTCATAAAAGTTGCACCGCAAGCGCACGTACAACTGCTCGAAATATCTTGCGCCAAAAGCATTTTCGCAAACCCAAAAAAATTATTGCGCCACAAGCGCAATCGCAAGTGTGACGTTTCGAAAAGCATAATTCTAATTGACTATCACAGCTTAAACAGCGCTAGGCTGCAGTATGATACTAACATTCAAAACAAAGTATGCACGCTACGAAACAAGTAAAAAAAATTGATTTTCTTTAAAAAATATAGGCATTGGAAAATGTACATCGCTTAACCCTTTTGGGCAAAGATTTCTTTAAACCTAATGAAAAAACTCTCAACACACGTACTTAAAGGAACCCAGGTGTTAAAAAATTCTACTAATAAAGTCTTCATGTGGTGATAAGCAAACGCCTTCGGAGTCACTGTTTTTTTCTAGTGGCTTGTCAAGGAAAACCTTTACAAGCTTCGCTACATATTTTGTAGTGTTTGAGCAATTAGTATCACTTTCTGACAAATGGAGCACGCTAAATAAATCAGCAAGTTTTTTGTTTTAGAAAATTGCACCATCTAAGTATTAATTATAAGAGCTATTGATGCTATTTTTCCAGATCACAATAACTTTCAAGTTTTCCCGTACTAGAAAAAAAGTTGTAATTAATAGTTTTTGTGTTTTTTGTTTTTGAATTATGGTAACAAAAGTCAGACTATGTACCAGGCAATGTAACTTGCTTCTTCCACCTGGGCCAAGTTACTTACAAAATTTATTCCCAAATTCAAGATTTTAAACATGTTTTGAACTTGATCCTTAAGTAAAGAGTAATTTTTTTCAATTGGCTTTCAAATGTTTAATTTCAAAACCGAAAATTTAGTTATTGCAAATGCTACTAAAAACCTGCAAAGTGTGATCCAAATGGCATTAAAATAGCTACGGTATTTTTTCCAAAAAAAATTATGAAAAATCACCCAGCAGCTGGCACCCAGACCCCTAACTGTGCTAAGTTTGGGTTAAACTAGTTTGCTCACCACGTCTCCCAATTTACACAATTTTGGAAACCTTTTACCTTTGTCAGCAGCTCAGCCATGCGGAACTGCACTCGGATTATTGCATAAGCAATACTGCGACCCGAGTTCAATTACGACTGCAGGCCGCCTCCTTCGACACATATGCGGGTGGCCGAAGACTCGAAGAGCGTGAGCTCACTTCCCATTCACCCCCATCTCTCTGTTCTTATTAAGTTCGTTGAGTTGTACCTCAGTTGATTTTCATTATTTATTTTTTTTAACTTTTGGTTCAGGTCTTTCCCATTCACGAACATCCAGGTTACATGCCAACCCAGGCCTGGCTTCTGATCCTCCATTCTACAATATCTTTGTCCCATAAAAAGTATCTCTCTTCAAAAATTTTTGATGACGTCATTGCGTGTGATTTGCAGTTTGGCCCTACTCCCCAATCAAAAACCTGGCTACGTCTATATGTACCTTGTCAATGTTTCTCTAAACTTTGATTGCAGTTGATTGAAAAACAACCATTCCCAATCATATTTGAATTTCGCTTGTGCGATTGCGCTCAAAATTGCTAAAATACATACGGCGCAAGTGTTAGCGCAACCGTTTAAAAATAATTGCGACACAAGAGCTACTCGCACGTAAAATAGTTGCGCCATATAAGATAATAGCGGTGCAAGTGCCCACCTCTGTGTATTACCATATGAACATTGCAATTTAGGAGCCGGCTATCATTTAAAAATGTTGAGGCACATTATTATCAGCATCACATTCAAGCCAATCAATAAGTAAAGGTTTAATGTACAAGTGTAGGGGTAAGCTGTATCACCTTGAAACTGCAAAGTACAAGGACATATAATCAACCAACAATGCATATCCTATTAAAGTTCTAAAAATAAATATCAACAAACGAGCAGACACAAGATTAAAGTTTTTGCTTTAGCAATTACTGTTTGAAAACAGTCGATGGATACAACTGACAAGGTAACCTACCTATCTAATAAAATACAAATATTCCACAGACAATCACAAAAACTTACTGACTATTTTGACTTGGATGGAATGATAGTCGTTAAGTATAAGCCGTACGCTTTTTTTTTGTAGCTTTGCGACTTGTGTATTAGCGCTTTTTCTTTCTCGCTGATCTAAGCTATTTCCCAAATCTAACCCTAATCCTAATGTGTGCACGCGTGAGGGAAAAAATAGCTTGCGCGCACTTATATAGTCAAGCACGGGTCACAGAGCTTCCATAAAAAAGCTGACGGCTTATACTAAACGACATCCCACTGTTAAGACGTGACGATGATTGCAGATTAAAAATTATTATGTACTGTGTTACAAATGTAATACGTGCAAAAAGTCAAACATTTGTAGCAAAAAACTAGTTTGCCAAATGCTCAAATGTTTCAATTTCACATATCAAAAATAGCTTCTACTACTGTAATGCTGTTTCAAAAATCTAAACTTTAGTAGGCTACAGCAACAGAACAAAAATGAAGAATTTCAACTAACTGACTAATCTGCAATGAGTTTTTTAAGGCATGCTGACATTTAGCAATTCTTAAAATTTTCTTTGAGTGGAATAATTTTAATGTCATTGCTGAGGTCTGAGATTGTTGATTTTGAAAATGAAAGCACCAGCACACATGGCTGATATGGATTCTAC
Source organism: Trididemnum nubilum (assembly GCA_963965965.1). Taxonomy (NCBI): domain Eukaryota; kingdom Metazoa; phylum Chordata; class Ascidiacea; order Aplousobranchia; family Didemnidae; genus Trididemnum; species Trididemnum nubilum. The sequence goes on along the minus strand of OZ014475.1, from coordinate 21,717,013 downwards.
AGCCAACTACAGGTTGGTAAAAAAAGCTTCTAACTTCCATAAGCTAGGCTATATTTCTGCGATGCAAAATATATTTTTCAGCCCAATTCTCTAAATATATCATGCATGTAATGAAGTGCATCATGCATTCGTATAGCGTAGTGGAGCATGGAGTCCGTCATTGCAGTTTGACTGACTCTTAATGACACATCTGTTATAGGCTATTATACTAGGCTAGTACGCTATTTAGGCAGCATGACTTTTGCAACGCTTCTTCTACCATTCTTGCAATTTTTATCTATTCTCTTCTTCATTGTAGCAAAATTGGTGCAACAAACCTTTGATTTCAGATTTACATTACGGTACAGGTTAGCAGAAATTACAGATTTTCATTTTCCAAAACAACTTTTTCAGTTTTTGACAAATTATGGTCTTGTTTCTAATTTCTGCGTTTGTTTTTAACTAGTGCACGTTATAGGCACAGATTTTGGCGATTGAGAAGCATGTAGCCTACCGTATCAGGTATACCTGTATACATCTTACTTTAGGTTTTTTGCAGTTGCAGTACACAGTCTGCAGTACTAAGTACAGAACTAGGCTAACATTACCTGTTACTGCTACAAGATATACTGCGATTCTTAGAACAAAACTCGCTAACGACTGAAGAATAATGAAATTTTAATTTCTCTTACCCAGTTACTCGCATCCCTAATCCCACAAAATGTAAAGGTAGCGTTAAATGGTGATGGTGCAAACCTCATCCAGACTCCAGACGATTACCTCACAGCCAAGTTAATTTTTGAAGAGGCAATTAATTTTCAAAAGGCACTAGTCAAGCGTGACCAAAGTATTTTACGGAATAAAAAGGAAGACTCTCAAGTAAGCACAAATTATTGTGATTGAAAACCGAAGTTGACGATGACAATGACAATAAGCAGAGGTGGAGTCGAGGACACGAGGCTCGAAACCAAGGACACAAAAAAAATCCGAAGCCAAGGACAGCCCTTGCGAGGACAGACCCTGTTGAGGCCAAGGACAGGAATGCTCGAGGCCAAGGTCAAGGACCAAGGGCACAAGCGCAAGTGTTCTCCAAAAAAAAAAGGTGTTCAAAAAAGTTTTTCAGGCGATTTCAAAAAAAAGTCTTCAAAAATTTTTTCAGCGTTCTCCAGTAAAAACTGCCTTCTCAAATTTTTTTTTCAGGAAATCTACAAAATTTCAACAATTCAAAATTGCCCTGTCCTCGGCTCGAGGACAGGGCAATTTTCGAGGACTTGAGGCCTCGAGGCCAAGGACTTCAAAATGTGTTCCCAAGGATGTCCTCGAGGCCAAGGACGTCCTCGAGGACTCCACCTCTGACAATAAGTTTAGGAAAAATTTATCCAAAATGCAAAACTAAAAGGAAGTTCAACGAATATGCGAGTGAAATAGACCGAGCAGCCGTTGGTAAATAGGCAGGTAGACCAGAGAAGTTCATAGATTGCAAAGAAGAATAGTGGTCATTCACAGCGCTGTCAGAACATAGACTCTTCATTAGTTTATAAAGAGTCTAAAGTCAGACGGCCGAGTGGATATCATCTAACTTTGGGGTTAAAGTCACGGGTTCGATACCGAGTCGGAGATACCAAACTAAACACAACAAAAAATGATAATTCACAGCTGCTCTGCTTCAAGCTCAAAATTGAGGGGAGCGTGTGGTGAACAAACCCAGTGAGGAAGTTTACTTGTTGTGCCGCAGAGAAAAGCCCTTGAAGGGATTCCCCGCGTGGTTGACCATGCGCAGACAGATAGCATGTGGTAGCCAGTAGCGTACGCAGGATTTTGAAAGGGGGGGGGGGGGCCTGGAGATTTAAAAAATCTGAGAATAAGAATGTCCTGAATGAAAATTTTTACATCCACAATCAGTGAAGAACAAAACAAACAAAAAAAAGGTCTTCACTCAAATTTAGTCCGGTTTTTGGCCCAAAATTAGGTAAAGACCCCAAAAAAAGTCTTCGCCTACTGTTTGTGTTCTCAAACCTTTTGCCCAGGTTACAAGAGTGGGGGGGCATGCCGCAATTTTCCATACTATTCTATGCTAATTATATTTTCCTAGCGACCCAAAAAGGGGGGCCATGGCCCAATGCCCCCTATATACGCTCCTGGTGGTAGCTTAACTCGAAAGCCGCTTGGTACTTTCGCTCTCTCTTGGCTGAGGTGACTCAGCGAATAGTGCATATAAACTTAAGTTTCATAATATGAGAATGTCATAAAAAAAGATATCGATGGAAGATACAAGCTATACACAAAATCACGTTTTTGCCTTAAAATAGAGAATTTGTGGAGAAGAATAAAAGTTACATTGACCAAAGACTGAAGTTTACTAATTATTTTATCGGTTTGGTTTGTTTTTTTTTTTTTACTCCAATACTCCTTCAAAGAGCAACTGCGCTTGCTGACGCATAGGGCGTAATCGTCTTGGCAGTGTGGAAGGTTTGGTTGGTCTCGCACTTTTGTCACAACAAACACAAAAAAAAGTTCACCAAACTTTTCTCACAAAATGCTAGCCGTATCACAGGGCATGCCGATTATGGATAGATCTTTCTGTTTCCACAAAAGCACAAACTTTCTTTACTGCTAAAAAAATTAGTTGTTGCATTGTGGATCCCAGGAGAAAAGGAAAAGAATCACGTAGCACGTGCGATGAAAGTCGGTTATTTCTAACAGCAAAACGTCACAAAAAGGCATTGTTTAAAAACGCACGAAGTAGAAACTGAAATAACGTGGTCGTAAGAGCGGAGTGGGAAAAAAGCGGAAAAGCGTTGGTAAAAAGAGACAACGAGAAAATCTGGGGCGCCACACTGCTTCCATTTACCACCCATGACGACTCAAAATAAAGCAAAGAAAGAGATTTTGGGTCATCTGAGTGGAAAAGTAAGGGGGAAAAGGGTGGAAGTAGGAGAGACACGAATATGAGACTCCACTCTTGCGTTATTTATTGTGCTAGCGTTCGAGCATCATAAAAAGCTTATTTAAAAATTATTTTGTCAAAATCACTCTAATTGAGTTTTAGGCGACGCGGTTTTAAATTTAATAATCTTTAAATTTTTGTAAAAGTTTTGATAAGTTTATGAAGGTTATTGTGTTTTCAAAATTCAACAAATTCATTTGATTATTGCCGAAAAGTCTTTTTTAAAAAGTGATTTATTTTATCTAGAACACATGTTAGTTTAAAACTTAGAAAATTCAAAGATATCCCGCCAATATAAAAGTAAACTTCGATAATACACACGAATTTCTGAGATGGCTTGGAGCAGCGCCAATATCCACCAATGTGCGTAAAAATTTTTTGGATGAATCAAAGATAGTTTGTCTATAGACAAACGTAGATATATCTAGGAAGATTCTTAAAAAGTTTGCCTTGTACCAGCCACCGGAGATAATTCCAAGATAATCCGAGATAGCCTTTTAAGATCCTAGATAAATCCGAGATAAATTCTATCTGGGATACATTGCATGTACGTAACCCAAAACTTTCAATAAAACTTGTTTGGTGGGAAATTAGTAGCTGCTTGTGTAACTTTTTTTCTTCGAAAAAAATTTAGCTGCAGTATAAGTAGTAGTAGTACGTTTATTTTAGATTAGGAACACACACATACATAATTTCAATAACACACTGTGAAACGCAAAAGAAAAAAAAGAAAAGAAACAGTGATATTCTGGTGAGAGGCTGCGAAAGACCTCATGTCAAGTCCAAGGGCTGAACCGGCGCGGTCGTCGAGTCTGCAGCCTCTCACCTAAACGTCGATACAATAAACGGATGTAAAAGTACTCAAAAAAAACAAAAATGAAAAAGGAAAACCAAAAGAACCTAACAAAAGCAAAATTTAAACATCACAAAATAAACACTCATTTTTTGTAAGATGTTATAACTAATAAAGTTTTATGATATTATCATTTAATTTTTGAACATACGTGTATCAAATTTAATAATTAGGATGGTAGATGAAATTGGGTTATATAGATTAAAATTGTTTGCCTCGAAGGTATGTTTTTATTTTTTACAAAATTATTGAGGGCTAGACGATAATTACTTTTAATTTCCATAGGGAGTATATTCCAAATTTTGTATTCTTCATAACAAATTGATCGTTGAGTGCTTGTTTTTTTTGCAAGGCATTACAGTCCAGTTAATATCCAAAGCAAATCTAGATGGGTAACTGTGTGTTTGGGAAGCGGACCGGAAGTAATTGTAGAACAAGATTGGAAGAGTTCTGTTTTTTGAATTTATATACGAATTTTATAACCTCCAGTTCAAAAATGCTACCAAGATTCAAAAAATTTAATTGGCGATAAATTGGTGAAAGTCTTATTTTAAAAAAAGAAATTTTGGTCATAATTTTCAGAATGAAATTTTGATGGACTAGGACTTTGGTGATGTATTTAAAGGCAGAGTTTCCCCACAATGTGATTCCATTGGGTAGATGAGAGTATAAGCAATACCAAAATATACACGTCGTAAAACGGATAAATTAAGGAGCATAATACCTAAACTTACTTAGAATACCTCTGGCTGAACACAATTTTTCTTCAACATATTGAATGTGGTTGTTCATCAACATATAAGACTAAATAGATTGTTTTTTAAACTGCATCGCATATCGTGTTAGCTTAGCACAGCTGCTTGCACTATTAACGTAAGGCGTACAATTGCTGGAGGCATAAATTCTCTCAAATTGGTGAGCATTATCAGTTCAGCAACAAAAGACAAAGCACAGATTCTGCAGGAAGAGAAATTTAATGAAGTTTACGTTGTTATATTTACTTCATAGTTGATACCGTAGGGAAGAAAATTGATCAAAAGATATTGCAAGTTTACTAAATAGAAAATCTATCGCGCTGATATAAATTAAAAAATTTAGTTTACGCTTGCTTTTAACTTTAAGTCCTATATATCGTTCAAACTAATTTTTCGCAGTTTACGTATTTTACCAATAAAGCCATAAATACACGTTTTCGTCATCATTTTCTTCGATTATTACCAATAGACCAGGTTAGAAGTTTGTTCATTTTTCTTACAAAGTGCTTAGAATGTTTTTCGACATTTTTGGGCATGCTGTTTTCAGGAGACTAGAGCTCTTCCCTCTTTTTTGTCCTGGTATAACTTTTACAATTTTCCAAAAACTTTCTTACCCCACAAATAGCAGTTTAAAACTTAAAGGCAAATAGAAAAGAAAACTTAAGTGGTAGGATATTTTAAACTATAGAATTATCAAATCAAATCAAGTTTATTGTTCGCTAAATACACCGAGAAAAAGAGAAAAACAAACACAATTATGAATTGAAAAAAATTAATCTTAGTATGGAGTAATGGCTAGGAAACACCAAAAAACAGAAAGGTTTACGAGTCTAGGTGTTTCCTAGTTTGCCAAGTTCACTCTTGGAAAACAGAATAAAATGGGCTTAATAAATTAATTAAAGGATAGGCTGTGCGTTGTGCAATGTAAACCAGTAATCTTCGATATGCGGGAAAAACAAACAACAACCTTAGTTGAAAAAGTAAACTACACGTATCAAGCTTTAGATAAATTGAAAAATTAAATATTTTTGTTGCAGAGGTCAATTTAGTATTTGCTAGTAAGAAATTTTTTATAGTGTTTTTTGAAGGTAGCGGTACTAAATTCTTTGTTTTTATAAACATCGGCAATGTTGGTCCAAAGTTTACACCCTCTAAAGGCCAATTAATTTTGAGTAACACATTTTTTTACTCTTGGTCGAAAAAGAATTTTTTTTGCATATCTGGTATTGTGACCATGCACAGTGTCAATTTTGAAGAACAGATCTTGAAAGAGTTTTGGTAATTTATAGCTTTAAAGTTGGTGCATGAATTTAGCCAGTTCTAATTAGTAAATTTCTGTCAATTTAAGAAAGTTTGATTTTTTGTGAAGAGGAGATAGCGGAGAATATCGAGAACTATTCGTTCTAGCTCGGATAAGTTTGATCATATGTACTAGAATCTCGTTCAAATATTTTGTAGCAGCTGTACCCCAGACTAAGAGTCCATATTGCATTTTGCTATATACAAACCCATAATACAGCATGCTTAAAACATCTGTGTTACATGAAGACGTATTCTATTGAAAAGCGGAACACATCTTGCAAGCTGTCGAGAAACATGCTTTAGGTGCAGCCTTCACGTTAAGTTTTCATCGATTGTAATTTCCAAATATTTTGCAGTATCAGTTCTAATCAAGATTAGCTCATTCATTATCAACTTAAAATTTTCTAAAGCAGACTTTTGTGGCTGTTTATGAATCAGAATGTAACTATTTTTTTCGTGATTTAAAGCGAGCTTGTTCTTTCTTAACCAGCAGTTTATTTTTTTTCTAATTCTATGCTAACTCGATTTTGAAGAACCAGCAAATTGTGGTCACTCATTTGTAAAAATGTATGTAGCATCAGAGGTGGGCAAGATCACCACCTTTTGGTGATCTTGAAGAGCAAGATCAGATCATCACAAAAATGTGATCTTGAAGATCAAAGATCAGATCACCCAAACACTGTGATCTTGAAGATCAAAATCAAGATCGTGATCTTGAAGATCAAGATCACTTAACTTTTAGTACTCAAAGAGAGGTAGCGGTGATGAAGGATGGCGGGGGAGGTAAGCTATAAATGTTGAATGCCGTACCAGTATTGACTATCAATGGGCAATGGCAGTGCTGATTTTACTAATAACGTATGACATTTGACACTGACAAACTTTTTGTAGCTATTTTAATAGTTTAAATAGTCGCAAAAACCCTTTTAGATTACTTTTGCTAGTTTTGTATAACAATAACGAAATTGAAAAACAAAATCAAATCAAAAGTATCAAATCTTCATTAGGCCATACTCGCTTAAATACCCTTTATGGGTGCCGCGAGCTTGCGGGGCCCATCTCTGCTTCAAAACGTTACGGGTACACAATTTAACGTCACTACAGTGGCGGGCCATTGGCGATCAGTATCACATTTGATTGACGTAGGAATCGAACCCGGTCTCCCGCACAAGCTTTGCCATTGAAGCCGGACGCGTCTGCCACTTGGACATTTCGCCGGTTAAGAACAAAATCCTTTTTCTTGACATTGTATATTTTATGACATTGACATCGTAGATCATAAACAGTAAACTAAAAGAATTTTTTTAGACTCCATCCGCTCCTTCCATTAAACTCCTCTCCACTTTAGACTCCTTTTCGTGTCAGAGCCATGAAATAGCTTCACAATATCACATAACCTGGCTTCGGCGATGCTTACTTTACGCGACATTTAAAAATGTAAGTGATCTTGATTTTCAAGATCAAGATCACACAAAAAATGTGATCTTGAAGATCAAGATCAGATCATTAAAATAATGTGATCTTCAAGATCAAGATCACATGACGATCTTGATCTTCAAGATCACGATCTGATCTTGAAGATCAAAATCGTGCCCATCTCTGTGTATCATCTGCGAATGGAGTTGCGTTAAAGTTGGCTATAGTAGGAAGATCTTTAACATATAAAAAGAATAAAAGTGGGCTTAGTGAAGATCCTCGTGGAATTCCACAGGTTACATTGGCAAACTCAGATATTTCTCCCTCAAAGTTTAGGTACTGTTGCCGTTTACTTAAAAAGCTTTTAAATAATTTTAATGGGGTTCCACGAATGCCAAATTGGGTTTTTAACTTTTGCAGCAGAATTCTATGATTTACGGTGTCAAAAGCTTTTGACAAATCCAAAAAAACTCAGCAACTGTATTTTCCTTGGTCTATATTTTTTATTAAGGAGTCATACATGTAGCTGATCGCATGTAAGGTAGAGTGATTTTGACGAAATCCGAATGGTTTTTTATTTAAGAGGTTGTATTTTTGCACATAAAAATAGATTCCGTAGTAAATTAATTTCTCAAGTAATTTCTCAAATTGCGACAGCAAAGAAATAAGTCTATAATTGGTAGCCATGTATCGATTACTTTTTTTAAAAACTGAGATAGCTTAAGCAATTTTTAGGCAACAGGGATATATACCTTCCTCGATAAACATGTTGAAAATTTACTTAGTGTATCCGAGATTAACACCTTACCAAATTTAAGAACCATTGTTTTTACATCCAGTTTGCGAATTGCTTTTTTTGGGTTTAATAAATCTATCAGTGAGCGTATTTCTTCTTCAGTTGAAGGAGACATGAAAAATGAATTTTTGCTGGGTTTTGAGGATGAACAATATTTGATATTTTTTCATTGACAGCTGGAAGCGAACTGGTTAGTTTTTCTGCGATAGTTACGAAATAATTATTAAAAAAATTGGCGATAGAAATTTGGCTGGTTATTTCATCATCATTATTCAATACTAATTTGCGTGGGAGCGAAGGTTTTCTTTTTTTGATGTTACATAAATCATGTATAGTTTTCCAGATCCGTTCCGAAATGTTTCTAGGAACGACAATTTGATCATTGTAATATAATTGCTTAGCTTTAGATATTGCTCGATTTATACTGCTTTTATACTGCTCAATTACTTTTATACTGCGGCTAGAAACTGGCAATTACGCATGCAGGTGTGCAACAAAAACGTTGATAGTATCATTTCTGAAGTAATTAGAGGCAAAAGCATTGTAATACATACGATATAGGCGATCAAATATTTTGTAACTTCATGTTACTGCATAATCGTGAATTTATTCCCTCTCCAAAAGCTGAGCCTCGAAAGCCCTGTCTCCATCCGAAATAAGTGAAGCTCCGCTGGGAAACCCCTAAACATTAGAGTTTTGCAGAGCCCCTAATTACCAGCTGCTGAGTTTCACAGCGTGGCTATTTTAGCGCGTGGTTGCTGGAGTTGTCAAACCCAAGACTATCCTAGGCCTACCATCACCTTTCAATCACTCTTTCAAACACTTAAAAGGGCATTTAGGTAGAAAACAAATATCTTCTGCTTGATTTTCTCTCAAAAAAAATTTGTCAGATCTGACGACCGACTTCACAAAATTTGAGTTTTCTACAACCTTTCGTTCTTGAGATATAATATATTAAATTTCCCCTTCGAAAGACTTTTTCTGCTTAGAAATTTTGCCAGGGTTGCCGATTGGAAGCAAAAATTAAAAAAGTTATTGCATGCTTTTGATTTTCAATAAATATTTTGCTGCAGAGTTATTGTAAAATAAAGTAAAGGTTTAAAACCATAAAAGTAGCTACTTTTCAAAAAAATGTATGGCAGCTTTTCAAAAGTTAATATCTTCTGTCACAATACTGACAAAATCGCAACATTGAAGTAACAGGAAAACTACCGCCTAGCTTGAAGTTTCTACGTCTTCGCATTTTCAGGATATTGCATTTCAAAATTAACAATTTTCCCTGTGCTTCAGTGTTGCCATTTTGTCAGTATTGTGACAGATAATATTAACTTTTGGAAACTTGCCAATTTGGAATTGAAAAGTAGCTAAATTTACATTTCTAAACTTTTATCTTGTTTGACAATAACTCTACCGCAAAACATTTATTGAGAATTAGAAACATGCAGTAGCTTTTTGAAATTTGTTTGTATAATTGGCAATCTTGGTAAAATTTCTCAGAGGAAAAGGCCTTTCTAAGGGGAAATCTAAGCTGTTATATCTTAGAAACGGAAGGGCGTCAAAAGCTCAAAATTGGTGAAGTTAGTTTTCAAATCTGCAAAAATTTTTAAAAGCAAATTGAACAAAAAATTTCCGATCTAAATGCTTTTCTATACAAAGTTATGACAAACAAGCAAACTCGCAACCAAGATTTTGATGGAGGGGGTTTGAACGAAAACCAAAATTTTTTCTGTACCGAAAAATGTATTCTGCAGTCTGCATGTTAATAAAGCAAATGCATCTCAAAAGTGTGACAGAAGAGAGTCTGGGCACACAGCCCGCAGCAGCTAAAAATTTTTTGAAACTTTTTTGAAAAAACAGCCATTTTTAAGTCATTTGGATGGCATTTCAGACATTTCTAGAGCCATTTGAAAGAATTAAATTGGTCTGCACCCTTCAGTTCGATTCACCTACTGGTCAGTGGTTTAGTCTAAAGCACTGTAAAAGCTTGGAGATTTAAGTTAAATTTTCTAAGTGGCCTATGTATTTATTTGGTCATACTTAATATTTAGCTTGTATTCTTATGACTATATTATTTTAATGCACTGCTATTAGAAAAAATAATGAAAACATTTCTTCTTTGTCTTTTTGTTTTCGCCTTTGGCACGCTTGCGCAAGAAGAAGAACCAGAAGAAAGTGAAATGGGGTTATCAAGTAAGCGACAAAATTGCACTTGCACACGACTGTGGTTGGTGCACCGATAAATTGTCGGATTCTCACACCCATAGTTAAAAGTTTGAATCTGACTGCCGTTGTGGTTTATGAAAACTAATGTATAGCATAGTTTTTTTTCTACACATTATTATAAAGCACTTGATGCTTCATAAAAACTTTTGTGTTGGTTCTAATTTTTTTTCAGTGTAATTATGGTAATTACATTTTATTTACCAAGTTGTTTTGGCCAGGAGACAGCGAACTGACCTTTCCGTCTTTGAATCAAGCTGCCACCTGCCCACCTGTCTGCCACACGCGGCGGAGGCTTCACTCTGTTTCTTTTAATGCTGAACGTCAAGCAGGGAAGCTGTGAATACTAATTTTTATGGTCTTTGGTTTAAGCTGATCGGGAATTGAACCCAAGTCTACCGCTTTAGTAGCAATCGCCCTATCCTCTCGATCACTGATTGATTGTTTTATAAAGAAATGTGTTTTATATAGAAAGCTGGGCAATAAATTCCAGCCTTCGGGTACAAATCTTCCGCGTCTAAGCTCAAAGCAAATATCTAAGTAGATGAAATTATCTGAAAACTTTAATATTAAAAAAAAACTTGACAGTTTTTATTTTCGAGGGCTACCGAATTTACAGCTTCTTATATGGACAAATGGCAGATGTAGTTAGCAGTTGGCAACACTGTCCGATTTGAACGACCCAGAAATTGAATCTCAGACCTTTTAAACCAAATCGAGCAAACATTCAAACATAAGAAGTTAATCAGCGCTGTGCCGCAACTAAAAGGGCTGTTAAGAAGGATTAATATTTTGTTCGAAAGTGCGCAAAAAATAAAAAAGAATTTCGAAAAATGTAGGCCCATTTCATTAATTGCGATGCACACTTCTACAGAAGACGTGAGTTAAAAAATATGCTTAGGCGAACGAGCTGGGAATGCGATGGAAGTACTGTAAGCAATTTAAGACTACGTTTTGATGTAGTTATAAAATCAAAGCATTTTATTGATGACTTTAAATTGCTTTATCAAGCAAAAAAAATTCCTGCTGTCACGCCTGTAGCGATCTCATCTATTTGACAGCTTTGGGAGAAAATTTGCTACTGCCAGACATTATAAACACAATTGTTCTATGATATCTATTAGCTAGAAAATTACTTGGAGAGCAAAGCCCTACAGGGTACTCTTAGTGGCAGCCCTGTAAATTGTTCACAACAATAACTACACATTTTTATAACAACACCCAACTCAGTTTTGTTCGTAATTAAAAAAAAAAATTAAGAACAATGCCAGGTTCAGCATGTACAAAATAATTTAAAACCTAAGCCAGTATAATGTATTTGACAACGAAATCAGCAGACTTTTCCAGAATCTTTCTGCCATTGTTGATTTGCCCATGATTTGTTTAACAGTTATTGCTAATTAAGATCTTTCACAAAATGCACTTTTTAAGCCGGCAAAAATAAATTTGTGTCATTTAATTTTCCAGTAAAGTTAAAAACAAAAATTGAAAAGAGAACACCGTTTAAAAGGAGCATTACGAAATCAATCGAACAAACATCAAAATTCACAGAAGCCAATGCTGAAAGCAAAACAAAAAATACCAGTTGCAAAAATTTTTTGTTCTGCTTTCAGCAGTGGCTTCTGTGAATTTTGATGTTTGTTCGATTGATTTCGTAATGCTCCTTTTAAACGGTGTTCCCTTTTCAATTTTTGTTTTAATACGTGATTACTGCACTCACTTGGCTTGGATGATTTTCTAATGCAACAACTTTGTTGTCCCTTTTCTTTTAAAGTTAAAAACAAAAATCGAGGCTAAAAATTCTTGAACATTTAGGTATAACCAGCCTCAACTCAACTGTTGCTGGTTCTTGTAAAAAAAAAGTGTAAATGGGAATATTTGCAAGCAAGCAAACTATTCAACCGCCAAATAGTTGATTCAACTGATCCACAAAAATACTTTTTGCCCTCTTGTACAAAGAGCAATATTTTAAAATATTTTGTTGTGCTGGGGTCTCCCACGAGGAATGATCGTCAAACAATGTCAAAATTCTGATAATTTACTTGTAATCACATAGTTCCTGATTCTAACAAAACAATCACCTATAACATAAACCATTTAAAAATCATATGTTGGGGGCACAAATTTAAGTTTTCTCATGGCGTAACAATCCTAAACATCATAATTCATTTAAACATCATAATTCGTTGACATCATAATTCATTGTCCAAACATTAAAGAAAAAATGACTAAAAAGAAAGCTTATTCCGCTAGAAGAGCTAGGGTTGGTGGACATAAATGGTATCTTAAAATGTTTTACCGCGTATAACATTTTTTTTAATCGTTTGCGTGCGAGCTGGCCTAAAGGCTACCAGCGCGGAAGCCTCACGGCCGTTTCTGACTAAAACCGTTTTTTATATAATCCTTTCGGGGGAGACTTGGGAACCCAAAACCGAAGTGTAACCTATTGCATCGAAATTAGATACAAAGAGATCGAATGAATCACACACAGGCTGCTGCACAACTTTTGTAATACAAAATTACCAACGGTTTTACTAATAATTGTTTGATTTCAGTTTTCTTTTCGAAAGTTTTAGACTACGTCAGCGGTTAGATGATTTACAGTAATACTGGTAACTGGTATAATGGCGTTTGCTTACTGACTCTGTACGCTGTGTAATAAACTTACAGTACTTTGCATTTTTTAGGATGTTATTATGGAGATCTTCTGAATGGTGAAGGAAATGTTACTGAAGTCAATTGCGATTTTTCAATTGAAGTAAGTAAAAACTTGCATCTAGCCTGCTGTTTTTAAATTAGAACTTCCCTTTCTGCAGCATAAACTAAAACAAAAACCTCTAAAATTTTACAGATTAAGAGCAGGAACTTATTTTTTTCCAGTTTGCCGAGCGATGATGCATTTGTTTTTAGAGCGGGAGGTCTGATCTTCAAGTCTCAGGCCGTCCAATCAGACACAGTGTTGCCAAGGGCTCGCCACCGTTGCAATATTTCTTCGAAAGGAGCTCTTTTGAGCGGGCCCAATAACGCGGAGGAGGTGTGTACGGCAAACTTGTTACACGCTTCGTCGTAATACAGTTAGACAGTTAGCACAATGAAAAATTTGACTTGATTAAATCCTTAATATTTTGTTGGGCCACAACCTAATTCTTGAGGAGATTAATCTCGACAATACGCCGAAAAAGCCAAGAATCAAACTCTATTTTGCTTAAATATTCTGTCACAAAGTGTCGGAGGTCCACGAGAAAAACTTGGTAAACCATTGCAGTTTTTGGTACGCTCTTCAAAAAAGTCCTTTAAGCTAACTACCAACGCCTATACAAAGATTTAAGGCAGAGTAGCCGTTAATACCCTAGCATCTCCCGCTTTATTCGGATCTTGCAAACCTTTTTTTTTCTAAACCATTAGCTATATGGGTTTATCAAATTCTGTTACTTGACATGAAAATAAAAAAAATCTTTTGTAAAATAGTTTAGTAAAAGCTTATTAATGAACATGAAATAGACTTTTGAAGAAAAGTTCATAAATGTTCATGTAAGCACAGAGCTGGACAGCGCTGTTTTGAGCTTTTAGCTCTCATTCGCAGCCCTCAGCTTCTCTAACAAAGCTTCTCAATTCATTCGTTCATGCAAGCAGTTGAGGGGGCCTTCTTCTTTCTTCATTGCCCGCTTTTCTGGGAAGGTTTCCAGGGCAGCAACTCGAGATTAAGCCGCCACACTTCACGGTCTTCCATCACTTCCATCATTTCGCGTGCGTAAAATCCCAATCGATTCCATTCAGGATCCTCAATATAATTAATCCATATAGTTCTTGGTCGTCCAACTACCTGGTCTTCTCCCATTTTCTCTAGCAAGCTTGTTTGGGGAGTCTTTCTTGAGGCATTCTGCTTACATGGTCAAACCATCTAAGCTGAGGTCTTTCAATTCGGAGAAGTAACGGCTTAATGTTAAGAGATTTTTAAACGTCAGAGCTACACACCTTGTTAAACGGTATAACTCCTTTGATTCTTTTTAAAAATTTCATTTCGAACGCTGGCATTTGTGATCGCACTCTTTCGGTTATTGCCCAAGATTTATGACCATGAGTGAGAATAAGGACAAAAACTGTTTTGAAAATTGAGAGCTTTGCCTTTTTCGACAATTCTCGTTTCATGGCAACCGAATAGTGCCAAGCTCGCAGTACTGAACTAGCCTTGCCAATTCGGGTATCCAGTTCTTCGTTTTGCCAGTTGCCTTCCGTCACTCGTCAGCACAACCCCTAGCTACTTGAACGTCTCTGCCTGCTTCAGTGTCACTCCATTCACTTGCAACGAGCACTGATTAGGGTTTCTTGAAAAATGAAGTACCTCAGTTATAGCCGTGCTTAGTTTAATTGCGGCAGTGTCACACATAGGCGTAGCCAGGATTTTTGATTGTGGGGGCCCCAAACCACAAATCACTTGCATTGAAGTTATCAGAAACTTCGAAAGAGGATTTCTTTTTCGGGGCAAACATATCGTAGAAAGGAAGAGCAGAAGCCGTGGCTTAGTTTTGGCGCATAACTAGGAACTCGTTTAAGGGAGAGGACTTAAACCAATAGGTAGAATGCAAAAACGTCTAAATTGGAAGATGAGTTGAGTAAAGAAGTGTAATTCAAACGTATCACAGACGGAGGTCTGGGGGCGGAGGGCTACACCCCCCGCCGCTGGGCGATTTTTTGAAATTTTTTTGGAAAAAAAAGCTTATTTAATACCATTGGATCATATTTCGCACGTATTCAGGGCCGTTTTGAAAGTACTACATTTGAAAGCCAATTGAAAAAATAAAATTGTTCAGTCCTCGTTTTGCTAGCAATTCAAGTCCAAAACACATTTAAAATCTTGCATTTTTGGGAAAATTTTGTAAATGATTTGGCCCAGGTAGGGGGTAGTAAAGTGCATTATGCCTTCTGCAATATTTTTGCAGTAAATAACAATCCTGTCGAATATTTTCGTTAGAGGTTATTGTTTTGTCATGAAAACAACTAGTTACAGGAGCACATTTACGGCCAGGGGGCCCAGGCTCTCTCAATTCAAAAACTTGTTCGATGAGCTTTTTCCCTACTGTAGCTAATTTCTTTTAAAAGTATTTTGTCGCATAAAAACTAGCAAGGTGGAGGTGAATTGTTATTGAAAAATGTACAATAGGTAATTATATGTGCGAACCATGTTATCTCCCTGGCTGGATTTACATTGAGTGGAGCCCATAGGCGTAGCCAGGATTTTTGATTGGTGGGGGCGCAAACCACAAACCACATGCATTGACGTCATCAGAAACTTCGAAATAGGATTTTTGTGTGGGGGCAAAGATATCGTATAATGGAAGACCAGAAGCCGTGGCAGGTGTTGGCACGTAAATGGGAACTCGTCAAAGGGGCAGGGCTTAAACCAATAGTTAAAATGCGGGAATATGTAAATTGGGAGACGTGTTTGAGCAAAGAAGTGTGCTGTAATTCAAACCTATCAAAAACGGGGGTCTGAGGGCGGAGGCCCCATCCGCCAGAGGCTATGGGGGTCTGGGGTAGAAGCCCCCAGCCGCTGGGCAATTTTTTGTAATTTTTTTGAAAAACAAAAACCTGCTTTAACACCATTGGATCACATTTCGCACGTATTCAGAGCCCCATTTGAATGTACTAGATTTTTAACATTTGAAAGCCAGTTGAAAAAATTATGTTGTGCAGTCCTCCTTTTGCTTGCAATTTAAGTCCAAAGCACGTTAAAAACCTTGCATTTTGGGGTTAAATGTTGTAAGTGATTTGGCCCAAGAAAGGGGGGGGGGAAGTAAAGTACGTTGCCTTCTGCAATATTTTAGCAGTAAATAACGATTTAGTGGAATATTTTCTTTAGAGATTATTGTTTTGTCATGAAAATAACCATTTATACGAGCACATTTACGGCCAGGAGGCCCAGGCCCTTTCAATTAAAAAATTTGTTCAATGAACATTACCCTTACTGCAGCTAATTTTTTTTAAAAGTATTTTGTTGCATAAAAACTGGCGAGATGGAGGTGAATTGTAATTGAAAAATGTACAGTAGATACTGTACTTACGCCTACAAACCATGTTATTGCCTACATATATGTTATCTATTTACATGCAAACCATGTTATCTATTTACATGCACCTGCATATTCCAAATGAGAATTTTTCTTTGTTTGCGAGTACTGGTACATAAATAAACTGACACTGACTGACTGACTGACTAATTGAGTGACTGAGTGACTGACTGCCCGAGCCGGATTTACATTGAGTTGAGCTCCTAGCACTTTGGGATTTTTGGAATATTTTTCTGCCAAATACAGGTGATGACCAAAGAAAAGTCTTATCTAAGTGCGGGGCCCCTGGCACTGAGCCATATGTTAAATAAGTAAATAACTGAGCCATATGTTAAATAACTAAGCCATATGTTAAATAACTAAGCCATATGTTAAATAAATAACTGAGCCATATGTTAAATAACTGAGCCATATGTTAAATAAGTCCAAGGTTAACGGTTATTGCAATGCGTTTACAAAAAGGTTAGATGAGAGCTTCAGTTAGCGACTTTGAGGATAAAAACCCTTACTTTTACTCGAGTTATACGTATAAATTGGTTGGCAGACATTCAATTGAGGGGTCTGGGCCCCCAGTTGTTGAGGGGCCCATTTAAATATTATTGTAGGGGGCATTTTTGAATTGGTTGGCAAAAATTAAATTGTGGGGGCCCGTGCCCCCTAGATCAATATTATTGTTGGGGCCCCATTTAAATTTGGGGCCATTTAAATATTATTGTAGGGGGCCCATTTAAATTAGTTGGCAAAAATTAAATTGAGAGGCCCCATGGATCAATGTTGTTGTTGGGGGCCCATTTAAATTGGGAGCCATTAAAATATTATTGTAGAAACGTTTTTAAATTGGTAGGCAAAAATTAAATTGAAGGGAGCCCGGGCCTCCTGGATCAATATTATTCTGGTGGCCCATTTAAATTTAGGGCCATTTAAATATTACTGTAGGGGGGGCCATTTAAACTGGTTGGAAAAATTAAACTGAAGGAGCCCGAGCCCCCTGGATCAATATTAATGTTGGGGGCCCATTTAAATTGGGGGCCATTTATATAGGCCCCCAAGATCAATATTATTTTGGGGGGCCTCTTTTAAATTGACGGCCATTTAAATATTATTGTAGGGGGCCCGTTTATAATCGTTGGCAAAAATTAAATTGAGGGGGCCCGGGCCCCCTAAATCAATATTATTGTTAATTACTGTTGTACACGTGTACTGTGTTATACAAGAAGATGCTAAAAGAAACTGAAACTGAAGAAACAATAGTCTTTTTTGTGACATTTTTATCATTGGTAGCATTTCAATTGGGGGGCCCCTGGCCCCCTCCTGGCTACGCCTATGGTGTCACGTGCATCTACAAAGCTATTAAATGCGCGTTCGTGGCCAGATTCTGTCATTGAACGCAGAACCGAATCATCTGCAAATAGCAGACGACTGATTAAGTAATTTCCAATTGTGGCGCACTCATCAGCTGGGCTGCGTTTGTCGATCCAACTCATGTAAACAATGAAATGGAGAGGTGAGAAAACACACTCTTGGCGGAGTCCAACGCCCACATGGAACGGCTTTGACTGTTTGCCATTTACCCGAACACAAACCCCCGATCGGCAGTGGAATGAATTGATGGCGCATAACAACTGACCATAAATGCCATACTCCTGCAAAACAATCCAAAATTTCTTTCGAGAGACTCTCTCGTATGCTTTTTCAAGATCGGCGGAACATGCTAAAAGATCTTTGCCATACTCCCAAGATTGTTCGAAGATTTGCTCCATAGTGAAGATCTAGACCGTAGCGCTGCGACGTGAACAAAAACCGCACGAGATATCCTGCAGTTTTGATTCCACTATATCTCGGCATTTCCTTTCAAGGTATTTGGCATCTACTTTCCTTGCAAACTAGGATTGATATTCCTCTGTAGTTCGTTCATTGCTTGCAATCTCTTTTCTTGAATATTGAAAAAAATCACACCTATTTGCCACACTCTGGTAGTTTTGCCAAACTTCCACACAACTTGACAAACACGGGTTAACCAGATGATTTTTCTCCAG
Organism: Trididemnum nubilum; assembly: GCA_963965965.1. Lineage (NCBI taxonomy): Eukaryota > Metazoa > Chordata > Ascidiacea > Aplousobranchia > Didemnidae > Trididemnum > Trididemnum nubilum. The sequence continues at coordinate 21,698,641 of OZ014475.1, read as the reverse complement.
TCAGCGCTTGTACTATCTGGAGTCTGATTTCATTTTCACCAGCAGCTTTTCCAGATTTTATCCCTTTATATGCCGTTGCCACTTCTGCTGCAGTGAAAGCTTCCTCTTCTACTAAATGTATCACTACTTGTGTGTCACGAGTGGATGCCATAGCAGGATTTAAAAATTTGGAGGGGCTCTAATTTTGAAAAACCTTATATTTTTCAAAACAATTACTGTATTTGTTGTACGTTCTAAAAAGTTTGTAAAAGAAATATCAAAATTGGACAAAAAAGTCGGCGCAATTAAAAGGAAAATATGATTCTTAAAGCTAGTAACTTTATGAATAATTATTCACCGACAGTAAAATTTGAAAGCAATATAAACTAAAAACCGCGTATTATCTACAAAAGAACTGACGAGTCAAAAGGGAAAGCCAGTTGTAAGCATAGTATTTAGTCTTTTTTGGGGAGGGAGGACGTTGGTTTATTGATTTAAAATTTTATGGTTGTGCCTATACTTACTGTAATACAAATTGTAAAATAACACAAAGCACCGTATTTCCACCAATGCGATTGGATGGTCGGAGCTCTCAACTCTTTCCTAAAAACGATCGAGAGTATGGTGCAATGAAAAATGCTACATCACAAAACTTATAAGCTGAACTACGGAACTTGAATGACCTATTTTTACATCACAAAGATCGGACACCCCATCACAATGTAGGCAACCACTTATGATAGGTTATCGATCGTTAGTCTTATCCTAACAACCTATGAATATACGGCTTCTCTATTTATCCACAATAAAACTGGATAATACCCTAAATGAGGTTGTTTAGCTTCTTGGTTCTTTTAGACTGTCTTTAAGAAACGCTGGACTCTTCAAGATATGAGAATGCACCGGTACGGTTTTTAATGTTTATTTTGCAGCAACATGTGGCATTTAAAATGGTGGCTAAAAGTTTGTTCGTTTGGTCGTCTGAGCATTTCATCAAATGTCCAGGCAGGTTTCTTGCATCCAGCTGGTAACGGTAATCAGCATAATCGTCGGGTGGATAAAGCCAGTAGTAGATTTATTACTGTACTTGAGTTCATAGCTGTTTTGTGACTAATTCTATACAACAAAAGGCGGATTATCACACATTTTATTGATACAATGTTACTCTTATAGCGCAGCTGCCAGACAAAAATTGAATCAAAAGATGGATTTACCAGAGTTACGCGGCAATGTACCCAAACGGGTGCTTGCGCAAATAATCGAGCTGAAAACGATAGTAAATGCTTTCCAGGAGAAAATGGGGTAAGTTTACCTAAGCTTGGTTTGGTCACATCACTTTGCCTAAAATTACACAAAACTCTGAAGTCAAGTACATCTTATAATAGCCGTTTTTGCCTAATTCCAATTTTTATTCAGTTAAAGCAGAGTTATTTGTAAAAAAAACATTGTCTTATACTTTGAATAAGACATAACAGGCTATTGCACTTTTACACTTAATTATTGATCATGGCATTTCATAATTTATTAGTTTAATTATTACTGTGAAAAGATAAAGAAAAACTGTTTTGGAAGTTTGAACTAGAATGAAACATGCAATTTAAGGAAACGATATTGTTTTTGGAACCATAACGAAATTTTATGGGTGAAAAAATATTTCATAGTCTGATCAATAAGGTGGCGGGCAAGAGCAGTAACGAGGTACTGTATTCAAAGCAGACTTGTACGTAGGACAGTGCCTTTTCGGGTTGAGTTCGGGTTTGGACTTAAAATTAGACAAAATTTTAGGCTTAACTCTATGTTACTCAGGGTAAGTGATCAACGTATTTTACAGGTTGGGGGGGTGCAAAAATGCCCTCCTATCGAGCTTCTAACCCAAAAATAATGGGAACAACAAAGTTGGCATGCAGTTGGTGTTTACCAAAATATTTTAGAAAAAGTGATTTTGAGTTGGTGACGTCACATCCTTGTTTTTAAAAATTGACATCGTTTTTGATGACGTCACAGGCGGTTCAAATTTTGTTTATCGGTATATCTTTTGACACTGAATCGTAAAATGTTTAATTCAAAGTAAGTTACGTCACGCCAAAAACGGGAAACTCCCCGTTGCCTTATTAGAGCAACTTCAAGTTTCCAGGAGTTATTTATGATAATATTTGACTCAAAGTCAAGTTAAATTGAAACAAAAATGCTTTTTGAAGGGATTTATTATGAAAAAACGGGCAGAGGGGAACAAACATGCTCCGCCCTCTCCGTGGGAAAATAGGGTTAAATCGGAAAGCCCGAATACCTTGCTATTGTTATGTTGTAGCAGCTAGTCATTTTTCAGCGTAAAATGGCTCCGCTATTGAACGTTCAGCTCAGAATTCTAGCTGCCTGAAGAGTGCTGATACCACAAAACACTTGTCTGCCAGTGCAATTGAGACTATTATTTAAATTATAGGATTAGCAAAAATATATTGAGTCTTAAACCATGTGCTAATGAGCTTGTTAAACCAATCCAAAAATTGAAAAAAAAACAAAGACTGGATATATTTTTATGACTTCGTATATTTTTAGGTCCGGCAGTGTTATTTTTGCTGTCAGAGCGACCTTTGCAATGATTCTGTTGAAATCGCTGATGTTGGTAATTATGGTCATGGACGCTAAACTCCATTTCCCTTAGTTATTGCTATTATTATTTTTACTGCTGAGCAATGATTTTTTTAAAGGACTTTGCAATCCATTAGTTTTCAATAAAATTCTAATGAAGCAATGTTTACATTTTTACATTTCAAAATGATTAAGCGGATTTTTACCTCTAGTCGTTTTGGAGACTTACGTTCGTCTTCAATGTCAAAATTTTTTCTTGTTACTTCAGTGTTGCCAAACTTTAGTAGTGGTGACAAAAATTGTCTTCTAAATCAATCAAATCAAATTGCTGTAGTTTGTCGAGGCGAGAACGCTGTAGTTATACTCGCTGTAGTTTATCGAAGTGTGGAACGAGTTGGCGGAGCCCACCTCCGCGTCATTGCGCCTTGGCAAAAAGCTCTTTTCGAAGAAAAGTTGCAACGGTGGCGATCCGTTGGCAACACTGTGTTCGATTTGATCGGCCTGAGATTTGAGCCTCAGACTTCCGGCTCCACAAACGAGCGCGCTATTACCGCTGGACTAACTTTTATCAAAGATTTTCAATTAAAGTGTTTAAAATAGTAACACTATAGCATCTAATTTTATTTTTGCCCCATCGCTGTAATCGAAACTTTCAGCTATTACGTCAAAACAACAACTGAAAGTGCTAGAAGTTTCTTTTAAATTGGCAACGCTGAATGACGTGCATGAAGAATAATATGGTTTTGAAAATATTGAAAATGGTTTCAGAGTTTAGACAAAAGTTGAGAAAGAACGATTGTACATACGTTAACCTGACCAATGTTGATAATCATTAATACACGTTTTGATGAAAAGCTTTTTAGCGATATTTGTTACGTAATCACGAAGTTTTCTGATATGAAAATATTTCCCAAATCATCAAATCAAAATTTATCAAATTAACGAGGTTAACGTATGTGCAATAGTTCTTCATTAATTTTTGTTTAATTTGTAAAACCATTTTTAATATTTTTTAAAACCATGTTATTCTTTTCGATATCATTAGAGTTTCTTCAACCAAGAGATGTGGTTCCTGAACTGTGGATCTGATTGGCGGATGGAAACTCTTCTGTTCTGGTGCTGATCCTAGAATGTCTGCTCAAGTGGGTGTGAGGAATCTCACAAGCCCCCGGTTGTCAGACTGTGTGTCAGATTGGATTCCTTTTAGATCATGGTTCTGCATGTTGAAGAAGGTATTGGATCGGTCATTGTGCCCATTGCAGATATGTGCCCCCTATGCTACGAATCAACACCAGGCTTTTGTGAATGAAGTAAATGATGCTCTTCTACGAGTATTTATTATAGCTGTCGCTGTCAGGCTATACGGGTTGGGGAACTAAATGTTCAAAGTCTTTAACAGCGCAAACTCAGACGCGATATCAACAATCCATGGAATTGTTGAATTGAAATTTAATGATGGTTATAATCCAAAATTTGCTCTTGATACCGCGACAGGTTTTCTAAAACAAAAGTGCACAATAAACAAATACTCGATCATGCATTAATATAAGCCAATACGCTACTGTAACATTAATATCAACAGATATTACACTGATGTAAGGTAGTCTCGCAATAAACAGATTCTAGGTAATTTCTTTAGACCAAGTTATGCTTAATATGATTTTAAGGACTTTCAGTTGCAACCGAGTAAGGTAAGCTACGAGTAACAGTAAGAAAATGTACAAAAACGCAACAAGTCATTAATACTAATATCATAAGTTTGGCAGTTAAAAGCTTTGCGTTACGGTAATCTGTTGTTCTAGTTTAATCGATATCGTTGCTTTACCGTTATCACATAATATTACATAGTTTACGTTATTCTCATTTTTAGAAACACATTAACGCTCCCATTAATGTTGAAGGATTGACTGTTATCACAGTAAGCGTAGTAGAATTCACTTACTGACTGTTTGTGACTCCAAAACTTTACATTTTCTATCGTCTTACAGCGGCAAAAATAAGCGCTCTAATACACTCTTGAGATTCATAGTGAAAAAAGATATAAAAAAGCACAGTATTAGGTTTTATATGGCAGAATGTCTTCTAAATTCAGGCGGTGAGAAAATTCGTGGGATAATTTAGGTTCTTTGTCACAATCGAAATACAATTATTTGGTTTAGGGAAATATCTTTAGTTTCAACTGTTCCTCAGACAAAAAATAATTGATAAATTTGCAACGCTTATAGGAGGGCCATTAGAAATGTTCTAGCGAATTCCATAGGTGGGCACAAGTCCGTTAATCGTTAATCCGTTAATAACGAAGCTAACTTTTTCACTAACTCGTTAATCCGTTAAAAAGTTTTTTCATGTTAACGGACTAAATTAACTTCCGTTAAGTGCTGTTAACGGACTAAAGTAACTTCCGTTAAGTTCTGTTAACTTCCGTTAAGGTTTTTGTCGTTAATATCTTGCAGCTTCGACGTTGTGCATTTGAACTTGTTTTTATCTTGAAATTAGATTAGACTGTAAAATGTAACTTTCAAAACACAAAAAGACCACCACAGCAATAAATATTTCCTTAAAATCAGCTCAACAGCGTCAATACGTGTTCTAGAAGCGAGTGAATAAAAAGAAATGTAAATTACACGCAAAATGTTAACGGATTAACGGACTTTATTAACTTCCGTTAATTAAAGCAGAAAATAACGGGTTAACGTTAACGGAGGTGTGAAGTTTGTTAACGGACTAGTGGTTAACGAAGCTAAAGCTTTGCATTAACTTGCCCACCAATGGCGAATTCTGTAAGAAGCATTTCTGAGAATACATTAGAAGCACATGGTAGCTATATACATGGGGAGAAAAAGTTTACGTCAGTAACAGTATCATCTACAGAATCTAAAGTCCTCATGGGGGATTTTTATGCGCTTGTTGGAACAGACACAGATATGTGGAAAGGTGTGATCGGAAAACATGGAGTCACTGGAGTGAATGAAAACGGAAGGTATTTATTGATGCTTTGTTGGTAGCAACGAACTCCGCATCATGAATACCTTTTTCCTGCACGAAGAAGTTCACAAGTATGTACATGGTATCGACCTAGTATGGATCAAATATCTTTGTTAGATTTTTGCATAATTCAATCAGATTTGTTTTCTAATGTGCAGGACGTTCGAGTGAAGCGAGGTGCTGAATTGTCAATTGATCACCATCTAGTAGTATGTTCCTTGCGACTTTTGAAACCTTGGCCAAACAGGAAATCCAACAGATTGTCTATGACTTATTGGATGAAATGGGAGGCTTTGGAGAACAAAGAAGTAAGGAAACAGTTTGCATCCAGTATATCATCCAAGTTTAGACAACTTCCTGATACATCCGAGGACATCAAGAAGGAATGGCTGCTGTTCAGATCAGCAATGATTTTATCAGCTGCTGAAAGTTGTGGGCGAAAACAGCTTTGAGTGGCGGGCGATAGTGAGCAAAGAACACCTTGGTGGAACCAAGAGGTTAAAGAAGCTATTCGAGCAAAGAAAGATGCGTTCAAGGCCTTGCTACAGAACAGATCGTCAACTTATTTGTAGTCCCGGTACACTGAGGCACGAAAAGGGACAACTTCTGCAGTCAAAAAATCCAAAGAGAATCATGGAAAGAGTTTGGTTGTCGGTTGGATTTCAACTATTTTTCGGCAAACTATTTTGGCAAACCATTAGCCGTTTACGTGGCAAAAAATCGAGTGCCACGTACTCCTTCAAGAAATCTGCAGATCACATTCTATAAGATAAGAATGAAATCCTTTCACGATGGAGAGAATACTTTGAAGATCTTTTGAATCCTGTAAAGGTATCGACTCGTGACACACAAGAAGTGATACATTTAGCGGAAGAGGAAGTTTTATCTGCAGCAGAAGTGGCAACTGCAATTAAAGAAATAAAATCTGGAAAAGCTGCTGGTGAAGATGAAATTAGACTCGAGATGTTGAAAGCGCTGACTGGATAAAAATCATCTGGTTAACGCGTGTGTGTCAAGCTGCGTGGAAGTTTGGTAAAACTCCCAGAGTTTGCTAATAAGTGTGATTATTTCGATATTCAAAAGAGATTGCAAGCAATGAACGAACTACATAGAAATGTCATTCCTTAGTTTGCCTGGGAAATGTCTTGAAAGGAAATGCCGAGATATAGTGGAATCGAAACTGGAGGATAGCTAGTGCAGTTTTCGTCCGAGTCTCTGCACCACGGACCAAATCTTCACTATGAAGCAAATCTTCGACAAATCTTGGGAGAATGGCAAAGATCTCTCAACGTGTTTTGTCGATCTTGAAAACGCATACGAGAGAGTCCCTTGGGACAAATTTTGGATGGTTTTGGAGGAGTATAGCGTTGATGGTCAGTTGTTACGCGCCATTAATTCATTCCACTGCCGATCAGAGGTTTGTGTTCGGGTAAATGGCAAGCAGTCAAAGCCGTTCCATGTGGGCGTTGGACTCCGCCAAGAGTGCGTTTTCTCACCTCTCCTTTTCATTGTTTACATGAGTTGGATCGACGAACGCAGCCCAGCTGATGAGTTCGCCACAATTGGAAATCACTAAATCAGTCGTCTGCTACTCGCAGATGATTTGGTTCTGCTTTCTATGACAGAATCTGGCCACAAACGCGCATTAAATAGCTTTGCACATGCATGTCACACTGCCGCAATCAAACTAAGCACGGCTATAACTGAGGTACTTCATTTTTCAAGAAACCCTAATCAGTGCTCGTTGCAAGTGAATGGAGCGACACTGAAGCAGGCAGAGACGTTCAAGTAGCTTGGGATTGTGCTGACGAGTGACGGAAGGCAACTGGCAAAACGAAGAACTGGATACCCGAATTGGCAAGGCTAGTTCAATACTGCGAGCTTTGCCCTATTCGGTTCCCATGAAACAAGAATTGTCGAAAAAGGCAAAGCTCTCAATTTTCAAAACAGTTTTTGTCCTTATTCTCACTCATGGACATAAATCTTGGGTAATAACAGAAAGAGTGCGATCATAAGTGCCAGCGTCCGAAATGAGGTTTAATCATTATTATATCTTGGATTTTAAGGAGATTGCACAATGGTAAGGAGAAACGCAATCTATCCAATGCCAGCAGGCTTTGATCTTACCGAAACAGTTGTAGAGTGAATACGAACTGCTTTTACCTGCACAAATCTGTTTTTTCCGTAAAATATAAACCGCTTCCAACAGACTCAAGTGAAACTGAGAGCGAGCTGTGGTTAGGATTTTAAACTGCGAATCAGAATAGTTGCGTGCGCACTGATTGGATTCCAACAAATGTTGGCCAATGGCTGAATCGCTTTCTGGTTCGAATTGAGTCCTACTTTTTGCTTTGCGTTTTCTATTTGGCTGGGTTCTGGTTGGTTGAGATCGGTGGGTTCCCTGTTCCTGAGTAAGAGTGGTTTTTTGCCTTATTGCTTTTGGAACATGTTGCTTGATGCGTTCCTGAAGCCTTTGAGTAGTGCGACCTACGTACCGACTATCACAGTGGCACACATATTCATAAATAACCATACTTCTTTGATTGGCAGGTAGCACATCCTTTTTGGCAGCAGGTAGCATGCATTGGCTTGAGAAAATCAAGCGTGGTGACACCGCTCCGTAGCAATTTTGTACAGCACTTTTGACTTGTTGTTCTAATTGCTGAGAAGCTGAGCCTATCCACGGTGCTCTAAGGTACACTGGGCATTTTTCTGGTCCAAAGGGTTTGGCTGTAGCAAATCGTACAATTTTCTTGGATATGTGCTTGAGTACTATATCTTCAGGGTACCCGTTGTTAAGCAAGATGTTTTTGATAAAATCAATCTCTTGCTTAAGCTTGTTTTTTGTACATATCATAAGTGCTCTGTGTACCAGCGTGGCGATTAGGTTCGTTTTCCGTTTGCGTGGGCTGAAGGATTCCCAGCGGATGTATTGACCAGAAAAAGTGGGCTTTCGGTACACACTGGTCTCGAAAGCAAGTTCAGTTCTTTCTACTAGAATGTCTAGAAATGGAAGTTTGCCATCTTGTTCTTTTTCAAAAGTGAACTTGAGAGCAGGATGTAGACGATTAAGCGTGACCAGGAAATCGTCAACGTCACCTTCTTGTTTAAAGATGGCAAAGGTGTCGTCAACATATCGAAAATAAATTGTCGGTTTTTGAACCCAGGAAAATAGTTTGGAATCGTGGTATCCGACAAAGATGTTCGCTAATGCTGGGCCCAGTGGTGAGACCATTGCTACTCCGTCCGTTTGCTTGTACATTGTGCCATTGAAGCTGAACTCTACGGATGACGTAGCACTTTCCATAAGTTCAATAAATATCGCTTGGGGGATGAGAGGTGTGGAAGAAGGGTCTTTGTACAAGGCTTTCGCAAATATGCCGATCGTTTCCTTGAGAGGTACATTGGTAAATAGGCTTGAGATGTCAAATGAGCACAAATAGCCTATTTACCAATGTACCTCTCAAGGAAACGATCGACATATGTACGAAAGCCTTGTACAAAGACCCTTCTTCCACACCTCCCATCCCCCAAGCGGTATTTATTGAACTTATGGAAAGTGCTACGTCATCCGTAGAGTTCAGCTTCACAAGTCTACTCAAATTCATCCGTAGAGTTCAGCTTCGCACTACTCAAAGGCTTCAGGAACGCATCAAGCAACATGTTCCAAAAGCAATAAGGCAAAAAACCACTCTTACTCAGGAACAGGGAACCCACCGATCTCAACCAACCAGAACCCAGCCAAATAGAAAACGCAAAGCAAAAAGTAGGACTCAATTCGAACCAGAAAGCGATTCAGCCATTGGCCAACATTTGTTGGAATCCAATCAGTGCGCACGCAACTATTCTGATTCGCAGTTTAAAATCCTAACCACAGCTCGCTCTCAGTTTCACTTGAGTCTGTTGGAAGCGGTTTATATTTTACGGAAAAAAACAGATTTGTGCAGGCAAAAACAGTTCGTATTCACTCTACAACTGTTTCGGTAAGATCAAAGCCTGCTGGCATTGGATAGATTGCGTTTCTTATTATATTTTGGCTGTCCTCTATCTTTGCCTACATGTTACATACAAATAACGAAATATTTTTGATCTATTTTGTTTGCGTCTTGTTCGAGTATGCTGTGCATTGTCAGACTGAATCTTGCAAAGAGCAGAACTCTTGAAATATTGAAAGCAAAATTTTCAAACACTGCACATCATTAAAGCAGTACTTCCGCAACCACAATGGAAGAGTTGCTTGAAGGGAGCAACTTTTTTCTTAAAGAGATACAGTTCGAAATCGGTTTTGTTGAAGAAATAAAACTATTAGAGGTAATAAAAAGGTGCCCCAAACCTTTTTCCACAATTCCCCTTATTCGTAAAAATGCGATTCAATCCGTTTGACTGCTTACTATCGGCAATCCTGCATTTCGCAATTTTGTGACATCTCAAAAGACATTAATAATAAGCTATAGACAGTATACAGAGTCTTATAGGCACAATCAAACCTTTGATTAACAGCCTAAGACATACTGTTTCGGAATCGACATTCGTCTTTTATTCCTCGTCAGTATAGCTAGGACTGCAGGTATGAAAATGAGCGTAGAAAGGCAAAGAATCTCAAATTGACCAGATTATGACACATTTTTTTTTTAATTTTTTTCCCCCCAAAATATAAAGTAACCACAATACTACAAGAGATAATTCTAATAGTTCAATGCAAAATAATTTCCTATAGCATGCCTTAGACAGTTGTTTCGCCCAATCTCAGGGCTCAACAGTAAGGCTAGCAAGGCCAAAAAGGGCAAATATCACCAGTGATAAAAATCTTCAAAACAAGCATCTTTACCAATTTACCAATCAAGGAATAAATCTTTACCGATTACGTTTGTAATACATAAATCTTTACCCATCATTCAGACAATTTTAGCCAAAATAGATAAATCTTAGCTGAAAAATCCTTACCCAATAAAACTAGAGCTATTGATTAAATCTTTACCGAATGAAACTATTGCAATAAATCAAATCGTTACCGACTAAAGTACAAATCTATCGCAGAAGAGCGATAGCCTAGCTAACAAAATAAATCAACCTTGACCGAAACATTTTTTACCCAAAGAAACTAAAGCTATTAATTAAACTATTACCGAATGAAGCTATTGCTATAAATCAAATCTTTACCGACTAAAGTACAAATCTTACCTCACATCTCTCAGAAGAACGATAGGCTAGCTAACTCTCTACTCTCCTCATAGCTCGCCTTAAATGGCTACGTCTCCAGTAGGCTGAAAGACTCAAAACCAGGGTGTCGAACCGTTTCAAATAAGGTTCGGGTTCAGGTTTAGCTCCTGCTCAAAATATTTTAGCGGTTCAAGTTTGGTTCGGGTTCACTTGAGCACCATTTTCGAGGTTCAGGTATGGTTCAGGTTCACTCAAGTAAAATATTACTGGTTCAGGTTCGGTTCGGGTTCATTGACTTAAAATTTAACTGTCGTTACTCGTTTCGTCCAGAAAAAAAAAGGAGAAATTGCTGATTCTGTTGATGATCACCACTGCTCTTATTGTGCGTGTACCAGCGCCAGCGGCATCCGGATATGGAAAAATATATTCTTACTTTTGTTAGGGGTTCAGGTTCGGTTCGGGTTCACTTGAGCACAATTTTGAGGGTTCAGGTTTGGTTCAGGTTCACTGAAGTAAAATTTTGCTGGTTCAGGTTCGGTTCGGGTTCACCAAAATGAAACGGTTCATTCGGGTTTACGGTTCGGGTTCAGGTTCGGTTCGACACCCTGCTCAAAACTAGTGCCGAAATTCAGACTAGAGCTAAACTGGGCTAACAAACTTTAGAAATGAAACGCTATCAATACCCTCTGCTTTCCTCATAGCTCGCCTAAAATGGCTACGTCTCCAATAGGGCCAAAACGGATCTAAACTATAGAATTGGTTGGGCTAAACAGCTGTCTAAGGCATGCTATAGGAAATTATTTAGCATTGAACTATTAGAATTATCTCTTGTATAGTATTGTGGTCACTTTATATTTTGGGGGGAAAAAAAATTAAAAAAAAAATGTGTCATAATCTGGTCAATTTGCGATTCTTTGCCTTTCTACGCTCATGTTCATACCTGTAGTCCTAGTTATACTGACGAGGAATAAAAGACGAATGTCGATTCCGAAACAGTATGTCTTAGGCTGTTAATCAAAGGTTTGATTGTGCCTATAAGACTCTGTATACTGTCTACAGCTTATTATTAATTTTCTCAGTACATTCTTCTTAATCAAAAGACATGATTTTGCAAAAATTCTCGCCGACTAAGAAACGCGATTACCAACAGATAGCAGTAAGTAGCCTATAACCAAATCTGAATATTTGGCTAGCGCTATTGGAACCTGTAGACCTAAGCTACCAGTATTGATCAACAGTACGCCTTTTGTGATGTCACAAAATTGCGAATTTCCGGGTTGCCCATGGTACGGAGTGAAACAAATTAAAACTTATTTTCGCAAATAAGGGGAATTGTGAAAAAAGATTTGGGGCACGTTTTTATTACCTCAAGTAGCTTTCATTTCTTCAATAAAACCGATTTCAAGAATGTATGTTTTTAAAGTGACGCTAAAATTTTCTAGTTTTACAAATTTAGCCATCTCTAATTGCAATGAATATTTGTGTTAGATATTGCACTTTTAGGTTTAGAAAAACAAACTACGCGCACTGCAAAGTAATTGTAAGAAAGGATGATAATCATTTTATTCGAGACTAAAAAATTGCTTTATCAAGATAAAATTAATTCAGTCAGAAATCTGAGGAAGTGCTGTAAGCTCTCTCAGCGTAGACCGGGAATCCCTGAAAGTTTTAGAATTTGCAGCAGTTTGATCTTTCGCAGAGCAAACTTTTTTACAATCGCATCCATCAATTTCTATTAGGACCAAGATAGTGTGTAAACTTTAGCTGTGTATGCTGAAACTGCAGCCAATTTTTACCAGATTTAAGACGCCACTTTGAGGTACGGTAAAGTGCTGGAGGGCACACATAATATTTAAAATATATCAAGCCGAAAATTTTGTTATTTAATGATTAATAAAGATGGCGTGTTACCTGGCATGAAACGAAAAAACTGTAAACTTATTTGGCCGGCTGACTGCTCAGGCTTTAAAGACCGCGCATTTTAGCTCTTTTTTCAAATGAATATTTAAAATTCTACAGTCTGTTTTACCCGCAATATTGAGATCATGAGGGAGTCTTATTTGAATAGAATTTTTTTTTCTAGTTGAAATAGAAGTAAATCTTTCTGTGCTATTGTCTATTCAACTAAGACATTCTTGGTGATCCCGATTGCGGGTAAAACATACCGAAGAATTTAAAATTTTTAACTTTTGCATGCGGTAAATAACGTGTTACGATACACGTTCTAAGCCACTGCTATTAAGCATTTATTCAATCAGTTAAATTAAAGCTCCGGCACTCATTTTTTGCTATTGGGTACAAACATGCACCGATCGGAGCCATCGTAGAGGTCTTTACATGCTTCCCGTTATTTATCGAACATTCGTTAATCGTTAGGATAATTCGTTATTCATATTCGTCATTCGCTATTCATATGCGGTATTTTGTTATTCACACTCGGTACTCGTGATTCGTTATTCTTATTGGTATTCTTTGCTCAGAGGCATTATTCGAAGCTTTTTTTTCGAATAACACGTTTTTTCTGCTGTAACGAATAACGAATCGAATGCTATTACACGCTCCGTTCGTAACACAAAAAATCATTTGAGAAGAATGAAGTCACTTCCAAGGGCGTAGGCAGAAAAATGTTCAGGGGGTGGCCCAATGAGAATAAAGGCAATATTGATACTAAAAATAAAAGTATTTTAAAATTCGGGAGGATTAGGAGAGCCCATGCAAGGACCTGAGTCATTTCATCGCATTACAAGTAGCACTGCAAATTATCTGCCACCATCAAATGCTTTTAAGTAGGCTTTTAGATTTGTAATTTTACAAAAAAACTTGCAGTAGAGTACCATAATTTATTTGAATTACACCGGACAGTTGGTCGAGTGATAACGCGTTTGTCGATGAAGCGGGAGGTCTGATGTTTAAATCTCTGGCCGGTCAAATCGAACTCAGTGTTGCCTACGGCTAGCCACTGCTGCAACATTTCTTCGAAAGGAGCTGTGTTGCCCGGGTGCAATGACGCGGAAATGGGGTATGGTTCAAGATTGCTGTTTTTAGAAACGAAAGCCACGTCTGGGTTGTATTCTTGTTGCCATCTTCTTGAGAAGAAGGTACCTCGTTCTTTGGGGTCAAATAGCAAGTGAAAGTCACTATCCTCCGCCAATTTACTTAAATCATCTCCTGAATTGTTGCTTGTGTTGTATCCCTATTCGTTGTGGTGGCTATTGAAATCACCCAATATTATTATTGGGAGATTGTACTGACGAAGGGGAGGAGTTGGCAAGGATCTATATGGTGGTTTGTAAATATTCACGACATTTGTGGTTCCAATTTTTATGGTGAATCTGTGTATGTTGTCTTCAGTTATGGTAACGTCAATTTCCATTACAGTAGTTGGATATTTTGTATACGTCATCAGGCTATACTTTTCATCGTGAATTTTTGAAACCAGTATGAAACCAGGTATCGTGTATTTTGATGGTGGTGAAGCGTCATTAGTGTAGATTTCTTGAATCGTTATGAGCAGTGCCGTCGCCAGAGCAACCAAAGTAAGGGGGCATTAGCCAACAGTGGGAGGGCACTAAAATTTGCATATAAAAACTGATCTTCAAATCTTGTACGGCTACAATTATGAACAATTTAAAATAAGGCCGGCAGCGTTGTTAGCTTGTTTCGTCTGCGGCTCACAATCGCTTGAAAAATCTCTCTACAACAGTGAATGCTACCAGACGTGCATCCCCGATTTTGCTAAGAGGGTAAACCAAAAGTAAATATTTTTTGCTCAAAAACTATAAAAGCCCCTGTGCTGAACAAACTGTTGCAACTCAAGCGTGTCATAAACGGGGGTATAGCAACTAATAATTTAGTGGCTGTGCATGTGGGACCTGGGAACGAAGCCCACAGCCGCTAAGCGATTTTTCCCATTTTGCAGCAAAAAAAAAAGAATTTTAACGTCATTTTAATCACGTTTTGCACTTTTTGAAGCCATATAAATAACTAAATTTCTAAAATTCAGAGGTCACTTCAAAGAATTAAATTGCATAGCACCTTCAGCCCCCCCCCCTTCCTTCGGGTCAAATCTAATATACGTTTTAACGCTCGTATTTTGAAGTTAAATTTTCCAACTCTTTGCGGTCCCAGTGCAGCCCTGGGATGAAAAATAATTTTATGTAAAATGGTCCTTAATCATCCTGGAATGATATCAGTATTTTTCGGCTTTGCCAAATCCAAAGTCATCCTAGAAATGATAAATAGTTGAATTATGTTCATTGGTGGTCCTATTGCCATAAATAAACAGTAGGATGAACATAAATATTCACAACATAAATATTCACTACATCGCAATGGCTTGCTTCCAGTATAGGCTACACTTTACCAGGCCCGGCGCCAGATAACGTGATTAAGAGGGGGGCACAAGTTTTCGCTTGGGGGCACAGTTTTCGCTTGGGGGCACGATCTTCGCCTGTGGGGGGCAAGACGAGATCCTGTGGTGCGAATCTCAGTTCTAGCCCACAGATTAAGGGGTGAAGACCAAAGGAAATAAAGTCTTCAACCTAAACTGCGACGGGATCTCTTGATGTGGATGTCGGTTCCTGCCCACAGATTCATGGATGAAGATAAAAAAAAAGGTCTTCGTTGCAAAATTGAAGGCTTTGCCTCGACGTTTACGTGTACTTTCGTCCTAGAACGAAAGTTTGCTTACGCTAGATGGGGAACAAGCAGTATTTCCGGGGGGCACAGACCTCAAAATGCACTCTAGTGGCACCGGGCCAGCTACTTTATTTTGGTGCACAATCTTCGCTTGTAGGGGGGCACAAACGGACCCAAAATGCCCCCCATGACGCCGGGCCTACACTTTACTTTACATCTTCGCAAACCCCATAGTGATGCAATTATTCAGGAGAGTGTTTCAAAAAATACCACTCTCTGAAGAACTGTAAATGAAATGTGCGGTAGATTTTTACAATGTAGACTGCTTCTCAGTATTTTGGTTGCTTGTTAGGTTAAAAATTGCCTGATTGTATTTGCATTGGTAACTGTTTGTTTGTAAGACTAAAAAATTGCTAGCCGAACTTGCATTGTGGGTTATTTTCGTTTGTATGCTCAAAAATCATCCATGGGATGACTTAGAACTAAGGATTATTTACCGCTTCAGAAATACATTTCTTGAAAAATTTTGAGTGCATTATGACAACTTCGTGATGTTTTGTTTGATGTTGCTTTTGCGCTACAAATAAATTTTCTTTTTTGCTTTAAAAAAACAAATGTTGGCATGGCTAAAGGGTTTAAACCCCTTCACCCTGGTTGCACCACTATCTGCGACCTCAAAATCTAGAGTGTGCTCTAAAAATCAAAACAGCTGATCTTTGAAAAAAATGTTTCACAAATTGTTTCATGTCATAATTACTAACAACGTACCGGTAACAATTCTGCAGGCTAATATGTCTCTTCCGCGACACATCCGTAAAGGCGTGTTAATAAGACGGAATATTGCGTCAGATTTATGTACAGCAGTTGGTTGCCAGCAATTGCAAAGAATCGAGAAAACGTTAAAGGAGAATAATGTTTGAACGTAATTATTCTTCCTTTTTCCATCATTGTCTGTTGTCTTGTCGTTGCGTGATGTTCCAAAAACACCATTTTGTGTAAACCAAAATGGGGGGCACAAGCAGACGTTAGGGGGGGCACAGACCCCGTGGCCCCCCCGTAGCGACGGCACTGGTTATGAGATCCACTTTGTGTTTGCTTGAAAATTTAGCAATGCAATCACATTTTGGCATTGATATGCTCTTAGTGTTCATCAAAAGTATGTTGATTTGTTTGAAAAATAGTTCAGATGATTAGGAAAAACCTCGTTTATTTTTCGAAACTGCTGGGTTCCTGTCAGCAGAAACGCGGACCTTTTTTGCCCGGGCGACGTTCAAGCCAGCATGATTATCTTGTTTGGCAGCATTCATGATTGACATAGGTGTGGGTTTAGGAGCTGGTTGGAGCCCAATTTGAGCACCGGGGTTGGATCTCCTTTTGTCTGATCTCTTATGGTTGAACCTTGGCTATTGTCGTCCTTGACGTTCCAGCATGGTTGAACCTTGGCTGGTGTCGCTTTTGGTATCCTTAAAGCGCGCAAGCCCCTGCACGACGGCAACGTGGTGATCCAGGCCGCAGGAGTTTGGCAACAGTACTAGACTCTAATCCTCCGGCAACGAGTCCTATTGATGAAATCTTGCGGTTTGGGGGTTTAACCGTTAAAAGGTTCTTTTGAACAACAATTTTTTCCCAATACTATATTTACTCTAAAAGTGCCTTTTGCCATATTTGCTGCAAAGTACTTTTAATCGTTTTGCGTGCTTCTCGCCTAACGGCTACCAGCGCGGAAGCCTAGGGTAGAGCCACCAGAACGGCGACTACTTTAAACAAGCAATGCGAAAAAGTTGTCTTCCTACAGGATTCGAATATGCAGCCTTTGGTTTACCGGTCCACTGCTCTACCACTTGCTACCACCGGTCCACTACTATCCGCGCTGGTAGCCTTTAGGCCAGAAGCACGCAAAATGATAAAACATTAAAACTCTGGCCAGCAAACGTCAAAAACATCATAATTGACTTATTATTAAAAATATTTTGAACAGCTAAATATTAATACAGCCAATTAAATCTTATTACCTGCATTACAACTACGCAGAGCAACAAGTTTTCAACATACTGGTACTAACATTAACTTAGGTAAGAAATAACAACATATATTTCCTTCTAAGAAAGGCGATGACTTAATATGTTCACTCTTTGTTTCAATACTTTTTCTGGTCCTGACTTATAAAATAAGACCATCAAAAGAAATGTTAAAAGTTGACCTTGCTTTGTCTTCCCCGAAGCTTTTGTGGTGAGCAAACATTTCGCCAAGTAGAAACTAGAAAAGTTGTAAAACGAGTACTTACGTGCGCTAGTAAAAACCAAAAGTCGTGTGCCTGAAATCAGTCCAGTTTTCTCATAGAAATTTCTCATCGAAAATTCCCACGTTTCAAAGAAAAGTGGTTGTGTCTATACCCATGCGCCAAGCTACCAACGTTTCTATAGCCAAGTGCCATGTACTTGTTAAACCACTACCGCTTAAGCTCTTGTAAAAATACCCAACGTTAAAAAGCAGCTCTTAAACGTCGTAAATAATAATTAAAGTCTTTTAGGTTGAGAAGCAAAATCGTTTATGACTTTGTGATTTCTTGCATGTTTTCTTTGACTTTGTTTGTAATTCACACTAAGTTTGCTAGTGCGATCTTTCCCAGAGGTTGTTCAGAGCCAAGTTTTCACACGCCTCAGAGTGTTGAAAGAGCGCTCCACTGTACAAGTACTGGATGGCAAAGTTAACGCGATAAACAATCCATGCCAAACGGCAAGATAGAACTTGCATTATTATTTCATCTAACGACCTGCTTTTTAATTCATTTGAGTGCTTCCACATATCATACTACGTTAGGGCTTCGATTCAAAAATTTTCAGTCGTAAAGATATTGTAAATTCGCTCTACTTCGGCCTTAAAATCTTCTCTCGACAAAGTAATTGCTCGTGTAGGATGTAACATCAGGAAGCGATTAGGCACAAAATTTGAATCCTCAATTATTTTTGTTTGCTAAGCACAAATTTAAACTATTCACAAAATTAACCGTTTTGAGGGTAGCACTATGCCTCATTTTTGAGCGCAGACCAGTGCGCACCAAAGAAAGAAACTAAAACAAGCGGTGATAATTGAGATGGCTCCGCAATACAAGGGCTTGATCAAGGAGTTACAGCAACTCGTGTGAAAATCCAGGGGGGGCATGGCTACCCCTGCCCCCCTTGCCGACGCCTGTCGTCACTTTGTTAACTCTATTCCGCTGCTATCTCGTAATTATATCACTTATATTTCCAGCCGTTGCAATCAGTTATAATTGGTTGGAATTGTTCTGCAATGTATTGTACAATTATTCTATCTCTTCTACTGCTATCAATTAACAACCTTCGATCATTTATTTGTTAAAAAGGAAAAAAATATAAGTGATATGATTGCGTTTCAATAACCAACGCCAGTTCTTCAAAAATAAACATGAAGAAAAATGAGTGAAAGAGGTAGAACACGGTAAGAACAAGGTAAAACAAAGGTATAGAACATGGGTCGAACATGGAAACTTAGATATTTATCAATTTGATGGCAAAAATTACTCTTGTTTCACTGGAACATTTAATACTGCAAAAACTAAAAGCAAATTGTGGACCAAAAGTACTCAATCGATTAATGCAGCTAGAACTCCAAAAAATTTTGGCGATTTAAAAACTTTGCTTTTTTTTTGAACGGCGATCCAATTTTATTTAGTGGCATATATAGCTTTTTAATTGTTTATTAAATGCCTTTTGTATTCTTTCTTAAAGCGTTTATAAGAATACTTTTTCAAAGTTTACTTTGTAAAATTGGATTATTTCAGTCTGAGTTATGAAATAATTTAACTTTAATTAACCGCATTTGTTCATTGACGTGTACACTTATACAGTATAGTAAGCTATTAGGCTATTTTATCACAAATTCTTTTTAGATAAAATTTTTGTGTTATCGAGGGAGATAAACTTGCCCAATTTAACGTTTGTAGTAATCAGCAATTTTTATTGCGATAAATTTTGGTAAGCCATATTCTTGGCAAGATGGTTTTTCCAAAAAGATCTATCAATTTCTTGTCTAAGACGATAAAAATACGATAAAAAATATACCGATATTTGCTTTTTCAAAACTTTTTCTACTGATCAAAAATAAGATATTGTGTCAAAATAGATAAAAATAAAGTTAACAAATAGTTTACAGAATTCGAAATAATTTTTAAAAAAATGACGTAATTACCGAATATTTTGTATTCAGTATTCCTGTAATTTGAGCATGTAATACCAATTAACGACTAACGAATAGCAAATAGTAGAAATTGCGAATAGCGAACTTTTGATAGCATTAGGATGTTTTGACGCAATTTCCAAAAGGTTACTGCCGCCATTCGTTATTTTTGGAGCATACCATTTTCGCTATTTTTCGAATAACGAACGATCGAAATAACGAAAAGCACGTAATGCCCCCCACCCCAGGTGTGTAGCCAAAAATCTGCATTGAAGGGCTGTTGCAAGGCTCTGGAGGCATGAAAACGACGCCTTCCGCGCACAAAGATTTTGCATTTTGTTGCAAAAAATAACTTGATTTTACGCCTATTTTGGCAAAAAATAATGCTTGTAAAATTTGCCATAGGAATTACCTCTGTCTGCAAAACATGAATAACTGACTGCATAAAGGGGATGCGTCGTCGGCAGCTAACTGTAAAATTTCAGTCTTTAGTCTATTATAAGCCGAAAAGTCATAACTTAATATTTCGAAAAAACTCAAAAGTATTTACATAATTCGCTTGCTTTTTATTTGATTGAAATATTAAAGTAAGATAATTCGGAGGAAAGAGAATTGGAATAAAATTTGGGAGAAGTGATTGGTAAAATAGAACCTTCTATCACCATAATTTATGCTTGATTTATGTAATGAAGCCTCCGTTAAGCATTATGTATCAATTAATAGATTGCTTGTTTTTGCCAACTCCAAAATTTTTACTGATCTGTGAGCTTAATTTTTGGCAAAAATTTGCCAACTCCCTCCCCTCTCCTTGTACATTAATGTTTAAAAAATTGGCTTGAAATCACCTGAGAGTCCATCATTGCAAAGACTGCTTCAGAAGTGCAAAAAAGTGGTATTTTTGTTGTGCATTTTGGTCGACAGGCCAGCGGCTACATACGCTACTGATCGAAAAATCTCTCTCGCTTGGCGATTGTTGGCTGTCATTTCTGATCAAAAATGTACGTTAAATTAAGTAAAGATTAAAATTCACGTGCAATCGGCCGAAATTAGAATAAAAGCCAAAGCAAAAAAGCTTTACTTGTGACCGATTCTACGCTAATTAAATCTCTAGTTGAATCTTACTTTACTTGGAACTCATCAGTAACATTTCCTCCTGCTCATGCCCCGCTCAAAAATGCAAATTGCAGAAATTATCACTAACAAAATTGATTAATTAATTAATGCATGTCCATTTCTATCTTTTGTCACGAGAAAAGGATGGAAGTTGATCAGTTTTCGAGATTTCGGTTGACGTTTGACTTCTTATGTACTGTGAAAATTGGTCGCTTACGTCACTTGCTCAAAATAAGCGAACCACCCATCAACAGTTTTGTCAAAGTGAAGTTAAACAACAGCTCGCCAAGTTTGCAACCGTTTGAAACCTTTCGCAAGTTGACGATGACGTCAGGTTTTGGTTGCTTCACGTCGCTTTGCGTTGCTTCGAATCCAGTGTAAATGTACTATTCCTGTGATCGAAAACAACGATGTCACATTTCCGCAATTGACACAATCACGATATAATCAGTTTAGTGATTGGGCAATGGGCAAGTGTACTGAAGTCAGCGGGTGCCGTTGATGATAGGCTTGGCCTACCATCTTTTTTGTGCTAAACTATTGTAGCGTCAGCTCCAACGTAGCCACAAGTAGAAGTGAAACCGAACGTATGGATTTGTAACGTTTGTGTCTAAAGGACGCGTCCCAATGCGGTCGACCGGCTCGGTTGAACAACCTATCGAGCTACTCTCCGGGTTGACTTATTACTCCACATGTCCAATTAATCTTTCACTTGTGGTTACGTTGGAGCTGACGCTACATCATCCCCTCCCTTTACGCTGGCGACGGCTCATCCACGTCTCCAACCAGCGCAAGGGAATGCGTCCACCACTCCAACGTCCTGGCGTGCTCGCCATTGTAACGTTTTGTCAAAAGGACGCGTCCCAATGCGGTCGACCGGCTCGGTTAAACAACCTATCGAGCTACTCTCCGGGTTGACTTATTAATCCATACATCCAGTTTCACTTTCACTTGTGGCTACGTTGGAGCTGACGCTACAGATTAATAAGTCAACCCGGAGAGTAGCTCGGTAGGTTGTGCAACCGAGCCGGTCGACCGCATTGGGACGCGTCCTTTTTACAAAAACGTTACAATGGCGAGCACGCCAGGACGTTGCTGGAGTGGCGGACGCTCTCCCTTGCGCTGGTTGGAGACGTGGATGAGCCGTCGCCAGCGTAAAGGGAGGTGATGATGTTGCGTCAGCTCCAACGTAGCCACAAGTAAACAGTGAAACTGAATATATGGATTAATAAGTCAACCCGGAGGCTCGATAGGTCGTTCAACCGAGCCGATCGACCGCATTGGAGCGCCTCCTGTTGACAAAACGTTACACTATACTCATGTAGACCCCCAACTGTTTAGCCTTGTTATACTACCCTAAAGTTTTGTTGGACCCCACCCCAAGTTAGCAAAAAAATCCATTGAAATTTTGGAAAAGCATTTTTTAGTCTTCAATAAAATCGATCAAAAAATGCAACGATATTTTGGCGAAAATCTTTTTTTATTTATTTATTTTTTTGGTCTTGACCTAAAATTGACCAAAACATGCAACAATATTTCGGAAAAGAACGTTTCTCTTCGGCCGCTACAAACCTACTCTTGTCAAGACTGTTTACCGACTAATTATAAGTGACGGTAGCACTGAGTAAAAATGTACCAGCTAGAGTACACTGTTGAACGTTACTCCGTATATCCCATAGTCAGCATTTTTCTGTCACAAATGGGTAACAGAAAAAAAGACAGCTGCTTGCAAAATTGAGGTTTCTGAAATGAGCGCAAAAGGCCGTAATAAAAAATTGGAAATGCCGGGAAACAAAATATCAGGGATAGGGGCAAAAGTTGCTATGATGAATAGACGGCATTATGTTTATGAGTGTGGATTTTGCAGAATTTTCGTTCTTTTGACTAATAGTGTGCTGTTGATAAAAATCTAATGACCAACAAAACACAACTATTTAGAAATCTCTACTAATTTTTTATATACTATCGCATTTTCGTTAATTACTGTATTATTCCCGTAAGTCATAGGCAGGCTTTGGGAGAAAGCTTTACATAGCTACATCAACTACCTAATTTTCTTGAATATAAACCGCGGCTACTTTTTTTTTAACGTTTTGTACGGCTTCTATTAGAGGGCGGCTTCTATCCAAGAGTGGCATTTTTTTTGCATGAATATTTTCGTCTTGAAATTGGTGCCCAGTGGGTATTCAAATTTATCTACCATAAGTGACAAGAAAGCGACCCAGTAAGTCAGCTGCAATTCTATTGTCTCTTTTGTAAAACACTCATAAATAAGGTTTTCACGTTTTACCCTATACACTATTCCGCGGTTTTATCATTGTCCGTTTATAAAAAAGCGGGTTTACCTTTGTCTTTTGTGGCTTCTGTTCAACGGCGGCTTCCATTGTTTTTTTAAATCAATACGAGCGGTTTCTATTCGAGGGCGGGTTTTATTCAAGGGCGGTTTCTATTTAAGAAAATACGGTATATGAGGATATAGGGCGATGTCTTCAACCGCTGATTAGTTTTTGTGCTTTGCAAACAAAGTTTAAAACAAGGACGTTTTGAAACAGTTTGAACAAATTTACAAAAAACTTTTGTTAATTTTGTTTCAAATCAATTCAAAATTGTTTCAGTATCGTCGCGATAGTCAACAATAAAAAAACTTTCAAAAAAAAATTTGCATAAATTGTTCTATTAAAAATGTGAAATATCATAAAATTTATAACTTCGACAAAATGGAAATTTTCTTGCTAATCATTTATTTACAAGCAATCAAAATACAAACGCTTGTAATTTTGGAAAACTGCAAACAATTTTTGTATAAAACACCAACGCTTGTGTTTTGTATTTCGATTGCTTGCAAACAAATGATTAGAATGAATGCTTTTAATAACTCTTGCTGTTTATTTATCGCTATTACGATTAAAATTATTTTATACCTAGGCCTACAATAAAGTTATAAAGCAAAATTTTTTGGCGTCTTGAAGCAAAATCATGCTACCAAAACTTTTTCTGTACAAAGATGCCACCGCAAATAATATGGCATAGTCAAGGAATTTTTTTAATTTTTAATAGCTTTTTTGCTTGAATATTTAAGGGCAATTGGCGGGGGCCCTCATGCAAAGTCGAGCAGAAGAAAACTGCTTCAATCGCACGCTTTTAATACTTATTACTGAATTTGCATTCCGCGAATTACGGCATAAAAAAGTTGCAAAAACGTTTCTGATTTGTAGAGCAGGTGGTAAAACGTGCAATGAGAATAATTCCGTTTGCTAGAGGTGTAAAAAGATGCCGCGCACGACTACATCGCTCAGTGCAGTAGCGTAGCCAGGGGGGGGGCGGGGGGGGCTCGAGCCCCCCCCATTGGCTTGTGAAGTATGCAAAATCGCATGTTTTTTGTGCTTTTGAGGCCGATTTTCTGTGAAAAATTGAAAATAGCCCCCCCCATGCGAAAAGAGCCCCCCCTGAAACGTTTGAACTTGCGAAATTTTGGAAGAAAAATCGCCTTGAATTTTGGCGAAGACCTTTTTTTTTTTTTTTTTTGGAGATCACTTGATTTTGGGCGGAAAAAACGTTAGAATTTTGGATTTCGGCCGAAAAATCACTCTGAATTTTGGCGAAGACCTTTTTTTTTTTTTTTTTTTTTTTTTTTGGAGATCACTTGATTTTGGGCGGAAAAAACGTTTTAATTTTCGATCTCAAATTTTGACAAACCGTGTGAAACTGATTTAAGGTCAATGAAAATTCGAGTCAAGGTCGTTTCCACACTTCTCACTCTTTCAAAATAGCCCCCCCTTTTCCAAATCCTGGCTACGCGCCTGGCTCAGTGGTTAATTTGTGAAAAAAGCGTTTGCTTGTTTCTTACCAAAATGGTAGGCTCGGGTTCAATTTCTGTCGGGAAAAACCAAAAACTTTGAAACTTGGTGTTCACGGCCTTTCTGCTTGACGTTCTGCATTTGAAAGAGAGAGTGGTATAAGCCTCAACCGTGTATTACTGTATAGTGTTTGCTTTCCGTGTATGGTGTAGTTCGCTGGTGACGCGAAGACCAAAATAAGGTTCCTTCGCTGTCTCCTACGCTTGACAATTTGGTGAACAAGCGCTAAGCGCTGTCTGAAACTCTTCACTGATTTAGCGTTTCTCTGACACGTTGACCACTATTGTGAGAAGAATATTCTTTACAGACCAAAGCAACACTGGAGTAGGTAAAGAAAAGAGCGCTTCGGTACGGAAAAAATAATACCGCATTTCTGTAACGTAGCATACTTCTCTAAATAGTATCGTTCCATACCGTATCGGTTATTTTTCCAAAAATCTAACCGCACCGTATTTCCATACAACCATAATAACTCCTTGGGGGAGAGTTACTGATTACTGCCACACTTTGAAACTGCTGTGGCAATAATCAGTGAAGCGTTACGATGGCAGAAATGATCGTCAATATAGCCCGCTAACACTACTAATTACTGTAATTAGTGTCCTGAGTATTTGAATTTGGAATTATATCTTTTACCTTGCTAGTGACAAGCCACATAATATTAAAGTTAAATTTCATGTAAATTTTAACTTAACAACTTCGAAAATAATTGAAAATTATATTGTAGTATATACTAATATTTTGAAGGTTAAAACATTCAAATTATTTAAGCAAGAACAGATATAACTTAGTTTGTATTGGGCTTGGGCCATTCCACCTACCTTTTCCTTTGTATTAATATACTCATCTTAATGTGACGTTATAAGGGAAAATTAGTCATAATTTAATCCAAACCGTTATGTGTTTCTTCAACTCTATTTCAAATTAAGTTCTAACTCAAAACCAATCGTAAATTAAAGTTGGCAAATTGACGGCATTTATAAACTGCTTATTATTAAGAACAGTATAATGTTAGTTCAGATAAATTAATAATAAAATGTAGAGCAGAAATGCCCATAGTTTTTGAGAAGCGTCCGGCATTACACTTGTTCTGAGTTTTTTTTAGCGGGTGGCGCAATTCCCGTAAAATGCTTGGATAATTATTTTTATTCCAAATAATGCTCAAAGTTTGTATAAATTTATACTAGCAAACTGAATAATTCTTACACCGCGGAGTTGTTTAATAAAATTTAACTTTGTTTTATGTTTGCCAAAAGTTAAAGTTCGTTCGAGGAGGTATAGTATATGGAAGAACTTTTTATTACACTACAAAAACAATCCTGCTTATTGTATGCAGCACTGAACTATCATATCCAGGATTTCGTGAAGTTAACATTTTTTACGTCGAAGTTGATCCAGTGTTCAACCACTCAACGTTTGAATAAACTGCTGCGCGTTTAAAATGCTTCGTTGACGACATCTGGGAACAAATCCCTCAGCCGCTGGTGAGCATCCCTCATTTGCGATGCCATTGAAAAAAATAGTCATTTTAAGGCCGTTTGAATTTTACACCTTTTTAGAGCAACTTTAAAGAATCGAAATGCTAAAAATCGATACATTTCCACTTTAAAGTCAGGTCTAAAACACGTTTGAAAGCTAGCGTATTTGAGTAAAACTTTTTTAGTTAGTTCGCTAAGAGGTAGGCTTCAACCCTCGCAACGCCTGTTCCCCTACATAGAGTGGTAAGTCAGGCCGGGCTTTTTGGGTCGGGTTCCGGCCTAAAGTCGACAACATTTCGGGTTTACTTCGGGCCTGATATGTGTTTTTTGTCTAGGTGCACAAAAATATAATCAAAATGTTTTGGCAACATTGTCAAATTTTTCAGATCTAAATTAACTTTCGTTTTTTTTCGGGCATGATTTGAGCTTCTAATTAGTTGTGGGGTTTGGGCCGGGTTCGGGCTTACAGTTTCTTGTTCGGAACCGGTTTGGGCCTGAGGTAGTCGGCCAGTTTACAACTCTGTCCCTATAGTTGTAAACTAATACTGAACACATCTTTTGCGGACTGTGAAGTATGGATCTGCTGTGGCCCTTCGTTTTGGAATGCAAATTGCGTGGTGACAAAAATAAAAAAAATGAAACAAACTAAATTATACCGTAGCTAATGAAGTGGCCAACGAAACGTAAATTTGCTATGCTTTCTAATATAATTTTAGTGGCATTTTCCACCAAATTAATATCATTCACGAAAAATTTATTGGCGAAAAAATTGCAAGCATCAGAGAAACTTATAAAAATCTCGAAAGCAGTTGTAGGCTGCAAAGCTTTTCGTGCGGGCTTCACTTTGAGCACCCCTTCTATTTGACAGTATCCTGAATCTTAGAGTCACAATCAAAACTATATGATTGCCCAATAAAATTCATGGTTTTCATTGTGCACAATCAAATTCAAGACACAATCAAATTCATGGCGCAGTCAAATTTATAGTTTTGATTGTTCCTCTCAAGACTCTGTATAGGTTACTGTCTATACTTTATCAGTGCTTTCTCATTTCGTTTAGTGGTAATTCTAAACAATTACGATAAAGATGGACTTACACGATATCCGTTTTTGTCCGCGTTTTGTCCGTTTTTTTGTACGTTTTTTCTTCTTCATGAAAAGAGTACAGTACCGTATGTTCTTTTTTATTTTTATATATTCATAACCGCACCAAATAGAATTGAACATACAGGACAAAAGTTTTCCACATAAAATCTTTTTGTGGGAGTACAGCTCGATTTTAAAATATCGCTATCGTCGTTCATACACAAAATGTTTGAACAAATTTTTTAAAAATATGTAGCAGTGTATTTAGTACGGCTATGCACTTGAAAAATGCGGATAAAAAAACGTTTACTATTTTATGGAGAAGCAAAAACATAAAAAAGGCGGGCAAAAGCGCAAGAAAAACAAATACCGTGTAAATTCGCCTAAGTGCAGCCACGTAATAATCGCCACCAAATCTTCAAGAAGTTGTGGAAAGCCGCTGCGATGAAAAAGAAGAGATCGTAAAACTCGAACGTATTTTTTACCAGTGACTTTAAGGATGAAATTTGAAGCTGACAGACTGTCTAAAAATAGCCATTAGCCAAGTTCATGTAAACCGGTTCAGTAAGTTTTAAATTTGTTTTGCAACTTTTTTGGCTGCTGCGTTACTGTTTGCAATTTTGGAAAAAATCATTCGTGATAAGGTATAGTAGCCCTAGGCTATTTTACTGACGTACATGGTACAAATAAAGCATCATAATTCTAACAAACAATCTGAATGATAAAATACAAGCTACATTCAGGAATAATTTGTCTGGTTTGAAATTTCAAATAATGCAGTTTAGGCAACAAAATTTTGTCATTTCTGGTTATATATTACAAAAATATCCCTCTGTTTTGACTTTCTACTTTTCAACCAATATTTTTTATTATCTTTTCGATCTTTCTTTTTTATTTTTGCATGAAAATTAAAAGGATCTAGGTTTCTGCAAATCGTTAATAAACTTAGAGCAAAATATGAGCACTCTTTTCCTGTTAAGTACAGAGTAGTAACAGACCCAACGAGCATTTTTTCCACAAAAATTATGAAGTACTGGACAGTTCCCGCTATGTTTTCAGCACGTATAATAAAGTATAATTATTGCTTATTTTTAAGAAGCAATATTTTTTTTGGACAACGACCGCAAAAACGAAGACCACATGAAACAAATATTGATGAGAGGTTTGTAGATCATGGGGAAGGTTGAATTTTGGTCTGTGGTTAAATTAAAACTTGACATTAAGATTTGCAGCTTTCCAGCATGACGTTAGCGCAATAAAATGGCCTGTGTGAATCCTCCACACTTGTGTCAGCGGCAGGTTGTTTGAAGACATCGGCGTGAATTATGATTTGAAGAATAGCTGTTTCTAGGACAAGCTACATCGCTGCTAAATAAAATGCACCTGCAACTATTTATTTAAGGCGACGGGCCGGCGAAACGATTACCCATTATAGATTGAGAGACAGCAATAAAGTGATACTGCTCGAGATTGGTTTCATTGAAGAAATGATAACTATTCTTGAGGTAAAATATAGATGTGCCCCAAACTTTTTATCACTATTCCCCTTATCCGAGAAAGAAGATTTAATCCATTTGACTCCGTATCATTGGCAACCCTGCGTTTTGAAATTTCGTGACATTGGTTTAGTTTTGTTAGTTGATTTTTTGGCGAAATGCAACAACAAAGATGTGAGACAAAGATAAATAGATTTTAACGCTCATCTACTTCGCCATTAACGCTAATGCGGTAATTTATATCAGAAAAGGATGGCTTTGCAAAATTTGTTGCAGAATAAGCAACGCGATGTTCGATGATCGATATACAAAATCATCTTTTTCTAGTGTCACCAAATTTTGAAACGCAAGGTTGCCAATGATACGGAGTTAAACGGATTAAATTTATTTTTGAGGATAAGAGGAATAGCGGAGCAAGGTTATTGTCACTTTTTTATCACTTCAAATATAGTTTCATTTCTTCAATAAAGCCGATCTTGAGCAGTTTTCCTTTGTGTTGTTAAATGAAGTAAAATGCATATTCAGGCTAGTCTATGGGAATGGGATTCCCATGGAAATCTCAAGGGAAATGTCCCATGGGATAGGATGGGACGGGACAGCACCCATTGCATTTCCCATGAATGATAATAAATGCCCGAATGATACTGAATTGTGAACTCTTCTGAGCTTTAAAGTTAACCAAGTCAATAAATTTTGTCCGTTTGTATCTCTTTTTGTACGTGTAGTCCTACCTAGTACACATACTATTTCGTTCATATTTTATTGAAAAAGTATTTGGAGGGGAGGGAGCTAATAGAATGAGATCTAAAAGAAGTGATTGGTAATTATACTAATTAACTAATATTGAATTGCCTTCCATCCTCCTATTCCTTAGCCTACGTATTTTTTGATAAGACTGTTTTCAATATTTTTCGAAAAGAGATCAAATTTGATTGCTCATTTTTTGCTATTTTTTAAAGTTTTTACTGATTTCTGAGTTATATTTTTGACAGATTAGTTCCCCCTTCCTTAAATAAAAGTTTCTAAAGATGCTGTAAATCATTTTTGAGTCTATTTTGGTGAAAAAAACAGTATCGGAAGTGCTAAAAACGTAGTATTTCTTTTTTTTTCTGTATTTTGGTCGACTGCCCCTCCCCCATGGCTACGCTTTTGTATTAAGCAATGCTCTAGAGTGAACGTGAGCAAAAAAATAATAATGATAAAGGAAGCAAGACTGGTACTTACATACGCGTGGACAAACTAATCAGAACTGGTTTTTCTACTAACCATCAGCTTTCATAACTTTTTTCTCCTAAAAAAATTAAACTATATAACGATGTTCTGTTTATTTTAATCAGTTTTTTTTTTAACTTTATTGCAAGCAAAGCCGGTTTATGGTCTGCCCATAATTATGCCATCGTAACACAAGCAAGCTTAGGGCGTAATATATAATTATTGCAGTCATAAAAATTCCATGGGTGGATCATTCACAGTTCAACAGCCTGCATGCAAGTAAAGTTCAGAACAATTGCGAATAGATTTTAAATGATTTGCAGCAAAGTCAACTTATTCATTAGCTTTTTTCGTTTGAAACTCCTCGGACAGAAGTCTTCGGTAAGGGTACCTGTCTGACTTGAAAGACGGTAAGCAGAACGTTCAAAGACCATTGTAAATTTTATATTTGTACTTTTTTAGATTCTGATGAGCAACTGAATAACTGCATAATTCTTATGAGGCCATCGGCGATATAGAGAAATATTATCGTTGACAAAGACTTTGACTCTTTACGAAACTTAATGTTCAAGTCTGATTAGAATAAATATAATTAATGTTTTAATATATATTAATGTGGCTCATTCTTGAGTTTCCAAGCACTTTTGAACACCTTAAACGTCGCAATGACTTTGCTAAATAAGTTTTTATTCGCGCATTGAATTCGACTCAAGTCGAAATTGGCACCAAACTGAACGCGCCATTTGTTCTTTAAACTTATTGTTTTGATTTTACGGACAAGCAGAAAGGTGCAAATTTTAATCCCAAAAAATTCTATTGCTTTAAAATTTCTCGCAGAAAAATTGCTGAGCGCTTTCCTTTTTTTTTTTTAATTTTTTTTTATTGATAGTTCGACTTCATATCGTGAATGTATTTTTGTTTTATTTCCATTCGATTCTAATATTATCAAACTTCAGCCTCCTTTGCTGCCAAAAATTACAAAACAGCCGAATTTGCATTGTGATTTGGAATGTTGTTACGAAGTTACGTTGCCTTTGGCTGAGTAGAAAATCCCGTTGCGAAGGTTGCGCTGAGCACCAGTGATTTTTTTAAAAGCAATAATTTTTTAAAACTCTAAAATTAACAATAACATAGATGTGGTAAGGCTACTGCCAAAAAGTTTTTTTTTCACTATCTCAAGCAAATCATTCCACAGGACTCTTTCATCTTTATGGATGTCATGTGTGATCCAAATGTGCCTACGTGCATAGTGAGCTCTTGCCATCAAACCAATGAATGCATTACTGAACAAATTGTTTTTGACCAGTATCACACTAGCGCCTCACTTAAATAACGCATTTCGCAAAAGACAAACAAAAAAACCATCTAAGAAAATAAAGCTTAACAATGTAACATATTCTCTAAATATGAGACAGTTAGGCCCATCAAAAACAAAATTTAGCAACCTGCTCACGAACCTTTACCAAACTGCAAGAAAACTGGAATTAAAAATGCAAGCGACGGCATTGGATATCGTACAGTAGACAGGTGATTGATCTTCACTTCCGCATTTTGAAAACTTTACAAGAAAAGCAATAAAACAATTGTCTGTTAAAAAAGCTGAATTCCTAAAATAACAAAATGAAAAGAAATGAAATTGAATTATTCAAAGTACAATAATAGTGTTACAATTTCACCCGAAAAAAAAAATTGGAATCACAGTGAAGTTAATCCGTACTAATTTTATATGCCTTATAGGTTGGTCCTCAAGATGGAAAATTGAAACTCAAGCAATTGAAAACTTTTGCAGCATTTTGTTGCATTTTTGTTCCTTTTTTTTTTTTTTTTTGAGCAGAAAAATTAAGAAGTCGAAAAACAAGCCTAAAAAGGCTCTAGAAAAGTGTTATACAAGCATGATCTTCGTTGACGGTAAATAAAACTTCGTTTGAACGAATAAACGAATTTCTAGTTCAATTCTTATTCAGCGCAATTGAATTTGAAATGGGTAATTCATTGTATGAAACTTAATGGACTTTTTTCTTTTAACAGTGTTATTAGGCCAATATAAGGTGTTGCATTAAATCAGTATATTGCCTAAACATGAAGCTTTTGATACTTTGCGTTTTTTTCGCCCTCGCTTTTGCTCAAGATGAAGAGGAAGGCAGTGCACGTAAGCTTTTAGCTTAGGCATTTATTTGCTTGTTTATTAATTGTTTAATTTTTCTGTTGCTCTGATTTATTTTTTACTAAATAGTTGCGGTATTAAATCTTTTTACCGTACATCTAGAACACGTTTTAGTGTTCAGTGCAGGCAAAACCATTTCACACACAAAAAAATTGCAAAATTAAAAAAGTTTTTGCTATTATGGTGCAATAATAGCAAAAAGCATTTGCATAGTAAATATCATGTTGATTTACCAATTGGACGATTTGGTAACTTAGACGCGGATACTGCAATCAAGATTTTTTCTACAAATCGTTTGCAGTAAAAATGTTGCATCAACGCAAGACCAGTTCGGGAATCGAACAGGGATCAGGGTGAGCAAACCTTCGAGAGTAGAATCAATAATCAAATAGTTGCTAGTTTAAAATTGGATTCAAATCAACTTTTACTTGATTGCTATGAAATTCTGCTCTTCGATTTTTGAAAAAAATTGTAAAAGTGTTTTGTCAAAATCAAACACATAGCACCACGGCTACACTGCTGTTTTCAAGGATATGGTAATGCAGTCCATGAATGGTAACCCAAAGCTCTTGTTTCAGAAAAGATTGTGATTATCTCTCGACCAACTAACTTTTTATTTTTAGTTCCTTCCCGATGCTTCGATGGAACCTTCGTGGATGGTGTAAGCAACTTCACAGAAGTTGACTGCGCTTTCGGCGACTCAGAAGCACCGGTAAAGTTTTCTGCAAATATTAATTTACGAGTCCTAATTTATCCGATTTGTTTTCACTATTATTTTAACAGCAAAATAGGGGATTTGTTCCTATTTTGAGCCAATTTTAATTTCTGTTAAATTCATCCACCCAAATATCCCCAAAGTTGCAGCTACTGTAGTTGAGAAAAAGTGTCTCAACTTAGAAATTTGGCAGAGCCAACGCATCAAAATTAGAGCACTAGTAGAAAAGTTTAACTCAAATAACTTCATAAAACGTTTTATTGTCATCATTGCTTTAAATTAATCCTTTTTGAATTTACTATGATGATGTCATTTACTTAAAATCTATTTAAACATTTTGATGAAAGCCTCTTCACGTGCCGAATTTGGTGCTTTCTGGCGTTGGGTTTAATATTACAGTAGATGGAGGGTACATTTTTGCCGTCCTGTACTTGTGCAAAGTGCATTGGTTAAGTTACCCGTTCAGAATAGCATTAGTTTACCGGGTATATTATATGCTTTAGATTTTAACTTTTACTGTTATAGTGATATTAAAAGCAAGCACGTAGCTGGACAGCGCTGTTTCGAGCTTTTAGCTCTCATTAGCAGCCCTCAGCATATTTTTGGTTTATTGACTTCTTAGAAAATTACATATCCCAAACCCAACAAGCTGCAATCAAAGGAAGACAACTTCATAATGTCTTGTTAAACATTAAATCAGCCATTGACTATGTAAATGACATCAGACACCCTCTTGCCTTACTCCAACTTGATTTTGCTAAAGCATTCAACCACGTTTCCCAAAAATTCATTTTATTCCTCGCACGTCATATCAACCTCCCACCATCTTTGATTCAGTGGACCACTATTCTTTTGCAAGATACAGAATATCTGCCAAAATATTAGTCAATCATACTCTCACCGACCACATTCCTATTTCTACCGGCATACGACAAGGCAGCCCACTTAGTATCCTGTTCTTTTCCAAGGCAACAGATGTATTATTTAAGAAAATTAGTGCTTCATCTACAATCAAAGGCCTTCTTTAGGCTCTGCATCAATAAAATTACAGCAATATGCTGATAACACCATACTTTTTCTCCCTGACCCGTCTGAAGTTAATCCTGCACTGCAGCTCATTCAAGATTTCTCTTCTCATTTCAAACTGCAAATCAATGGAAAAAAGACCACAATTCTGTTTAACAACAAGCATCTTTCACATGAAATTAAAAAGTATTTACCGAAAGCTAAGTACCCAAACGAAGCTAAAAACTTGGCATTCGATTCTTTTTGATCTTTTCTACCCTAAAACAAAATTGGTCTCGTTTGACAGGTATTATTAAGGGCATAGCTGATAGCCACAAACACCACAATCTCTCAATGCATGGTAAACTTTTGTTAATTAAGACTCTACTCCTGCCTCATATCACTTTTACGGCAAGAGTTTTTCAGTGTCCAAAAAAAACACAAATGTCAATCTCGAAAATTCTTCACAAATTTCTGTGGTCACCGTTTTATTTTGAGCCAATCAGTCGGATTACTCTATCCAAAATTTCTCAACGTGATGGTATTGAAATGCCATTGTCTTTGGCTTGGACCAATACTGCTTTCTTGATAAGATTCAAATCTCTCACTGCCAACCCAACTTCCATCCTCTTTTGGATGTCGTACGCGCTCTATAACCTTAGTTATCGAATCCGTAGCTTATACCCA
Source organism: Trididemnum nubilum (assembly GCA_963965965.1). Classification (NCBI taxonomy): domain Eukaryota; kingdom Metazoa; phylum Chordata; class Ascidiacea; order Aplousobranchia; family Didemnidae; genus Trididemnum; species Trididemnum nubilum. The sequence continues at coordinate 21,664,280 of OZ014475.1, read as the reverse complement.
GAAATGCTTCCTAAGAGCATGCCTCACATGCCGGAGCCTAACTCTGAATGGAAACACATTCTTTTTTTACTTCGTCAGCTGCGTTTTTCTTCGGACCAATGGAACAACATTTCTCACAAACAACTCTATTTTTCTCTTTTGGATTCAAAACAAGCAGAATTACCAAAAATAAACAGCTCCATAAAAATCTCTTCTTAGTCTGAAGTTCTACTCCTTTCAAAACCTTTCAAAAATCTTTCCAACTAGCAAAAGGAAGTGACATTCAAAGTGCCACAATTTGGATATTTCTTCGGCAAATTCAACTCAAGGCACGGGATCAATCGTTTTACCTATGGAGAAAAACAAATTAACACACGTAAATTCTGCTCAAGCTTGAATGATACTCTCGAACACGTTTGCTATGATTGCCCGATCTCTCGTTTGATTCTTTTGCGACAACAAGATTTCATCAGGGACAAAATTTCCATGAACGTTATTTTGAGCAAGCCCTTAATTCTTTTCAACGTTTGCAATCGACCTGCCTCATACAAAACTTTCATTCTGAAAGCTACATCAATCTTTCGCGTTGTTGTTCTAGAGCAAAAGATACTTCTTGACATTTATAACCAAATTCTCGCGAAGAAAAATGCTTTTAAACATTCTTCCCGTGAAAGCATCTTTTCTGAGGTGAACTACTTGATCAAAACGGAATTTCCTTTTCGTCCAGCTCAAAGCTCCGGTGTAACTTAAAATCAAGCATCCGCTCTACTGAATGCTTACCATCTGAATTGTGTAAAAATAATTATGCTGCTTGATGATGGATAAAGTTCATATTCATGGGTTATTCTTACTCTTGTGACACGCTAACAGACCTTTTCTTTTTCTCTATACTCTTACAGTTTTTCTCAGCGTTATCACACGAGCACTCTACATTCCTTATTTTTGCTGAAGCTATATTTGCAGGCTTGTCCATGGGACAGATTTTTCTGTCCCATCCCATTCCATAGCAGTTCGTACCTGTACCATCCCATCCCATGGGATTCCCATCAAAATGCGATCCAAGAAAAGTTAATAAATTTATGAAAATTTAAGTATAATGTGTACTGTATAGGACTACACGTACAGAGAGATACAAAACGACAAAATTTATTGACTTTGTTAACTTTAAAATTCAGAAGAGTTCACAATTTATTATCATTTTGGCACTTATATTCCGAGTAACTGGCTCATTCAGCAAATTTTCAATTTCCTGCTCATCAATTTTTGTCCCAGGGTCCCATGGGAAATGCAGTGCGAGCTGTCCTATCCCATCCCATCCCATGGGACATCTCCAATGGGATTCCCATGGGAATCCCATTCTCATGGACAAGCTTGTATATTTCACAACGAAACACCTGCTGTCCATTTACCATTATCCACATTTTTTTGTCAATTTTGCATATTGATGCAGATGTCTCCTTGCATGAAAATTGTCTGGATCATAGCGTTTGTAGATTTTTTTCCCTCTTGGTTTTGATATTTGCCTCCCTTGCACTTTAATGATAAGACAGGTCAAAATTTTGACACATAAACTAAAACGAAGGAAAGTAGGTTCTAATTTTATTTAACCTGAGAAGTGTTTCCAAAGCCCTAAGCAACGAGTCAAACGCAAAATGCAATTTCCTATTCAGCAGTATAAAACAAAGAAAAGATAGCAAAAGAAACCCCAGAAGTATGTTTCTGTTTTCAATAAACCAACAGGACAACAACTTCTAACTCCTGCAATCTGCAACTGGATTCTTGTAGCACGTAATTGCTTGCAATTGGCTTGAAGCAGTAGAGTTCAGCAGCGGTCGCACTTCTCCAATGCGCTGGACTGTGGCTGCTTAAAGTAACGAATGGCCTATGAAATTTACAACTTTCTAGCCTATATATATCATTCTTTGAGGAATTCTTATCGTCACCAACATTCCCGAATGGACTGGAGTTAGCGAAGTTCGAAGGTTTCATATTTGCTCTCCTTCTTTTTCTAGAGTACGACAGCATTCACTCTATCTCTACGCAGAACAACATCAAGATCAAGTTGACTTACATCGCGCGTTGACTAGTTCATCGCAAATCGCAACAAAAGCTATCCTATTGTCTTTCCCCCCGCATAAACAGCACATTCAAAACAACTTGGATCATGTTAGTCCAATATCTATCTAAGTACCACCATTACCCCCCCCCCCAAAAAAAAAAAAAAAAAAACACTTTTAAACATCAGTCAGAGTACATAGTGATAGAATCGTTTTTATCTGCGAGTGTTTTAACTTTTCAATAAAATTATTTAATTTAAAAAAATAAGGCATTCCCCAGCTAGTTGTTGACCAACCTGAACAATCCGTAAGGGGTTGCACCGTGGCATAAAATTTATAGGGAAAAACCTTTTTTTTCACTTGTGGTACTTTAAAACAAATGAAAAACTGATGAGCTCTTATATTAAGGACAGCTGTAAACTATCGTTAATATAATGGTTCCCCTTTGCTAACACAATTTTAAGGCTTTTATCCTTATGTAGATAGCTGTATTATTTTTGTAAAGTCTAAAAGAGCGAAGGAGTGTGAAGGCGGAGTAGATTTGTGAACAATTGTATTCTTTGTTTGATTTTCAGGGAGCTTGTCAGACCAAAATTGAGTCCAAAGATGGGTTTTTCTCTGTTGTTCGAGTCTGCACAACAAGAGAGGCTTGCATGAATAACGCAGCTAATAACGAACCCAAGTGCTTTCCCGGAGAGAACGGAGTAAGTAATCCATTCTAAAACGCCGCTATGCAACAAAACATTACTTAGAAAAGACTGCAATCTTTAGTGTTTGGTTTACTACAACTTTTATATCAAACACTGCTTTCTGAACTGGAGTGCATTTAGCGGGGGGGCCATGGGTTGCCAGTAATGTATGAATACCTCAGAATAGTACGCAAAATTGAGCAGTGCCCCCCAACCCTTTGAAAGTTGGGCAAAAAAAAGGACTGAGTCTGAGTGAAGACTTTTTTTTTGATCTTCACTTAAACCTGAACAGAAAAACGGGCTGAATCAGAGTGAAGACCTTTTTTTTTGGTCTTCATCTTTCTCATCTGGTTTTTATCTCCCTTTCCAAATTCCTGGCTACGCGCCTGCTCCCCCCCCCCCTTATAAAAATCCTGCGTACGCCACTGTTTCTGAACTTAAGTAATTATAATATCGGAAACTAATGCTCATATTAGAAAGTTTTTACATTTTGCCAGGTATTGCACCGGTGCTCCCAAAGTACATTACATCGAGTATCGCTGGTTATCTGCAAATTGTTGTAAGCGTGGCCAAGAGGGCGAAAGCGTGGTTTTTACGACAGCCCTGATTGGATGATCAGGTTGCAATTGCGGCAACCTGGTCGCGTAGTTGCATTCTTGAATAAGACGCTTTACGATGATCATCTCTGCTAGATGGTTTCGAAGAAGCAGGAAAATTATACGGGAAGAAGTCAGACGTCAATTACAAAATTTGGAAAAATGGTCAACTCCTAAGCAAAAGCGGATTCGTCAAAAATAGCGCTATGTCGCTTTTTTCCTCAACAAAATAATAAAGATGCATCAATCAATCTATTTTATTTGTTAATTAAATCTTTTATAATTATACTTTTTTACAAGATTATGCACAATGAACTGAAAAACTTAGAATATGCTGTTAAACACCTTACTTTTCTACGGTTCCACGCTTTTGTTTTGTACTTGATGAGTCCAGCAAGGGTTAGTCTCAAAAAGTGAAACGGTTCCATTTTGTGCATTAGGCCTCAACTAATTCAATGCCTAGTAAATTTGAATTCCCGCTCTTACTAGCTCTTTTATCAAACCTGTAGAGTACAGGTAGCTGTGATTCTTTCGAAAGAAAAACGATGTTGTGTTGAAAATGTTGTTAAGCTGATTGATTGATGGATTTTTATCCTCCTGTTACGAGGAAACGACAGAGTACAATTTTTGGACGGATTCGCACCCACTTTAGAGTTAACTATTTTCCATGTTATTTGGTAGATGTTCAACTTCTCCCAACTGCTTGCAACAAATGTATCATGCAGAGATAATCGTCGTGAAATTCTTTATCCGAGAACGTGTGCGAGTTAGCCCAAATTGTGTAGGCAAGATTGTTATAAAAACGACACCATTTCCAATCTTCACCGCATGTTTTTTCATGTCCACTTTTCAGTCTAGGTTCTTGGTTTCAGCTCCGGCTTGCTGCAAAGTCATGCCAAAAAATGAAGTGCCAAATTGCAAAAAAAAAGAATCTTCAAGGTTAGAAGTTGAGAAAATCAAATTATTCACTATACTCGCTGTATTACGCCAAAGCGTGCAACGAGTTTGCTGGGCCAATCTCCGCATCATTGCGTCCGAACAACACAGTTCCTTTCGAATAAATGCGGCAGTGGTAGCGAGCCGTTGGCAACACTGAGTCCGATTCGACCAGGCCGAGATTTGAACCTCAGGCATCCGGCTTCAGAGACGAACGCGTGATCGCTCAACCAACCGGTCGATATACAGTACAAGTTTAGTAGTTTATTTTAAAATCAGAGAGTTTGTTTCTCACGAAACGAGTGTTGTTAACAATAGAGCTCTTTGATTTGCACTGCTCAGTCGTAATTTGGCACTTCGTCTGACAGTCAGCAATTTGCGGGCGCCGAAACCGAAAACCGGGGCCTGAAAGTGGGCAGTAACAACGCTACAAAATTACTTTCTCGGCTTAATCAAAAATTTTTAGCAAATATGTCTGAATATAGGTACGACAATGCTTTTTCTGTTGCAACACTGATTTGTGCAATGATTTCTTGGGTATTCTTGGAGAAGAAGAGGAGGAGAGCGAAGAAGAACCTTAAAAATGGTCTTTGGAGTAAAGATGTTTAGCGCTTTAGCGTATTTGGTCAACACAACTGTATTTCCGACATTTTGCGCAGAGTTAATAAACATCTATATTTCATAATCAAACGTGTGTGCTGTACAATTGCAATTGCAATTGAAAAGTTGATTGGTGATACAGAACTTGAGAATTGCTTTGATTAAGATGTTTATGTCTTCGAAGCAGCTTTTGATATGACAAGAGTTAAAAAGAATCGTCAGAATGTAGAGCGGAGGAAACGGAGCGGCTATTTTGTAGGAAAAAGCCGAACCATGATTGGCTGGAAAAAGACCGATGAGAAACCGTCATAATAAGTGTAGGCGCGTAACAAGGAATTTGCAATGGGAAGGGCTGTTTTGGAGGCTTGAAACAACATCAAACAATCTAGACCCAGATTTTGATCGGTCTTCAATCAGATTGAGTCGATTTTTGTGTCCAAATTTAGGTGATCTTCAAATAAAAAAAGGTCTTCCCTTAAATTGAGTCGGCTTTTCTGTCCAAATTTAGAAGATCCCCAAAAACAAAAATAAAAGAAAGAAGAACTTCAGCCAGGTTGAAACCCATTTTTTCTGGTCAAAGTCACATCACGTTCTTGACCAATTCTCATCGCCAATGCCAATGGGGCTATTTTCGTTTTTAGTGCAAAAATCGGCCTCAAAAGTGCTAAAAACGGGGTCTTTTTCATACCCTTCAGGCCAATAGGGGGATATAGCTCCCTCCCCCCCCTGGCTACGCTACTGCATTAGCGCACAATCTATAAGCTGTACACAAATTCTTTTTTGTTGGCAGAGGGTGGGGTTAGGAGTTTTGATGAAAATGGCTACAAGAGCGGATAAATAGAAAGGAGAGCGGCCTTGGTCAAGAACAGAAATCTACAGTCATTATAATGTTGAGCACAAGCAGGATTTTGTAAAAGATAAAGTCCAATGGCTGCATCAGAAGCAAAAGACCAAATCGGTTTTAGTATGGGTAGAAGATTTGCACTGACGGGCAGGAAGTATGCGTTTCTTGGAAGAAGAGCGGATAGATTTGGGATCGTGTTGTTTATTTTTTTTGTTCGGCAGCGTTTGGAAGGTATGGCCTACATACCGATTGTCACAGTGGCATGAAAATTGATAAATCACGTTGCTTTTCTGCAAAGCAGGCAGTACGCTGCTTTTCCGCCGTAGAACCACGCATTGTTTACTCTATCAACGAGCTTTTCTCCGCTACCAACTAGGATGTACTTGTACAGCCTGCTTTACAGAAAAGCAACGTGATTTATCAACTTTCATGCCACTGCGACAATCGGTATGTTGGTCGTGCCTTTCAAACGCTGCCGAACAAAAATAAACAACACGATCCCAAATCTTTCCGCTTTTCTTCCAAGAAACACATACTTTCTGCCCATCAGTGCAAATCTTCTACCCTCACTAAAACCGATTTGGTCTTTTGCTTCTGATTCAGCCATTGGACTTCATCTTTTACGAAATCCTGCTTGTGCTCAACATTATGATGACAATAGATTTTCTATTCTTACCCAAAGCCGCTCTACTTTCAATCTATCCGCTCTTGGAAGCCACTTTAATCAGAACTTCTGACCCCACACTTTGTCGACAAAAAGAATTTGTGTTCAGCTAATAGATTGTGCAGTAATGACGATTTCTCATTGGTCTTTTTCCAACCAAGCACGGCTCGGCTTTTTCATTTTTCATTCATTCATTTATTTAATTCTAGACCACTAACTTCAACAATAGCGAATGCATAGTAACCCAATAATAACACGTAGAGTCAGGAAGACGAAGTAGCGACACAACGTCAGACGTTAAGACATGCAGAGGATATTGAGGACGAAAAAGCGATTTTTTTATTTGCATGGTTGCTACACCTGTCACACAAGTTGAAGTATGCTCGATGTAGGGTTGTAAATTTAATCAATCACACTCTTCAACGTACACATGCACGCACACAAGATGTAAGCAAAACTAACGGCTGGAGTAGTTGTTCGAGTAATCGATAAAGAGGAGAGAGGGAGCAGTGACCAGTGCGAGGCCAGGCACGTCTCCGTAGGTGGTCAACTTTTCCTACAAAATAGCCGCTCCATTTCCTGCCCTTTACATTCTGGCGATTCTTCTTGACAAGAGTCAGACGAAAAGCTGCTTCTGAGATATGACACCTTAATCAAAATAATTGTAATTATATTTTATTTATCAAGTTGTATCGGCCAGGAGACTGCGAAGGTACCTTGTGGTCTTCGAGTCAAGCTGCCACCTGCTCATTTGTCTACCACAAACGGTAGAGGCTTCACACAGTCCATTCTAATACCTAACGCCAAGCAGGGAAGTTTGAAATCCAATTTTGTAGTCTTTGGTTTGACTCGAACACGAATCTAATCCGAGTCTATCATTTCAGTAGCAAACGCTCCATCCTCTCGACCATTGATTGGTATGCAGAAGATTCTTTAAGTTTAAAAGTTTACTTTAAAATTATTAAAGCTCAGTTAACAAGTTTCTTTGCCAGGAAATGTTCTCGTCAATTATGTGATAACAAAATTCTCTGATTCTATATTAGCATGATAATCGGATATTCCATGAATAAAAAATTCACACTTTTTAAATTGACTTAAAATGAACTCGAACTAGGTTTACGGTTTGAGTGGAAAATTCGCTATATGAATTACTGTAATTAATAGGCTTCGATCTACTCAAATTATAATTTTGTTCTGCCTAAATCCATTCAGATTATACCCAATCAGTTCAAACACTTGCATAATTATGCGGTTCAATGCAGACCGCGCTGCCAGACTTGTAAGTCGGGCAGGGCTTTTCGGAGTCGGGCTCGGGCTCATTTTGGGCTTGATATACGAACTTGCCTTGACAAAATATTGGGCTTATTTCGGGCTTGATATAAATACTTCTTGTTCTTTTTCTTTCTTCATTGCCCACTTTTCCGTGAGGGTTGCGGGAGCAGCAGCTCGAGAATAAGCCGCCACACCTCACGGTCTTCCATCGCATCCATTATTTCGCGTGGGTGAAATCCCAAGCGATTCCATCCAAGATCCTCAATGTAATTGGTCCATCTAGTTCCAGGTCGTCCAACTGGTCTTCTCCGATTTGATTTGGCAAGTAAAGCTTGTTTGGGGAGTCTTTCCTGAAGCAATATGCTTACATGGCCAAACCATCTAAGCTCAGGTCTTTCAATTCGGAGAAGTAACGGCTCGATGTTAAGAGATTTTCGAGTCTCTGAGCTACGTACGCACCTTGTAAAACAGTGTAACTCCTTCGATTTTTTGTAAAAAACTCATTTCGGACGCTTGCACTTGTGATCACACTCTTTCGGTCATAACCCAAGATTCATGACTATAGGTGAGAATGGAGACAAAAACTGTTTCGAAAATTGAGAGCTTTGCCTTTTTTGGCAATTCCCATTTCATAACAACCGAACAGTGTAAAGCTCGCATTCCTGCACTAGCCTAGCCAATTCGAGTATCTAGTTCTTCGTCTTGCCTTCCGTCAATTGTTAATGCAACAGAAAGATACTTGAACTTCTCCAACTGTTTCAGTGTTGCTCCATTCACTTGTAATACGCACTAATCAGGGTTTCTTGAAAGGTGAAGTACCTCAATTTTGACCGAACTACTTTTTATTCCGGCGGTGTCGCATACATCCGCAAACCTATTTAATGCGCGCTGGAGAGCAGATTCATACTTGTCTTCAGTAGCGTAGCCAGGAAGGGGCGGGGGGGCTCGAGCCCCCCCATTAACTTGTGAAGTATGCAAAATCGCACTTTTATGGTGGTTTTGAGGCCGATTTTTTGTGAAAAATTGAAAATAGCCCCCCCTCAAGGGTTTGGATTTCCGATTCGGGCCAAAAAATCAGTCTCAAATTCGGTGAAGACCTTTTTTTTTTTTTTTTTTTGGAGACCACCTGTTTTTGGGCGGAAAAAACGTTTGAATTTCCGAGCTTTCCGAGAAATTTCGTCTCAATTTTCAGACAAATTGTGTGAAACTGATTCAAGACCAATGAAAAGGTCGTTTGCACACTTCTCAGTCTTTCAAAATAGCCCCCCCCCCCCTTTTCCAAATCCTGGCTACGCGCCTGCTTGTCTTTTCGACTTTTGGTGCTATGAAGCGTAAATAACATTTAACTTGGGCCCACAAAAGTCAATAAAGTCAAGTTTTTTTTGTGGCTTTATCATATCATCAAACGTATACCAACATTGGTTTAGGTTGCTCTGGAGCCAGTTTAAGTAGGTTTTATGGCTCAAAATAAAGTCAAAATTTTGGGTTAGGTCAAAATTTGTCAAAATTGCATGTAATCAAAAATTCTTCTTCAAAAGCAAATAAAAGTTTCTGTTTTCATTTTTCTGGACATTTGAGAACAAATGAAATGTTATGAGCAATCTTATGTATTAAAACAAAAATTGAAAAGGGAACACCACTTAAAAGGTACATTACGAAAGCAATCGAACAAACATCAAAATTCACAGAAGGCCATGCCAAAAGCAGAGAACAAAAAATTTCCAGTTGCATGCCAAAGACAGCTGTTTTGCCTAATTTTAAGGCCCATCAGTTAAGGCTTAGCAGGGTCAATATGACAAATATTACAGTGATAAAACTTCCGAAAAAAAAAAACTTCAAGGAAATGATTAATTATTTGCAATAAAATTCTGTCCCATAACAATCTTTACCCAACAAATTATGCTAAATTAACTAACTGAGATCGTTACCGAACGAAACTCTGGGTCTCAAATGCTAAACTCACTGAAATCTTTACCAAATTAATGAAACTAGGTTACAGTCTATTAATCTAATTGAAATCCTTCCCAAATAAAGCTAGGTTACAGGCTATTAATCTAACCGAAATCCTTACCGAATAAAGCTAGGTTACAGGCCATTAATCTAACTGAAATCCTTACCAAATAACGCTAGGTTATAGGCTACAAATCTAACTGATATCTCTACCGAATATACCTAAGCTACAGGCTACATACTACATAAACTGTAAAGTTGACCAACTGAAACTAGGCTACGAGCTACAACTGACCAATAACAACACCATTTAAAAGGTACGTACATTTCGAAAGCAATCGAACACACATCCATTTCACAGAAGGCCATGCTAAAAGCAGAGAACAAAAAATTACCATTAACAAAAACAAAAAATTCCATAAAAGTTTGTTTTCTGCTTTTAGCAAGGCCTTCTGTGAATTTTGATGTTTGTTCGATTGCTTTCGTAATGTACCTAGTAAATGGTGCTCCCTTTTTAATTTTTGTTTTAATACGTGATTAGCCTACTGCTCCCCACTCAGCTTGGATGGATTTCCTAATGCTACATCTTTGTTGTCCCTTTCTTTTGAATTTTATGCATGTTTGAATGAAGTCTTGCTATACTCAAACTTTTGCAAATAGTTGCAATATGTCGCACTTCAATTGCCTGGGTTAACATCTTTATAAATAATTTTATAATAACGCGAAACACTTTTTTTTAATTAGAAGCAAATTAAGAATGCCAGCCTCGGCATGAATAAAACAACTAAGAACACTATATGCCCAAATTAAAAAAAACGAAAAGTCAATGTTTTTAATCCTGTACCATATACAAAGAATTAACCAGATTTTTGAAATTTTTTGCCACAAAAAGTACAAAGTTTTCGAGTACTTTGTGTCCAGCGGCAGGGGGCTGACAAAGCCCCCATCCTTGCCTCCGGCGGCCGGGTGCTCGTCCTCAGACCCCCAATTGCCTCCGCTGTCCAACTCCCTTCACATCTCCTCCACCCTATTGCAGATTTCTGACTACGCCCTTGATGCGTTGCTCATTGCTTGAGCAAAATGAGCCCTATATTATCGTGGTGAAAAGTTTTTAAGTCCCATTTTAGACTTTTTAATGAGTAGAGTAGGAACTAGACGCGTAGAAAAAAAAAGAGCATTGAAAAAAACTTTGCTCTTGTAAAGGTTTTTTGCGGTCACACGTATTAGACCGATTTAATTCAACATAGTTCTGAAACAAGTGAACCACAAAGAAAAAAAGATAAAATTATCATCAGTTTCCGGTGTACTAATAAAGAGTCTATGGTCTTACAAACTCAAAAACTTTTAACGGACTACAAGTCACTTTACTTTCACTTGGTGTTCCTACAGCTGCATACACTGCTGCATGCAAATGACGATCTCCAACAAAATTAAACAAATCCACAATGATATATTACCTAATTGTTGAAAACCTGAAATTACAAAATATTACGGAATCCAATTTTAGTAAAATCGAAGCTGAATTTTGCTACATATCACTGTTGTGTTCTTTTTGTAATCAACTAGATGAAACTGAATTCCATTTACAAAGTGGTCCAAAAAAAGCGCCCTATTTTGTTTTTCATCTAATTTTTTCTCAAACAACATATTATGAAAATTTTTTTGCGAAATAATTCCATCATGATGGGAAATTATGTTCTCCAATTCTGATAGTACATGGAAGCTACTAACTTTTCTGTTCTTTAATAGTTGATGATATGTTCTATCCAGGCACCATGCTAGCGAATAACTGCTCGGACACGAGTATTAAAATTGTCAATGACTCGTGTTATCATGTCGATAGGTTTTTTCATGATCTTGCTTTTTATGTTGTCCTTCAAATCTGCTAGAGTCTTTGGATTGTTATTGCAGTTCCTTTCCTTGAGGTAGCCCCAGAGAAAGTAGTCAGGTGGTTAAGATCAGGCGGATATGGAGGCCTGGGAAAATCAGTGCGTCTTGAAATGAGTCTATCACCAGCAAAATATCGGCGTAGGTATTCCAAAGATCTATCTGAACAATGGGGTGGTGCACCATCTTGTTGGTATAAAGTAGAGTCCATGTCTACTCCTCGTTTTCTTCGCAGTGCAGGAATGAACCTGGGCCGCATAAGTGCGATGTAACGGTCAGTATCCACTGTTACTCGATTACCACTTTCATCTTCAAAGAAATACGGCCCGATGATTCCATTTCGACCTATGGAACACCATACAGTCACTTTCTCCTGGCTAAGAGGCTGATAGGTATGCTCATGTGGATGAGCGTGAGACAGACAACGTATACTCTGCTTGTTGATGTGTCCACTCAAGTGACAAGCAGCTTCATCACTAAAAAATATCAGATTTAACAAACCAGGGTTTTTTTTCAATCTTTTGGCTAAAATCTTCGCAAAAAGCAAGACGTTCTGCTTTGTTGTCATCAGTTTGTCTCTGCAACATTTGAATTTTGTAAGGGAAGAGCTATAGGTCATCATGGAGAATTCGCATTGCAGGCGATCAGGAAAGGCCGACTTCTTGTGAAAGACGTGCTGATTTTCTGAAAGATTCCTCAAATCGTTCAAGCAAATTCTGAATATTGTTGGGTGTTTTCACTTGAACAAGGTCGACCATTGCGAACTTTATTAGCATTTGCAACACTTTTAGTCTCTCGAAATTTGGCCACCAAACGTTCAATTGTTTTTATATCAGGTACTTTGTCCCTGCCAAGTTCTTTTCTGCATTGTCGCTGTGTCAAAGCCACTAATTTTGTGGCAAAATACGCCTCTACTATTTTTATTCGCTGCTGCCCAGTATACCCCGACTAACATCCATTTTGCTATCTAAACAATTTCCCAGGTCTACAACTGTCTTCACCACCTGAAAACCAAAACAAAATCTCCTAAACCAAACGTTTGGGAGAAAAAGCAAAATAGGGCACTTTTTTTGGACCACCCTGTATTTTTACTTTATTTTTTTGTTACAAAATGCGGAATTTGTGTATGTTTTTGATGTTTAAATTAATTGGATATTCTTTGACCTCGCTGTCTTGGAATTTGTGTTTGCATTTAGATTTTAGTTTTCTGACAGCCCAATAATGTCATTCACAGTTAATCACAAATAGAATTGTTTTTTTTGCTTGGTGCTACAAAATTTTCTATTTGTACACATCGAAATACTACTGTATACATAACAAAGTTAATTTTAATCCAAACTGCTCCATCAAAGAAATTAAAAACATAATGTTTCTTAGACATAATCGATTAATTATTCATTAAATAAAAAGCATTGAATTGAAAACTATCGATCAAATAAAAAGTATAATCAAATTTTGAAACTTCCCAGTAATTTCTGGTCTATTAAATTTGGTTTGATTGGAAAATAATAGTGACATGTTGTGTTTTGTTCGTTTTCGTAATTTTGTTGTAATAAAAAAAAAGAAAAAACTCCAACAAAGTTAAACGCTTGATCGCGTAATGATTAATTTACATTAATATTTTAAACCAAACAGCTGTGAATTTTTCACTCTATTGTGATTGCATCTGTATTTACCAAACTGCCATGGCAATGAGACAGCAATAAAAATTCACATCTTCGACTAATGCTGCCATCTATCTAACATACCTATACAAATATACTGTGCCATAAACAATATAGAAGATTTTCACTATTTGTTTGATGCTAAACGTCTGTCAGAAAAGCTGTAACCTAATTTTAAAGTTTGATTTTGACCAGCAGGCAGCGGAAATCAAACCCGAAGGTACTGAAAGTTTAGTTGCAACGCTTGCGTTACGAATAGCAACTGTCAAAACAACAACTTTTAAACTGCAGTTCCTCTAGAATTGCTAACCCGAACCCTAGCCCTAATCGTAACCCTTACTTTAGCTCTAACTTAAGTTTTAACTCCAACTCCAAAGTGTCATTTATGTTCATGCGACATGCGACCGCGACAATTTTGCCAAATAAATGGAGTTGAGATTAAAAAATTTGTCGAGGTCTCGTGCCAAAAAAGCTGTTAAAAAAAAAACAAACGTAAACTTCGATTTTGGCAAGACTGTCGCGGTTACATGCTGCGCCAACCTAGCGCAGAATTTACGAAAAATTATTTCATAGCGTTTTTACTTAAATACTCATTTACTGTCATTGTTAAACTAATATTCAAAAAAGTCAAAACACTGTGGTCATGTCTTATCGGTGCATAATCGACTGTATCTCGAGGATGGGGCAAAACTCACGCACCATATAGCTAACTCAGTATATTTTACGGTAAAATTTTTTTGGATTAATTGATAAAAATTATTGCGAATTTTTTTGAATTGAATTTATTTCACAAGAGAAGGTAGGCAGAAGCCTGAAAAGCATTGCCTCACAAAATCACACAAAATTATTGTTAATAGCCAATTTAGATATAGTTCTGGAAAGGGCGTGGTATGGAATGGAATCGAAGATAAAATGGAATGAAACGGAACTTTTGATAGAGAAGATGCCAGAATGGAATAGAAGACAATCTTCCACACTTCCAAACCAATTCCATACTAGATTTTGCACAGGGCATTTACAGAAAAATATATATGGATTTTGATAACTAAATTATATTCATGGAAGTGTTAAGCAGCTAATTTTATCTGTCGACAAATAGGCTACTTCGATCAATAGCGTAGCCAGGGTAGGAGGGTGGGGCTCGAGCTTCCCCCACTGGCCTGAAAAGTATGCAAAATACCACGTTCTTAGTGTTTTTGAGGGCGATTTATGCTCCAAAAATGAAATTAGCCCCCCTCCCAAAGGGATTGACGAGCAGAAGTTGTGACGGACTTGTTGGGTGAAGACATTTTTTTTTTGAGATCACCTAATTTTGACACAAAAGCCGCCTCAATTTGATGTGAGTCTGATCAAAAATTGGGTCAAGTTCATTTACTGTAGTTTTCAGCTTCCAAAAAAGCCTCCCCTTAGCGAATTCCTGGCTACGCGCCTGACTTCGATATGGTGTGCATTGCACAAACACTGTAGGTATTGCATCATCAGATCATACTGTAGAATAAGTTATATTCATTGCAATTTGCAGCAGTTTTGATGCTGACTGGCTCAATTAGAATTTTTATTTCGAGATTGACAATTTGCCAAGTAATAAAACTTTTTCTTCCATCGTAATAAAGATTTGTATCCACGTTGAGCTTTATTGTTTTTTTTTGTTTTTGTGTAAAATGCTTTTTCGCAGTTTGTCTATGCCAAATTCCATAGTTGGTATGATTACAAACTTGCAATGATTACACTCTGTGCATACCGTCGAAACAATTGTGTGTTATTTAAAGTTGATTAAAGAGGTAATGCTCAAAATCGGTTTTATTGAAGAAATGAGAACTACTTGAGGTCATGCGGAGGTGCCCCAAACCTTTTTCTACAATTCCCCTCATTTGCTAAAATAGGTTTTAATCCGTTTGACTCCGTACCAATGACAACCCTGCATTTCACAATTTTGTGACATCACAAAAGGCGTACTGTAGATCAGTACTGGCAGCCTGGGTTTACAGGTTCCAGTAGCAGTAACCAAATTTTTAGATTTAGATATAGGCTACTCGCAGCTATACCAGTTGCGGTCAACGTTCCCTCTAATTGCGCAGCTGAATATAAATTTCAACTGTTCTCGCGACCTAGCGATAATTTGCATAGCTCCTCTTATCGAGATCACGGTTTCAGGGGTTCTAAACCTACCTATTTCCGCTTGAAGATGACACATATTGCAGGGAAACTTTTGTAAACTGATTCTAGAACTCTGCCTGAAGATCCCTAACAGAGCGAAACAGGCGGCTGAGAGTTAAATTTGTTGTAAACATTCGGCAACCCACAAAAGATGATGCTACATAAATTTATGAAGTAGCAGCAGACATCAGTATATTTGTTATTCAAGCATTCATTTTACAAACTAAACGCCGTTTTTTTTTTTTCAAAGCATAAGTTAATTTACACTTTTTCTACTAAAATTAACAATGTCAAAAAAGAATTTTGTAGAACTGAGCGCTAAGGGAACACAACATAAAAAAATCGAGAGGCTCGTTCAAGCTCAAATATTGTGTTCGTTTTCTATTTTTTTGAATTTTTAAGGCACAAATTTTTGTCGGAGGAGCTCACACGGCCTTTCATTCCGCGCACTCTAAGCAAGCTCTTAGGGGGAACGTTGGTTGCGGTAATTGCATTTTTTAGTCTGCGAGAATTTTTGCAAAATTATGCCTTTTGTGATGACACAAAATTGCGAAAAGCAGGGTTGCCAATGGTACCGAATCAAACGTATTTTCACAAATAAAGAAAATTGTGGAAAAAAGTTTTAGGACACTTCTTTATTACCTCAAGTACTATAGTTCTCATTTCTTCAATAAAACCGATTTCGAGCAGTTTAAGAGATTGACGTTTTCATGCTGAGTGAATTTTTGTAGTAGCTCATTGTGATAGTGCTTCAAGTATGGGATAAGATGCATCGTATCATACCGCTTACCTTCACGAGCGATAATTTGCAAAAGTACGCTTATCGTTACGAAAGTAAGATATAAATTACGCTTTGCTTCCAGTTTGAACTTTTCTTGGAATGGAAGTATAGAATGGATTATGGAATGCCAACGGAAAATTTTAATATGGAATGGAAGATTCTTAGAATGGAATATTCGAATCTTGGAATAAAAAATTGCCAGTATGGAATATGGAAAAATCGTCTTCTATTCCATACCATGCCCTAGTTCTGGGCCATGCTGGTAAAAAATTGACCATATTGAAAACATTTTAGAATCATCTTTGCTCAATAATTGCAGTACCGCACAATAATGCCTATAACGTTTATGATGTGTGATTTTTGGCTCACTCTGTAGAATTTGGCTTTAGAAACGTCTTGTAATCATAGGACAAATTTTGGGCAAATTTATATCTCTCTGCTCTTTTTTGTGATTTACATGCAGTAGAGTAAACATCTATTCCAGTATGCGGCCGCGGCGAAGGGCAAACACCAAGCAACGTGAAACTAAAGGGGTCTTGAACTGCCATTCGCCAGAATAAACGAGATACGTAGTTTAGGTATCGGTACTCGCACGCGTCGAAAAAAGCGTTGCGACAGTCGCCGTGGTGGTCTGATTTCTGACTCAAGAGCTGCCAGCTGAAAAAGAAGCAAAAGACAAATAGCCTAAATAAACTGAACAATTGCAGGAAGAAAAGTCAACCGTTCTGACAAATTTTTGATTCTAATTTAAAACCACAGTACTTTGTATTTTTCTGAATCGAAATATTACTTAGGCTAAGTAGCATTACAAGTTGACCATTTAGGTGCAATCTCTTCACCTCCGTTATATTCAGTGCTGAATATCCAAAATTGTATACCGTTACTACTGAACCACAAAAAACTGAAAGATTTGCTTCACTCTGTTTTTGAAGCAATTTGGTCTTAATTTGATCTTAGTTTTTATTTAGCAGGGAGCTTGTCAAACTACATTAAAGCGAGAAAAGAATTCATCACAGCTGTCTAACTTTGCACAAGAGAGGATTACATGAATCAGACTGTTAATAACGCATCCATGTGGACCATGTGCTATCCCGGAGAGAAAAGGATAAGAAAAATTACTTTTTTGGAATCTATTTGACATCAAGACCGATATGACAAAAAGTCAACTCAGCTCTTGCAATGCGACCCAATATCTTTTTTTACCCTATTTGCAGGAGAAAGGTTAGAGCGGTAAAAATGCTATTCAGCCAGGCGTTTTTTGTTGACAACCAACAATTACGATTCAACAGCCCAAAGCAGAGTCTCAACAACCCTCTAACTTTTTTCTATTGAGTACTGTTTGAAACCCTGGTATCAACCTCAGAGTAACTCCGCTCCTTGCTCCAATCCAGTTGAACTCTTGTATAAGAAGTATAAATGGTTAATGAATTTGCTGTGATATTCTTTCTAATTAACTCTTCGTTATGGAACACTTTTTGAAACCTTGATATCAACTTATTATTATCAAGCACAGCTCGCAAAAACAGAGCTCTTCTGGGTTCTAACTAAGTTGTTGCTTTGTATACCAACCAAAAATTACAGTTATACTCAGGCGCGTAGCCAGGATTTGAAAAAGGGGGGGGCTATTTTGAAAGAGTGAGAAGTGTGCATACGACGTTGACTCGAATTTTCATTGACCTTGAATCAGTTTCGGACGGTTTGTCCGAAATTTGAGACGAAATGTCTCGGAAACATCGGAAATTCAAAGGTTTTTTCCGCCCAAAATTAGGTGATCTCCAAAAAAAAAAAAAAAAAAAAAAAAAAAAAAAGGTTTTCGCCAAAATTCAGAGTGATTTTTTGGCCGAAATCCGAAATTCAAACGTTTTTTCCGCCCAGAATTAGGTGATCTCCAAAAAAAAAAAAAAAAAAAAAAAAAAAAAAAAAGGTCTTCGCCAAAATTCAGGGCGATTTTTCTCCCAAGTTTCGCAACTTCAAACGTCTGAGGGGGGGCTCTTTTCGTATGGGGGGGGCTATTTTCCATTTTTCACAGAAAATCGGCCTCAAAAGCACAAAATACATGCGTTTTTGCATACTTCACAAGCCAATGGGGGGGGCTCGAGCCCCCCCCGCCCCCCCCCTGGCTACGCTACTGGTTATACTGTATGTTCGTACACTGTACCACAGTATAAATATCATACAGTATTATCACTCCATGCAAAAACCATTGTGACGTGTGTCCGCGTTTTTTGAGAGGTAAAAGCAGAGCTGGTTTTTTGACGTCATAATAGTGACATGTGAGCGGACGAGGATAACGCCAAAAGAGAGGAATTGTTTTGAAATTTTACGTGTGTTTTCTTGGCTTGACGACGTTACCGTCTTCATCCGTTTTTGCTCCCCTAAACGTTAGAGGGCAGCATTTTCCCCCTCTACATTACTCCAAATATATCGCGTTCCAGCTCCTTTTGTAGAGTTCGCATGGGATCAGAATTAGTCTCGATGGAACCGTCAAAGCTCGGGCTTCGACTGGCTATAATTTTGACGTCACTTTCTTATGACGTCACAAAGTAGTACGTTTAAGAAGAGAAAAAATCGGAAATTTTCTTTCATTACCAACCTTTAGTTACTTGGGGTTTTGCTCGCAGCTGGAGCCCAACATTGAAAGTTTATCCACACTTGGTTTGTATCGTTCACTAACTATCCTGCAAATTTCGTTTTAATAGCGTAACGTTTAACGAAAATATCCTTGACTGTTTGCTTTGTCGTTGTAAAATTCGTTTTGAATTGCAGTTATATGCAGTGATTGTGTCGTTGCTTAGGCCTATCACCAAATAGACTGTGACATCATTAGGAAGTAGTGATCGTGAACCACTACAACTTCTGATCGAAAAAAAGCTTTTATAGACTGTATGAGTTGTCGTTTATTAATACAGACGTTCAGTGTAATACATGATAAAATTTTAATTTAGCTGCAATATTTTTGCCCAATGTTAGTTTTTTTTTTCTAAGTGTAGAGGTATTGAACAAAATCATTTATTGCATGTTTAAATGGGTTTGGTTAGTCACTTTTTTAAAGTCTTGTCCCGCTTGGATAGTAGTTGGTCTTCATCTTAAATCCGTGAAAAATTGTGATTTACATTTTACCTTTGATGGAGACGTAGACCTTTATTTAATTTTTTTATTTAACTTCACCTCATATCCGAAAAAAATTGCAATTTTTCTGAAGTAAATAAACATCATTTTTTCTGATTTTTTTTTTTTTTTTTTTGACTCAAATTCAGAAGAAAATGCCGTTCTCCAATAATTCTGTTTTGCGTTTCTACTTCGAAAATATGGCAACCGTTAATTTGAGCAAAAATAGAGAGGCGCAGCGAGAATCTTGCTGAGGAAAACGGGGGCTTGAACCAGTAGCGTAGCCAGGGGGGGGCGGGGGGGGGGGGGGTTCTGCCAAATTATCACTCTGAATGTTGGCGAGAACCTTTTTTTTTTTTTTTTTTTTGGAGGTCACCTAATTTTGGGCGGAAAAAAGCTTTGAATTTCCGAGACATTTCGCCTCAAGTTTCGGACAAACCGTCTGAAATTGATTCAAGATCAATGAAAATTCGAGTCAAGGTCGTTTGCACACTTCTCACTCTTTCAAAATAGCCCCCCCCCCCTTTTTCAAATCCTGGCTACGCGCCTGGCTTGAACCCATAGGCGTAGCCAGGATTTTTGATTGGGGGGGGCCCAAACCACAAATCACACGCATTGACGTCATTAGAAATTTTCGTAAAGGTAATTTTTTGTGGGGCAAAGATATTGTAGAATGAAAGATCTGAAGCCGTAGCCTGATGGCACTTAGCCAGGATTTTGGTAAAAGGAGAGGGCGAAAACTAATTGCTAAAAAGTGTAAAAGTCTAACTTGGAAGACGTGTTGAGTAAGCTAGTGTACTCAAACGCATCACAGACGGGGGTCTGGGGGCAGAGCCCCCAGCCGCCGGTGGCTATGGGGGTCTGGGGGCAAAGCCCCCAGCCGCTGGGCGATTTTTGTAAGTTTTTGGAAAAAAAAGCTATTTAAATCCCATTGGATCACATTTTGCACGAGTTCAGAGCCATTTCAAAGAACTAGATTTTTAACATTTCAAAGCCAATCGAAAAAATTAGTTGTTCAATCCTCTTTTTGCAATTAAATCCCAAAACATGCTTAGAATCTTGCATTATGGTGTAAAATTTTAATTGTAAGTGATTCGGTCTATAGGGGGAAGTAACGAACATTGCCTCCTGCAATACTTTAGCAGTAAATAATTAAGTTCATAATAACGTTAAACGAGGGCCTTGGATGGCAACTTTTAGATCAAAACTCTTAGATTTCTCACAGGGTTTGCATATAAATTGTTAAAAATTTGCATTGAGGGGGCTCTGGCCCGGGAACCTTGGTCGTCAGTCAGGGGCCCTTGGGCTCCCTGGTTGCCAGTTAGAGGCCCTGTAGCCCCTTGGTTGTCGGTTAGGAGCCCAGGCCCCCTGGTTGTTAATTAGGGGCCCTGGGGCTCCCTGGTCGTGAGTTAGTGGCCCCGAAGCCCCCTGGTCGTCAGTTAGGGACTCCAGGACCCCCTGGTTGTTGGTTAGGGGCCACCTGGTCGTCAGTTAGGAGGGCCCCGGGGCCCCTCGTTGTCGGTTAGGGGTCCCTGGCCCCCTGGTTGTTGGTTAGGGGCCACCTGGTTGTTAGTTAGGGGCCCTGGGGCCCCCTGGTTGTGAGTTAAGGGCCCCGGGCTCCCTGGTCGTTAGTTAGGGCTCCGGGGCCCCCTGGTTGTTGGTTAGGGGCTCTGGGGCCCCCTGGTTGTCATTTAGGGACCCCCTGGTTGTCGGTTAGGGCCTGGGCCCCCCTGGTTGGCAGTTAAGGGGCCCCCTGGTTGTTGGTTAAGGGTCCCTTGGTTGTTAGTTAGGGGCCCTGGGGCCCCCTGGTCGTCAGTTATGGGCCCCCTGGTTTTCAGTTAGGGGTCCCGGACCCCCTGGATGTCGGTTAAGGATTCCAGGGCCCCCTGGTTGTTAGTTGGGGGCCCCAGGACTTACTTGTTGTCATTAATATTATTGTTAATTACTTTTATGTGCGTAATTACTGAAAAAAAAACTGCTACTAAACATCGTCAGGTTGTGTTGTCATAACTTTTTGTCGTTAGTGGTATTTTGATTGGGGGAGGCCCGGGCCCCCTGGGCCCCCCCTGGCTACGCCTATGCTTAAACCCTAGTTTTAAAAAATTTGATCAAAAACATGTTACTTAAGCGACGCCCTGAGTAAACTGGTGCAACTAAGCATGTCACATACAAGGGTCTGCCGGTAGGCAGCCGCCACCCGAGGCCATGGGGTCATTTTGTGCGATGTTTGTAATTTTTCGCAAAAAGATAGCAATTTTAACGCCATTTGAATACAATTTTGCATGTTTTTGGAATCATTTGAAAGAAAAATAACTAAAAAAAAGATATTTACCACATTTTATGGTAGTTTTGGACCGATTTGTAGTTGAGGACCCTAAGAAAAAAAAAGGTTTCGTCAAATGTTGGGGTAGTTTCAGAGCAGGATTTTGTTGCGTGGCCAACGACTTCCGGAAGTCACGTAGGGGATCTTTGATGGATGGATGTTTGAGATCGCGGGCCGGATACGGCCCAAGGGATATAGGTTGCAGACCCCTGTTCTAGTAGCGTACACAGGATTTTCGAAAAAGGGGGCCAGGCGCGTAGCCGGAAATTTGAAAAGGTGGACAAAAACCAGATGAGAAAGATGAAGACCAAAAAGATGAAGACCAAAAAAAAAAAGATTTTCACTCAGGTTCAGTTCGTTTTTCTGTCCAGATTTAGGTGAAGACCCAAAAAAAAAAAAAGAAAAAGGTCGTCTTCACTCAGATTTAGTCTTTTTCTGCCCAGAGTTTCTACCCAAATTCCAAAGGGGTTCATGGCTCAATTATGCGTACTATTCTGAGGTATTCAAACATTACTGGCGACCCAAAGGGAGGGCCATGGCACAATGCCCCCTCCTAAATACGCACTTGCCGTGGTCTACGCAATAGTTAGCAACAGGTGCAGGCCTAAGTCAAGAATTTACAATGGAGTGTTGAACCGATATCAGAGCTAATAATGATTACTGCATGATCAGAGAGCCTAGCTTATTACAACCGTTGGAAGTCAATGGGAAAAATTAAAACCCACGCTAAGGAAGATATAATTAACTACCAAGCAGAGTTGTAAACGAGCCGACTAGTTCAGGCCCGAACCCGGCCCGAACCGGAAAATATAAGCCCAAACCCGGCCAGACCCCGAAAACTAATTTGAAGCCCAAATCATCCCCAAAAAACCCGAAAGTTAAGGTTAGTCTGAAAAATTTAGCAATGTTATCAAGTTATTTTGATTTTATTTTTGTTCACCTAAGACAAAAAACACGTCTCAGACCCGAATTATGCCCGAAATTTTGTCAACTTTAGGCCCGAACCCGACCTGAAAAGCCCGGCTCGACTTACAACTCTGCTACCACGCGGTAATTAACTCTTTACGTCCATGAAACTTTTTTTAGATCGCTTGTAGTAAGAATATCTTTTAAGCAGGTTAGTCACGCGGCTAACTAAAAACTGTCATAAAGATGTCACAATCTATTTGGTGATAGGCCTAAGCAACGACACAATCACTGCATAACTGCAATTCGAGACGAATTTTACAACGACAAAGCAAACCGTCAAGGATATTTTTGTTAAACGTTACGCTATTAAAACGAAATTTGCAGGATAGTTAGTGAACGATACGAACCAAGAGTGGATAAACTTTCAATGTTGGGCTCCAGCTGCGAGCAAAACCCCAAGTAACTAAAGGTTGGTAATGAAAGAAAATTTCCGATTTTTTCTCTTCTTAAACGTACTACTTTGTGACGTCATAAGAAAGTGACGTCAAAATTATAGCCAGTCGAAGCCCGAGCTTTGACGGTTCCATCGAGACTATTTCTCATCCATGGGTGTATTAAGGGGGGGCCATTGGGCCATGGCCCCACCTTTGGGTCGCCAGGATTGGAAAATTGCATAGAAAAGTGAGCAAAATTGAGGCATGGGCCCCCCCCCCCCCTTGCAAGTTGGGCATCAGGCTTTGGGCTCGAAATCACCTGATTTTGGGCGAAAATGGGACGAAATTTGAGTGAAGACCTTTTTTTTTTGCTCTTCACCTGATTTTGGGCAAAAATACCAAGATCCCATGCAAACTCTACAAAAGGAGCTAGAACGCCATATATCTGGAGTAATGTAGAGGGGGAAAATGCTGCCCTCTAACGTTTAGGGGAGCAAAAACGGATGAAGACGGTAACGTCGTCGAGCCAAGAAAACACACGTAAAATTTCAAAACAATTCCTCTCTTTTGGCGTTATCCTCGTCCGCTCACATGTCACTATTATGACGTCAAAAAACCAGCTCTGCTTTTACCTCTCAAAAAACGCGGACACACGTCACAATTGAGTGATAGTACTGTGACTGTACTATAGATTCCTTCGCATGTTGACTTTTTTTTTTGTTGCAACACTAATTTGTACAAGGATTTAACAGCTATCTTCCAAAAAAACTGGAATTGCACGACATGGAAAATAGGGATAGAAGAAGCATGCACAATGAATTAAAGTTTCTAAAATAACTTTTACTCGTAAAAGTGTTTTTGTATCGAATACAATCAAATACATAATCATCTGCAGTAGTTCACTTCCAATCTTTGTGTTTTACTTTTGAGCTGTGCAGAAGCTAGAACATCAGCTGTTCAATACCAAGTTGGGGAAAAATTATACGAATAGAACTTGGGATCGGAATAAACTTTTGTTTTATATTGTTTATTTTTGGTTTTATTTTATCAGTGTTTTTGGAAAATTCTTAGGCATTAAATAAAGCAGAATAAAGGAACATTCATATCTTCGAAGCTGACAGTGTCAGATGAAAAGATTGAAGATATGAACACTTTAATTAAAGAAATTCCCAAGTTCTGTACCACCAATCAACTTTTCAGAAGAAAGAAGATGCATTTTCAAAGAAAGCAGAACAGAAGACGAAAAATACTGAGACAAAACAGCAACCTATTTCTACATAAGCCTATTACATTACGTGCGGATATTTCCTTAAAAACAGCATGACCACAAGCGGGAGCCGTTAATGCTAATCTAAAAAATGTTTTAGCGCGAAGATTTCTTGATTGGTTGAGCGTCGGGTTGGTTATCGGAAAGCTGCTGACTTCCGGTTCGATTCCCACACTGGCAACGCGTCGATGAGTGCTTGAGAAAAAGAGCTGACGCTTTATTTCCTATTGGGGTCTAGCAATTTGCCAGTTGCGGTGGCCCAGGTTGACTAGCGACTTGCAAATTTCATTGATTTAATTTCATTCATTGATTTCATCAATACCTTTTCTCATTGAGACTCAGACAGCAAATTTCGGTTTCCTGTATGAAAAACTACGCAAACCACCTTTAAGCGAGTCGAATGCAATTCATGTGGTTTCTCGGTATCTTAAATGCAGCGGATGAAACAGTTTCTAACCCTTTTTTACGCGGGCTAGTCCACAAAAGCTTTTTACCCGTGGGAGGGGCAAGGTGTTCTCTTAACTCTTAAACTGGAGTTCACGGGAGCATGGAGTTTAGTATGTGAATCTGTAGGATTGGTACACCAAAATTTTTTATAAAAAGCGGTTTCAAATTGATGACGTCATTACAGGGACGCTATTGCTCGAAGTTGCACAATAGTTTACAAATTTGTTTTTCGATGTTGGATTATAAAATGCCTCAGTCAAACTGATATTGTTACAAAAACGTCTTATGAAGTAGCTTAATTTAGTTTAAAAACGGGCCAAAAAACCCAAAACTTTTAGAAAACTTTGCAAAACTTTTAGAAAAGAAAACCATCTCTTTTCCCCAGCAACTCAAAAACTTCGAGGATTAATCGTGAAAAGATTTGGGTCTGAGTCAAGTTTATCCAAAATAAAAAAATTTTTTCTGAAAAAACTTATTTCGAAAAGCAAAAAACATTTTTGCTTTTTTCGTGTGAAACCCGGTTAAGGTTGTTTAAAAAGTTAGCTTTTTGTTCTTTCATGTGTGCTGTAAGAACTGCGCCACAGGGTAGATATATACTTGATGCACTAATAATGCGATAACATTATAACAAAGCGATTTAACTTTTCAAGTTAAAGTTCAACCTTCTAACTGTATAGTTGTCTCACCGCAACTCTTTCATGTGACTTATCTGAAAACCACAAAGCCTATCCTGTAATTTGATGCGGCTAATGATGTTGACGTAAGAATCATTTTCTCATTATTTTATCGTTCGAATCTTTTACAAGCATTAAAAACAGGTTTTTCAACTGGTTAAGAGCATATTTTTCTCCGTTTTGTCAGCATGAAATTTGTATACATAAAAACATTTTCAGATAATTTCTAGATTTTGTTGGAGCAGAGAGAGCAGTAACGAAACGTCAAGTTACGTTTCTTGTAGTTTTGGCTTTGTGTCTTCAAATGATTTTTTACTGATTCGTCTGCAGAGATAAAGCGTACTATACCGTGACGCGTTTTGTTACTTTTTGAGTGAGTACCAAAGACCAGTGGCGCAGCCAGTGGGGGGGAGGCGGGAGGGGCTACAGCCTCCCCATTGGCCTGTCAACCAAAATGCAGAATAAGAAAAATAGCACGTTTTTAGCTTTTATGAGACAGTTTTTTGCGCTGGAATGTACTAAGAAGTAATTTAAAGCATCTTTTTAAACATATATTCCGGGGGGTAATTTGTCAAAAACAAAAGTAACAAATCAACGAAAACTTTGATAAATGCCCAAAAATAAGCAATCAGGGGGGACATGACAGAACGTGCTAGCGAGCTCGTAAAGGCCATTCGCGCTCGCTAAAAAGCGCTAACGAACAAAAAATCTTCGTGGACAAACTGCAATTCTGAGCCTTCTCGCCCAACACACGTTGAAACAGTTCGCTCGATTTTCTTAGCGAGATGTTCGTTACTTGTGTTAGTGCGCAATAAATATCTCATTGTGACGTCAGATGCATTTCTACTTCAAAATAATGCGTTCAAGCGTACTGTTACTATGTACTACATTGTTATAGAAATTTTTTTTTGTTATGGAAAATCTACATTGTTATGGAAAAAGATACTATAACCTATGCGTTATTATTCTTTGCAAGCAAATTCCTCAACTGATGTTAATTAGTAAATGAACAACAGAATTTAATTATATTTTTGGATCAATGTGAAATAAGAATAGGTTTTTCCTTACTATGATTTTTTTAAACGACGTAAAGCGCCCTTGAGGTTGTTGGTGAGTAAACTCAAACGGTAACAGTAACTCTAGATCTTTAGATTTCAAAATTTTTCAAAAGTGAGCGAGTCGAAGTACAATCTTCCTTTTTAGAACCGATAAATCTTGAGTCGAGACTGGCTGTTTTTAATTTTTTGCCGATATTCAGTCTCATTTGTTCTTGATTTTGTAAAAATTTTGAGAGCATGGATGTCAATCTTAGCACGCATGTTTGAAACACTTTTTAATTCCTATTGCTCTGTCTGCTTAAGTGAAGGCTTTTTTCTTGCTTTTGCAGCATCGTAAAATTGCAAAAGCGAAAAAGCAAGCTTTTTTCAAGTTGAACAACTGCTAAAAAAAAATTCTCAATTGCTTGCGCCAGAGGTGGAGTCGAGGACACAAGGCTCGAGGCCAAGGCCAAGGACACAAAAAAAATTCGAGGCCAAGGCCAAGGACAGCCTTTCGAGGACAGACACTCTCGAGGCCAAGGACAGGAATGCTCGAGGCCAAGGACCAAGGACACAAGCACAAGTGCTCTCCAAAAAAAAAAAAGGTTTTCGCAAAAATTTTTCAGGCGATCTCCAAAAAAAATAAAAAAAAAAAAAAGGTCCTCACAAAAATTTTTCAAGCGATCTCCACGAAAAAACGTTTTCCAAAAAATTTTTCAAGCGCTCCACAAAATTTTATCAATTCAAAAAATAGTGCTGTCCTCGAGCCGAGGACAGGCCAATTTTCGAGGACTTGAGGCCTCGAGGCCTCGAGGCCAAGGTCAAGGACTTGACCTTCGAGGCCAAGGCCAAGGACTTTAAAATGTGTCCTCGAGGACGTCCTCGAGGCCAAGGACGTCCTCGAGGACTCCACCTCTGGCTTGCGCAGGGCAACAGAGCTTTATAATTCTGAATAGTTGCAACTTTGCTTGCAAATACAAGAAAATCACTGAAATTTTATCGCTTTAAATCGGCGCAAACTTTAGTTTCTTTGATTAGTTTGAATTTTTTTTTGGTTTATTTTGCTGCCGAGGCTGGCACTGTTTTTAATTTTTTCTTAAATTTTGAGCAAAAATAAGCCTCGTGTTTTAGAAAATCATTCTTATAAAAGGAGTGTATAGCTATTTTTGTCAACTGGCACTACTTAACATTTCTTCATCAGTCAAAACAGCAAGTGGCTCTGAATGCAATTCGCTTTTTTTTAGCAGTCTGACGGCAAACATGACGATTTTAATTAATTTTCAGCAAAAACTCGCTTTGGTTAGAACATTGGTTAAAAGTTTTCAACATTACGCCATTAAATTTCTGAACCAAAAAGATTTCTCGCACGCTTAAAGAGTGCTTCAAAATCCTCTTTGAGTCGGTGAGGAAAATGTGACGTTTTTTTAATCGAACTGCTTTCCGCAATAGCTCAAAGCAAGTTAGCGAGAAAGAATGACGTAACGGATTTCGCAAGGCTTTACATACCCGTGCAAAAATGACCTCTTACGTTTAGCGAGTATTTCGTTCGGTAGCACCTCTTAAAAAAAACTCGTTAATTAAAGCGAACGAGGAAGTTTCTGTCATGTGGGCCAAACATAGGTTTTATCAACAAAAATCTTGTAAGCTCAGAAATAAGAAATGGGGGCTATTCAGTACTAGTTAATTACCAATCACTTCTCTCAAATATCTTTCCATTAGCCTCTCCCCAATCATTTTTTCTATAAAATATACACGAAATAGATTACTCCGTGTAAGTGTTATTGAATAATAAGATTTTATGACTTACCAGCATGTAAACAAAAGAACTAGGCTACAATGTTATCATTAGCCACCTTCCACATATCCCATTAATGCAACCAGTTGAATCATGTTACACTGTATGCCACGTTTCAAAAGCAATAATTTTTATTGAAATAGCCCCAAAATTAAGTTATTTTTGTAAAAAAATGCGAAATTTTCGAGCGCTGGGGGCGGACCTAGACCCCCCTGCCTCTGGCGACTGGGGGTTTTGCTCCTAGACCCAAAAAATTGCCCCCCCCCATTGCGAATTTCTGGCTATGCGCCTGCCGAAGGCAGAAATTCGCGGCTCTTCGATTCTCAGTCTAGGTTTCAAAACAACATTAACTTTTTGGGTTCAAGTAGGCTACCAAAGAAAAAATAGAAATTTAATGTTGTAAAATCAATATTTATTCTGTTTGCAGTTATTTTAGGACTATTGTACTCTTATAGGTCAATTACGTTTTTGGGCTAATGCTTTTTTAATGTCATTTTATAATCAAAATCAGCGGACGAGGTTGCTCGTTATTGCACGAAATGCAGAAAAGATTATTTCTCTTTTAACTAATTCATTTTGATTAGTTTTATTCACAAAACAACCACGAAAAATGGAAGTTGACTGCTAAAATCTGACTTGAAGTTATGACAGTTTGAATTAAACATCGGTTCAATGACATTATTAAAATCCAAGTAATGGCATCAGTTCCATCTCGAAAAATTTATGAATTTAAATTCAAAAATGACTTTAAATTTGTTAAAAACGACGTACTGAGAAATTAATGATAGCTTATAGATTCTCTTTGAATAAGATTACAGTATCACTAGATGAGTTCCTAAAACAAAACAAACGGTTTGTGCTTTTAAACTTTTACTTTTAGTTGTTATGATATCTTAATAATTTTTAACTTATTCGCAATATCGAGCTATGCATAAAAGTCAGCAAAAATGATATCAATTTTCGCAATAACAAAAGGATGTTAAAAGGGCATTCAAGTCAAAAGCTTTGCTCGGTTTCTCTCAAAAAAACTTTGACATATCTGAAGACTAAAAGGAAAATTGTGTTGCCCGCAGGCGCAATGGCGCGGAGACGGACCCCTCCAACTAGTTACACACTTTGGAGTAATTCAGCAAGTAAAATAAACAAAATTGAATTGGCGTGGCGATTTTAAAACGGGGCTGAAGCATAGGTGGGTAGGTTAATGCAAAACGTTAGCTTCGTTAACCGCTAATCCGTTAACAAACTTCACACCTCCGTTAAAGTTAATCCGTTATTTTCAACTTCAATTAACGGAAGTTAATAAAGTCCGTTGATTCGTTAATATTTTGAGTGTAATTTACATTTCTTTTTATTCACTCGCTTCTAGCACACGTATTGGCGCTGTTGAGCTGATTGCAAGGAAATATTTCTTGCTATTGCAAAGAAATTGCAAGAAAATATTTATCGCTTTTTGTGATTTGGAAGTTACATTTTACAGTTTAATCTAATTTCAAGATAAAAATTGGTTTATATGCACTAACGTAGCTGCAATCGGAGAATTTTTGGAAGTGGCGAAAAGCGATAATCATTAGACCTATGAGGCTGTAGCTTATTATTTGCCACGAAAAAGAGCTCCTTTCTTCGCTTTTTCTTCTATAAAACTCGTGCTAATACGCATTAAGTGTTACCAGTGCAAACTGGTTTGTACCGGTATGATGAATAAATGGTGCAAATTAATAACGGTAAAAACATTAAACGAAGTTAACAGAACTTAATGGAAGTTAATTTAGTCCGTTAATATAAAAAAAAATTTTAACGGATTAACGAGTTAATGAAAAAGTTAGCTTCGTTATTAACGGATTGACGATTAACAGATTTGTGCCCACCTATGGGCTGAAGTGTGCATTGGTTCTTTGCAAAAGTCGAGTCAGTGCTTTTCAGTGGGTTGGAACCTAAGTCAAAAATGGAATTTTCTTTCTCAATCGGAAGTGCCAAACTTCAAGTCTGAAGTCAGCTTGTGGCATAATCAATTTCCACTTTCCATAAGCTGTTTAAGAAAACAGTAATTAAAAAATGGAAAGGTAGAGCATAATATACGAAAGTTTAAAAACTCTAATTAATTGAAAATTCACGTGGCAGATTTGAACATAAATTTTTTTCACCACTGTGAGGTAGCACTTCATTTACATATCTGCTTTCCCAATAGGCTAGTGTTTCATCTGCATCTGAATTTACACATAGCCTATCCTGACAGCCAACTCGATTCTTCAAACCACACACATCAAGGCACTTTCTGCACTTGCCATCGTACCCTCTTCTCACATTAATCTGACCAAAGTCTGACAACAAGTTCACCAGAAAGAGGATTCTCGACCAGTATCACACTGGCACTGCATTTCGTTCAACTGCATTGCGCTAACATCTCTAAGGAATGCTGCAGTGAACACTGGACTCCGTAATATGACATTACATAAGCAATTTACAACAAACTAAGCATGGACACCAGACATGACATCACATAAGAATTGGCGTAAATGGTTTATGAGATGTTACATATGGTGTTCATGGTTAGTAATGCTAGCGCAATGCGGTTGAATGAAGTGCAGTGCCAGTGTGATACTGGTCGAGAATCCTCTTTCTAGTGACCTTGTCGTCAGACTTTGATCAGAGTAATTTGAGAAGATGGTACGATGGCAAGTGCAGAAATGACCTTGATGTGTGTCGTTCGAAGGTTCGGGTGGACTGTCTGGATAAGCTATAGAGTAAATTCAGATTCTGATGAAACACCATTCCAATGGGAAAGCAGATAATATGTGAATATATGCTAACTCAAAGCTGTGAAAAAATCTAATAAATTGATTTTTGGAAGTTACAAAGTTTAGGGATTTTGTTCCCACTTTCCAGCAATTCGTTGTTGATCCTTACTCCATTTGCCAGAAACCATTCTAAACTTTGTGGTATAATTTTAGCTCGGGGTGTAGAACGTACTTTGTTCTGATCTGGTGCTAAATTACAACATATCTTCTCAAGAAAATGAAAACTTTCATATGCTCTTTTCTGCTTGCTATTGCTATTGTTATTGGATTGCTGACGGTGGACACAGGTTAGTTTTTTGTCTTGATTTTGAAACTTTCTCTGTTTTGTTCTTTAAAAAATAGACAAAACAAAAGAAACGAAACAAAAAAATGAAAAAGAAATTGAAAATCGAATCCGAAGAAAATAGGTCAAATGGTTGGCCACGTAGAAAATGTTTGGGGCGCTATTCATAAGTATTTACCTCCTCCAGATTTAGTTAGAGCAACAGAAATGGGTTCAGTGCATTGCGGAAGGCACAGCGATGCAAAATCGGACTTAAAACCGCGAAGGTAATGTTGCAAATCCAGCGATTGCGTGTACATATCGGTGTTGAAAAAATTGCCATGTGTTTTCTAAAAATATATGTTCACCTGTTTTTTTCTTGAAAAAAATACAAATGAATGAATAAATAAAAAAAAAAGTGTTCAATTACTTTTTTTGTTGGTCAATAAGAGTCAAATCTTCACCATATTTTTCATCAAATCTTTTATGTTCCATCGTATGCGGCAAATGTTAATCAATCTAGATTCTAGAATAACGGTAATGTAGACCCCCAGTTTTTACAGTCTTTGGTCGTACTCGATCGGGATTCGGTTGTAATTTAGCAGGTACAACGCAAACGCCGAACATTTTGAACTAACTTTTACATTATAAAGAAACTGCAGTACCGTATGTATAATGTGGTGTCAATATTCTAATAGTGGGATATATCACCTTTGTGCTGCTTGTAATGATAGTTACCGTATTTTGCATTATCTTTCTCGATGGACCAATGCTCGTTTACCTAAAATTGAATGCCACATTAATGCATTTAATACTATTTAACGCAAACTGTATTTTCTTTTAGTCAACGTTGCCACAGATCTTGTAGCAATTTAATTAACTGTTCAATGACATCGGGCTGCTTTTATGAATCGAATTTTTATGTGAATTACAACAATTTGCTCTTTGGTTTTGTATAATTTTGAATTGCGTTTTGGTTATGCTTGTTGGCCTTTATGTTGATTTTTGTTTATTTTTTGTTGTTGTTTACTATGAACTTTGCTTCTTGCTGTTTATGCTTGCCGATTGCGTCTGAAGTAAACAACTGATAATAATAATGCATGTTTACAATATCGTAACTTGTTGATTTCTTTATTATGATCATGATGATCGAGTCTCGACACAAAGTCTTTCCAAAGTTCCACTGCTTTCTTTGCTGTGCTGTTGGATTTGCACAGATCTTGGATGGTGCAAACTTGTGAGAGCAGGGGACAAGTCAGTAGGTGTTCAGCTAAATCTTCTGAACTTCCGCATTTGCCGCTGTGGAAATCCCCCTGCGCCAAAGTGCTCTTTGTTATCACGACTCCAGTGCAAAATCTTTGAGGCATCTCCAGTTTTTTCAGGGGGCTGGATGTCTTGGTGCCAGGGATTCAGGTGGTTCAATAAAAAGTTTTCCCAGGGGTGAACGTTGTGCTCTTTCTTCTAAAGGTGCTGACATGTTTCCCCAATGGGAATGTCAAGGGAGGGGTATAACTTAGAAAACAATTTCTTAATTTAAGACGCTGTTTTGCTGGCTTTTTTCCATAATGCTGCTGATTAGAATTATTTTCGGCCTTGTGACGTTCTATTCTACTCTATTCTCGTTCTATTCTACTCTATGACGTTCTATTCTATTCTCGACGGATGTCAGGGTGAGTTATTCCAGCCAGGATATAGAAACAGTTGGTCATAGTTGGTTTAAGGCTAGTAGTGACGATGCGACAGCTGTCATTCAGGTCAGAATCGACATGTCGAGCACGTGCAGAACGTGTCCAAACTGGTCATGCATATTCAGCAGCTGAGAAACACAAGGCAAGAGCAGATGCTCTTTAGGTATGTGAGTTTGAGCCCCATTGTGAGCAAGTAAGTTTATGTAGAATGTTATTGCAAGTGCTCTCTTTAGCCTTACAGCTTTGGACACGCTTTCGAGCAAACAAGAGTTACTCCAAGATATTTTGGGTGTAGACAGTTTTACAACGTTTTTTCTTGCCAGAAGATGTCGAGTGGTCGGCCTGCTTCTCTGTTTTTTAAGTGAAAGGAGCGTACTTGGGTTTTATCGGGGTTGGCCTTTGAGTAGCTTTCTGCATAAAACTGCTGCAGCCCGTTTAAAGCATCTCTTAGAGTTGGTTCAACATCACAAAAATCTGAATGCTGGCTGGTTATGCAAAGTTCGTCAGCATATATGAACGCTTGGTGTTGTATTCGAGTGGTTTATCGTTCGTGTATATGTTGTACAACATTGGGGCAAGCACACTTTCTTGAGGAAGACCATTCTTTTGCACATGCACTCCGCTCTTTTTGTTGTTCAGCAGCACAAAGATACGTCTGTTTCTGAGCGTTTCCTCCAAAAAAATTGGGTAAATTGCTGTCTTCGGTGATATCAAATACTTTCTCCAGGAGGAGGCAATGGTCTATTGTGTCATTAGCAGCACTGAGGTCTACAAACACAGCTTCTGTGATCTTCTTTTTGTGAAAGCATCTTCAATGTGCTAATAGGCATAGCCAGGTTTTTTGATTGGGGGGGCCAAGCCACAAATCACATGCAATGACGTCATCAGAAACTTCGAAAGAGAAATTTTTTGTGGGGGCAAAGATATCGTAGAATGGAAGATTAGAAGCCGCAGCCTGGTGTTTGCACGTAACCAGGAACTCGTTCAAGGGGGAGGGCTTAAACCAATAATTAAAATGTCTAAATGGGGAGATGTGAGTAAAGAAGTGACTGCAATTCAAACGTATTATTTGCGGGGGTCTGGGGGCAGAGCCCCCAGCTGCTGGACGATTTTTCGTGATTTTTTGAAAAAAAATTTGTTTTAACACGATTGGATCACACTTTGCACGTATTTAGAGCCATTTGAAAGTACTAGATTTTTAACATTTGAAAACCAGTTGAAAATATTAAGTTGTTTAGTCCTTCTTTTGCTTGCAATTTAAGTCCAAAACACGTTCAAAATCTTGCATTTTGAGGCTAAATTTTGTAAGTGATTTGGCCCAGGTATGGGGGAGTAAGCACATTGCCTCCTGCAATATGTTGGCGACAAATAAAAATCTACTCGAAAATTTTCCGTAGAGATTATTGTTTTGTCATGAAAACAACCAGTTATAGGAGTATATATAAAAGCTAAGGGACCCAGGCCCTCTCAATTTTAACTTTTGTTTAATGAACATTCCCCTTACTGCAGCTAATTTTTTTAAAAAGTGTTTTGTTGCATAAAAACTAGCGAGGTGGAGGTGAATTGTTATTGAAAATTATACAATAGATGGTTAGGCCTACTAACCATGTTATTGCCCGGGCCGGATTTACGTTGAGTAGGGCCCCTGGCACTTTGTGATTTTTGCAATACTTTTTGGCGAAGTACAGGTGAAGACCAAAAAAAGTCATATCTGAGCGCGGAGCCCCTGGCACTGAGCCATATGGTATATCCGTCCCTGGTTATTGCATGACGTTCATACAAAGGTTACATGAGGGCCTGAGTTAGCAACTTTTAGGATAAAAACTCTTATTTTCACTTGGGTTACACGTTAAAATTGATTGGCAAACATTAAACTGAGGGATCCCGGGACCCCTAGATCAATATTATCGTTGGGACCAGAGGTGGACAAAGTAGTCGAAAAATCTACTTAAGTAGAAGTATTGTTACTTACTCAAAAATGCCTTTCAAGTAAAAGTAGAAGTATGGCGAAGCATTTCCACTTAAGTAAAAGTAGGAAAGTAGTCAAAATTAATTCTACTTAAGTAATGAAAGTAGAAAGTAATTTCGAATTTCACGTGTTTGTTTATTCTTCGAAGGTTTGCTGTTGTGACGCTTACGATCAGTGTTCAAGCAAAGCCATACTTACGGTAGCATATCAAAAAATCAAAGTTTTGTTATTCTCTTGAAATTACACCGAAGCGTGTTACGAATACGATTTAGTAGGGACTCTTGGCTCATCTCCGCGCCTGGACAACACAGCTTGAGAAGAAATGTAGCAGCGATGGCGAGTCGTTAGCAACACTATTCATTAACCGGCTAGGGAATTGAACCCCAAACGGGCCGCAGCAAACGCAACGCCGTTAACCGCTAATCTTTTTCGTATGAACCAGGAGTAATGCGCATGTCTAGTTTGTCTACTGTACCATGCTAATCAGGGTTCGGTATGTTTTTTTTTTTTAGTGAGACTGAGTCAACACCTGGTATTTGATGCAACGCAAAAACACACTACCCTAGATGACCTGTAAATGAATCGGCGTAACTATTCAATAAGTTTCGTAGTACTGTACAGTAAAACAAACTCGATACGTACTTATTGTACACGTTGTGAGGTGGAATAATGTTTACTTCGTTATTGTACACGTTGTGAGGTGGAATAATGGCTAAATGTTTACTTCTACTTTACATAACAGTCATTACTACTCAAGGAGCGTTACTTCGAGAGGATTTTACTTGAAGTAAAAGTAGAAGTATCAGAAATGAAAAATACTTTAGTAAGTCGCTCGTTACCGAAAATATTACTTAAGTAGTCTACTTAAGTAGAACTACTTCGTTACTGACCACCTCTGGTTGGGACCCATTTAAATTGGGGCCTATTCAATTATTGTTGTAGGGGCCCATTTAAATTGGTTGGCAAAAACTAAATTGAAGGGGCCCGGGCCCCATGGACTAATAGTATTGTTGGGAGTTCATTTACATATTATTGTAGGGGGCCCATTTAAATTGGTTGGCAAAGATTAAATTAAAGGGTCCCGGGCCCCTTGGGTCAATATTATTGTTAATTAGTGTTGTACGCGTGTACTGTTGTACGCGAAGATGCTAAAAGAAACTGAAGAAACAATAGTCTTTTTTGTGACATTTTTATCATTGGTAGCATTTCAATTGGGGTGCCCGCCTCCCACCCCCCCTGGCTACGCCTATGAATGTGATCATCTTCACCTTCAACGTACTCAGATTAGATTGAGCAGTTGTCCATAGTGGTTGATTTTTCAGATTAGATTGAGCAGTTGTCCATAGTGGTTGATTTACCAGGACGAAAACCAGTTTGTTTTCAGAAACATATTTTTCTGCAACTGGAATTAGTCGCTTCAAAAGGAGACGCTCAAGCAGCTTATGTAGGTGGCTGAGAAGAGATATAGGACGGTAATTCTGAGGTAGAGAAGATCTTTCCAAGGTTTTAATGCGGCAATCACTTTGGCTCTCCTCCGTATTTGGGATGCTCTCTGCTAAGAGACAGTTATTGAAAAACTGTTCTCTGTTGTAGCCAGCTTTTTGCCTTGGGTCCAAAGTCGTTGGCTTCCTCTACAAAGTTGTTGTCTAGTCCTTCCGCCTTGCCTTTCTTCATACTTAGAACACCCCCATTCAGTTCTTTTTCTGAAAAGGAGCTGGTGAGAACTACATCAGAGTCTGGGATTTGATGGTCGATCTTGGATTTGATCTGTTTTTTGTACAACTTTTCCATTTATTAATAGGTTATGCGCAACTTCGTTGGCAGTAATGTTTGCGTGCTAGTTGCCTTTTGTGCGGTCATTTCCGAGTTTGTGGATGATTTTTTATGCCTTCCGGCTGCTTCTTCTTGAATCCATTCTCTCAAGAAGTTTTTTTCAGGTTCGGCGCTTCTGCTGTGATATTGTTTGCTGAAGGGATTCACCTACTTTGATGGTGCGTTCATCAAAGGGGTCGCTTTCAAAGACTGATTTGTATTCTTTGAATAACCCAGTAGCTTCTTGTGACATACCCAGGGCCTGCGAGAGGGGGGTTCAGGGGGTACATCGTACCCTGGGCCCGGAAGAGTTGAGGTTGTCGCGTCAAGTTTTGGACCAAATTTTTTTCTCCCTAGCCCTTCATCCATCCCTGATTTTGGGCAAATAATAGGACCAAATTCGAGTGAAGACCTTTTTTGATTTATCTGCAAGCGTCTCACTTAATTTTGAGGGCCCGACGTTGATCTTCGTACCCCCTGAAAAAATTTCTCTCTGAGGCCCTGGACATAGCAGGTATATAAGTGATTTGACAACCTCGGGATATGTGGTGATTGGCAGCTTAAAATACTAATCCAGTGAATGTATCGTAGTTTGGAGAACTAGGCTCAAATTTATCAAGCTGTTCCTATAGTTCTGTTAAGAAACCCTGCCAATTTGCTTCGTTGAAATTGAATCGACCTTGGAAAGGCACAGTCTTAATGGCAACTGCGGCCTTGAATTGAATGCTAATTGGGTGATATTGTGTTCTGGACATGGGATCCAGAACAACTTTGTTGCAGAGATTCTAGATGCACACGTAAATTCACATATTTTTAAACTTCCGTACCATATTATGCATTAACTTTTTGTTTTTGAAATCCTATAATAAAAAATTTGTAGTTTTGGACCACTTTGAGGTTTGTAATTGGCTTTGAAACCCGGGTTCTTGCCAAAATTGCTCGTAAGCATTTAGGCACTTCTTATTTAGGCGACTGAAAGTAACGTACCCCTACTTTATTCCGAAGTCCTATAGCTCCCAACCGGTAGCAGACCAAATGTAACTGCTGGTGATATAAAGCTTGTTGAGTATTCGTGCTCTAAATTTTGTTTTATTTTTAGATGGCGGAAGATGCTGGGCTGATAATCGAATAAATGGCAATTCAGAAAACGAAAGAATTGTTGATTGCAACTTTGAGGAGGGGGTAGGCTATTTTCAATTTTACATTCGTTTATACATACCAGAGCTGCACGTTTCCAGACCGGTCTCGGTCTCAAGACCGATTTCTTGTGCTGGTCTCTGCCGCGTAGCTTAAAATTGGTCTCGAAACGGGGTAATTTTTTCCAAATTAAATGTTTTCTCGAGTTGCTGGTTTTCAAATTGCCACAATTTAGTTCTCAAGCGATCTGGTAATTTTGTAAACTTTTTTTTGAAAATCATTGGATTGCATGATACAAAACTGCATTGGTTGACGAAAATGTCTCAGCCGGAAAAAGCGTGTGAAAAAGTAAACTGTTGTTCGTAATAATGATTGGTTTGCTGACCCTTCTTTACCCCCTTCGTTCACCACATGTACAAGACAATTGTACATTTTTTTGAACTTAATTTTGTCAACCAATGCAGTTTTGTATTTGAGTCACTAATAACATCATCACGTGACAGCGTTATGGCTTCAAGCGTGCAGCGTTAAAACAATAGTCAACCGTCAAACACGATGGCTGCCAACCTGCTTGCGGCAAGTGAAAGTAAGCAAAATAAGTTTGAAAATACGTCTAAACCAAATAAGTTAATAAACAATTAGGCTTGAATTTTCAATTACTTATTCTTTAAAATTATGTAGGGAATATTTTTGTTTCGATTTTTGGTATAGATTAGCCTACAGAATTTTTTGATCAAAATCATGTACAATTGTACGTCTCGAGTCTCAAAGTAGGTTAAGCAGCAAAATCTAACGTAAGTAAGATTGAATTATTTTTGGCAAAATAACTGCAATTTTTCAGCCACTTGCGTTCTAAATCATTACAGAAACGTATCAAACAAGGATTTGAAGTTATAGTCCCCCTAATTGGATATTAAATTTGAATTTGATTGGAAATTACCTAGGAAATAAAACATATAACAAACAGCAAACAAATCAAAAAGTTAATTCGTATTTGGTGATTTAATTTCTATTCGAATCTACTGTGTATAAAAAGAGAAAACCAAAACAAGTTCTACCAAAAAAAGTTTCTATCAAAGAAAATTGGTAGGTCGAGCCCATCCCAAACGGCAGCAATGAATACATGCAGTGTGTACGTGTTGACCAGGTAAGTCACAAACCGTACGATTGTACAACTAAGTCAGTCACAAGTCGTACAACTGTACACCCCTCCTAATTTGCATATTTGTAAAAGAAAATGAAAAATTAAATATTTTTTGAGTTCAGTAGCATATCAGAGCCTATAGGACGAAAAATAAAATTTTTACATAAAGAACTACTACATCGTGTCCGAAGGGATTACTAAAAGACTGCTCTGTACTTAATTAACTGAGACTATAACAAAATGTAATTTACTAAAAGAAACTGCATTTTGTTGAATTCCAATTTAGTCTATGATCTAACAAAAGTAAATTTTGAATTTTATCAAGCTAAATTTTGACTTTGTTTTGAGTTAAGCATTTTGGCAATATTGAGCTCGGAGTTTTGGTTTTAAAATATGTTTTGTAATTCGCAAATCACGTAACTTTGAAGAAGATATCCCTTTTCGCTTTTTATTAACAGCTGCATTTAATAGATAGAATCTCTCTGCCAATCGTGTGATTAAACACTAGCTCGTTAAAAAGTTGTGTTGTGTAAAAAAGTTTTGTCGATTATTAGAAGCTGTAAAAGCAAAACAATATAGTAGTCCTAAGATCTCAAAAGCCTAATTATTTTGGTGCGATAATATACGGATACGGTATCGGTAATGAATTTTTAAATTTGGAATACGAGAGCTTTGATATTCATTTTATCCATGCTGAGCCTGGTATTCTTAATTTGTTTTTAATGCTTGAGAAAAAAGAGTGTCGTGTTAGTATAAAAATGTTTTTTAAGAAAAAGTTAACCCAGGCAATTGTTTTGTGACGCATAGGCGTAGCCAGGATTTTTGATTGGGGGGGGGCCAAACCGCAAATCACATCCAATGACGTCATCAGAAATTTTCAAAAAAAGAACTTTTTGTGGAGCAAAGATATCGTAGAATAGAATGGAAGATCAGAAGCTGTAGCTTGTTGGCACTTTACCAGGATTTTGGCAAAGGGAGAGGGCGAAAACTAATCATTAGAAAGCGCAAATGTCTAACTTGGGAGACGTGTTGAGTAAGCCAGTGTATTCAAACGTATCACAGACGGGGGTCTGGGGGCGAAGCTCCCAGCCACTGGGCAATTTTTATAAGTTTTTGGAAAAAAAAAGCTATTTTAATCCCATTGGATCACATTTTGCACGTGTTCGCAGCCATTTGAAAGAACTAGATTTTTAACATTTGAAAGCCAATCGAAAAAATTAACTGTTCAATCCTTTTTTTATTTGCAATTAAAGTCCAAAACACGTTTAAATTCTTGCATTATGGTGTAAAATTTTAATTGTAAGTGATTTGATCCATGTAGGGGTAAGTTAGGCACATTGCCTCCTGCAATATTTTAGCACTAAATAGTAATCCACTCGTAGATTTTCCTTCAAGGTTTTTGTTTTGTCATGAACTTTACCCGTTATAGGAGTACATGTACGGCCGGGGGGCACAGGCCCCCTCAATTGAAATTCAATAATTTGTTTAATGAGCAGTTTCCCTAGCTTTTTTTAAAAGTATTTTGTCCGTAAAAACTGGCGAGGTGGAGTTGAATCGTTATTGAAAAATGGTACAGTAGATGGTTACGCTTACTAAACATGTTATTCCTGGGCTGGATTTACATAGCGCTGGGCCCCCGGCACTTCGAGGATTTTTGCAACATCTTCCTGCCAAATGTAAGTGAAGAAAAAAAAAAGTCCTACCATCTGAGCACTGGGCCCTGGCACTGTGCCATATGGCAAATACGGCGCTGGTTATTGCATTACGTTCATAAAAAGTTTAGATGAGGGCCTGAGGTAGCAGCTTTCAGGACAAAACCCATGATTTCACCGTGATTATACGTTTAAATTGGTTGAAAAGAATTGAATTAAGGGAGTACGCCGGGCACCCTGGTCGTCAATATTATTTATTGTTAATTACTGTTGTACGTGTGTACTGCTGTACGCAAAAATACTAAAAGAAACTGAAAATGAAGAAACAAAGTTTTTTTGTTAAATTTTTTTCATTGGTGGCGTTTCAATTGAGGGGCCCGGGCCCCCTGGACCACCTCCCTGGCTACACCTATGATTTTGAGATAAGGTCGCGCCCTTAAGTTCTTTCACAAAAAAAAACGTTTAAAGCAAAATTAAAATAACTTTTTTTCCAAAACGTGGAGGACTCGAGTCAAGTCATTTGACAGTTTTTTGAAACCTTCAGGAATTGCATAACATTGTATTACGTGGACAGGTAGTCGTCATTATTATTACTTACTTTTGTTCGGGTAAATCCTAAATTAAAGAAACTGCAATTCCTTACAAGGACAACATAATAGCTAAGCTCTCATTGTGTTTATCATAGGTAGTGTTTCAATTGGGGGTTTGCATTACCGCCTGTGCTATAGCATTACGTTCATAATAACGTTAAACGAGGGCCTGGGTTTGTAACTTTTAGCACAAAACTCTTAGATTTCTCACAGGTTTTGCATATAAATTATTAAAAATTTGAATTGCGGGGCCCTTGACCCGGAAACCTTGGTCATCAGTTAGGGCCCCCAAAGCCCCCTGGTTATCAGTTAGGGATCCTGGGCCATCTGGTTGTCGGTTAGGGGCCCCGAGCAACCTGGCTGTTAGTAAGGGGCCCTCGGGCCCCCTGGTTGTCAGTTAGGGTCCTGGGGCCCCTGGTTTTCAGTTAGGGGCCCCAGAGCCCCTTGGTATTCATTTAGGGGACCCAGGGCATCCTGGTTGTTAGTTAGGGTCCCTGAAGGCCCCAAGTTGTCAAATTAGAGGACCCAGGGCCCCCGTTTGTCAGTTGGGGGCCCAGGGCCCTCTAGTTGTCGGTTAGGGACCCGAAGCCCATGTTTGTCAGTCAGAGCCCCCAGGGCCCTCTGGTTGTCGATTAGGGGCCTCTGTTTGTCAGTTAGGATCCCCGGGGCCCCCTGGCAGTCAGTTAGGTGCCCCGGATCCCCCGTTTGTCAGTTTAGGGCCCCGGGACCCCTGTTTGCTAGCCAGGGGCCTGGGCCCCCTGGTCATTAGTTAGGGGCCCTGGGGCCCCCTGGTTGTCGGTTAGGGGCCTCAGGGCCCCCGTTAGTTAGTTAGGGGCCTCGGGGTCCCCTAGTTGTCGGTTAGGGGCTTTGGGGTCTCTGTTTGTCAGTTAGGGGCCCAGGGGCTCCCGTTTGTCAGTTTGGGACCCCTGGTCGTTAGTTGGGGGCCCTGGAGCCCCCTGATTGTTAGTTGGGGACCCCGGAGCCCCTCGGTTGTCGGTTAGGGCCCCCCTGGTTGTTAGTTAGGGGTCCCAGGGTCCTTTGGTTGTTAGTTGGAGGCCCCGGGCCTCCCTCGTTGTCCGTAGCTGCAACTAAACATCGCTAGGCTATGTTGTCATAATTTTTTATCGTTAGTGGTATTTTTATTGGGGGGGGGGGCCGGGCCCCCTGGGCTCTCCCCCTGGCTACGCCTATGTTGTGACGTATTGCAACTATTTACAGAAGTTTGAGAAGCAAGACTTCATTCAAACATGTATAAAACTGCGCATAAAGTTTTGATTCCAGCTCAAAATATTCAGAAAAATGAAGAAAAATAATCTTTGTTTGCTTTTGAAAAAGTTTTGATTACAGACAATTTTGACAAGTTTGGCTTAGAAAATCTACCTAAGGTGACTCTACAGCACCCGAAACCAATGTAAGCGTATATTTGATGATGCAATAACGTCCAGAAAAAAATTGATTTTTTTGACTTTTGCGTGCCCTAATAATAATCATACACTGTAAACACCCATCCTTTTTAAATAATTCTCGCTGTTGAATGAAATTTAAAAACTAAAAAAGAAAGAGAAGCACAGAACTGTACAAAGAATTTTTTTGCTCTTGAGGCAATCCGCATCTCCAACATATGATTCTTAGTACTTCGTTTTATTTTTTATAGATCAGCAAATAAACAGCAAAAACTAGGAAAAAATTTACAGCTAATTTCTAACTCATCAATAAGAAAGTAGTTAAATTAAGGTGAAAAAAATGCTGAGAACGTTTAGCATATATGGGTTTAGCACTTAGTTTGATCAGAAAAATTAGAGCCAAAACTATGTGAAACATTTTTGAATTAGAAACGTTTCGGTTTATTCTAAAACCGTTATCAATCTAAAAATGTAGGAAGATCACTCAAATAGCTACATGTAACGTAATCCTCAATACAAACGTGAAAGTTAATCCTATTATCAACCGGACGAGGGAGCGGGGAAGTACCGGTATATCTGAAACGATACTTATATGAAATGGTAAAGCTAAACCGAGGGGCAACTACATGGATAAAACTTACCTAAAAACGTAGCACTTGAGGAAGAAGACTTACCACTGACATAACAGTGTAATGAAAACTAACTAATATCTGACTTAAATTCCACATTAAATTCCTTAAGTGCTACGTTTTTCGTAACATTTTATCCATTTAGCTGCCCCTTAGTTTAGCTTTACCATTTCATACAAGTACCGTTTCAGATTCACTTCCCAGCTCCCTCGTGCGGTTGATAATACGGATTAACTTTCTCGTTTGTATTATAAGGATAACGTTACATGTAGCTATTTGAGTGGTCTTTCTATGTTTTTAGATTGATAATGGTTTTAGAATTAACCGAAATGTTTATAATTCAAATATGTTTCATATAGTTTTGGCTCTAATTTGTCTGATCAAACTTAGTGGAAACAGTTTGTGCTTTACCACTTGTAATGGCAATCGAAGCTATACAAATATCGAGAAACCGTTAATTCTGTTGGAAATAAAGTTTTATACCTAAGTTCGTCACGTTTTTGATATTTTTTTCAAAATTATAAAATTAAATTTTTGTTATTATCATGGTAGGAGTGGCGTTCCTTATTTGTTTTATATATTGCGAAGAATTTAGTTCCGTATTCTTGCAAAAAAGCTGTACCGTTTCGTAATCTTTTTTCAACCGGTTTTCTAGAGTTGAAATTTGGAAAACTTGAAGAACACAAAACTGTTATTTTTGAGTTAAAGAGGCAACCACTTGGCAATGTTAGAGTCTTTTTTTTTTACAAAAAACAAAAAAACAAAAAAAACAACTGAAATTTGGAAGTCAAATTTGAGACGGCAATATTGAGTTTCAAGTTTATAACACGTGATTTACTCGTACTGCAAAAGTGGGATGGTTTCGTAATACCATGGCCTGTACAAGAACTCACGACATCATGTGCGAAAATCCAAGGAGGGGGCAAGCCCCTCCCCCCCCCCCCTTGCCGACGTCTATAGCCGTTTTTTAAAGTCTACACCAAATTTATTTGCGCAATAAAAATCTAAAATATTCGGTAAAAAGAAAGCTGTTAGGCCTTTAGCAGTTTTGAGAATAAATTCAGTCTTTTTTGAAGTTTTTGTCCCCACTAAGACTGACAACTGACAAACAAACTACTTGAAGTAATTATAGATCAGAAACTTTAAACTTCGTAATGTTTTTGCCTTTACAGTATTTTTCATACTACTCAACAATAGGTGCGCTATACTAGGCGTCACTATACGGGGAGTACGAAAGAGCAGTTGCACTTTTTGTTTTGGGCTGGTCTAAAACTGGAAATTCCATAACTTTTTTTACTTAGAGGAATGCGCAATGCCCAATGACAAATAAAAGTTCAATTTTTTATCCCAAATCACATTCACACTCAAACTTTCAATATTTTCGTAAGAATCAGAGTACAAAACCGTAAATGTGACTCAAGTAACATCTTATGTACTGTTGAACATAATTTTATTTGTTTCT
This sequence comes from Trididemnum nubilum, assembly GCA_963965965.1. Classification (NCBI taxonomy): domain Eukaryota; kingdom Metazoa; phylum Chordata; class Ascidiacea; order Aplousobranchia; family Didemnidae; genus Trididemnum; species Trididemnum nubilum. The sequence continues at coordinate 21,619,667 of OZ014475.1, read as the reverse complement.
TCATTCTTTTTTATGAATGATACAATAACTAATACAGTATGTACAGGCCTAATTTTTAAGAAGGCAACGATAACGGTCATAGTCAAGAGATTCCCATACCGAGAGTGTTCAAATCACTAATTTGGTGATCGTAAACAATCAAATTCAGTTAAGAGGGTTCAGGACAACAGTACTCGGGACATTCTTTCAAAAAATGAATAATGATTTAATGAAAATAAATGGATTTGAGTCGTCCCGACGAAACGAAACACGTCGAAGAAATGAAACAAAGTGGACGAAACAGGTCGCGACGGCTCAAATCCATTTATTGTCATTAAATCATTATTCCTTTTTTGAAAGAATTTCCCAAGTGCTCTTGTCCTGCACCTCCTTAACCATATGTATACTTTGGATGCTAAAAGCGCAATGCTAAATTATTTAAAAAATCAGTTTCTAAGGACTTGGCCAGAACCTAGACCAGGGATATCTAGAACAACTGACCTAGAAGAGGACAAGAGTTATTTTAATCCATTTGCCGCCCCAAAACGTAGAATTATACCAAAAACTGGCAATTTTTTTTGTTGTTGGATCGTTTTGCGTGCTGTCTGGGGTCTGGCCTAAAGGCTACCAGCGCGGAAGCCTTGGGAAAAGCCACTAGAACGGAGACTACTTAAAAAGAGCAATCCGAAAAAGTTCTCCTCGTACAGGATTCGAACCTGCAGCTTTCGGATTACAGGTCCACTGCTCTACCACTTGACCTAGCAATGATGTCTCCCCCATGCTTAATTTTGGCTATTTAAACCCAGCAACTTCTACTATGATATTGAGAACACTTTAATTGTGGTGTTTTGACAATTGCAGGCCAGAGTTTTACTGTTTAATCGCTTTGCGTGCTGTCCGGCCTAAAGGCTACCTGCGCGGAAGCCTAGGGAAGAGCCACCAAAACGGCTACTTCAAGCAATGCGAAAAAGTTTGGTGGTTTGCTCGTCCCTAGGCTTCCGCGCTGATAGCCTTTAGGCAGACAGCACGCAAAGCGATTAAACAGTAAAACTCTGGCCTGCAAATGTCAAAACATCACAATTAAAGTATTAATTAAAGAATTAATTTTTTTCTATCTGCGAATACACCCGTAAAATGAATTTTTGAAGTCTTTATTGCGCTAGTTTAGTCAATTAATTTTGCTTTTCAAAGATTTTTTTCTACCAAAATAAAACAAGATTTTCTTAACATAATCCGGGGCTTAGGGTACTCGTTACATAAATGGACATCATTGTAACGTTAGCATTGTTTGCATCCATACATTTTTGTAACAACAAAATAAGATTTCAAATAAAAGTCTTTGCACTGTACTGTCTACCATAAAATTAGCTTTGAAGAGCAAAACTTGCTCAATTTATAGTGTACCCTTGTTGGTAAATGCTCTTACTCCACGCCACAATTTTCAATAGTCTATAAAATTTGTTTTAAAAATCAATCAACATACAGTATAGCTGTGGATGTAGTATTTCATGTATAGATAGGTTTTGAGTAAAATTTGTCATGTCGTAATCCTTTTACGTACTGCATAGTAAATAAAGCAAAATATTAGATTGATTGTTCCTTTTGCAAACGTAATGCGGTAATGACAGCATAGTGTTTTGCGAAGAGGACTACAACCAGTAGTTAAATACTCAGCTTGGCGGGCTTGCAATTTCTTTACGCAAAACGCAAACTAATAATCTAGCACAGACAAAATAATTTTCTAATCTAGTCCGCAATTATCCAAAAAAAAATGTAAGCATTTAAATTTGTCTTGAACCTCGATTTTGAATATGCCAAGAAAAAAAATTGCGTTGAAATATGCGACATTTGGGATTAAAATACGAAAACCAAAAATCATCAATTTACGGTGAATATTTTACACCACCGATGCCACATTGATTTAATGAATACTGATTTTCTATTGGACTGGAAAAATGGATCGACTTTTTATTTAACTTTAACTTATATCTAACCTTCCCTTCCCCTAAAAAAAAGAAAAAGGCAGAAAGAAAAAGACTTCCAGATGCATATTCGTTTACTTTTTAAGTTAATTTTCTCGGTGAAATCATTGTCGATCTCTTACATTAATTCAAATTTAGTCACTCGGCGCAACATTACAAGAGTACCCTTCGCCAGCATTAGGCAGTTCGAAAAAAATAACAGAAACGGAAAACTGTTACACTGTACGTATGTTATAAAACTTATAATACAACATTATATCGAAATCACGGAGTTGTATTTGTTTCAAATTGACATTTTGTAAAAATAATAGGCTATGATTAAGCTACGTCAACTTTATAGAGTTTGGCATGTTTAGCAGTAGTGCTTGAGCAAAAAAAAAACAAAACTGTATTCTGTTTTTATTTCAATAGTTTTGCAGTGTAGTTATAAGGTTCATAACTGACTTTTTTATGCAGGGGGAATGTCAAACTAAATATACTTATCAAAGAGCAACAAACGAAGTGTCGGCGCATTTGCAAGTTAATCGAGAGTGCAAACGATTTGACGCTTGTCAAAATAACCGAAACAAAACAATTCCAGAGTGTTTCAACGGCGTAAATAACGTAAGTGGGGTTTTCAAAATCATATAATTGTAATTACATTTTATTCACCAAGTTGCCTTGGCCAGGAGACAGCGAAGGGACCTTTCGGTCTTCGAGTCAAGCTGCCACCTGCCCACCTGTCTACCACACACGGTGGAGGCTTCACACTGTCAAGCAGGGAAGCTGTGAATACCAATTTTTGTAGTCTTTGGTTTGACCCGACCGGGAATCGAACCCGAGTCTACCATTTCAGTAGCAGACGCTCTATCCACTCGACCACTGATCGGTTTTTTGAATTACAGCAGGATTCTAAGTCGGGCCGGGCTTTTCGGAAAGGGCTCGGGCTTAAGATGGACAAAATATTGGACTTGATATACATTTGTCTTGTGCTTCAGTCTATCAGGTGGCATAATAGTGAAATTAAAATAACTTTGCAACACTGAATTGGCGACTACGTTCAAGGATTAATACAATTATTACTACAGAATTATTATTGCGTCACAAGCACTTTTGTATTCACCGCATAGGAGCAATCAGGGGTCGGCAACCTTTTGCTCGTAAAGAGGCATTTTAACGTACAGTATGTTCAATAAAACAAGACCGACAGACGGACACTTTTTTTTGCAATCAGTACACATACAAAAAAGAGAAGGTGAAAATAATTTATAAATTATATAAAGTCAGCAAAGGAGCTGTGACGTGACCAGAAACAAAAATCCCTGGAAGCTGCACAACTATTTTCACGACGAAAGAAAAAAAATATAGCGCATTATTTATATTTTTTGGTTAAAAAAAAAACAAAAAACTGTCATGTGTCGCATTTATAAAAGTAGTTAATGCCATCAGACTTATTCAACGTGATTTTTGCTTTTGCTTCTCAAGGCAAAGCATCTGCAGTTCTGCACATTAGGGCCAAGATGTCATCTTCATCTTCACACTTGATTGTAAGCTGTCATCTGTGAAACGTGTGCGATGTCTGTTTTTAATGTAGTTCATGTTTGGAGAAAGTTGCCTAAATACTTGTGTGGATCCAAAGATCGACAATGTCCAAGTGCAAATTTTTTAGTGCTATCGTAAATATCGGGAGAGCATTCCATGTTTCGAAAATCAATTCCTTCGGATTTGGAAAATTTTCAATTTTACTCCAATTGTGACCTTGAGCAAGATCATTCTTTCGATGGGCTACATTTTCAAGGCAAAATAAGAACTAAGGTGGCTTTTACCGATCACGCGTATTTGCGCGGCAAAAATACGCGTGTCATTTGAATGTATGCATTTTGTCTTTTTCTATTTTTTGAATTTACATTGAAAAAGATATCACACTTTTTCGCTAGTAAATACGCGTGGTCGGAAAAAGCCGCTTAAGACACCAGAATCAGGCGCACTTTTGCTAAGGGGAGGGGGTTTTGAACCAAATTTTAAATATTTTACGTTCGAAAAATGGTTCATTTAGGCGGCTTGCTGAGCAAACCAGTGCAACTCATGCATATCATAAACGGGCCGCAGGGTAATTTTTGGGATTTTTCAGCAAAAAACAACTAATTTACCACCATTTGAATCACATTTCGTACGATTTTAGAACCATTTGAAAGAACTATATTGCTAAAATTGGGGAATCATTTAAAAGAGTAAATTGCCCAGCCCCTCTTACTTTCCGAAACATCTTTAAATGCTTCTAAATATTGGTAAATGTTCTAAGTGACTTAGCTTACTGGAGGATGAAGCCTCCTTAGCCCCTCCTTCTGGTTGCGCCACCGAGCAGAATAAATTAATCACAAACTTAATTAGGGGTTCGCTACATCAGCATTTAAATTTTAATCCTGTAGTTTTGCACTTGGGAGTAAATTACCTTTCATTTTCTAAAAGCCACAAAGAGTTGCAACGTAAGCATCAAAGAGCTGCATGCGGTTCCGGAGATGCAGGTTGCCGACCCCTGATTTAGACCTAACTTAACTTTCGAGCTTTTTCAGGCCTGGTTTTGAGTTCAAATCTCCTTCAAACACTTTTGAGTGCTCGGGCCGGGTTCGGGCTTATGTTTTGGTTTAGGTTAGGTTCCGGCTTAGGTTCGGGCTTAGGTTTGGCCTGCACTACTCCACAGTTTTCTTTCTTAAGAAAATGCCTCGTATGATCGTATAGTATGCAGCAATATGCATTAGTATATATTTCTACATTGGTTAATGTACTTATTCTGCATATATATTCCTTCTCTGTCTCCTTGATGGTATTTTTTTTTGAGAAATAGTTATTTGGATTTATTTTTTAGTCTAATTTTACATAAATGGAGTTCTGCTGTAATCATTCGACGGTGACCTGACTCTATCCCGTACTATTTTCTACTCAAGTCAACAAATGTATAAACAATTTAGATTGTAAAGTTTATCCCCAAAGTGTCTGTGATATGTTAAGCTGTGTTTGTTTTCGTGATTTTGCTGTAATGAAAACAATAATAATCACGGTTTAATGCAGTTATGACAGCAAATAACCCGGAACAGCGTTGTCCAACTGATTGCGCAATTAACTCGAGCTGCTTGTGGGATCAGCATTGGTTGTTTGTTACCTAAATGCCGATGGATATTCAGCCATTGCTGAGTTTATTTTCGTGGTCGCGTCGAGAGAGAGTCCTTGTTTCATTCGGGGTAGCATGTGAGCTGTCTTTGATACAAAGACTTAGCGGTTTTTTCCTTGTCTTTTCTTAAAGTGCCGCAAGTGCAAAGTCGTTTATACTTTATCAAAGCCTCCGCTTTCGTGTAATCCAATAAGCGATTTAACTAGCTGGGCAAAAGATTTTTGAATACTTTTTAAAACAGAAAGATAACCGAAGAATACTCTGACTCTTGGTTAGATGTGCTGAAAGCTGCTGATGAACACTAATAACTCGAAACATCTTTGTCTAGCTCAGTGCATGATAACAAAATTTCACCTAACGTGTTTTGATTCAGGTTCGAACATGCTTTGTGTGCTGCAACTTTGATTTGTGCAATAATGCGACAATGCTTCCAGGAGAAATAGACTTTACCAATCCCAGTGGAGGTGGACAGGGAAAGAAATAAAGAAAAACTTAACAGCAAGCAAATAAAATATTTTTATACCACTTTCAAGAATATTGAAATTTCCTGCACTGCCTACAAAAATTAATGTTGAAAAATCTATTTGTTTTAAGAGCATGGTCAATGGACTTTTTAAAAAATTTAGTCAAAAAAAAAACACCAAAGTACTGTACAACATGATCATTGAGACGTTTCGGTTATTTTTTAGCCATTGTCAGTCTTATGCAAATAGAATGAGTTTTCATTTTCATAATGTTATAGTAGCGAAAGAATGTACAATATTCCACTGTCATATGTTGCATTTGATAATAAATATTGTACAGATTTTGTATAACAATGCTTTTTTTAATTGATTTTCCAATCTACTGCAATTATGAATGACATATTGAATCATCTTCTAGTACAAAATGTATGTATAATGTGCCCTATTTGTGCCAAGTTAGATTTGAATAAAAAAATTATTGAGCTTCGAAAACCAGAGTTATCCAATCCGTTTTGACTAAAAAGTTTTTATACTAAGAGTCAAAAAATAAACTGATGCCACTACAGCCACTGCTCCTCTAAACAAAACGCATAAGACTTATACAATATACAACATGCTAGGGTACAATAATCATACACTTTCAGTATATAGAACCATCAACGGGAGAGTGGTTGGAACTCGCAACTTGAGAGATACAGAGTGGTAACATAATTGCAGAGTTTCATTAAAATTTTTGCACAAAAATTAATATGAGATTGTTGGAACTGATAGAATATGTCAATTTTATTTAATTTAATTAAAAAAAGCAAATCCTTAGTAAAAACAGTCAAATTTTTAACCGTTTCGGACGTAGCTACGTCCATCCTCAGCAAAAAATAAACTAATTTTTTTCTATTTTTTTACTGACGATGGATGAAGTCCAAAACGCTTAAAAGGTTACTAACTAAGGTTTTGCCGTTTTTAATCAATATGAGAACGAGTTTCCAGAAAGTGCAGCAGTATTGTAAATTGACGAATTTTGGCCATCCTGCCTATTATTTTAAGCTTATATCTCGATCCTTGGTTCCTTTGCACGCATTAATCAGGCACTTTGCGCTTGTCCAAACACACAAATGCAGAGCACTTTTTTATCTCCTTGGTGCTGCTGCCAAACTAAACAACACAAATTAGACTCGGCTAAGTTTAGATTTGAACCGCAGTCCTTCAGATCAATCATAATTGTATCTGTACAATGTTTTGTTTATACTTACTCATTATACTCTGAAATCAAGTTCAAAATCGTTCTTGTTTGAGGATTGGAATCAAATTTGTAGAGCTATGCAGAATAAATGACCAGGGTTGGTGTAATAAATCAAGAAAAGTGGTATACAAGAGATGAAGATTAACAAGGTAATGCAGCACTTTAAAAATGAAAAATGATACTTTATCTTATCGCTTTAATCCGCTACAGGACTAACTTTAAGTATGATGAATGCATTTCTTAATCTCTTTTTGACCCTTCAAAGTTTTCCTTTAGGGCAAAGTCTCGTTTGATTCTCATTAAAGGAGTACTGTGATATATCAAAATTACTAGTTGAGGGTTAAAAACTCTGCAACAAAATTGCCATCTTCAATTATTATTTTTGTGAGTTTTTTCAGTTGTTTATTATTAAAAAAACTCTAGTACAAAATTTATTACGGTCATGCTGTTTAAAATGCAATCAATACATTTCTTTGACTTCATAAGGTTTTTGTATGATTGTGCCACAGTTTTAAAAGTTCAATAATTCGTTCATCCTTTTTTTATTCTTGACCTCCACAACAATAGCAAATGCATGGTAGCACAATAATAACACGTAGAGTCAGGGAAAGGAAGTAGCGACACAACGTCAGACGTTAAGACATGCAGAGGATATTGAAGACAAAAAGACGATTTTTATTTGCGACACCTGTCACACCAACTTAAGTACATTGTAGGCCTAATCGTAGGCCTTAAGTTGCTCATCACCAGTAAATAGTCCCAATTCCATGCAGTAAAATGATCACGATCAGCGGCGCAACCAGGAGGATAAAGGGGGCTTGAGTACCCCCTAAACCAAGTGACTTAAAAATTTAGCCAAAATGCAAACGGCTAAAGCTGTTTAGTACTTGGCCTGTAAGCAAAAGGGATGATGAAGGGACTGAGAAAATTTGTTATTCAAATGACTTTTAAGTCTTACATTTCCATTTTCCATTTTGAAAGCTAACGAAATTTTATCCAAATGGCGATTTTTTTCGAATCCTACGCACAAAAATTGCCCAGCGGCTTGGGGCAAAGAGACGTTTTTCAAACAAAATTTTTAAAATTTGGGTTCAAGTCCCCCTTAGCAAAATTCTGATTCTGCGCGTGTTCAGGATTTTCAACAGCAACTTGCATTTTGGACATTGGAGTGTTGGGATATACAGGGTGGGCCGTAAATAACGCACCAAAGCATATAAAACAATTCTGATAATTATAACAAAAGGGTGGGCCGTAAGTTACGCACCCAAGAATTAAAAGTAAATTGTGATGTGAAATATTATTATTATTATCAATATTGTTTAATATGCTTTGGTGTTATTATTATCAATATTGTTTAATATGCTTTGGTGCGTTATTTACGGCCCACCCTGTATTCTCCTGGTTGCATTCTTATCAATATTGGTTTTATGGTTATGCATTGTACAAGAGACTGTAAGCTTATCTCTTTAGATTCAAAGCAATAAAACGGAACTACGATAACAAGAAATTGAAATAAATTAAAAACTGTTTTAAACTCGAATAAAGCAAAAGCACGTTAGTCAAGATGTTTTAATTTTGCTTCATCTGTTAACGCCAAAACATACCTGCGTTTAATCAACGGTTTATATGTTCTGTTTGCTGGCAGTGCAGTTATCTTTTGAGTTGCTGATTTGAAACCTAAAAATCTTAATCATGGTAAACTAATAGTGCTAAACATTTTGATTTATCGTATGATCTTTGCTTGGTCATTTCCATTTAGCGCCGCTAACAAAAACAAAACAGGTTTTTCCACTGTTTTAAAAGCTACTTTCTTCGTTTTTTTTTATCATATTATGATTTTGATCTCATCAATGACTGTTGTGTGTGACTGCTGATAGAAGCACCAAAACTAAATTTGAGCAGAGCTGGGCACCCGCTACTTAAATAAAAAAGTAGCGCCGCTGCCGCTACTTGCATGCAAAACAGCGGCCGCTGCCGCTACTTTAAAAAAATAAATAGTAAAAAGAACGATGGCATTCAAACATAGTATCTAATGGTGAAATTTCAACCTTATTTACGAAAGTTAATTATTCAAGCTTTTAATACATCAGTACAGGTTACAATCGGCATTAGCAGGCTTAAATGGTATCAGTATCAGTAGAAGTTCATTCTTTCAGCAATCAGCATGCACAAAAAGAGGCACACAATGACATCTGTGAAAGCTGAACAATGCGAAACCATAGTCTATGCATACTGTGGATGAAGCGAAGGAGCAGTGCACATCAAGTCAGGCTCACCCACACTCCCACTTCATACTTCAATTCTAAAGCAAATGGCGAAAAGAAAAGCGCAAGCAAAAATACCCCCCCCAAAAAAAAAACAAAAAAAACAACAAGGCATCGTGTAATAAACAAAGTAGTCAACTGCTGCTGCTGCAAAAAAAGCAACATATGCAAGTTCAAAAAAGACAATGATTACTGTTGAATTATCAGTAGACTGACTATTACATTGTTACATGCAGTAAGTCATAACTTTGTAATAGTCAGCCTACTGATAATTCAACAGTAATCATACTCTCCTTTTGTGGCAACAAACTTAAAATATAATTCAAGTCGTACAGAGTATTAAATTTAATTCAGGGAGCACACCCACAAACTTTAAAAGGAACGGACTTAATTTACTGATAACTAGGGCGAGTAAAAGTCATTAGAGTCATATTTTGTTGTTGGTACAAAAAGCTTTGAAATCTATTATAATACAAAAACTACTTTGTTACGGGGTGTATTGAAGAAGTTATAAAGTTATAAAACGTCATATTTTCTGCATTTGGTCATAAAATAGACCTTTCATTTTTAGTGAAAGTACTATCGTGAAGAGGGCCTAAACGGCGAGTTGCAACACCTACACAAAAACCAGCCGTAATCAGAAACTACTATGGGCCGGTCTACACTGTGCGAATAAAATTTCAAAATTTTTTACGCTCGTACGTCGAGGGTGTCTACACTATATAAAACGGCGCTTACGAGCGTAACAGCTTAACAGCGTATTCTGTGGGTGGCCATATCATATGCTGAATTGGATGACGGAAATCACAGATTTATTACAATTCTTTGTTGTTTTGGTTAAATTTGGGTCAAATTATGCATCACGAGAAGTAGCATTGTCTTTTTGATAATTTAAACGTGAATTTTTTTCTACCTTCCTCACAAAAAACATAACGTACGGCCAATCAGTGATCGAGTGTCTGTTACTGAAAAGCGAGATCTGGGTTCGATTCTTTGCTTAGCGTTCAGCAATAAAAAGGGACACCGTGAAAACTCCTTAGTGTGTGGTAGACAAAACGTGGCAGCTTAACTCGAAGACCAAAAGGTTTCTTTGCTGTCTCTTTAATGACTTTAATGGCTTTCTCTTTAATGACTTTTACTCGCCCTAGTTATCAGTAAATTAAGTCCGTTCTTTTTAAAGTTTGTGGGTGTGCTCCCTGAATTAAATTTAATACTCTGTACGACTTGAATTATATTTTAAGTTTGTTGCCACAAAAGGAGAGTATGGTTACTGTTGAATTATCAGTAGGCTGACTATTACATAGTTATGACTTACTGCAGGTAGCAATGTATTCATTGTCTTTTTTGAACTTGCATATGTTGCTTTTTTTGCAGCAGCAGCAGTTGACTACTTTGTTTATTACACGATGCCTTGTTGTTTTTTTTGTTTTTTTTTGGGGGGGGGTATTTTTGCTTGCGCTTTTCTTTTCGCCATTTGCTTTAGAATTGAAGTATGAAGTGGGAGTGTGGGTGAGCCTGACTTGATGTGCACTGCTCCTTCGCTTCATCCACAGTATGCATAAACTGTGGTTTCGCATTGTTCAGCTTCCACAGATGTCATTGTGTGCCTCTATTTGGACATGCTGAACAGGGCTGTAGGTCTCGAGACCGATTTTTTGTGGTCTCGGTCTTGGTCTCGGCTTTTTCGCGCAGGTCTCGGTCTTGGTCTCGAACCTTGGTGGTTTCGGAGGCAGCGGCTTTACTCAGTCTCTTTAATTGCTGAACGTTAAGCAAGGAAGCTGTGATCTCACTTCTGGAAGATTCTAAATTCAACACAGGTTACAAATTCATAATAATCAACCACTTTTTGAGTTTATAATCGTTTGCAAATCAATAAAATCCTGGTATTAGGAAAAATGAATGGAATTTTAGCCTATCTACGTCTTCAACGTATTGCAAAAGTACTAAAATTTGGGCATGTTGTGACTATAATGTTCTGCTTCAGTGGTAAATTCCGCTTCGATCATGAAAAAAAATAATAACTTTACCTTAGACTTTTCGAGATTTTTCCTTTTAAAAATCGGAAATTTTTGCGATTTGGAGGATTTTGGATATTCTTCTTTCAATCAATCCAACAAGCAAGCTTTGAACAAGGGAATGCTTTGATTATAATTTTCCGATTCTGCAGTAAATTCTGCTTCGATCAACACCAAAATTTTAAAATTTCACTTTAAACTTTTTGAGATATCGTCATTGAAAAAACGCAATTTTTTATGATTTTTTTCATCATGTGCGAAACATTGCGGGGCTTTGGATGTTATTATTTTAAAGGATCATGCAATCAAAGTAAGTCTATTGCACGTGGTATGGTTGTAATTTTTGCTTATGTGATCAATTTTGATCATCAGTAAACATTATAAACAATCATAATTTTACTGTCTTTATCATTTTTTGTCGCTGAAAAGTTATTAGCGCTAATGACGCTGTTAACACAAGATTGTTTAGAACAAATCTATCAAGCTCTAAAAAAACAATACGCACGCTACAAAAGTAAACTAATTGTTTGGTTTTATGATTCAACTTGTTTTTTCTTATTGCATTGGATGCAAAAAGTGTCAAAAAATAGAAAATCAGAAAATCATAGTCAATAGAAAACAACAAATAAAATTAAGAACTAAGTTGATCGAGCGGTACCGCGTTCATCTCGGGAGCTGGAGGTCCGTGGTTCAAATCGGACACGTTGGTAACGGTTCGCCACTGCTGCAACATTCTTGAAAAGAAGCTGTGTTGAATGGGCGCAATTACGTGGAGATGAGCCCAGCAAACTCGTTAACTACACGCTTTGGCGTTATACAGCGAGTATAATAAAAGCTTTTATGAAATAAAATACGCTACAAAAAATAAACTAATCGCTTGTCTCTGCGATTAACACTGTTCTTTTTTGTGTACGAGAAGTGCGGGAAAAAGAAAACAATGTGAATGTCAAAATCTATACAAAATTCAAGTTACAAGTATAAAGTATGCTGCAAAAAATAAATTAATTGTTTGATTTAATGATTCAAGCTGTTAAATTTTTTTGCGTTGAGTACGAGAAGTGTCGAAAACTAATTAATTAATGAAAATGTATCAATTATAGTTTACAGAAAATTATTAACTGCGATAATATAGGATGTGAAAAACAAGCAAATTGTTTGTATTTTAAGATTCACGCTGCTTTTGTTTACTTTGCGTACGAGTATATACCGTCGAAAAATCGAAAATGTAAAAAACATAGTTAACAGCAGTAGCATTATAGCCAAGGGGGGCGGGGGGGGGGACTATAGCCCCCCCATCGGCATGTCGATGAGAAAAACACTATGTTTTTAGCACTTTTGTGACTGTTTTATGCTCTGGAGTGGACTAAATAGTGATTTAAAACATCTTTTGAAACACATATTCAGGGGGGGGGAGCTAATTTGTCAAAAATAAAACTAATGAATAAATAAAAGCTTTGAAAAATAGTAAGAAATAAGCAATGAAATTTGATCGCAAGTGTAAAAATGCAAAACATAGGTGTCATCAACAAAAATACTATAAACTAAAGAATAAGGGGGGGGGGGGGCTATTCCGTATTAGTTAATTACCAATCATTTCTCTCAAAAATCTTTTCATTAGTCCCCCCCAATTATTTTTCTCTATAAACTGTGCACGAAATACATTACTCCGTGTGAGTTTTATTGAACTATGTGATTTTATAATTTACCAACATGTAAGCAAGAGAACTAACATTTTACCATTAGCCACCTCCCAAATAGACCATTTATACCACCAGTTTAATCATGTTTGCACTGCCAATTTCTAAGCCATGTTTTAAAAGCATTATTTTTTAATCAAAATAGCCCTAAAATGAAGTTACTTTTGCAAAAAAATGCAAAATTTTCGAGTTAACAGCAGTGTGTTAACATTAACAGCAGTGTGTTAACATTAATAGTTAACAGCAGACCCCGTGCCTACGGCGGCTGGGAGCTTAGTCCCCAAACCCCCAGCCTTCGATGGCTGGGGGCTTCGCCCCCAGACCTCCAAAACAGCCCCCCCATTGCGAATTTCTGGCTACGCGCCTGGTTAACAGAAAATTAAACTCAACTACAGCGTACTTTAAAATACGCTACAAAAATAAACTAATTTTTTTGTTTCAATAATTCAAGCTGGGTAAGTTTTTGCATTGAGTATAAGAAGTGTCGAAAATTAATTGAATGAAAATTTGAAAATTATAGTTAATAGGAAATTATTAACAACTGTACCAGTTGGTCGAGCGGTAACGTGTTCGCCACTAGAACGGAGGTATGTGATTCAAATCTCGGTCCGATTAATTCGGACACACCGTTGCCAACGGCTTGCCACCGCTGCGACATTTCTTCAAAAGAAGTTGTGCAGCCCGCAGGCGAAATGATGTAGAGATGGGCCCCACTAATTCGTTACACGCTTCGGCGTAATACGGAAAGTATAGTAATTTGATTGGAAAATACAGTACAAAAAATAAACAAACAAAATGTTTTTATTTTATGACTTATGCTATTTTGTTTTGCGCTCCTTACGAGAATTCTGGAAAAATAAAAAATGCAAAAATCTTAGTTAATTGAAAATTAAATCAACAACTTTTAAAATACGCCATAAAAAAGGTAGTCAACGATTCACGCTGTTTTAACGATTTTTGTTTGTTTTTCACAATTTACGCAGTTTAATTTTCTTCCCGTTGCGAACAAGAAATGTCGAAAAATAGAAAATTAAAGTTAAAAGAAAATTAAAATTGACAAGTATAATATTGTTTCCTCGTTCATTTTTCGTAGCTTACTTTATAGTTTTGACACTTTTTGTTTGCAACCTTAAAAAAAAACAGCGTTACGCTACGAAAAAAATACGCTACGAAAACAGCCTGCCTGCAGTGTCAGGTGTTGATAACGAACATTTCGCCTCGAGAAACAAAAGGTTTTTTATTGGTAAGGCTAGAGCTGCAGAGAAGATAGGAGCAACATCACCACTACAAAACGATCCAAACTATGTATATCATTGATTGTTTTTGTGGTTTGTGATACTTTGTGATATTTTCTGATTTGTAATTTTTTTCACGACTGTGAGGTAGCACTTACCTCACATATCTGCTTTCCCATTAGGCTAGTGTTTCACCAGCATCTGATTCTAAATTCACCCATAGCCTGTTCTGGCATCCCACCCCAACCTTCAAACCACACACGAGGGCAATTTCTACACTTGCCATCGTACCCTCTTCTAAGATTACTCTGATCTAAGTCTGACAACAAGGTCACCAGAAAGAGGATTCTCGACCAGTATCACCCTGGCACTTCACTTAGCTCAACCGCATTGCGCTAGCATCACTAAGCATGAACATCATATATGATTGCACTATCTTGATGTCCTTCATGGTCGACTCCTGGGAAGCCTTGTCAACTTCCACAGTTAGGCCAAGATGTTTGTTCAGCTGGGAATACCTTTGAAAAGATAGCTGAGGGCTGCCGATGAGAGCTAAAAGCTCGAAACAGCGCTGTCCAGCTCTGTGATCATATATGATATCACATTAGCAATATTATTTATTGCAATGTGATGTCATATGATATATGGTGTCCATGCTTAGTGATGCTAGCGCAATGCGGCTGAGCTAAGTGAAGTGCCAGGGTGATACTGGTCGAGAATCCTCTTTCTGGTGACCTTGTTGTCAGACTTAGATCAGAGTAATCTTAGAAGAGGGTACGATGGCAAGTGTAGAAATTGCCCTCGTGTGTGGTTTGAAGGTTGGGGTGGGATGCCAGAACAGGCTATGTGTGAATTTAGAATCAGATGCTGGTGAAACACTAGCCTAATGGGAAAGCAGATATGTGAGGTAAGTGCTACCTCACAGTCGTGAAAAAAAACTTTATGTTTCAAGTCTGCTATGTAACTTCTGATTTGTAGCCTAATTGTTCTTGCTTTGTGATAATTTGAGTCTTGAGATCAGTGGCATCGCTAACGATGGTGACACCCGGGGCGGAAGTTTGCGGGGTCACCCTTCATAATGTACAGTAATCTGCAAAAGTTTATATTTGAAAAATAGCGGTACTACTTCATTACTGTAGATAGCGGTTGTTTTCTGACCAACTCAAAAACCTCTCATTGTAAGATTCTAAAACTTGGAAGTATGAGCACCGGTACGTCTCGTAACAGATACTTACCGTAACTAAAAATCTGCAATGGGGAAAGGAGCATTTCGGGGGGCTGGGGGCAGAGCCTCCAGCACTCACAAAATTTGTATTGCTTTGCAAGAATAACTTAATTTTAAGCTTATTTTGATAAAAAATAATGCTTTCAATATATGACAAAGAAATTAGAAATGCAAAAACATGATTAGATTCAAATGCGCAGCCAGAAATGTACAATGAGGGGGTGTTTCGGGGATCTGGGGGCACATCCCCTATTTGCCAAAGACTGGAGGTTGGAGAACAACGCCTCCAGCCTTAATAAGCACGGGGGTCCTGGGGCGGAGCCCCCAGCGCTCAAAAATTTTGTAGGCAATTTTTTTGGCAAAAATAATTGAATTTTAGGTCTATATTTTGACAAAAATTAATTCTTTTAAAACGTGGCCTAGAAATTAACAGGGTAAAAACATGATTAAACTGGTTTGCATAAATGAGCATTGGCTATGTGGGAGGTGGCTAATGGTAAAATTTCAGTTCTCTTATTTACAAGCTGCTAATCGTAAAATCTTAGAATTTAATGAAACTCGCAAGGAGCAGTGCTGGGCACCGCTAGTTTTTTTTTAAGTCTGCAGTCCGCAAATCTGCAACCGAATTTCAATTTTCTTAATCCGCAACTGCAAGTCCGCAATTGAACGTTTAAAAGCTTAGTCCGCAACCGCAAGTCCGCAACGAAAATTCAGGATTTTTGAATCCGCAACCGCAAGTCCTCAACTCCGTAATTCTTGAAGTCCGCAACCGCAAGTCCGCAACTTCGTTATATTTGAAGTCCGCACCGCAAGTCCGCAACTTTTTATGAATCGAGTAGAAGAGTTTTGCAATCAACCATGTCGCGAAGTGATCTGCTCAGAGTTGATTAGCAAACGTAAGACAAAAGTTGTGATTTATGGGAAGTATAGCTAGCGTATGGTGGATACATTCCATGCAATAAAAGAAATTACTCACAATCGTTGATTACAGTAAATGTACAACAGCATGACTTGTTCTTGAGCTGCTTTTTCAGATGGCAAACCTAAAAATTGCCCAGCCTCTCCTATACTTTCAGGTCCAACTCAAAATAGATTTAAACGTTAGTATTTTGGGTTAAAGTTTTTAAGACTTGGCTAAGCGGGATTGTAGCCCACAGCCCTCCTGGTTGCGCTACTGCTTATACAGTAGCTGCCTAAACTGCATGGAAGCATAAATCACAACCCACCGACGAGCCCTTAAAAATGCTAAAATGAAGCTAGGGATTTGAAGGTTAAAAGTCTTGGGAGTACAGTGAGAAGCCATCAAATAGCAAAGCACAATCCGTATTTCCGCTAACAGTACAACAAGATATTCTAAAAAAACATTTTTTTCAAGGCAAGAAATGGCAAAGGCAGTAAAAGGCAAAAAAGCATTTATATCACTAATCGTATTACTAAATTTTTAGTCCTTGGTTTCTTTAAATACTGTAGGAACGCGATAACCAAACGCTAACATCAGTGCCGTCGCCAGACCAAAGGAAGTGAGTGGGCCCTAGCCGAAAATGTGGGCACTTTAAAATAGACTGAACTTTTGCACATTAAACTAATATTTCAAAGCTACAATTTAGTATTCATCTTTGAAAAAAGAGACATATAAGCCCGCCAGCGTTTATTAGCCGTTTCGTATGCGTCCCGTATAATCGTTTGAAAAATCTGTGTGCAGGAGTGAATGCGACCAGAAGCGCAACCAAGGTTTTGCTAAGAGAGAGGGGTTGTAAATAATTTTTGCACAAAAATTGTCTTATTTAGGTTCCGTGCTAAACAAATCGTTGCAACTCAAGCGCGTCACAGATGGGGCGGAGCCCCCAGCTTTTGGGTGAGTTTTGCGGAAAAAATAGCGATTTTAATGCCATTTAAATCACATTTCGCACGTTTTAAAACCATATCAATAATTGCAGTAAATTGCTAAAATTCAAAAGTCATTGAAAGATTTAAATTGTCTAGACTCTTGAGCCCCCATTTACTTCAGGTCAAGTCCAAGGCATGTTTAAACGCTTATTCTTTTTTGGTTATGTTTTCTAAATGACGTGGCTAAAGGGGGCTAATGCCCCCTAAGCCCTTTCCCCCTGGTTGCGCCACTGACTGCGACCTAAAATAAATTTTGAGTGTGCTGTAAAAAAAAAGCTGTCTTTAAAAAAAATGTTTTCACGTATTGTTTCAGGTCATAATCACCAACGAAATACCGGTAATGCTTTTGTGGGCATGCATCCCTATTCCGCGACACATCCGTAAAGGCGTGTTAATAAGACGGATTATTGGGTCACATTTATGTAAAGCAGTTGGTGGCCAGCACTTTTGCAAACAATCGAGAAAACTTCAAACGAGAATCGTGTTTGAAAATTATTATTTCTTTTTCCATTATTGCCTGTTGTCCTGTCGTTACGTGATGCTCCAAAAAAGCGTTCTGAGTAAACCGAAATGGGGGGACAAGCAGGCGTTAGGAGGGGTACGGCGCCCCTGGCCCCATCGTAGCGACGGCACTGGCTTCCAGCACAAAAAATGACACACCAGTGGTTAGTTTTGTGAACTCACGGTAAAAAACAACAAAACCATACTTTGAATCAGGGCTGCAAATTCGAACTTCAACTCAAAAAAAGTTGGTTGTTTTGCCGAACTCGAAAAAACAGCACGTCAAGAAAAAGAAAGCGATTAAGTCAAAAGGCAGACTTAGTATTTTTGTCCGCCTGTCACGAAAAGCTTGATGTTTTTGCCGAACTTGAACTCGAAAAATTAAATTGATTTCTCATGTTTGACTGGGTAAAAAGTAAAAACATAAATATTTTACGAAAATAAAAAGGAATTTCGGTATTTGTATAAAACTTGCGGAATTGCGGACTAAAATTAAAAATAGTCCGCAACCGCAAGTCCACAATTTAAACTGACAAAGTCCGCAAGTCCCCATGTCCGCAACTTTTTTCGTTAGTCCGCAATTGCGGATTTGCGGACTAACTTGCGGACTTGCCCAGCTCTGGCAAGGAGTGATCCATTTCGTCTATATTTAATACAGAAAGATAATTTGGGAAAGGGGAAGGGCTAATGAAACGATATTTAAGTCAAAGGGATTGGTAATCAACTATAATTACACAGCCAACCCCTTATTCCTGAGCTCAAATCTTTTTTTGATAAACCTATATTGAGCATGTTTCAACAAGCAATCAAAATTGATTGCTTAGTTTTGGCATTTTTCAATGTTTTTACTAATTAGTAAATTATGTTTTAGGCAAATTAGCGCCTCCCTACCTCCTCTATTCTTTTGTCTGTTCCGGTGTGCTAAACGTTTCCAGTAATATTAAAGATATTCTGGTTTTCTTTTTTGTTCGGTATCATAAGATGGTGGCACTCCAAAATGGAGACACCCTGGGCGGGCCGCCCCCCCATAGCGACGCCACTACTTGAGATACCTTAAATAGTTTTGTGCATGTTGTAAATACCTCTTATTCGGTGACGTTGCTTGGGGGGCGGCCAGCTCGGGTGTCACCATTTTGGGGTGACACCATTTTAACCCGTTTGTGTCCATCGTCCTTTTTAAAGGACGTCCACACTTCCGTTGATTGCTTGAAAGGGGTGTAATCTTATTTAATAAACCAACTTGTCTGAATGATTAGAAGATTGTAGGTATTAGAAAAACTTGTTTTAGTTGAGTTTTATTATTTGAGTCATTAGAAGCAGAGAAGTTAATATTGAGACTTTTCTGTTTTTCAAAATGGCTGAAGCAAGAAAACTTATGTAAGTATTTTTATATTATCTTTAGTTCTTGTTATTTTCCTTTGTGGTATTTTTCTATTAGTATTGATGGAAGTATATTATGTAGTTTTGTATTTTTGCATATTTTTGTTTCTTCCCATTTAATTTTACGATAGAAATTTGATGTCCTTTTAAAAGGACGATGAGCAGATGTGATACAAAATCCTTACCATGATGAGCAGCTAACCGCAAAACGGCTGGTTATTCACGACGCTTGGTATTATATGTTGTACAACGCAGTTTGATAGCTCAGTTGGTAAAGCACGTGATTTTTTGGTTCTCGTTTCAACAAGCAAGGTTCAAATTCCGTTAATACTACTTTGTTTGTTTTTTTTAGTTTTTTTCAATGTTAACCACTTGATTAGAAGATTCCATTACAGAGTTTACCTTGGGAGATGATTTTTCGTAGCAAGCACCATTTTTTCATCTCCAGCAAAATTAGGCTATTGGCATATTATTAGTAGCCTAGCCCTAGATTCTAGGGCCTAGAAAGTAATCTGGCTGCTCTACGTGGCCACTGGCGAACGCTATTAAGTTGTTTAGTTCACGACAGGTACTGTTTCGTAGATGCAAGTTATCTATGGCTTAGGGTATTAACGGATAACACTAAAATTATGCTGCATTTTATTTATTACTGCGTTATTTTCAGGTTGAATGTCAATGAAGCCTTAGCTTGTCTAGAAGGTCATCTTGATGATATCTCGTAGGCTGACATCTACATTGAGCCACCTCATGACTCGGGATCAATCTCCGAAGAGGACTAGGACGATGAAGATCAGCCTACCAGCCTAAATCATTTGTCTGGAAAGCAACCAAGTGCATCAGCAGAATTAGTCCTTCATCAGCCAGTAAACGCCAGCTGTGTGGAGGACGAAACGTCTGACTTGGAAACCACAGAGCCACCTACAAAGAAAAGTAAGAGCCACAGTAAAAAGACAGTGAGGCAATGAACACGTGATGACTTACAGAGTGAGCCACCTGTAGCTGTGGATCCGCCAACATACCATGAAAAACAATGGTCGCCAGCCGAAGTATTTGAGTTTTTTTTCGATGATAAAGTAATTGAGCTGATCATTCGTTTCAGCAAAACTAATGCTGTGGACAAAGGTGCTCATCAGTTCCATGTAACAATGGAGGAGATGCGCGCTTTTCTGGCAGTGCTGCTTCTGAGCAGATATGCTACTCTGCCACGGCGCAGAATGTACTGGGAAAAGCTACCTGATGTCAACAATGAAGCTGTTTCAAGCACCTTGTCACGACACAGATTTGAAGAAATACTTCGTTTTCTTCATTTAGCCGACAATAATAACTTGGCAAAGGAAGACAAGTTCGCAAAAATCCGTCCACTTGCCTCATTGTTGAATGAGAAATGGTTGGCTCATTTCCCGAAGGAAAACTTTCTTTCTGTGGATGAATCAATGGTGGCATATAATGGCCGGAATGGGCTGAAGCAGCATATCCACGCAAAGCCTATCCGATTTGGTTATAAAGTTTGGTGCTTGTGCACACGTACAGGATACCTTGCACAGGCAATACCTTACCAAGGTAGAAGCACAGGCTATTCAAACCCTGAGTTTGGTATGGGTGGCTCTGTTGTGTTGGACCTAATATCAGAACTGCCATCTCATAAGGAAGACAGGTTGTTTTTTGACAACCTGTTCACTTCAATCCCACTAATCGACCACCTGAAGCAAGCTAATATTGGAGCTACAGGAACAATCAGGGTAAACCGTACTGGCAAAACTCCACTGACGAACTACAGAAAAATGACAAAGGAGGCTCGTGGAAAGTAGTGCCATGTCAAGGACAAGGATTCTGGCTGCATCCTAGTCCGATGGAACAACAATAGCGTCGTTACCATGGCCTCCAACTGCTATGGCGTTAACCCGGTGAGATCTGCTACTCGATGGTTCAATGCAGACAAGAAGAGAATTGCAATCGATCAACCAGAAGTGGTTTTCCAGTATAACCAGTTTATGGGGGGCGTCGATCGGATGGATGAAAATATTGCCAAACTACGGGTGGCAATAAGAATGAAGAAGTGGTGGTGGCCCATGTTTAGTTGGTTGCTAAATGTTTCGGTTAATAATGCTTGGCAAACATATCGTATTCTAGCCCGCTCACAGGAGCTTGAGTCACTAGACTTACTCGGTTTTACCAGACGGTTTGTCCTGACTTATGTGAACCGGTACAGCGCAAGCAAAGGATCAAAGGGATTCGGCGGCCTTCAACGGCAGGTCATTCCAGAAATAAGATATGATGGGCTACACCATTACATGGCTTCAACGAAGAAGCAAATCAGATGCGCGCTCTGTCACAAAAAAGTAAAAAGACAGTGCACGAAATGCGGTGTTGGTCTTCATGTGGACTGCTTCTTGGAATACCACACCAAGTAGTAATTTGTGTGTGATCGCTAATTTAATTTTGATATTTTTTTGTAGCTGTTTCTCGTTCTTTTGCAGTAAACAAAAAGCAACTTTATTGCATTATGTGGTGCAAGTAAGGTAGGCTACATCTATAAAAGACTAAAATAAACATATTATGGAAGTAAACCAGAAGCAAAAACGTCGAAAAAGAAAGATAGCTTCAAATAAATAGCACAACCTTTTTAGTTTAGGTTTATTTTCAACCACTATGCACCCCAAAATACCGCTAATGATGCGCTCGCATATTAGCGCAGTAGTAGCATATGTGCTCAACGTCTTTTTGAAAGGACGGTGACGTAACAAAGAAAACAAACAAAAAATTATATTTTTTTTCAACTTTTCAAAATAACTCCAAATGTATATTTCACAAACCAAGTTTGATAAAAATATTTTAAGTCTTTGTATGTGTGGACACTAATGGGTTAAGATGTAAAACAACAAACCGGCCGAAAACTCCACTAATCTGTGGTGAAGATCTTTTTTCTGTTTTTTTTTTTTTTTTAATTTCCGTCCGCATTTGGACATAATTTTCACCTAAGTCGGTCATGGCTGCGGAAGCGTAAAATGATAAAAAGTGACACCACGAAACCCGCTCCAGGTGTCATCGCAAAATCTCGCCCAGGGTGCCATTCCTGCATTCCTGCTCTTTTTTTGCTCGGCAGTGCAAACTACAAATACTGTATTCTACGCCGAATTTTTGCGCCAACCTAACGCATAATTTTTTTCGCCACGCCGATCAAAGTGCATTTTAGAATCAAGTAACATAATTTATTGTGCTACGGACATTAGGCCTACTAAAAAGCGGAAAAGCAGGAAAAAGCTGTTGGGGTTTGGCTTAGGGTTTACCCTAACCTAACTTTAATCCTCACCCAAATCTAACTCTAACTGCCTTTTAGCACGATTTCCGTTTTTAACCACTGGATGCTGTGGAACAGAGATGGAAACCGGTCGGGTCGACCAGCACCGGTCGAATCTACCGGCCAGTCGGGTTGCCGGTCGGGTCGAGATTCTTCGACCGGCAGGTCAAGCCGGTTGAAAAACCGGTCGAATTCTCCTTTCTGACAACTAAAAGACATCTAAGCACCAACCGAAATATGCATTTATATTTGACTATAAATAAAACTTTTTATAAAAAAACAGTCTTATAACAAACCACACCTTTCGAAAACACTTGTTGAATGGTTTCAAGCTCTGACTAATATGCTGTGACGATTAAGACATGCACATCCAGGGACGTATTTAGGGTGGGATTATTGTGCCATGCCAACCGACTTTGGGCCACGGCACAAAGAAAAAAAGTGCAAAATATACGTTAAAATCGCAAAATTAGATTCTAATAAAGCATGCATGTGGAAGAGGCTTTTGCTACCTGGCATTTTAGCATCATTTTAATCAGCTTGAGAGTAGAAGTGGCGCAGATTTCAGATTGTTTACTCCATGCTAAAATCTTGCCGCTTTGAAAAGCTTTTTTCAACTTAAATTTACCACACTCTACACTGGACAAGAAAGAAATAGCTCTTATTTTTTTATATCTAACTAGCTATGGCTAGTTCTGAAGTAGCAGCATTTCTACAAACTGCTGGGGCACATTATATTTCGAACGTTTTCTAGCCAATGTCATAACAGTTTAGTGTTTTCAATGAAAATAACGAACGCGTTGCGTTCATCGGGATAGTTATTCATAACGACTTCGTACTACCGATGAGTTTATTTATTGGTTTGACGTTTCGTTTCCCAAACCGAAAAGCTTCTTCAGAACAATTTTCGGCAGTGCTGCCTTTGCAGTTACAAAAAGATAAATGAGAAAAAAATTACAGCAGAAGATAGGTAACAGTAACAACATACGAACATCACAATAGTTGTACTATTATACCCAAAAACATTAAAATGATGGAGCAATAACAATATGATATTGAAAATTATGTCACTAACAGCGTAAAAAAAAGGAATATTGAAAAATTATGTCACTAACAGCGTGAAAAAAATTAATGATATTCGTAACAACTAGGCTGCTTCACTAACAGTTTGAGAAAGTATGAAAAGGATCTATTGCAAAACATTACGTATTGGAAAAGGTTTTTAGCTCCACAGAGATTTATATTAATAGCTCCGTCCGTCTACAAATCTCTGTGGAGCTAAAAACCTTTTCCAGTACATAATGTTTTGCAATAGATCCTTTGCATACTTTCTCAAACTGTTAGTGAAGCAGCCTAGTTGTTATACGAATATTATTAATTTTTTTCACGCTGTTGGTGACATAATTTTTCAGTATTCCTTTTTTCACGCTGTTAGTGACATAACTTTTCAATATTCCTTTTTTTCACGCTGTTAGTGACATAATTTTTAATATCATATATTGTTATTGCTCCATCATTTTAATTTTTGGGTACAATAGTACAAGTATTGTGATGTTCGTATGTTTTTACTGTTACCTATCTTCTGCTGTAATTTTTTTCTCATTTATCTTTTTGTAACTGCAAAGGCAGCACTGCCGAAAAAAAGTTTAGTGCTTGCTGCTCGGCAAATTGCAAATAATCTGTCACCAATAGCTAAAAAATTGTAACTTTATTTTTTGGCCTTTCGCAAAATATCATTAGAAAGAACCTCTAATAATTTAGCTTGTACCCTCCAGTGCTTTTTATGTTTATTTTGTGCACGTTTTGCGCTGCTCAAAACAGGGCATTCAAACCGAAACTTAACCAAAAAAGGGCTTTAAAATTGAGTTAATTTCGCAAAAAACGTAAAAGTTTTTTTGCGTTTTTTTTTTTTGAGACCCCCGTCCAAAGTCACAAAATTTAACACCTCACTCATGCCCCCCCTTTTGAAAATTTTTGATTAGATACATTGAACAGTGAACAAAAACCTTTTGTAAAAAACCGGTCGACCGGCCGGTCAACCGGCGATGATTTTGAAATTTACCGGTCGGGTCGAGATAATCTTGACCGGTTCCATCTCTGCTGTTCCATTTGTAAGCTAATTTTTCTAATTCTTCTTTAGTCTCTAACGCGTTATTAATTTTTCCTTTCATGACATGAATCAAGAGATTAAACCTTTTACTGACAGTTCATTTTTCAATGCCGATTTCTTATTATGATTTGCTTTTGAGCCAAATCGGTTACATTTTCGATTCCTTTTTTCAGCTTTTTTAGATATGATATAATCTTCTGTTCTAGTTCATCAAGCTTTGCGTTTGTCTCTTTTTCTTATTATATTTTATAGATTTTAGCCTCTAGTTTACCAAGATTCATTTTAACTTTAGTTATTCGTTGATCAAATCTTGAAATACTTTTTTCCATTGCATCGATTCCAGAAATGGAACCGGTCAGGATTTTCTCGACCCGACCCAGCCGGTAAATTTCAAAATCTACGCCGGTTGACCGGCTTGTGACCGGCCCTGTGGACCGTTTTTTTTACAGAAGGTTTTTGTTCACTGTTCAATGCATCTAACGAAAAAGTTTCGAAAAAAGGGGACATGGGTGAGGTGTTAAAATTTACGACTCCCGACGGGAGTCTCACAAAAAAAAACGCAAAAAAATTTTGCGTTTTTTGTAAAAATAACTCAATTTTAAGACCTTTTTAAGTTAAATTTTGGTTTGAAAGATCTGCTTTGAGCAGCACAAAACGTGCACAAAATACGCATAAAAAGAACTGGAGAAAACAAGCAAAATTATTAGACGTTCTTTCTAATGATATTATGCGTAAGGCCAAAAAAAGAAAAATTTTTTGGCTATTGGTGACAGACTATTTGCGATTTCCAATTTTCTGAGCAGTAAGCACTAAACTTTTATGCAGGGGTGCCGAAACCCGGGGGGATGGGGGGATATATCCCTCCCAATAATAATTTGACTGCACCTCCCCCCCAATAATTTGACTATGGTCTGCATCAGCATCCCCTCAATAATTTGATTATGGTTTGCACTGAGGGCTGGTTGATTTTTGGACTTGTTTTGGTCTTCACTGGCTTTCGGGGACAAAAACTCCTCAAATTTTCCGTGAAGACCTTTTTTTTGGTTTTCGCTTGATATGCTTACGTGAAAACTATAATGGTCGAGCTTCATCCCCCGAATGTTGAAAATGGGACAAAATTGGGGTGAAATAGCAAATTATCCCCCAATGCTCGACATAAATTGGCACCACTGCCGTTATGACATTGGCAGAAAAATTTTAGAAATATTATGTGCCCAGCAGTTTGTAGAAATGCTGCTATTTCAGAACTAGCCATAGCTAGTTAGCAGAGGTGGAGTCGAGGACACAAGGCTCGAGGCCAAGGCCAAGGCCAAGGACACAAAAAAAATCCGAGGCCAAGGCCAAGGACAGCCTTTCCGAGGACAGACACTCTCGAGGCCAAGGACAGGAATGCTCGAGGCCAAGGCCAAGGACCAAGGACACAAAGCGCAAGTGCTCTCCAAAAAAAAAAAAAAAAAAGGTCTTCACAAAAATTTTTCAGGCGATCTCAAAAAAAAAAAAAAAAAAAAAGGTCTTCACAAAAATTTTTCAAGCGATCTCCACGAAAAAACGCTTTCCAAAAAATTTTTCAACCGCTCCACAAAATTTTAACTTTCCAAAAAATAGTGCTGTCCTCGAGCCGAGGACAGGCCAATTTTCGAGGACTTGAGGCCTCGAGGCCAAGGCCAAGGCCAAGGACTTGACCTTCGAGGCCAAGGACTTCAAAATCTGTCCTCGAGGACGTCCTCGAGGCCAAGGACGTCCTCGAGGACTCCACCTCTGCTAGTTAGATATAAAAAATAAGAGCTACGTCTTTCTTGCCGAATGTAGAGAGTAATTAATTTAAGTTGAAAAAAGCTTTGCAGAGCGGCAAGATTTTAGCATGGAGTAAACAATCTGAAATCTGCGCCACTTCTACTCTCAAGCTGATTAAAATGATGCTAAAATGCCAGGTAGCGTAAGCCTCTTCCACATGCATGCTTTATTAGAATCTGATTGCACGATTTTAACGTATATTTTGCACTTTTTTGCTTTATGCCGTGGCCCAAAGGGGTGGAGGGCATGGCACTACACCCCTCACCTAAATAAGCCCCTGGATGTGCATGTCTTAATTGTCACAGCATATTAGTCAGAGCTTGAAACCATTCAACAAGTGTTTTCGAAAGGTGTGGTTTGTTATAAGACTGTTTTTTTATAAAAAGTTTTATTTATAGTCAAATATATATGCATATTTCGGTTGGTGCTTAGATGTTTTTTAGTAGCAAGAAAAAAGAATTTGACCGGTTTTTCAACCGGCTTGACCTGCCGGTAGAAGAATCTCGACGCGACCGGTAACCCGACCAGCCGGTCGACTAGACCGATGCCGTTTGAACCGACCGGTTTCCATTTGAGGTCGACTCTACCTATCAAAAGATCTAGTTTGTTCAAAGCTTCGTCAATTTTTTGCTCACTCATGTTGACTTGAAAATTTACTGCAGTCACTTGTTGCTTTAAAAATTTAACAACTGCACGCCAGCTGGACTGAAACAAACTGATAGATTTTGCTTTTAGAATTCTCGCTTTTTTCTCGTAATTTGCTATTCTACCTCTAACAAAACCGAGAAAAAGGTCGTCACTCCTAGGATCCGCAGATAGACTATCGGGGAGTTTCTCAATTACCACCGTCTGCGAGATTATTAACATTGTTGGAAGTTTTCGCGCAGTGTGTGATTTCTTTGTACAATTTTGTAATGAAATCTGCAATTTACTTTTCCATGAGGACAATAGGGCTTGTGTGCCTGTGAACCTTATTGGAATCGAAGGGGTTTCCGCCAAAAATCTTTGTCGGAATTTTTTTATATATTTCCGCCACTTGACGGAAATTGCCGCCAATTGGCTTCGATTTCAGTCAAGTGGCGGAAATCGTCGACTGATTTTCAACCTTTATGTCATGCCATTACAAATTACTTCTCAAGCTGTATACGTTTTTCTTCAATTATCGCGTCAAATGTGACGTAATTACGTACTGTGTAGAATCTTAAATATTGTTTTTAATCTACAATAATATAGCTCAGGAGCTAGCGAACTAAATGTCAAAATTGCACGATTTGCGAACAATGCTTTTATTTATCTGGTTATTCAAATTCAACTATAGTGTACGGTCTACGCGGATCATTAAAACATGATCAAAAAACAACTGCAATTGCTAAGTTCTAAAGTAGTTCCGGGCTGGAATTGTGGCCGGCTGCTACTTCAGAACTTACCTCTTGCATTTATTTTCCGCCGATAGGCCAAAATTTTTATTACTTGGCGCCAATCGGCGGAAATTTCCTCCTGTTGACGCCAGTTTGACGAAGTTTCTTGCTTTGTGACTTTGGCGGAAGTACTGTTTATAATTTCTCTCTGCACTTATTCACCGTAGTGATCTTTACAGCTTAATTTTTTTTCTTTTCCTGTTATATCCAGCAGGGCATATAGAAGAATTATAATCGTATACCGGCATGATAACGCAGGGCAAAGAAGCAAAAAGTCGAAAAGGATGTCTCGAGAGTGCAACGCGCAACAATGCGAGCGTTTGGTTATTCGCAAAAATAGTATTTGGAAATAGAATGAAAAAAGTAGTTGCGAGATTAATATAAAGAAAGACGAATAAATGCAAATATGCGTGAAGCACACGAATAACTTAGTGAGTATAAAAATGCCAACTGAACTTGATTGGTGTGACAAGTGAGTATAAAAATGCTAACTAACAGGCCCAGACCAAAAAAGTAAACGAATTTAGTTTATCTTAACCATTTTTACCGAAAATGTGATATTTTGTGTTGTTACGACATGATGTCGCCAGCAAATAAACTGCTAAATATCGCATGGAGAGACGCTTACAAAGCAGCGTGACCATACGCATTCGCAATGCGGCAGCAACTTGATGTAAATTTTTCCCAGAAAATAGTAGAAATTCAAACATAGTAAGGTCTTTGCCTGCTGTTGCGATTTTTCACTGTTAAATTTAAATGAAAACCCCCAAAAAATAATAAAAATAAAAAAGTTTTTACCGCACTTTCGCGCAATTTTACCCAGAACTGTAAGTCAGGCAAGGCTTTTTGGGTCGGGTTCGGGCCAAAGTTGACAAAAATGCCGGGCTTAATTCGGGCCTAAGACGTGCTTTTTGTCTTGGGTGCACAAAAATATAATCAAAATAACTTGGCAACATTGCTCAATTTTTCAGACTTAACTTAACTTTCGGGTTTTTTCGGGCATGATTATTTGGGCTTCAAATTAGTTTTCGGGTTTGGGCCGGGTTCAGACTTATATTTTGGGGTTCGGGCCTTAACAAGTCACAATTTACAACTTTGATTTTACCTTACTTTGAGCGATGTTGCACCGCCAGATTGGAATGAAAAAAAAAGAAAAAAAAAGTCTTTACTGCATTTTGGTGGAATTTCACCACATTTTGTGCGATTTTGCACCGTCACATTCGATTCAAGACCAAAACAAAAAAAGTTGTTCACCGCTTTTTTTCAGTAGGGCGACGCTGATTTTTCGCAGTGGGACGTCAAATCTCAATGGGGACGCGCCCCCCCTTCAATTGAAGTTCTAGGGATAGCGAAGTATTGCTCAAAGAGGATTATCAGGAGGTGGCGCTTAGAAGTGTATGTCGTCACAAGAGAGGGAGAATTAGCTTAATGGCACAATGCTTAAATGGCACAATTTTTGGTTTTTTTTGATGTTGCTGAAAGAATGATGTATGCGTTGTTTTGTTAATGGTGCAAATTTTAAAACTTACCCTTGACCCCCCGCGAGAAGTTTCCTGCGGTTGATAGACCTCAAAGTTGATTTCTTACTCTTAATCAAGCAATATCCTTGCCAGTATCCTGCCGGTAAACAACCTATTGTACTATAAGATTGCATTAATTACATTATAAACACACAAAAACCTCAGGATATATCAGTAGCGTAGCCACGGGGGGAGGGGGGAGATGGGAGCGGAATGGAGGCTTCAACCCCACTCCCCCCCATTGACCTGTCGACTAAAAGGCAGAATTCGGCAACTGCCTTTTTCATGGGAATGAACTCAAAAATGATTTCAAGCATCTTTTGAAATATTTATTTAAGGTGGGGGTTAATTTGCCAAAAATAAAACTCACAAACCATTAAAAAATGGCCAAAAATTAGCAATCAAATTCGATTGCTTGTTGAAACTTGCTGAACATAGGTTTCATCAAAAACAAATATAAGATCACGAATAGGGGGGCTATTCAGCGTTAGTTAATTGCCAATTAGTTTTCTCAAATTTTGTTCTATTAGCCCGCCTCCACTAATCTTTCTTTATAAAACATACGCGAAAAAGATTACTTCTGGTGAATTTTTTGAACTATAGAGTTTTATGATTTACCAGCTGATAAATAAGAGATCTGAAATTTTACCGCCACCTCCCGCATAGCCCATTTGTGCGACCCATTTAAGCATGTTTTTGCACTGCTAATTGCTATGCCACGTTTCAAAAGCATTATTTTTTTCAATATAGGCCTAAAATTAAAGTTATTTTTGCAAAAAATAGCCTAAAATCTATCGAGCGTTGAGGGCTCCATCCAGGGGCGTCGCCAGCTTCGCGAGATCTAGGGGGCAAAGGTTTTCGCCGATTTCCAAAGGCTTTTTCTGGCCGAAATTTTAACGTTTTTTTCCGGCCAAAAGCAGGTGATCTCAAAAAAAAAAAGAAAAGAAAAAGGTCTTCGCCGATTTCCGAAGGCTTTTTCTGGCCGAAATCACAAATTTTCCGGCCAAAACCAGGTGATCTCCAAAAAAAAAGGTCTTCGCCGAAATCCGAAGGCTTTTTCTGACGGAAATCACAAATTTCAACGTTTTTTCCGGCCAAAAAAAGCAACTTTTTGCTCCCAAAAAAATACCGTGGGGGGGCAAAAAGGAAAATCGGGGGGGCATTGCCACCCCGCTGGCGACGCGCCTGGCTCCATCCCCATTTGACTACGCGCCTACCCTTTTCTGTAACGCACTTGAGTTACGCGTAGTTTGCTCAACACTCCGCCTAGATGAGATATCTTTGGAACAAATGCATTTTAACTTTGGGTTTTAGCACCTCCCTTTTTGCAAATCCCTGATTCCGCCTCTGGCCGGAACTACTGAATAAATTTTCTTTAAAATGCTAAAATTATTAGCTCTTTAGTATTGTTTCCACAGTTACTTTATGCGGTAGGTAGTACTTGACCCATAAAGTGACTTTATATATGCCTTATCTGCAGGCTAATGTTTGTATGCATGTTTCATATGCTCTGCGCAACTAAAAGTGTCTTTTAAACCAAAATTTAACCAAAAATGGTCTTAAAATTGAAGTACTTTGATAAAAAAAAAGAAAAATCTCTGATCGCTAAGGTCTTTTTCCCTAAATCCCTGACTGTAGTTCAACCTCGACTCATGCTTCGCATCTAAAATAATTTTTGCCTATACACCGCTGCTGGAAAGCAAAAATAGTACTATACAGTAAATATAAAACCGGCCAGTTGGATTTGATTTAAAGTGAACATAAAGTAGTGTTATTGCTTTATATAAGACAAATGATGCAGGTTAGTGGCTCAAACCGGAAAGAGGGAACTAAAGGGCTTCAACCCCTTCTCAGCCAAGTCACCTAGAACATTCATCCTAAAAATACAAACGTTTTAACTTGTTTTGGACTTGACCAGTAAGTTAGGTGGGGGAGTAGGGGCTGGGTAATGACTTCCCAATTTGAAAGATTTCGCTCTTTCAAATGGCTCTAAAAACCAGCGAATATGTCATTCAAATATCGTTAAAATTGCTCTTTTTGCTGAAAAATCTCAAAAATCGCTCCGCGGCTGGCGCTTTACCCAAAGACACACATGGCCTCCGACGGCTGGGGGCTTCGCCCCCAGCCCCCCATTTCTGATGCACTTAGTTGCACCAGATCAGTACGCCAATTGACAGAGGCACATTTAGAATAAAATGTTCTTAACTTTAGGCCTAAGGCAATCTCTTAGCAAAATCCTGGTTGCGCGCTAGGCAGGTCATATATCATAAAATACTAATTTTTGAACTAGCAAACGTGAACCTATTTCTGCATATAAACACAAGAGCAAGACAATAGCAACCCTATTGGAAAGTTCGCAGACAATCACTATCCTTCAGCGCCAAGTGGAGCAATATTTATTATATAGAATTTGTGTTGTTGTAGATGCCTAACTTTCCAAGGTTACTGGATATCGTTAAACGCCGCGCAAACCCAACCAAGTTTTTGCGTGGTGCAAAAACTAACAACAACCTAGTCCTACGTCTCACTGCAATCTTCAGCATAGACGGCTGTTGATTTCTGCGCAAATTCCATATGAAGACCTTTTTTGAAATGTTATGAAGTTCTTTTAAAAGAGTTTTTTAGAAATATTTTAATCGGCGTGGCGCAAAACTTATACTACAGTCGTGGCCAAAATAATAGGACCTCCTTGCAAAACATACTTTTTAAAAAAAAACTTTCTTGATTCGTGTTTTTAGTGTAATTATGACTTTATAATTTAATACAATTGCTTTCTTGCATCATTATACTTGCTGGTTGGTTTAAATTGAATGTAACTAGCTTAGAAGCTTCATATATCTTGAGTTTAAAGCAAAAAAACAAGTAGAAGTGTGGAAATCTGTAACCCCCAAAATGGGCAGAAGCAAGTCACTTTCAGAGGTAGTTCGAGCTCAAATTATCGTATTTAGACAGGAAGGATATACAGAACGTGATATTAGCAAACGCCTGAGGTGTAGCAAAACCGCAGTCCATAATTCCATAGTGAAATTTAACCAAACAGGGTCATACGCAGAGGCTGCAAAGCCAGGAAGGCCACGGAAAACTACCCCCCCCCAAATGATATAGCAATGAAACGAGCAGCAACTCGGTCTCCTATGAGTTCTGCAAAGAAAATACGGTTGCAGCTATTAGAAACTGGAATCAATGCCAGTCGGAGAACAGTTAGTAGAAAGCTAGTGAATGATTTTGGCTTAAAATCTTGCAAACCAGCCAAAAAGCCACGTCTCACTCCCACCATGAAGCTGAAGCGATTGGCATTTGCCAAAAAACATGTGAGCTGGACAGTTCAGCAATGGGAAAAAGTATTGTTTTCGGACGAATCCACATTGCAACAACTCAACTCTCGCAAGCTCTTCATTCGTAGACCTTCAGGGCAACGATTTAACGAAAAGTTCACCGTGCAAACAATGAAGCATCCCCCCAGTGTCATGATGTGAATGGGACAGCAGGGTTATTTTTCCTGCCAAAAGGGGTAGCCATGAACGGCCAAAGATACCTTCAGCTCTTAGAGGAAAAGCTCGAACTTCACATGACTGTCCACAATTGTGAAATCTTCATACACGATGGAGCACCGTGTCATCGTTCTAAAATTGTGACCACTTTCTTGAAGTCGAAAAAGGTCAAAGTTCTTTACTGGCCTGGTAACAGTCCAGACTTGAATCCTATTAAAAATCTGTGGATGGTGGTTAAGAATAAAGTTGCTGAAAAACAGGCAAGTAGTGCCAAAGAGTAAGAAAAAGCAATAAAAGAAGTTTAGATTAAAGAGATCACCCCAGAATGTTGCCGGAAGCTGATAGAAAGTATGCCAAAACGTCTGAATGACGTCATCAAGTGTAAAGGTAGATGCACCAAATATTGAAATTATTGTGTCATTTTGAATGCAAAATACATGTATTTAATGCACAAACATTGTGGTCAGTCTTCATAGTAGTTTTTAATCACACCAATCGCTTTATATTTTATTATTAACAGTAAAAACAAAAAAAATTCCATTTTTTCAAGCTTGGTCCGATTATTTTGGCCACGACTGTAGCGCAAGTTTGGCACAAAAATCCAGCGCTTTCTTTTAAAAGAGCGTTTTAATGATATTTTAATCGGCGTGGCGCAAAACTTATACTAGTGCAAGTTTGGCACAAAAATCCGGCGCAAGCAATTTGAAAATATGAATTAAGTAATCCAACTTAGAAATTTATACTATATAGCCATGTTGGAAAGTTCCATTATCTTACGCCAAATTTTCGCCCATTCTAAAACTCATTTAAGTTTTGCGCCGCGCTAATCAAAGTGCGAGAAGCGCACCGATTTAAATGGCTGGAATTTTTCTCAAAAATATCCTAGTTCATTTTGCTCGGAGAATTGTCCTCTAAACAAAGGTCATCACCTGCCGCGTATTTTGGAGGTATTGTAATCGTCGGTGCAATAATTTACCCTGTTTAGAAGCTTTTGCGCTGCGTCAAAGCTATTTTACGTTTCTGGCCCCAATTTGGGGCAACATTTCGTAAAGCTGTCGCTGTGCGCCGGAGAAATACAGGCATCATGCAAACTTTTTAATGCCACTTACATCATGCAAATTTTCGATGTGGCTATAGTCTTGATGGCTAATACGACTTTTTGGATTAATTTTATGGATGGCGGAAGTAGATTTTCCACTATGTTGCAGAGATCAGAGGTGGAGTCTTCCAGAACGTCCTTGGCCTCGAGGACACATTTTGAAGTCCTTGGTCTTGAAGGTCAAGTCCTTGGCCTTGGCCTCGAAGTTTCAAGTCCTCGAAAATTGCTCTGTTTTTGGCTCGAGGACAGCACTATTTTTTGAACAGTTGAAATTTTGTTGGAAAACACCAGAAACCTCGCGGAAAATTTGCTAATACTTTTTCTGTTTTTTTTTTGTTGGAGCATAGGCGTAGCCAAGAGGAGGAGGGCCAGGGGGCCCGCCTCCCCAATTGAAATTTGACCAATGACAAAAATGTGACAAAAAAGTCTATTGTTTCTTCAGTTTCAGTTTCTTTTTAGTATTTTTCGCTTAAAACAGTAACTAACAACGATATTGAAGACCAGAGGCCCTGGGCCCCCCTCAATTCAATTTTTATCTGCCAATTTAATCGTATAACCCAGAAGAAATGGAGTGTTTTTATCCTAAAAGTTGCTATCTCAGGCCCACACCTAGCCTTTTTATGAACGTAATACATTAACCAGGGCCGGATTTACCATAATATGACGCAGTACCTGCCCGGGGCCCCGCGCTGAAATCGTAACACTTTTTGGTCTTCACCTTAATTTGGCAGAAAGACGTTGCGAAAATTTCCAAAGTGCCAGGGGCCCAACGCGATGTAAATCCGGCCCGGCAATAACATGGTTAGTAGGCGTAACCATCTATTGTACCATTTTTTGATAACAATTCAGTAATTCATATCCACCTAGCCGGTTTTTACTCTCAAAATACTTTTTAAAAAATTAGCCATGGAAAATGCTGATTGAACAAATCATTGAACTTTAATTAGGGGCCTGGGCCCCCTGGCCAAACATGTACAGTCATTTGCAAAAGTATCGAACCACATGTGCAAAAACGCAAAAATGGCATTTTTTCTGATTTTTGCTAATTTTATCGGCTGGCAATACATTTTTGTTTTACTTATTGCAGGATTATAGTCTCACAAGTGTTTTAATCTAGATTTAAGCAGAACTTCTCCGTAATTTGTTGCATTTTGGTTATTTTTATATAATTTTATCTATCTAAAAATGGTGAAAAATCGGTACCACACAGATGTAGAACGTGGTCAGATCGTTGTACTTCACAAAAATGGATTGTCTCAACGCCAAATTTCTCAGCAACTTGGTATCAACCGGTCATCTGTTCAACGGGCAATCAAAAAATTTGCCACAGAGGGGATTTTTGGCAATCGAAAAAAAAGTGGTAGGCCACGGAAAACAAATGCACGAGATGACATTGCCATGAAGGGGATCGTGGCTCGTTCTCCGACAAGTTCCTGTAAGAAAGTGCGCGCAAATTTACTCAGAAAAGGGACTGATGTTAGTATAAGTACAGTTTCTCAACGGCTCAGCAGGGAATTTGGATTAAAATCCTGTAAGCCTGCAAAAAAACCAAAGTTGACACCCATAATGAAGAAGAAGAGGCTAGCGTTTGCCAAAAAGCACCTTCATTGGACTGCCGATGACTGGGAAAAGTTTTGTTCAGCGATGAATCGACTTTCCAGCAATTTGTTGTCCGAAATAAGCATGTTCGCAGACCTGTAGGAAAACGATTCGACGAAAAATACACCTCAGCAACCATGAAACACCCCCCTAGCCAGATAATATGGGGTGCCATGAGTAAAACGGAACCGCTGGGTTGTATTTTTTGACTCCTGGAACCACCATGAATGGGTCCAAATACGTGGATTTACTCAAAACTAAGCTCTTATTGCATATGTCAGTCCACAACACCTCGATTTTTATTCAGGATGGTGCTCCATGTCACCGTTCCAAGAATGTAAAAAAATTTTTTGGGAAAAACAATGTGGTGACCTTGGATTGGCCAGGCAATAGCCCAGATTTGACCCCAATTGAGAATTTGTGGTCTAAAATAAAAGACTTGGTAGCAGAGAAGCAGCCTTCAAGCGGTAAAGCTTTAACCGAAACCATTAAAGAAGTATGGGTGAAAAAGATCTCAAGAGAATATTGCCCGTCACTCATTGCTAGTATGCCTCGCCGACTAGAAGCTGTAGTAAAAGTGCAAGGAGGTCACACAAAATAATGAAATCTTAAACTTTTTTACAATTTTGTATACTTTGTGATGTTCTTTTTACGTTTCTGTTTAATTCAGAAAAGTTTGGTATCATTAAATGACTTTAGTGTGTTCACAAATTGGTGTTTACGTATAAATTGCAGGTGGTTCGATACTTTTGCAAATGACTGTACTTCTATAACTGGTTATTTTCATGACAATACAAAAATCTCTAAGGAAAATCTTCGAGTGGATTATTATTTACTGCTAAAATGTTGCAAAAGACAAAGCAACTTACTTCCCCTTACCTGGACCAAATCACTTACAATTAAAATTTAACTCCAAAATGCAAGATGTTAAACGTGTTTTGGACTTAAATTGCTAGTAAAAGGAGGATTAAACAATTGAATTTTTTCGATTGGCTTTCAATAACGTCAAAAATCTGGTGCTTTCAAATGGCTCTGAACACTTGTGAATCGTGATTCAATGGCATTAAAATAGCTGTTTTTCCCTAAAAATAACAAAAAATCGCCCAACGGCTGGGGCGGGGCCTCCAGACCTCCAAATCCTACGGCGGCTGGGGGCCCCGCCCCCAGACCCCCGTCTGTGATATGATTGAGTTACACTAGCTTTCTCAACGCGTTTTCCAAAGTCAGATACTTGTACTTTTCAACTATTCGTTTAAGCCCTCTCCCTTTGCAAAATCCGGGTTAAAGGCCAACAAGCAACGATTTCAGATCTTCGATCCTACGATATGTTTGTCCCACGAAAACTTTTTTTTTTGAAAATTGCTGATGACGTCATTGCATGTGATTTGTGGTCAGTGACGATCGGTGGCAAAAAGTTTTGGGTATTCAATTACAAATTTATGCCGTTGTTTATTTTCGTATATGAAGTAATTGCGCATCCGGTATGCGCACATACAATTATGTCCATACGTAGAGGTGGCATTTGATATTTATAGTTTTTGTACAGTACCATTTAAAAATAAAAATTGAAAGACAAAGTTTGATAGGGGGGAGTAGCAAAAACACGTTTGGGAGTAAAAAGTTTTGGTTCGAATTGAGGGTAGCGTAGCTGAAGTTAATTTTTCTCGTCTCGCTTCAGCTGTTGAGTGAAATGAGTATAGTGGAAGTGTAGAAAAATCAAAAAGATAAACTATAACTTCTACACTCAATGGTACACTCAATTCAAGCTATTGATTAAAATTTTTAACACGTCTTTACCTCATGCAATTATCAGTTGCCTATAAAAAGCAAAGAAATAGTACAAGCTGAAACAGCTTTGGCCGTTTGATTAGCAATTCAAACAAAACTGTTTACTACAAAGGGCAGAGCACTAAAATCGGCAAAGTTTTAGAATGACTGCAGATGCAAGAAAGTCATTTAAAAGTAAATGCCATTCGCTTTTCCGATGAAGCAAATTCTGTTATGACGGAATCCTGAAAAGATTTGGTTTCTATGACTTCTGTCAGTAATGGTGACTCGATGGATATAAGGCCTAAATCTGAAAGTCTGTCTTGTCCCATTTTATTTTGAGAAAATGATTTGATACGCTTTAAGGAAGAAAACGATCTGTCAACGGATTTGGGTCTACCTGCAGCAACGATTGCTTTTTTTTCTTCAAAAGTTTTTTGAGTGAAGGAACATCCCAATAAACTATCCACTGCATTCGTTGTGTTATATTGCTGTCGTAATTTACTTTGACGAACTTTAAGTTTTCTTCATAGTAGGTTATTTTTGCTAAAAAAACCTTGCAAGTCTTTTACTGTCAATTGTTTGATACGGAGAAAGTATTGTGATGTTTCAGGGTAGTTCATTTAATTGACAGGTCTGTAACGGTTGATCGCACAACCACAGGCGCAGGCAGCTGAAGGCAAGGTAATCACGCTCGCTATCTGAAAACCTAGGATGACGTCAATCGTGACGTTTCTTCACTTGACCAAATTTGATTGGTCGATACAGAGGCGGGGTGTTACATAGTTTCACTTTGCTACGTCATTTTGGGTTTTCACAACTTCGCTTTGCTACCTTCCAGCGCAGTCAAGCTACAGCGGCTGCAGTGCATATCAATGTTTAGCGCCACGATGCCGAAAAAAATAATTGACTGCCTGCCACTAGGTTTCGCCAATTGCTACGCAGAATACGCTATGCTTGTGGCCAACTAGCCATGAAAGCAAAAATAACCAAAATAAAAAATACTATTTAAAAGATATATTACTTTGAATAAATTCAGGTGAGATGATTTTATTTGGGTATTCAAAGAATACTCTGATGCCCCTCACCGATCGTCACTATCAGTGGTTTAGTCTTCGCCCAATCAAAAATCCTGGGTTCGCTTATGAATTGGAGATCGCCTGAAAAACTTTTTTTGAAGACTTTTTTTTCGGAAAACACTTTCGGCAGTGTCTTTGGTCCTTGGCCTTGGCCTCGAGAGGGTCTGTCCTCGAAAAGACTGTCCTTGGCCTCGGATTTTTTTTGTGTCCTTGGCCTTGAGCCTTGTGTCCTCGACTCCACCTCGGCAGAGATGTATACGGATTCGGATTCCGTATTGAGAATTTCCGTATTTTGCAAAAATCTCCGGCTCCGGATTTAGGATATTGAACATGCTGTAGTTCCGGATTCGGATTTTTCGGATACTGTATTTTTACAGAGAACTACATTACAGAGATGTACACGGAGCCGGATTCCGTATTGAGAATTCCGGATTTTGCAAAATTCTCCGGTTTCGAATCCGGTTTTAGGATGTTAAATGTGCTATCCTTCCGGATCAGGATTTTTCGGATTTTGTGTTTTTGTACGAAAAAAAAATTCGCAAAGAAAAAATCTTTGTCAAAAATGAAAAAATGTAAGGCTGCTTTTCATAACCGATAAATGTAATTTGTTGGGGTAGTGTAACGAACTCCAAAAAAAAAAGACTAAGCTCGCCTGGGGTTCTTACAGAACGCGTGCTGCCATGGTTTGAATTCTTCTTTATTCAGAAATAAATAATGCAATAAATAAATAACTATACCACGCTACAGCACGGTTTCAAATTAAACTTGAAACCGGCGAGCTAACGAAAGAAAAGACCCAACTGGCTTAACCGAAAAAATACATGCTAACGAAATATCTAAACATAGATAACGTCATTTCACGTCTGACCATCAGGTCCTAAAAAGAAGAATGAATAAGAAGAATGTTTGCCATCACAGTCAAAAGCGCAAAGCTTGCCTTCTTCATGCTTCGCGCATAAAGAAAGAAACAAACTTAATTATATGCAAATTTAAACACGTACAAACACCAGCGATTTGTAACAGGTTTCGAGCTAAAATTACAACAGCTGCAAAATGCCCTGCAGACCGCGCTCTTTGCGTAGAGGCAAACAAATTTTGTGAATTCAAAAAATGCTATACAGCACATCAGGATGTAATGCTATGACGTAACAGGTAGGCCGAATTTAATGAAAAAAGTTATAGGAACCCCACCAGTTGGCTTTGCAATTCTAGTTAGTTACTCGGTAGCAAAGCGTCCTGGTTACAGATTAACTTGAGATAAGTCCGTATCAGTATCACTATCAGCTGTTAGCTTTCAGGTATTTTTAGCGGTTAGACTGTTAGACTAAGTAGCCTACTGGTACTAGTTATGGTGGAAGGCCTACTAGTACTACCTACCGGTATCGTACACTTGGGGTCTACACCTGAGCAGTTTGATTAACATATTGATAAACTTACCTTTTTAGCCTGATGTAGTGCAGTTTTGGTCAACTTCATAGATTGAACCCAGCATTAAAACTAGTCTATCAGATATATAGGTTTCTATATTATTTAAAAATGCGTTTACCTTACCATCGTACGTAAGCTGGTAAATCCTACCCTGCCAACTTATGGTAAGTTTAAACCCTTGCAGCCGTGGGAGTCGTATTGGTAGACAAATTTGAGAGAGGGTTTAGGTTGAGGTTAGTTTAGAATCAGAATTCAGGTTACTACTGGTACTGTGGTAGTTCTTGGGGATTAGTTGCATGCACTTGCTGTTAGTCAGTTAGTGTTTGGTCATTAGGTTTACTTATGATTGCAAACTGCTGGTAATAGACATTACCCACGAACTTAGGAGCTTGGTATGCAGCTCAAAGCGCAAGTAACAAAAAAAGCATGTCTGGTTTGTCTAGCTCAGAGAAATACTGCAACTAAAAAGAGATGAATTTGTCAGCTTTGTTTTGAATCTCTTTTGCAGTTTGGTTGTATAGCATATGGGTAATTATTTTGAATTTTCAATAACATGCTGAATGAATTGATAAATCGTGTTTGCATTGTATCTGTAGTTTAAATTTATCGAGAATGTTAATGAGCACCAGTTACCAGTATGTCTGATGTGCATGTATTATAAATGTCTCAGGCTAATATGTAACATGGTTACAAGCTTAGGCTACATGACATTAACGTGTTATGTCTGATGTACGAGATTAACGCGATAACAATTTAATGCATTGATGTAAGTGTTATGGATATAAGTGTTTGTTTGCTTGTTTAACAGGTTTAGTGTGGGAAATAATTTAATCGGCCTACAGTAGTTTAAGTGCATAGTGTGTACCTGTGCAGTAAAGCTTTAAAATTTGTGCTTAATAATCTATTACCATAGATATTGTTCAACATTCTTACATAGAATTAGAAGTTTTTAAGAATATTCACTATAATTTATGTAGCTTTTTTGTTTAATTTGCTTTTCTTATGAATAAATGTAGTAACACTCATGCATCTGCTGCATTGTCAATGTCCCAGATCTGCTAGATTTTTTATATATACTATAATTTCTTTAAGAGTTGTCCCTTATTTCTTTGCGGCATTGCATTTGAGTATTTTCTAAAAATGGCCTCTGCAAAGTGCTTGTAATATTAATGTCTAATGTGGATAATCTGTGGCTATTGCTTCCCTAGGTGTGTTGGTATAATATGTTTGGGATTAATAAGGCTTTATTGTTGGCTAGCCTATTATCTTTGTTGGTTATATATTGCTAGATTAGTATAGGTACCAAACCCCTGGCACATCAAATACAGTGGAATTTGGTTAATAAATCCACCTCGGGACAACCGGTTTTGGATTTAATACGCTGCGGCTTTAATAACTGGCGGCTTTAGCAAAGGATTAGGACGATTCCGTTCCAAGCAAATTGGATGTAATAAGCGGCTGGATTTATTAACCGTGGATTTATTAACCGAATTCCACTGTATGTTGCTATGATGTAAAAAAGTAGGTCTACTAACTAAACAATGAACTACATACAGTAGATATATACTGTTTATTGAATACAGGTATACTGTATATGTAATTAGTGTATTTACAAGATGGTAAATGTTGTATCTGTGTGTTTGTATTTTCTCTTGGCCAAGTTAATCTTCTTAAAATACTTGTCTTGTATGCGGGTATATAGAGCGTTCGAGTATCGTTTTCTTTATACTAAATCCAAGTAGCCTATGCAAGGAGAGAAGTTTACTTTCAGTATTATAGTGTAAATAATATGTTTGAAGGTTGGGAGACCTTTATGTTTTTATGAGTTAGCATGTCTTAATTTTCCGGCTTAGGATTCGAATAGCTAAAATTAATTTTGGATAAGGTTTTGGATTCGGATATTGACAAAAATTTCGGATTGGGATTCGGAGTCACGAAGAGTGACTCCGTACATCTCTGCTACATAAACCATAGGTTTATATAGTTCTCTGTGGTATTTTTGTATGGAAAAAAAAAATTAGCCAATGAAAAATCCTTCTCAACAATGAAAAAAATAAGGGGCTGCTTTTCAGAAATGTTTTTAGCACCAGTATCAGTTTTTTTACTCAGCAGTTAGCGGGGTACACCTAATTAAATGAAAGAAGTTATGGGAGCCCCACCAGTTGGCTGTTAACACTAACAGATTAACTTGAGATAAGTCGATATCAGTGGTTAGCATTCAGGTATTAGTGGTTCAGGGTTAGACCAGGCTACTATTGTACAGTTTACTACTACTACTAGGCCTACTGTTACTGGAAAACTCGGCTGCAGGCTTGAAACGTGCGCAAAACCGATGATAGAAATGACTCGTCAAGCACACCCAAGTTCACAATTCGAACAGTTCACTATTGACTAAGGTGCACAAATCACAATCACTAGAATCGACGTCTTTTGAATAGCAATTGATGCTCGACACTTTGACGTGAAACTTTGACATAAACTTTGATGGTTTTCTAAAATAAACACAACACAATGCGATATATACTAGCAGGCAGAGATCGGTTTTAACAGCGTAAAACAATTAACATTGTTTATGAGTGAGTTAACATTATTTCAGCTTCAGGCTTTTATGTACCTATTGATGGATTGCACATGACGTCATCGCACAGCTAGCCAAGCCGCTGGACGTCAAAATCGCTGATCGGCACTATGTGAATGCATCTAAAAACACTGTTAGCAAAGACATGGAACGTATTTTCAGGCTCTAAATGAGTTGATTGTTTGTAACACTAAAGTTAAATGCTAGATAAAAACCGATGAAACCTGAAAAAGATTTAAATTTGTAAGAATGCGGTTTTTGTGTGCTTACCGGTATTTTCTGTGACGAAATTCCGGCTTACTGTTAAGTAACCCACTAAAATCATGTAATAAAGATGGTGGAAGCTAATTTCGATTATCAAATTTGAGGCTTACTATTGACGGCGCTATAATGGAACAGTTGTATCTTGTTTATTTGTGAAAAAATTAGTGCATTTTAAAACTTTTTTGATTTCATTAGTCTATTTTGCAAGATCTTGGTTATTTTTTGCATTTCGTGCTGTCATTAGCAACTTACTGCTATGGTTATTGGTTGCTGAAGGAGTTAAAGTGCATAAGCAGTTGTTTTCATTGAATTATTTTGTAGAGATGTCTGTCATTTAAAATTTAAACTAATGATTTAACTGGCCTCTATGTTACTTTGATCAAGCCTTAATTTGCATTTATTTCAAATTGAGTTAGTTATCTTATGTATTATTCACAAATACTGCTTAAACCAAACATTAATCTGCCATG
The DNA here is from genome assembly GCA_963965965.1 of Trididemnum nubilum. Taxonomy (NCBI): domain Eukaryota; kingdom Metazoa; phylum Chordata; class Ascidiacea; order Aplousobranchia; family Didemnidae; genus Trididemnum; species Trididemnum nubilum. The sequence continues at coordinate 21,576,735 of OZ014475.1, read as the reverse complement.
TGTTACTGCTGTGGCGAAGAATTTTAAGTACTTTAGGATACAGCTGAATTTACCACGTGAATTAAAGCAAAAAAACAGTCAAAGTTTGCAATAGCAGGCAATAGTGGATGAAAATTTGCAAAAAGCGTAACTTTCTAAACCCGCTGAGCTTTGTAAGCAGTTTAAATCGCTCCTGGTAACTTTCAATTAAGGCCAGGGTATCTACAAAAGCATTACTTAACGATCAAATTCTTTAAATATGCTCACTGAAAGAATTGTGCATTGATTTACGGTAACGTCCAATGCTTTGTAATGGCGTTTTGACGCCCAATTGTTTTGGCAGGAAAAAGCTATGAATGACGTAGCTGCAATCCATCAATAGCATCATCAGAAAGAGAAACAATTACCGGTATCAAAGCAAAATAACTTATCCAAACTCGCAATGCAACGTTCACAAATTAATCAAACATTGAAAATAAATGCACAAAACTCACCAACTATTTGAGATGGTAATGCACAGAATTCGTATCAAGAAATCAACAATCGAACAGTTCATTTATCTCAAATCTATTTCAACGTTTTGAGTCAGTTGAAATAATTTGGCATTTTTGCAAGGGCATTTATACAGAAAAATTATAAAGAATAGAATAAAAACCACGTGGGAATTTAAGGGGAAAAAGGCTATTTTTTGTAAACATTGTCCAAAACAAGTTTTGTTTTGCAAAAGTGGATGAATTATTCATCGCCTCTGGTTGAACTAATCATATTGGAAAATACTAGTACTGGTACTAAGACGAATGCAAAAACAATAATCAACTTACCAGTATCACTACATTTCTGTTAATACTAGTAAATTTAAGATACGCAAACAGAGAAAGTAACTTGTTTTTATTTCAATCCGCTACGTACCGTTTGGTGTCAAGAAAAAAAAAAAACTAAACATGACTATGCAAAACAATTCACCTACTACGAACGGCGAAAGTAAACATGACATCTTATTATATATATACTTAAATTGTAAAATTTTGCATGGGGTGACACTTTTGCAGCTTTGACCAACGGTATTTGGCTTGCAAAAGTACTTTAGTGAAGATTACATAATTCCGTTGCCGAAATTAAATAAACACCAAAAAAGAGAGTCTTTGCCGAAAATTAAAGCGGTTTTTCGCCTAAGATAGGTGAAGAATTAGGTCTTTTTTGTTTGGTCATCCAGCGCTCAAATCTTGTTGGGGGTACACTTAAATCTTGATGGGGAGACGCTAAATCTCGATAGGGGAATGCTAACTCTCAATGGGGGACGCATTCCTCCGTGTCTACCCTACAATTTAAGTACTGCATCTTATCAATGATCAATATTGGCATGCCTTTTCTCATGTTACAAAAGGTTTTCTGTTTGAATACATATTGGTTGGAATCTTGCAAGGCAAAAGGTTTTTTGTTTGAATCCAAAGCAAGCTAACTTGCTATAACAAGTACTACCTATTGTACACTTGGGTTCTATCTCAGATCTTCATCTATGCAATGTGATTAACATGATTGTTTCATTGTCGCTTGATTGCATGTATCGCAATGAGTACTTACCATGATATGTCTTGCAGAAAAGATATAGTAACCTTTTAAATCTGATATAGTACAGTTTTGGTCAATTTCATCGGTTAAACCTTGCATTAAAATGGTAGGCTTTTATTTTTGTAGTTAAAAATGCATACCATGGTAAGCCCTAACCTGCTAACTCAAGTCCAAACTTTTGCAGCCATGGGAGTCGTATTGGTAGACAAATTTGAGTGAGGGTTTAGGTTGGGGTTAGTTTAGAATTAGAAATTGGGTTAATGCTACTCTACTGGTAGTTCTTAGGGACTCGTTTCATGTACTCGCTGTTAGTGTTCGGTCATTACCGTAGGATTGCTTATGATTGCTGACAGCTGGTGATAGACACGAACATTACCAGTACCCACCAACTTAGCAGCTTGGCATGCAGCTTAAAGCGCCAGCAACAAAAAAAAAGCATATCTGGTTTGTCTAGCTCAGAGAAATACCGCTTCTGCAACTAAAAAAAGATGAATTTGTCAGCTGTGTTTTAAATCTCTTCTTCAGTTTGGTTGTATTTGAATTCCCAATAACATGCTGAATAACTTGATAAATCAGGTTTGCATTGTATCTGTGGTAGAGTGGTCCTTAAATACATAGCAAAAATTAGACAATAAAAATTTTCATGGGAACCGAAGTAAATGTGTTCCTTTTAGGCTAAAACCATCGTGTGTGAAAAATCTTCAAGATAGAAAAACATTTAGAGGTTGCACAAAGGCAGTAAAGTTTTTCATAAATACCCAATTTTGCAAAAATAAGAGCTTCGCTGTTGGCAGAGTGTATGCTGTTCAAAAGCAGTAATATTATGGGTGTAACCCAACTTATTGTATATTGCCATGTAAGACGTGTACTGTCTTTATTCTCACTTAGCAAAAACCATGCATATGGTACACTTTGAGGCGAAATGCATTCGGAACTAAAGCTGATCTTCATCACATTTTTCAATTAACCAGACATACTCCTATATAAGTGCCACTGCCTTTCTGCAGTTGCATGCGGGACTTGGATTCTTTGAACCAACTTTCTGTCTGCCATCAATAAGCCTAATAATTCACTCCAAGAATCAGAGTCAATTGATAGAAATTTTTGATAAATTTTTATTTTTTGGAAAAATCCAATTAATTGCGTTTGATCAACAAACCAGTTTATCCAATTGTTGTTTCTTAATGGCACGCTTGGTAAAGTTTTTATTTTCGTAAAGAGCTGCAACCATTCATCACTTCTTGCCATCATGCACCTCTGGTTCAAAAACACATAAGCCACTAGTTTCTTAGACGTTTACCAAAGCCAACCAGAGTCTTTTCATTATAGTTGCCCCAATGCTCTTGTCAATGCGATTTTGCCACGTTTTTTGCAAGTCAAAGATATTTTCTACATTTTGACAAGTTTAGTGCAGATACAAGGAATGATGCTTTGGTCTATGCCTGCCATAATCAGTTTAACCTGCAGTTCTAGCGTATGGTAAACTGATTATGGCCAGCATAAGTTAAGGGCAGAGATGGAGTCTTCAAGGACACGATTTGGAGTCCTTGGCCTTGAAGTCTGCAAGTCCTCGAAAATGCCCTGTCCTTGACTCAAGGACAGCTCTTTTTTTTGATTTTTAAGCAAAGATCTTTTTTTTTGGAGATCACTTCCACGTTGTGTCCTTGGTCTTTGGCCTCGAGCATTCCTGTCCTTCGCGTCGAGAGGGTCGGTCCTCGGAAGGGCTGTTCTTGGCCTTAATTTTTTTTCGTGTCCTTGGCCTCGAGCTTTGCGTCTCAACTCCACCTTTGCTTAGGGGCGCCATGATCAGTTCTGGCGCCCCTAACCAATTTCTGATTTTGTTCAAGTTTTGCTTTAACGGAGATACAAGCGCCAGATTCTTGCTTTTAGTCTTTGAGACATTCATGTCAAAAAACATATTCCCCCTTAGCAAAAACTTTCAAAGCCTATATCTCCATTCTTTTAATGCTCAAACATTGCCAGTTGCTTGAGACTAACTAGTTCCATTTGGAATTGGGGCAATTTTGAACAGACGTTTTATGCAGATGCCAGAGGTGATGAGAGGCAGGTGATGGACTTGTGAGAAGAAATTTGAATAAGATTGAAAGTGGTTAAGTTATTAATTGAAACTAAAAAAAAAGAACATGTTGAGAATATTACGGGTTATTATTTTTCTTAAGATGATCTTTCAAATTCTTTGCTCAGTTTATTATTTTGGACTTGCCAGTTGCCTGTTTCTATTGATTCTATTCCCTAACAATCTCTTTTGAGGCAGAAGAAAATTTTGATACCATTGTCATCAGGGTCTATGGATCAGAGCATTTGTACTGTCCTCATCAAAATCTTTCAGGTCATCTTTTTTGTTACTTGTGGTAGCCTTAAAGATTCGTTAAGTATTTAAACAAGTTTAATTAGTGTATGAAGGTTTGAAATTTATCCAGAAATTAATACTTGGCAACTTAAATGATTCCACTCAAACTTATTGAGGCAAACATCTTCCGAATACCGGAGAAGACATATCGAAAATATATGATGTATAATTGACTTGTACACTGTCTTCCCAGTTTCTACAATGCTCAATGGACATGGGCCCCCAGTTACGCACAAGAAGTTCAGTTAAAAATAAGAAACTAATACAGGGTGATTTCCGCTAATGGGGTTTGTCACGTGGGGTAGAAACTAAACAAGAACAGTAAAAGACCGCAATAAACCACCAAGATTTCCCCCTCCTCACACCGGAAGCTCTGTGGTGAGCGCGAGTCCAGGTTATTCCACTAGTGTTAGCCGTGATACACCCCAGCCTGGGGCAGCAACCAGGGTCGATGGTGCGGAGCCGTGGCTGGTACAAGACGCTGTAAGCATTAACTGTGGACTATGGAGGCTGAGCATCTTAATCAAACACTGCTGATGCGCTACTGCGTGTCTGTGAAACGTTGTGAAAACACTGTTAAAATTTCAAACACTGTCTTAGATACAAAGCGGCATTTTTCGTCACAGTGATCAACGGATTTGCGTTAAATGTGGTTTTATTAGGTTGATGATTTCTTGGTTTACTTGGCTTTGTGTCGACATTTTTGTACAATTTTGGTCCTGTGGTTGAGAGTGTAAACCGGATTTCATTGTAGTATTGCAATTTTTTCTTCCAAACAAAGGTTACATTTGTTGGAACTGTTATGATAGGGCCGTGCTCGTCTAGTGATGTGTAATATTGTATATACGGTAACATATGACTAATCTCAAATTTTCGCTGTTCATGTGCAACCTGTAAACTACAATTTTTCTCTGAGATATTTTGCATGTACAGTTTTTTATCGAAAATGAACAAATTTAACCCGGTTCCCGTATAGTTTTCCAAAATTTTGAAATAAGGACCACCCTAATCTGTAGCTTAAATTTATTAATAATGTTGATGAGCACCAGTTACCGGTATGCGCACTTATAAGACACGTAAATATATCAGAATAAAACGTAACATGGTTACAAGCTTACATGTCATAAACATGTTAGGCCTATGTAATTCTTACAACCAGATTAGACTGGTAACAGTTTAATGAATTGCTGGAAGTGTTACAAAAATTAGTGTGTGTTTGCTTACAGAACAGGTTTAGTGTGGGAAATAATTCAATGGTTTAAGTTCATAGCGCAGTAAAGCCGTAAAAATTTGTGCTTAAAAATTGCAAGCATAGATATTATTTACATTCTAGAATAAAAGTTTTTAAAATATTCACTATAATTTATGCAGCTTTTTTGTTTAGTTTGCTTTTTTATGAATAAATGTATTAACACTCATGCATCTGCTGCATTGTCAGATTGTCAATGTCCAAGATCTGCCAGATTTTTTAAACTATGATTTTTTTAAGAGTTACCTTCCTTATTTCTTTGTGGCATTGCATTTTACTACTTTCTTAAAAATGGGCTCTTCAAAATTGTGCTTGTAATATTAATGTGGATAACCTGCAGCTACGGCTTCTTTAGGTTTATTGATATAATTTCTTTGGGATTAATAAGGCTTTATTGTATAGACTTTTACCTTTGTTGGTCATGTATTGCTAGGTTAGTATTGGTACCAAACCACTGGCACATCAAATGTGTACCTATGATGTGAAAAAAGTCGGTATAGTAAATAAACATAAACTACGTAGATAATGTGTATTAAATGCAGGTGCATATATAATTGCAGTGTTTACAGGATGGTAAAATGTGTGTTCATACGAGTATCTTTGTACTTTCTCAAGGGCAAGTTAATCTACTTTTACTTTTCATGTTTTGTATACTGGTATCTGGAGTATTCAAGGATTGCTTTCTTTATACTAAATTCAAGTATACAAGAAGAGAATTTTATTTTTGGTATTATAATATAACTAATATTTTCAAAGATTAGGGTAGCTTTATGTTTTGGTGAGTTTGCATTTCTTAATTTTTCGGATTAGGATTAGGGTAGCTAAATTAAATTTCAGATAAGGTTTTGGATTCGGATATTAATAAAAGTTTCAGATTAGGATTCAGAGTCAAAAAGAGTGACTCCGTACATCTGTGCTATGTTGGCTGACGGAAATCGTGATTCCACTAGCTGGTGGAAATCGTCGGCGGAAAAAAATTTGCCGATTCCACTATGGCCTTTGCAGTGTGCAGTGCTTGCAGTCCTTCCATGTGTGTGCACTGGTGCAGTGCTTACAGTCCAATGGGGCTTGTGTATTCTTAGCAGTTCTTGTGTGTTCTTAGCAGTTCTTGTGTGTTCCTTGTGCTCCTGGATGTTTTAGTAATTAGTACAGTACTTAGTAGCAGCTCATCCTGTATCTTGATCAGTGATCTGTGTTACGGTTGCAGACTGTAGTTTTATTAGCTGTTTAAAGGCCACCTAATGTGCGCAAAGCAATGCCCTTAAAATAAAACAAAAAATATTGCTACTTGAATGCTCAAAACCTGGTTCAGATACACATTCTCAGTTTTGAGAAAATAAATAGCCATTGTTTACCTTTCGCGTTTCTAAATATGATAGAATTGAATATGAAAACTTTTGAACGGTTGGAGTTTTAGAGTGATATGGACAATGGAGGCATTACTACTAGTAAAACTGCTGTTTATCAATGGTGGTAAAAGCTGATTGCAACGCTAATGTATTTCTGAGCTTAGCAATTAAACTGTTTATGAGCTAATTACGCCTTTTTTTCGCAACATTTTTTGACTACCAAGCTGCTATCACATGCCTTTCCAAAATCGCCTATCCTCTGCAACGATAAACTATGCAAGTGTACCAAACTCTTGGGTCTGATGACGTCATGTCATTATTTAGAAACGCGAAAGGTAAATAATAGCTATTCATTTTCTTGAAACTGAGAACATGTATCTGAACCGGGTTTTGAGCATTTGAGTAGCAATATTTTTTTGTTTTATTTTAAGGGCGTTGCTTTGCGTACATTAGGTGGCCTTTAAGTGCATTTTACAGTGGCCTGTATTGTATGGCAGTATATAGTGTACAGTAATGCGTATCAGCTAAATTACATTGTGCATTGGTAGTGAGATAACTAGCTACAATATAATACGTTTTATCTTAATGCACATTGTATGTTCGTTTGTTAGTCTAATGCTAAAACCGTAAATTTGAACTGACAAGCAGGCTCGTACAGTCTAGCAGTCGACTGTGTCTGTTTTTGAACGATATACTGCACTTATTAGGCTTAAACTATCCCTACATGCTCAGTACTGGTAGGCTATTCTAGTACTCTATATTGCCCTGAGCCTAAACTGTAGCCTAAACACACTATTATAGTAAATATGCAACGCTTCTGGGACTTGATGATGATAGGAAAAGGGACATTAAAAGTTGGCGAAGCTTGTGCTCAAAGTTTTTGCAGAAATATTGAACACTTGGCAAAAACAAGCAGCATTACACAACCTCTAATGGAAAAATTTGACCAAGTATGCTTTTTTTTCGTTACTTAGCAGTACTGTTTATCTTTTTTAGCCTACATCTCAGCTCTGTACCTTAAAACGATTTATGACTAGTAGTGAGTAGTCTTTTACTGTTAGTTAGGCAGTGTCTAGAGCACCGGCTTGATTTCTAATGTGAAAACGCTGCTACACTGGTCGTTTCTTTTTGCACTTCAATTTGCCATCTCTCAAGTTGGCATTGCTGCCCAAGCCCTAACTCTAATCCAAGGTTCTAAAGAAAAAGAAAACAATAACGCAGCACGATTGTACGTAATAACAAAACTTGCCAAGCACGTTCAGTGCGAATTGAACCCAAATGCTGAGTTCGACTGATGAGCGAGCTTATCTCTACACCACCGGGGCTATGCATTTGATGCGTCAAAGTGCCGTATTTAAGTCAAATTAATGAGAAAAAAGCAATATAATGAACTGCTGGTGCAGCAGCGTTTTCATATTGCAAACTGGATCGGTGCAGTAGAACTACCTAATTCAAAAACAAGAGACAACAAAAGCCATTCATTACAATTTTTTTGCTAGACCGAAAAAATGTGAAGGATATTGTTAACATGATTGACAGCATCAGTAGCTTTTATTTAACGCTAAACAAAAAACATGGTGATTTTTAGCTCGCTCCATTCGTCATAGAGTGATGCTAATTGCTCCAGAAGCACAAATGTATTGAAGCTAGTAACCGATTTCTGATTTTCTTGCTGAGCCATTAGAAAAACAGTAACTCCAAAATTGTTTGGTTGCCACCACATAAGGACTTTATTAATGAAGTTTTACACCCCGATTTTAAGTTAAGGTGTAGGTATTGAGTGTCTTTTTTATAAAGTAAAGAACTACTGTAAAACTTTCTTTGCTAAGCAATGCTCATTTTCAAATGCTTGTATTTTTGAAGGAAATCAATTTATTTTTTACTGATTGGTAGTGTGTATAATTTGTTTTGAATGACCTATTGGTTTCGTACCATAGCCTGGTGCAGTTGAGCAGCAAGTCAATTAAGGGAAATTGCACTGTATAATATCTGTTTTTTGTTCATGTTCATCTGTTTTCATTTGTGTTTGCTTTTCTGCCAAAAAGTATGTGCTATTTCATCCGCATTTTTGTCATTCCATATCTGCACTAAGTAGACTGTAACAGCTCATAAAACTTTTCAAAAAATTTTTCTATGAACAAGAAGAGTGATATTTCAAAGTCTAGCTGTACCCCTTTACAAAAAATTTTTTTTAGAAAACTTTTCCTGGAATGTGACAGTCTGATTAGAGCAGATTTGGACAAAAAGAACATAGGTGCTTTTGTATGGACAAGCAAATACATATGAAAATGAACGTATATTGTATACTCTATAAATCTACCTTTAGATTTATACTTTTCAAATTGTCACCCTTGCGCTTATGGCACAATTATTTTTTGAGGCTTACAGTGCTATAGAGTAGTTGCGACTGCGGCGCAACTTTTATGACTTGTGCTGCCCACCTATGCGTAATAACCTGTATATAACTCTTGCCAGTTCTTTGGCAGTGAAACCAGACTTTCAACAAAACTTTTAATAAAAATTTAGTTGTGATGTTTTGACGTTTGCTGGCCATAGCTTTTAATATTTAATTGTTTGCATGCTAACGATTAAATAGCACGCAAACGATCAAATATTAAAAGTTTAATGCAATACCTTCTATTTTCAGGTTTGTGGATGTGGTGAAAATGAGAACTCAAAATATTTCAGATTGGATCAAATAAAAGATGCTGATATTAATTTTTCTGATTGTGAGGAACCAAAATTAGACCTTACTAATAAAACCTTATCGCATTCTTTTTCAAAGGAATCAAGTCCTAAATCTTGCAATGATGGACCACTGAATGGTTCGACCTCCAAGAGACATTATTCGAGCCAGTTTTATCATAATCAAAACATGCTTTATTTTTCAAGGACTAGACAGTGTTTTCATTTTAATGTCAAAAGCTTTGCAAAAAGATATTTGCACACATCATGCATTCATTGTGCATTGACTTCAGAAGAATTAGCGAAATTGGCAAAGTTAAAACAACTTCGAAAATCAAAAGATAAACCCAAAACTGAAAGCAAACCCCAAACCTTAAATCCACAATCAAGAGAAAGAAAAGTCCCATCATCACGTGTTGGCCGATTAAGCTCTTTTGGTGGTAAGATTTTAGGTCATTTTTGCTGTGAAAAAAAAACATGTCATTTTGCTGAGTTTTCTGGTTTTGTGATCAATAATTAACATCAAATATCATACTGTTACTTGTTTATTGATGTTTAGTAGTGGCTATTGTAATGCCACTAATCCACTATCTCATTATTTTTAAAAAAATCTCTCAATTGCCATATATTAAATATTACTCTTAAAAGGGAGTGACTATTTCTATGAAAAATTTGAAAGAGAGTAAAGCAAAAATGAGGAATACTCATTTGTGCATTTTTCTTTTGCTTTTCAAGGTTCAAGATTTGGGGTTTGAGTTATTGTTTGGGTTAGGATGAGATTTGGCAGTAGATTTAGAGTAAGAATTTTAGTTTGGGTTAGATTTGAGTCAGAACAAGTTAAAAACTAGGTAAAACTTTCTGTTTCTATTCAAGATTGGTTTTGAATCAAGGGCGGCTTTAATTGTTTTTTTGCCATAATGTGTAATAATTATCAACAGAACTTAAAATTTATCATTTTAATCTAAGCAAAATTTCAACTAAGTTGCAGTTGGCTAGAAACAGTGAAATACTGTTGGACGTTGGTGTTTTTTGTTTAATTATTTGTGTAGAAAATTAAAAGGAGTTTAAATAATTGATTGCCTTCAGGGTGTGTATCTATTGTGCCATTGGGATTTAATTTTTGTACTTTTTCTGTGGTTTCTAAATAGTCTTTTTTTTTTGTGTACGATATATTTTGGACCTTATGAGACGCAATTAAAATACTCAAAATTTTAAAGAACCTGAAGGTGTGCCCAGTGTTCCCATTAAGCCGATTTTTTTCAGCGAATCAGCAATTTGTTGGAACAAGGGCAAATAATTTTTGGCAATATGGTAACCATAGCTTTACAATATTTGACAAATTTGTGGAAATATGACATTTGATATACTTTAATAACGAATTGGTACAAAATTTAGGGTGCATAAACATCTTTTTGGAGCATTGGGTACAATTGTTTCAAGAAAATTTGGGCACTAACCGATTAGCCTAAAAGTTAGAGAGAACACTGGTGTGCCTTGTACTCAGGTGCACTTTATATCAGACCATGACTTTTTGGCTTGGGACACTTAAGCGCCAGAGGTGAAAAAAAAAATTTTTTTTGAAATTTTTTTTTCAAAAAAAAACTTTTTTTCCAAATTTTTTTTCCAAAAGTTTTATTTCAAAATAAGTTTTCTTTTAAAAAATATTTTTTTCTTTCAAATAATTTTTTTTCACAAAAACATTTTTAAAAATTTTTTCTAATCCACCCTCTACCGACAAAGAATTTGTGTACAGCTTAAAGATTGTACACAAATGATGTTCTCTCATTCGTCCTTTTCTCACCAATCACTGCTAGGTTTTTTTCTATCGCTGCTTCTTTTCCTGCGCTCTCTATTCTAACGATTCTTCTTGACAAGTTTCAGATAAAAAGTTTTGAAGATATTAACATTTTAATCAAATTAAAACTTTTTTGTTTGAAAAAGAATCTTCTTGAAAAAGATTTCATTTGAAAAAAATATGTTTTTGAAAAAAAAACTTTTTCAGAATAAATACTTTATTTTGAAAATTTTTTTCACCTCTTTCGCCGAAAAATCTTGGTGCTTAAAAGTCCAGGCGACTGAAAGTCTTGTTCATAGTTGGCGGCAACTAAACGTCCCATGCATAAATGTCCCGCTCTGAACATCCGCGCCTAAAAGTCATGGACTGGCTTTATATCTATATGGATCAAGTTGTACTCTCTTTCTCTTCATGATTAATTCAGACTTCAGAGTTATTTAGAACTTTGTTAGAGTTTTTAGAGCTTTGTATGTTACAATTCATTTAGTGCACCTTATACCGTACTTCGATGCACCTTAAAGGTCATAAAATATGGTAGTTTTGGTTTGAGGTGGTTTGTAATAAACAAAAATAGGGTATATGCAATACTGGTAACACAATTTCGTTTTGGAAGAGGCTTGGCTTATGTTCCATGCTGACAGACACTTCATAATAGAACCAAAAAAATCTAGCCCTAGCCTATAACTGTAATAATCAAAAAAATTTTTGAGAACAAGTGACGTCACCATAATCTTTGTTTATTTAAGGAAAAGGCAGCATGCACGTTCTGTGCGCTAAGTCACTTCGCTTATTTTTGTGCAATTGTTTAAAAAACTTCAGAAAATTTACTGGACAGATCATGCTATATATCTAGAGTTTAATTTTGATTGGTTTGGAAATCAGAATCCACATTTATTTCTGGCATTTCTTGATGCTTTTAACTGATAATTTGATATTTTTAGAATGACCTTTGTTTTTTGTAGGATTAGCTGCTGGTTTGGCTGTTGGATCTATTGCAGATTATGCAAAGAAAAGTATTGGGTATGTGCAAGGTAAATATTGCTTTTACATTCACCTTTTAACAGCTATTTTTTGCTGTTTGCTATATCAGTAGTTCCTCCACAGTTTAGTGACACTGCCTGCAAGCAAAGTATCAGTGACTTTTCTTTGGTAAACAATGGAAAAAGAAGTCGGCTTGTGCAGAATAAAACAGCTGATTCGACATAATGGTTGAAGCAAACTTGACTTCAGGGGTCCTTGAAGAAAACCACAAAGAGTATTGAATTACAGTATCTTAGAATATTACAGATTATACATCAGATTAGCAGTTAGTTGTTTTTGCCAATAGCCGTGGCTAGTTTTGTGCTGTGACCCATTCTTGATTTTTCCTTAAAATGGGTGTGAATTTCTAAAAGGAATGGATGTTACTGTTTATGCCAAGTGATTGCAATACAATTTTGTGAATTAAGAAACAGACTAGGTCCAATTTAATAGCTACAGTATAAGTTGGTTGACCAGTTAGCCTAAGTATATGGTTGGGTTTAGTATCATTCTGTGGGCTTTGGCTTGCTTTTAGCTTAAAAATTTTAAATGACTAAATACCAACGTTTTTTTTGATAGATGGAGCTACAGCCTCATTGAATGCATCTTCTCTTTTCAATGAAGCAAATTTAAATCGAATTGTCAGCACGTTGTGTACTGTCAGAGGAGCTGCTTTAAAATTGGGTCAAATGCTCAGTATTCAAGGTATATTTTGTAATCAGTATCAATACAAAATTGCCATCACTGATAATTTGTTACGTATGGCAGCAGTTTTTCTTGCTTTGTTGGTACTGTTTTGTGGGAGATGTTTTGTGCATAAGCTACGCTTGATATTGTGTCGGAAGGTAAAAAGGGCTTCGGTCAGTCAACTTAAGGTCTGCAGTCTACTAAAACTTAAAGTTTAAGTAGTAACAGCTAAAAACGCTAACCAGCAGCGCTCGTATTTTATTCATTTACAACATATTCAAGCTAATTGCAATCTCCCGACTTGACTCCCACAAAATGTACAAAACGCAAATCTTCGCAGTGCATCATCAGAACGTCAGCCAATCAGAATCGACTTTCGTTTCACGCAGCTGTTTTTTTTTTTCGGATTTCATCCAAACTATAAGGCGTCGGGAGTTCATTCTTTTTGCAAAGGCCCTAGAATTTCGTAGAGTATATTTTATAATAAATAACCTAGCGAGGCTAATGTTCTTCTTTAAATTACAAAAAGGTTGAGTTTCTGAATACTCGATTTGTTTTAGATCTGTTTTTTCTTTTTGCGTAATTTCAAATCATCCGCGGATTTTAAGTAGAGATTGGGCGTAATATGTTTTTTTTTTTGCCCAGAGTTGAACCGTCAAATGAAAAAAACTTAGAAATAAGTTTTTTGGTAATGTAGAAAATTTTCAGTCATTTTTGCAATTACAAGCATTATTTCCGCATTTTTGTGCAAAAATAAGTTATACTTTTCAGTTATTTTGATCGAAATCGCTGCACTCTTTTTCAATGATTTACTAGAAACTTGAGTTAAATGACCAAAAAAATAGACCTAGTGGTAGTGGTAGAGTATGCCCATTGACATTATCTTAGAATTCATAGACACGATTTGAGTCAGTTTAAGTGTTTAGACACAAAACTTTGACAATTCTCATAGTTTGTGGACATAACTAATCTACCTTTGCATGTTTTAGATTCGTCAGTTGTTGATCCAAAATTGTTAGAAGTGTTTGATCGAGTTAGGCAAAGCGCTGACTTTATGCCTGCGTCTCAAATGAAGGTGACGATCTTTTCTGCTTGATGTATTTTTGTAAATTGTGAATTTTTTTCCCAAGTGAAGTAGTTTCTGGGATGTTGTAATACAACGGATGCTGCCTCTAAAATTTTGCTTTCCTCTCTGCAGTAAGTTGTAATTTTCCATTGAAGAAATTTATAGTCAATTGCCCATGTGCAGGCAGTGAAACATATTCTAAGGCTGTGAAACTCTAAATGTTTATTTTATGAATGAATAATACGGGCCTTCCGCACATTTTTCTGCACCAATTACGCCATCTCAGTTTGTAAAGCGGTTTGAACTTCCAATCCCCAAAACAGTTTTATATTTTTCAAAAAAAAAAAAATACTCGTAGCCACTAAAATTCTTTCAATTTTTTGCAGAAAGTTCTGGTCAAAGAATTCGGTGAAAATTGGAGAGATTTAGTTAAAGAATTTGATGAAAAACCTTTTGCAGCTGCTTCTATAGGACAAGTGGGTGTGTTACTTGCTACTTTTGTATTCACCGTTTAGTGACGTAATCAAGTTGTTGAGTTTCAAGAATGAGCGAGTATTGTAGTTTAAATTTGAACGAGTCGAAAAATTGCTGCATTTGAAAGGAAAAAATTCGTTTATTGAGATGTGCTTTACACTGTTTTTCCTTTTGTAGATATCCCGCAGCTATAGTTTTCCAAAGCTTTTTGGACAGGGGTTAGATGTTGGTATGTGCATGGTGTGTTTAATCACTCGACCACACTTAGCCGCTAAGATGGGCGCAAAAATCCGTACTTGAACTTACCAACGTGGTGCACACAAGGACCAGAAGAACCGCGATAACCCTAACTCTTTCGGTCCTTGTGGTCATGTATATTTTAGTAGTACCAGGGTCCGTAGTTTCTCTGTCCAAAAAATTGGGGCATTGCAGCACTTGAAACTCTAAAATTTTTTTTTTTTTTGATGAATCCAGTAGTGCTTACGGCAAGTATTATCCTCGGCGTCGCGTGTAGCAACCTTCAAGGTTTAATTACTACGACGTACTAGTTAAGAGTTTCGTTGATTGTTGAACATCAATATAAGGTGCAATATTGAACGTTGTTTTGGTCGTAGGTACATCGAGCTGTATTACATGACGGTACTGAAGTAGCGATGAAGATACAATACCCAGGAGTAGCTGAGAGCATTGATAGCGACATCAACAATCTGGTCACCTTGCTCAAGTTTTGGAATGTTTTTCCTGAGCGTGAGATTAAACTTTTCTTTTTTTTTGAAAAGAGATAGGTTTGGCATATTTTTGTCGATTTTAGATCAAATCTTTTACGCTCGCTGTATTACGCTGAAGCGTGTAACGAGTTGGTGGAGGGGGGGCATTTCCGCGTCATTGCTCCAGCAGGCAATACAGCTTCTTTCAAAGAAATGTTGCAGCGATGGCGAGCAGTTGACAACATTGTGTCCGATATGACCGAACCGAGATTTGAACCACAGACCTTCCGCTCTAGAGACGAACGTGTTACCGTTCCACCATCATGGCCGGTTTCATTTCCAATTTACAGATAAATTTTGCAACAGTAAATATCGAAATATAACTGTTTGATGAGTGGGTACTAATTATTAAATTTAACCTAGTTACTGATCACCAAAACACCAATTTATGTACAAAATTTTACTCCGGTGGTGTTACGAGTTTGTTAATTGAGGCTGTTCAGCTCTTTTGCGTATACATCCAGGCGATGATGATATTTTTAAATCCCTGCTTGTGTTAGACCAACCGAGTTTAAACAAATTAATAATAATCTTGGTTCCGATCTTATTGCATTTTATTCGACATTTCTTTCAGTGCATTGATTTTGTTTTTTGCTTTTGTAGAACTTTTCATTGACAAATTCATTGACGTAGCAAGAGTTGAACTTGCTCTAGAATGCGATTATGAAAGAGAGGGAGAATTTTCCGAGAAATTTAGGTAAGAAACTACTGATCCTAATTCTAACTAACAGTTTATTTGTTTCCAACTTGATAGTGATTCGAAGTGATACTTGATGGCGAGTGATGGTCTTTGTTAACATTAATACGTACTACGTAATTTTGCTCTTTTTCAGCACTTTTGCCCCTCACAGTTGAACTGTTTCGGAATCAGCCCTTGCAATTACCTCTTTGTTTTTTAGGAAAGATCTTCAGGATGAAGATATTTATGGAGTTCCATGTTTGATCCCTGAGTTGAGCAGCAAGAAAGTTCTGACGACAGAGCTAGTCTCGGGACTCCCGATTGACCAAGTTGCATCACTTGAACAAGATGAAAGGAATTTTGTAAGCTTTTCAGCTGCTTAATTTTACCAACATGATGCGCAGTTATGGCGAAAGTCCAAACTGTTCAGTTCCTGTAGGATAAAAAGATCATCAAGGTCCAAGATGTTACCCCAAAACAAACTTGACAAGTTTGTACATTACGATGACAATTGTTTTCAAACAGAATTACAATCGAAGGACCGAAAGTTCAAGCCGTGCAGTCTTCTTTTGGGCATGCGGGCTACAAATATTAATAATAAGTACTACCAAAATGAGAACTACCAGAAAGTATTACCAAAATTATTCGGCAGCGTGGCCGAAAGGGTAAAGGCGTCGTTTTTACGACGACCCTGATCGCATGATTGAGTTCAACCCGCACCCTGTTTATGTTATTGCGTTCTTGAATAAGACGCTTTACGATTTATCTCTGCTTGGTGGCTTTGAACAAACAGTAAATTCAGTGGACAAGAATTTGAATAAATCCGCAGGAACATTGGATCGCTGGATACTTCTAAGCAGGTGCGGATTCCTTTAAATACGAAGTAGTCGTTGCAATGAAAAGTGTGCGGATCGTCCAATACTTAGCGTCTGACGTTGTCCGGTGACAGGAGGATAAATGCATTACAAAAATAATGACGTACAAAACTGTATTGTTATTTATTAAAAAATTAAGAAACCAATTTTTACTTCGATAAAATAAAACTGCTTACCAATAACAAGTGGTAGAAAACAGATCTATCAGGGATGTAGGTCTTGAGACCAATGTTTTGTGGTCTCGGTCTTGGTCTTGGCTCTTTTGTACCGGTTTCGGTCTTGGTTTTGAACCATCGTGATCTCGTAGCTTGAAATCCGTCTCGAGACCAGTAAATTTTTTGTAAGTCAAATAATATAGTTTCGTGGAGAGGTTAGTGTTTTCTCGATTAGCTGATATTTCAAATTGCCGTAATCTAAGATAGAAAGTGAGATGGATAAATTTATAGCTACAAGTTACTCCGACGAATAAAGTTCACACTTTGACTTTGAGGTTTATTTAGCTTGCGTTTTGAACGAACTAGAGCTTTGCTGACGCTGTGAGCACTATTTTTGTGTTTTTCGCATCGTATATGTGCAATTGTGCATGTTATTTTATTCATTGTATGTTGATAACAGTGATAATAACCTAAACATTTTTGTCTCTTTTACGAAGCGAGCAAATCAACCACTTTAAAATTGGTAAATTTTGTTTGTGCTTGATGTATAAACTAAATGTAAAATAACCAGTGACGCAAACAAAGGGCTACAGGGGCTTTAGCTCTCCCCCTTTTAGCCACATCACTTAAAAAATTTAATCCATGAATGCAAGCGTTTGAACGTGTCTTGGACTTGACCTGTTGGTAAAGGAGAGGGGCTAAAAGGGGCTGTGCAATTCGATTCTTTCAAACTGCTTCTGAATCTTAGCAGTTAAGTTCTTTCAAATAGCTGCTCCAAAACCGTGCGAAATATGATTCATAGGCGAAAAATGGCAAATTTTTTATGAAAAATCGCCTAGCGACTGGTGGCGAACCTCTCGCTGTGATGCGATTTAGTTGTACAAGTTTGCTCAGCACGACTACAACATAAAATGTTTTTCAGGCAAAAATTTGCTCGTTTGGTTTAAGCTTCTTTAGCATGATCATGTTTGCGCGTCTAAAAATGCCAACACCCCCCAATCGAAAATTTTGTCTGCGTCTTGGTAGCTACATACATTCGCTACTTTAAATTAACGAGGTGTGTCCAAAAAGTAACGGGACTGGGTCTATAAATGTTTTATTTTATTTGACAAGTAAATTTTACAACATGTCGCCTTCAAAGTAATCTCCTTGGGCTTAAGTGCACTTTTACAATCTCCTCTGTCACGCATCCGCGCAGTCCTGGAAGGATTCCTCCGGGATCCTTTGAGCTCTCTCGTCACGGCTGTTTTAATGGCTTTTGAATCTTAAAAATGAGTTCCTTTGATGACTTCCTTGAGTTTGAACAACAAAAAGAAGTCACAAGGGGCCAGATCTGGAGAGTAGGGTGGTTGCTCCCGTACGGCAATGTTATTTTTGGCAAAAAACTCCCAAATTCCCAAGACATTATGAGCTGGAGCATTGTCATGATGAACCAGCCATGACCTCGTTTCCCACAGTTCTCTTCTTTTCTCCCTCACTGAGCGCATCAGACGTCGCAAGATGTTTCTGTAGACGTGCTGATTAATAGTTTGGCCTTGTGGCAAGAATTCTGCGTGGACAATTCCATGGACGTCAAAAAAAGCGATCAGCATCACCTTGGTTTTGGACTTGACCACCCTCGCCTTTGTGGGTCTTGGTGACAATGCGCTCTTCCATTCAAGGCTTTGCCGTTTGGTGAGTGGATTGTACTCGAAGATCCATGACTCATCGCCAGTAACAACTCTTTTCAGCGAGTTGGCTTCAGTTTCTAGTTGCTTCAAAATGTCTTGACACACTTGCACACGCCGCTCCTTTTGTCCTTCATTCAGCAACCTTGGTACCATTTTTGCACAGATGTTCCTTATCCCCAGATCTTCCGTAATGATCCTCCATACCCTCTCACAATTCATACCCAGCTCATCTGCTATCATTCTAACAGTAAGACGGCGATCGCTCCGCACTTTTTGCCTCACACGCTCAACATTTTCATCTGTTCTGCTTGTGGATGGCCTCCCACTCGTGTGATCATCTTCCACCTGCTCTCTTCCCTCTTTGAACCTCCTGTGCCACTCAAAAAGACGAGTTCTTGACATCGTGTTATCACCATATACTTCTTGAAGCAACTTTAGTGTTTCAGCTGGAGTTTTTTCAAGACGGACAAGAAATTTCAGGTTGATTTATTGTTCGACGCTCATCCTTCGCACCAAAGAAAAAAAAGGCAAAAATTCTTAATTTTATCAAATTTTCACAAAACGGTCACAAAGAAAAAGCCCTGACAGAAAAACGTGCAAAAAAGAATGTAGTTGTCACAGAATGCTGAAATTTGGTTTTCGAAACCATAAGACATTGTGACATCATAGAAAGCAACGCATTTTTCTCTGCGATAAAAGTTGTTTGTGCAGCGTGCGCAGTCTCGTTACTTTTCGGACACATCTCGTACAATGAGATTTTCATATTTTTTTTTTATATTTATTGAAGCCAAGTTTTAGTCAGTTTTATTGACACGTAATTCCTTAAGAAAATAAAGGTGATCAAACTGATCATGCACCGAACTTTGAGTAAGAGGCATTAAGTTTGGTTGAAGGCACTCTTCAACATTAATTTCAGTGAACATCTACGTAAAATGACGTCATGAGATGTTTTGATGACGTAATCACTTCAACTGAAACAATTTGTCATCTGGGTGGGGGGTGATTATATGCTCTTCGTTATTTATCGAGTGTTCGTTATTCGAAAAATGGTGTTACATGCTCCAAAAATAACTAATGACCGACAGTAACTTTTCGGAAATTGCGACAAACAATTCCACTATTATCGGATGCTCTCTATTCGTAATTTCGTATTATTTGCTCTTCGTTATTCGTTATTTGGTATTACATGCTCAAATTATTTGAATAACGAATAGCGACTCTTTGGTAACTACGTCATTTTTGGGAAAACATTTCGAATTCTGTAAACCATTTGTTAACTTTATTTTTATCAGGCTTATCAAAATATTTTCTTTTCGATCAGGATAAAAAGTTGCGAAAAAGCAAATACTGGTACGTTTTTATCGTTTTGTATGTTTATATTATCTTATACTAGAAAATGATAAATCTTTTTGAAAAGAATTTTGTTGCAAATAATATGGCGTACCAAAAAATTAACGAAAAAATAAAGGAAGAGGCTTGGCGAATGGAACATTCGCGGTACTTTTTTTTCCTCGCGAATGGAGCAGGCGCTATGAAAAGATACTACAGGGAATTGCTATCCCCTCAGACTGGCATCGCTGCCCTAACCCTAACTGTAATAAAAGGTTTTGAAGCAAAAGAAGCTTGATTTCCATAGATTTTTTCCGTATCCGTCTCCTCCGCATAACCTTCCATTATTCGCTTTTGCACCTCCGGCGGGAGTCGAACCCGAGTTCATGTGTTAGCAGATACGTGCTCAAACCACTACGCTACGCAGCTTGCACCGATTTAGCGACAAACTGTCGTATTTAAACTAAATGTATGAAAAAGGCAATGTCTCTATTCGCGAGGAAAAAAAATACCGCGAATGTTCCATTCGCGTAGTCACTTCGAAAAATAAATTGCTAGTAACAACAATCTTTGAGCTGGGCAAGTATATCTCCCTTGATAACACAAAAGCTTTTGAAAAGTATTTGCGACGTAATAGCCTAGTCGCCGACCATTAAAAAATTTATCAAATGCAATTAATTAAAGCTAAATTATTTTTTAACTCAGACTGAACTGAATAAGAATTCGATCATATTTTGCGATGTAAACTTTGGAACAGGATTCTTATTAATGCTTTAAGAAAGAATACTAAAGGTGTTTAATAAACAATTACAAAACTATGTGTCACTGAATAAAATTTGATCGTCGTTCAAAAAACAAAAAAAAAACAAAAGAGAATGCGCCAAGTTTTGAAATCGCAAAAATTTTGTCAAGTTTCTTCTGTATTAATAGATTGAGTACTTTCGTTCCCAAGTTGCTATTAGTTTTTGCAGTATTAAATGCTCCAGTGAAAAAAGACTAATTCGTACTCGACCCTTTACCCCTTTCTGTGGGGCGCCAAGTGTACACCTACCTTTGCGGTACTTTTTCTTGCATGTGTATAAATAAATAGTCCTATTTATTGAATAGTCACATTTATTTAGTAGTCATTCTTTGATAATTAATAAATAGTCACTATTTATTATATAGTCACTGTTTATTAATTAGTCGAAGTCGAAAAAGCTGCCACTGAGTAAACCATTGCAAAAATAAAATAGTCAAAAAAACTGCGCGCAAAATAAACCGTTGCAAAACCAAATTGTCAAAAAAAACTGTGCTCAAAATTCAAACACTTTTGTATATTTGTTAGTGAAGCGTGACGGAACGCTGTCGGTTGCTCTTTGATGCGCTCCATGTTTCAACTATTAAAAGTTCATTATAAATAACCAAATACCATAACGAAGGTTTGGTAAATGACAAAGAGCATGTAATGGCCCCCCTAATTCAATTTATGTAACCATAAAACCAACTTATGAGCAACTTTGAGCCTCCAAAATTTTTTTAATCGAAAAAACCTCATGACGTCATTTTTTCCGGTTTCGATCTTGATGTAGGAAAAGTTTTGCGGATTCGGTCTCTGAGCCAAAATCGAGACCGGTCTTGGACCGTCGGTCGCGACTGCAACCCTGAGATCTATTACTAGGCATTGTTATTAGAGTTTGCACTATGCAGTAGATATAAAAAATTTTTTTACCGTGATTTTCATGAATCAAATAGCATACTAGGTGACACTTTTTCTCGTTTAGGTTGCTGCAGCTGTATTGCAGTTAGATCAAATAGCATACTAGGTGACACTTTTTCTCGTTTAGGTTGCTGCAGCTGTATTGCAGTTAGTTTTACGTGAATTATTCGAACTAAGATGCATGCAAACCGATCCGAATTGGGCTAATTTTCTTTACGACCACCATCAACAAAAAGTAAGTTTGTTGCTGTTTTATTGCTGAGTGTGGAACAGAGCCTGGATTTTGCTAGCCCACGGTATGCTCACCGCTTATTTCCACCCCCTTTGTACTTCTAGAACGTAATTACTTATGTAATTTTGGATGTCGTTTCTGACAAATGCCGTTATTGTTTTCAGTAACAATCGAATCCGGGTCTCACAATCAGAAATTTTCGAAGTTCGATCTTCCAACTGTCGGTTATTCCGTATGGCGGCTCCCATCCTGTTTCCTCTAGTTCAATAGTTGTTTCGTAATTGTGTTTTTAGGATCATGCAATTACGGTATTCTTAAAGAAAGCTCAGTAGTGGCTGGCTTGGCTGCCCCGGCTTTTACTGCTATATAACGGATGTATGCAGGCTTCTTAGCTGTTGTTTAGTCGATATACTGTTGCTGCTGGCCTAACTGAAAATGACGAGACTTGACGTTAGTCGAAATGGATCTGTCGTTGGCATGCTATGTAGTTAATTGTCCTTTATTGGGGACGAGGGTTGCTCGTTCTACACATTACCGATTAATTACTGTTGTGGTATTTTTCTTGAAAAAACTTTTTTGAATGATTTTTAGGATTTTACTTAAAAATTACTAACGTAGTATTTTCGTATGCAGCTGTGGTTGCTTGACTTCGGAGCGGCACGTTATTATTCCAAATCATTTGTCGACCAATACATTGAAATCGTTAAAGGAGCATCTATTGGGGACCGAAAAACTGTCCTTGAAATTTCTCGTTCTATGGGATTTTTAACTGGTTATGAATCTAATGTAAGGAACTGAGTTTTAAAACAAGCATATTTTTATTGTCATTGCCATTTGGGATCTGTATTGATCAGCAGCAAAAGGGTTCCATGGATCAGAGTGGTTTGTTGCATTTAAATTACGTATGATCACAGTAGCCACATCGGGGAATTTTTAGTCTGCTTTAAAGATTTTTTTGGGATTTCGAATAGTGAAAAAAATCTAATTTTTTCTGAGATTTTTTAAGTTTCGTATCACAATGTGCGAACAGAAATCATAGTGAAAAAATTGCTAGTTGTTTACTTTTTATCATTAAATCCGAGAAAAATAAAGTTCAGAAGCATTAAAGACTTATTTTTATTTTTTGATATTCACTTGTTATTAACTTCTAGGCTGATAACTGGTCTCTGGATATTTTTCTAAAAATAAGTATTAAGAATTTTTAAAGCTCTAACATGCAAATTTTGTTTTGGCAACATCAAATCAAGCAGTTACGTGGAAGCTTAATTATAACCGACTTCTTGGTCTGATGCCTGGTGGTAAAGCGAGATTAAAACAAGGTTGCCGTAACGATGATGCGTTTATTTCTCTAGAGCAATCCATCTATTGTAGCATCTATGTTCATACTTTAAGTTGATTGATCAGTTATTTGTCGAACCAATGAAGAGTGATTAACTGATTGTGCTAGTGATTCAATGATCAATGATTGTGCTTTAGGTGATGGAAGAAGCTCACATAGATGCTATTATGATTCTTGGAGAACCATTTAGTACCGAAGAAGTCTTCGATTTCAGTAAACAGAGCACATCAAATCGAATTGTGAAGTTAATTCCAACGTTTATGAAACACAGGTTGACTCCCCCACCTGAGGAATCGTACTCCCTACACAGAAAACTGTCTGGCGCTTTTCTAATAGCGGCTAAGCTTAAAGCTCAGTTTGCCTGCAAGAAGATGTTCGATAATGTTTACGAAAATTTTTGGAAAAACACTTAACAGGACGACTTAAATAACACATTCCTTTCTGTCATATTTTTTCTAAACTATGTCAATTTGTTTATGAAATAAGTTTTTACAATAGATTGTAGTGTACAAGACAAAGGCCAATGTCACGAATTCGAAAATACGCAGGGTGTTTCGTTGCGACATCGCATACCTTACATGGAAATTAATTAGATTTTCTTTGATAGTCTGGACTGAAGTTTATTAGCGTAAGTTTCTACGGATCTATTTTCATTTTAAACTTCTTTTATTCGCTTGTTATATAACAGTTAAAGGCGGTGAATCACTCAGCCAATTCCTGTGATTTACAATAGCTAAAATTGAACTAGAGTTTTTCATATTTTTTGTTTTAATTTTGGGGCTGCGGTTGCAAAGATATTCGACAAATACAATAACATATCCTTCGAAAAAAGTTTTTGGTTGAGTTTTGTTCTTCCCGCCTAAACCACAGTTCTCTAAACCATTAGGCCTACTATGGTTTAGGCTGGAAGAACAAAACTCAGGAGTTTCCAAAAACTTTTTCCGGGGATATCTTTTTGCATTGTGGAATATCTTTGCAACCGCGACCTCAAAATTAAAACAAAAAATATCAAAAATTGTTCAATTTTAGCTATTATGAACACCGTAGTTGACTGGATGAATCACCGCCTTTAAATAAACTCGCATAGTTAATGATTCAGGGAAAATTAGATGGATTGACAAACCTTGGCAAAGCTGAAATTGTCTGTGCAATCGTTGCATTTTGATCTAAATCTTCATAAAAGCATGTGTAAACATGTGAAAGGGTTTGGAAAAGCGTACAAAAAACTGCAAACAGGGTTGCCACATCCTGAAAAAGTCCTGGACTTTTTTTGCTGTCCTGGAAAGTCCTTGAATTTTGTTTGTAAGTCCTGGAAATGTTTATAAAGTTTTTCCTTGATTTACCAGGGCAGAATGTGAAGTTGTTTTTGTTTTGTAATAACTGGTACCTTGTAATTGAACAAAGCCATTGTTAAAATAATTTGCATTGTGTAATTCGTTCAAAAAGCTTTATCGTATTGTTAAAAGACCGAGCTTATTTGTATGCTGTCGCACAAACAAAAAAATCGCTATATTAGCCCTATCCCAACCCTAAATCTAACCCAAACTGCAACCCTAGCTCTAACCCTAACGTTGATATGAGCGCCCATTTCTCTGCTCTTTACTCTCTTGTTCTTTTTAAGCAGTTCTTACTAGTGCGCTAGAGTGCAAATAAATACTTCCTTGTTAAAATGCCAAAATTTGCACTTCGCAATACAATATGTATAAATTATTGAATATTATTAGGAAGAGTGAATTCATGAACAGTAATTTATTCTAATGCGATACTCTTGTAGCAGTATTACTGCTAGTAATAGCAGGCTTTAGGCCCTCCATTTGCCTGTTGGCCAAAAGGCACATTGCACAATAAGAAAAATACGGCGTTTATCGCACGAATCTTCTGAGGCAGTTTTTTGCAGTAATATGGATAGTGAAGTAATTTAAAGCCACTTTGGGAACATGATTTTGGGGAATGGCTAATATTGGTCAAAAATAAAAACCAGTAGCTACTAACTAACTAAAAATGGCTAAAAATAATCAATTTGATCGCTTGATTCAAAATGTTTAACGTAGGCTTTGTAAAACAATTATAACGGTCTATTCCGCATTTAATTCTCTTAGTAACCAATCAACTCTCTCATATCTCGTTTCATTATCCCCTTCTCCCAAGTTGTACCTTTATCTAGCATTATAAACGACAGACGATTTGGATTAATACTTTGGAGTTTTTCAAAGGAGGTGCCTATTTGCTCTCTAGCATGCATGTAAATGAGCTCTGGTTATTGAGAATAAGAGAGCAAGAGTGGGTGTTCATGTGCTCAAATCCTTTTTATTTTTTAATTTGTTATTGTTAGTGGTTTGTTGGAGTTTAGATTTTGAGTTTGGGTTAGGATTAACGTTAGGGTTAGAGCCAGGGTTACAGTTTGGGTTTAGTTTTAGGTTGTGGTTTAGGGCTAGTATGGAGTTTTTTTGTTTGCACTCTGGTGTGCAAAAAAGCTTTGTTTTTTTATAAATGATGGGAATTTTTTGTTCACTGGCTGGAAATAAAGTTAGGACTAAAGTTTTACCATTACCCATCACTAGAGCTCGACCGACATATCTATCGGTCAGCTGATATATTTTGGCCGATATCAGAGCGAAGTCGGTATATCGTATCGGCTATCTACTGCCGATGAAATATTGGCTTAGTGCAATTACCTTAAACTGTTTATTTTTTCGAGCAAGCACGAGTGTTCTTGCATTCTATTTGCTTAGTATGACTTGTGTTTGCAATAGTCTCTGGAGGAAGATTAGTGAAGCTTTTAGTGTCAAGTTAAGTGAAAAATATTGACAAAATTTGGTAGTTTATGAAGTATATATCGGTATCGGCCTGAAAAAGTCATATCGATCAAGCTCTAGCTATCACCCACATACCGTAGCCCATTTATGCAACCAGTTTAGTCATATATTTGCAGTGCTGATTTCTATACCACTTTTTAAAAGCAATAATCTTTACCAAACTAGGCCTAAAATTAAGTTATTATTGCTAAAATATTGCAAAATCTTCAAGCGCTAGGGGCTTTGCCCCCAGACCCCTAATGGCTTCCGGCGGCTGGGGGTTCTGCCTTCACACCAAAAAGCACAACCCCCCCTGTTGCAAATTTCTGGCTTTGCTCCTGGTTATGAGTCGGTACTAAGAATGCAAATGCTATTCATCGAAATTTTTCGTCAATCACAAGTACAAAAGAGTAGGTGCATGAAAGAGTAATGGTCAAAATTAAATTTTAAGCCCTGTAAAAAAACCTTAAAAAGTCCTGGAAAATTGCCTAAAAAAGTCCTGGAATTTGAATTTGCGGTTTCTCTGGCAACTTTGTGCAAATAGTTTACCAAATTCTCATCGACCTGAAGTACTTCTGACGGTTTGTGACGGAAGTATCACAGAAAATAGAGTTTGATTCCCCTCCTTTTTGTGATTTGTTGAGATTGCACCCCTGAAGAATGCAGGCGATGAGGCATGCAGGAGGAGGCCCCACATTCACAAAGCATTATTGCTTTGGTTAAAAATTAAATAAATCCTTATTCTAAATCTGTATGATATTGGTATTTTAGTTCATGCTGTAGTGGGGGGACTCTAATTTGGAAACACTTGTGCAGTTAGTTGTCTTCGTAACCGATCATTTTTATGATTACTACAAAATTTTGACTATCTTTTTCGACAAAAAACTTTTGCGCAAAATTAAATTTATCAGAACAGAGGAAAGAAATATCTGCTTTATTTTGTTATTAAGTTTGATTTAGTTTTGGATGTTTGGTTGATTCCTATACGTTGGTTGACTCTAACGTACCATGTTTTATGCTACGTTTTTCTGCTGCGGTAACCCAAGTTAGAAGCTAAGAACTTCTGAAAAGTGTTTATCTTGTCACATATTAATAATTTAGCTCTGAATTTAGTATCTTTTTTCCCAATCGCTGACTGTGTCTAGTTCATTCTAAAACCTCTCAAGAATTCAAAATGTTAAGTTATTTTTCCTAAAGTGAAATAGGCGAACTAATTCAATAGTTCACAGAGATATCACGTCGTACAATCCTACTTCATTTGACAACATCTTTATACTGTCTCCACATTTAAATGGGTAATCATTTCAACCCTAGTGACGCAGGTGGAGCCCCCATCTCGGGAGCATTTCCATGTTTCGAAGTCCACTGACTTCATCATCAGTGTGAAGAGGAGTCGACACAGAGCAAGATATTTCTATCACTGAATTAGGCTAACTCAATTGGTAAGTTTGAATAACCAAGCTATCGTTATACTAGGCTATCGTCTTCCTCTTGTAACTTCAGCTACTAAAAAGGCAGGCCTTAATTTTTCTCACGTATTGCAAAATACTCTAATTCAAAATGATTTTACATTTCACGAACTCTTAAGTGATGTTTGAACTTGAAGGCTTCAAACGAGTACTCTAGGCTGTTGTTGAGCTTCGACTTTATCGTTTTTTTATGTAATAAACTAAAAGTTTCGACTATTAAATGAAATGCAGCTTGAAATAATAATCGAAATATTGGGCGGAGGATTGAGTTGTCCGGGTCTTTTCGAGTGATGGAGCACCACTTGATCCGTACGATGTGTTGAAGAACCAGGGAGAAGTAGATATTTCTGCACCTTTTTTAGCGGTCACTTTTCGTCTCTACACATTTACTCTCTTAATGCGAAGTGTGTTTGCCTCGAACCAGATAAAAAGCTCGGTTAAACTACGCCAGAGCAAGTTCAAGAATTAAAATCACTGAAACACCTAAAAATAATCTCTCCAAAAGGTTGTTTCTCGATTACCAATCTGAATTGTAATTACATTTTATTCACCAAGTTGTCTCCACTAGGAGGCAGCGAAGAGACCTTTCGGTCTTCGAGTCCACCTGTCTACCACACATGGTGAAGACTTCGCACTGTCTCGTTAAATGTTGAATGTCAAGCATGGAAGCTGCAAACACCAATTTTGATAGTCTTTGATTTGACCCGAGCGGGAATCGAACCCTAGTCTGCCATTTCAGTAGCAGACGCTGTATCCACTGGACCACCGATTAGGCTGTTGGGATGGATGACAGTTGATCAAAACAAAAATTTAAATAAAATTTGGCCAGTGGGCAATGTGCTAGGGCAGAGGAGCGAACAAAACAAAAACATAGCATATTAGAGGAGGTTTTGTGTAACACGCTAGCTGGCATCACATCAATTACTTAAAGAGTTGAAACTAAAACTATACTAAATCATCGTAATTGAGTAGTCAACTTAAGTTTTCTTTCAAGGTACAATGACACTGTGAAAACAACTGATCAATTGTGTCCGAGAGATGGAGTGTAGAACCAAACGTAGAAAACGCTTATTCTACAGTACCGGTAGGTAGTTTTTATTTGTTGACTGGAAATTTGGATATTTGCTTAAACAATGTTACGTGAGTGTAGAACCAAACGTAGAAAACGCACATTCTACAGTAGGTAGTTTTTATTTGTTGACTAGAAATTTGGATATTTGCCTAAACAATGTTAGGTGATAAATAATAACTAGTAAGCTTTATTTGATGAGCTAATCAATCGCTAATTGTGGCAATTTTGGCTAAGAAACTTTTCTCGGTGCTTTACCATTCATCAGCGGTAAACATTCGGACTCAAACTAGCAAAGACGAAGGTTCGATTCTTAGTCACCGCGAATTCCGCAAGTGCGTGGAAGAACTTGAGTTAAAAAGTTGTTTTATGTTTTTTTTTTCTAAATTTATGTCCGTTTTATTAAAAAAAAATCATTACCAGTAAGCTTCAGGCCAGTGGGAGAACTGCGCAAAATTTTTGTCTACTTCAAACCATAATACTGTAGTATAGTGTTGATTAGTTTTGACTCACCGGCCAGATAGTCTAGTGGCAATGCGTTGTTTCTGGAGCGGGAGGTCTGAGGTTCAAATCTCGGGTCGGTCAAGTTGGACACAATGTTACCAACGGCTCACCACCGCTGCAACATTTCCAAAGTTCGAAGCTGGTTTGCCCGGGTGCAATAACGCGGAGATGGGCCCTGCAAATTCGTTACGCGTATCGGCGTAATACAGTGCGTATGATAAAAAACATGATTTGATTTAGTTTTGATTCAATGTAGTAGTTAACGTGAGGCCAGCTAGTGTGTTACGCAAAACCTCTACTAATATGCCACGTTTTTGTTTTATTTCGCTTCTCTACCCAGCACCGTTTTCCGCTGGCCTTAGCTTAGTTGGAGCGGTGGTTGTCGCTGTGGTTTGTCCAGCCTGGTTGCGATTCGAGGTGCGAAAGAATGCAGGAACTTTACCGGTTGGTTAATTTTCCACTAGGTTCTATTATTGCTTCGATTATATTTGAATTGTTAATGTTTTCAATGTTTAGAGTTACTGTCATCTCTTCGAAAGCCCTTACAGTAAAACAGCTTCTTGGGAGCATTATTTCATAGGTGTTTTATTGATTTTAATTTTTTTAACTCTTTTTTTATATGTTGTTCAATAAATTGTTTTGCTTAAAAAATCGCTTAAAGGTTAATGTTTTGCTATTTATTGTACGATAATAATTACAGAGCTATTGAATAAAACAATCTTCGTTCTGTGATAACTAAATACATTTTAGCAATTGCAGAATTGATGAGCTGCCAGTTATCGCTCGTAAGTTTCACACACATTCTTTGGGAATCTCGAAAATGGAGGGGTCGGCGATTCCAGTTTGAACGTTATAGTACCTGAAAAAATATCACAATGCTTGTTCACCTTGAGCTTATACAAGCAGGCAGCGTGGCCGAGTCGACAAGCAGATCGAACAATTCGAAATTCTCCATACATACAGGGTCATGACTGACTAACTTTCTACATCGTCAACTTCAGCAAATACGCGTGCAGTCGTTACAGCTTGCTTGACGTTGCCGGCCATTACATATTAATCTAAAATTCACTGAAGTCGAAAAAGCACTGGATACCACTAAAGTAATTTGGTACTTTTTTAAATGAGTACTGGTACCGAACTACGTTTTAGTCCAGCACCAGTACCGACTTATTTGTGGAAAACCGATGCCCAGCTGTGGTGTTCTTCAGTTCATTCCCAACATTGTGCTCTGCCGTCAGAAATGCTTCTTCCAAGACTTTCCCAGGTCCAGCTGAATCGTCCACACACTAGTGTTGGGCGTTTTCATTCTTTTCTACGCAACTGGGACATGGCTACAACTGCGACATGTGAGTGCGCCGCTGAAAACCAAACGGCAGACCACATAGCACTAGACTGTTCTCGCTACTCTCCATCCCACGGTATTGATGGACTGATCCGATTGAATGAGATACAACCAGCTGGTAAGAAACTTACCCGAGAATTTGATGAGAAGCTCAAACAATCGACCGAACGTTTTTTGTGTCCTTACCCCACAGAATCATCTGCTATCCGCGCCTTTGTCTCAAAATCAGTGATAAGCCGGTGAAAGAAGAAACCTTCTTGGAGATCATTTTGCATATCTGCGAAACCTCTTCCAACCTTGCGGGATTAATTCTTTATGTATTCCATCAACCCTCCCAGGGCAAAAAAATGTAAGTCAACAAGCTTACGTTCTTGTTCCTCGCACCATAGACTCTTTATTAGATAAGTCTATGCTCGCTATTAGATAATTCTAATAAAGAGTCTATGCTCGCACAACGCGAGCATTGGAACCGGAGTGTGAAAGTTCAAATCTCAGTGCAGCCAGTCAAGCGAGCAGCAACACTTTGCGAAATCTCAGACTTATATATCATTCACCAAAATAGAAGACATAAGGTCTCAATCTGGATCAGCCTCCGGTTGTCAGAAAAAAAGACGCGGAATTGCTACGCATCTACAGTCCAATGCAGTGAAAATAACGTGGTGGTGGTAAACAGTTGAATATTGTTTAATGTTAGCACGCTCGTTTCAACACAGCTACGAGGCAGAGTCGTCTAACCCCGGTTCTGCAATGAAGGACTGCCGCGACTTCGACACCAGTGTATGTTTCTGGTTGTCGCGGGTATTGGTTCGAATTCTATCCGTAGCCATTTTTTCTGGAAACCAGAGGCTGATCAGAATAAGACTTCATGTCTTCTATTTTCCCTACCATGACATCAATCAAGTTCAGAGTATCTTCTTCAATACCCAACTGCACTGACCCAAGCCTATCTTGTTTTGAATTGGCTAGAAATTGGTTTCTCTACCCTCCTTTTGACTTGTTTCTAAGAACTGGCAGTTCTGTACCTTTCCTCTATGAACTGGATGATGTTGGAGAATGCGCTATAACTATGCTCCAAATGCAATAAATTTGAATCCCTTTTTTCTGCTGGCCCGATTGCTTCTACAGTAGTTTTAACACCCCTAGTTCTGCAGCAAAAACCCATGCTCTTGAGTACGGACTTATTTGGTGATCACATGAAGAGTTAAAGACGTACAACTTCCAACCAGTTCTCTTTCTCACGGATTCACAATCGGCCTCCTCATATCGCCTCTCAATCGGCTTCCTCAAAGTCCCTTTGCAGGGCTGTAGTCGAGACCGACTCGTCCGAGACCAAGACCGAGACCGAGACCGCAAAATTTTTCCGAGACCAAGACCGAGACCAAGACCGGTCTCGATCTCAATTTTGGCTTCGAGACCGAGACCGGCAAAGTTCGAGACCAAGACCGAGACCGAGACCGAAAAAAATGACGTCATCAATAGCTTTTTCGATTTTTTGAAAAAAGTTTTTGAAGCTCATATTTGCTCATGAGTTGGTTTTATGATTATATAAATTGATTCAGATGCCAAAGTGCTTTAGTCAAGCAACGATTACTTCATCAAAACATCTAAATATGTCATTTTATGTAGATTTTCACCAAAAAAAGAGATCCTTCAACTAAACTTAATGCCTCTTATTCAAAGCTCGAAGCCTGGTCACCTTTATTTTTGTCAGAAATTACGGATCAATAAAACTGACGCAAACTTAATGAAATAAAATTACAAAAAAAATTATAAAAAGCTATTTGTGCATTTGAAGTACCGTATTAAAGATATAGCTACAAAAACGCAGCCAGGAGTTTCAAGTAGGAGGGGGGGATTTCCAAGCGCGTAACTACGATTATGCTAAGAGAAGGCTTAAACAAACCAATATAATTTTTACCCGAAAAATATTTTGTTGCAGGGTTGCAAAATTCTATCAATTTTTATTTGAGTTCGGTCTATTTTAGCACGTCCAAGTTCGAGTTCAAAAATTTATATTTTTTTGAGTTCAAAAACATCAATGGCTCTACGCTATGAATATTTGCCACTACGAAATTAATGAAACAATAAATGATAATTTAAGGACTATCATATGTTGTTTAATATTCTGTTAAAAGTAAAATATAGGTTTTTGAATTTATCAAATACGATAAACAACGTACTTTTCTGTCACGAATAGACCGCACTAATTTGCTTAAAAGCTATTTTCACTAAGACTTCACACTTTTGCGTTGCGCTAACCTATTTAATACAAAATTTTGTACAAAGTTAAATTCGAAAATTGTGTAACCGAAATTAATTTAGCTGCAATAACTAACCGCCGCGACTTATTTCATATATCGTGAATCTTTTCAATCTCAAACTCATTTCTTATAATTGCACATTTTTTGTCAAAAATTGAACTCGCTGATTTATTCCAATGAGCTGCAAATACTATCCAAGTTTTGTACTTTTTCTACAAACAGTAGAGTAGACCATTGCTTCTCAATCTTTTTTCAATGCGACTTAAGTTTATTGAAAAAATCAATGGCGTAAAATTTTGTGGCCCATGTATATTCTGATGCATAGTTTAAATTAAAAGCTATATAGAAAAAAAAAACTTTTCATGATGACAGAACTGTGTTGAAAATCGTACAAAGAAGATTTCACTGAAATGTTTATGAATATTTGCTATTTAGCTTTCAATATCCTTACCAATAACGTCCTTACGTTGTCTGACATACATGACCTTTGATTTCTTGTCTCCACGAGCACAAAGCTTCTTCACTGCGTGAATTCTATGCTAGTTGGTCGAGGGTAACGCGTTCGTCTCTTGAGCGGGAGGTGTGAGATTTAAATCTCAGGCCGGTCAAATCGGACACAGTGTTGCCAACGGATCGCCACCGCTGCGATATTTCTCCGAAACGAGCTGTGTTGTCAGGGCGCAATGACGCAGAGATAGGCCCTGTAACCTTGTTACATGCTTCGGCGTATTACAGCGAGCATAATGAAAGACTAAATTTGAAAATATATCGTTTACTACTTCTAAGCGTTTTACACCTTTGTGATCTTGATAAACTCAAAATTTCACTGCTGGAGTTTTTTGTTACAAAAATGCAACTAGGGTTGACTACTATATGCGTTTATTTTATTGCTGTATTGCTTTCTGCAAGTTTTACTCTTTGTAGTTGTTTAAAAAAAAACTACCCTAAAAAATTTTTAGGCGACTCATAGGTTGAGAATCATGGGAGTAGATAACTGTTAACACAATAATAGTAAAGTTTTCGCTATATAAGAGACAAATTTCTTATCACTTAATTAACTCAAGATAAAACGTTGCGTCGCTTTTCCACCTTAATCGTTTCTTTGTTTATACACCAAGCTGTTTTTCTAGGTCGCCTAAGCATAAAAAGTGGAAAACATGCACTGTTGGGAAAAACACAATCTCAATTTACAAAGCTTGATCAAAAAAAATATTTCAAACGATTTTTCAATATTTAAATTTCGTTTTACGAACTTGGACAGTTTTATTCGAGTTCAAGTTCGAGTTCAGCAAAATTATTTTTTCGTGAGCGAGTTCGGCAAAAATACCGAGTTTTTTGGAGTTCAAGTTCGAGTTCGCAGCACTGTTTTGTCGTCGCGCTCAGCAAACTGTTGTAACTTATCGTATCACATCCGGAGGTTTGCCCCAGTCGCTAGACAATTTTTATGATTTTTTGTAAAAAATAACCATCTGAACCATCTTTCGCACGTTTTTAGAACTGCGTAATAGCTAAGATTCTTAATTGAAAAAATCGCTAAGAACTTAATTGCTGAGATTCGGAAGCCGTTTGAAAGAATTAAATTGCTCAACCACTTTAGCCCCTCTTCTTTACCTGTACAGGTCAAGTCCAAGACACGTTTAAATGCTTGCATTCATGAATCAAATTTTGTAAGTAATATGACTAAAAAGAGGAGAGCTGCAGCCCACTTTGCCCTCCTGTTTGCGTCACTCGCCATTTTACGTTTAGCTTCGGCATAGACATCATGAACAAACAAAATTTGCCAATTTTAAGGTAGTGGGTTTGTTCGCTGTTGACAAAGAGACAAAATATATACTGTAGGTTAGTATATAACTGTTGTCGACAATCGACCTGTAGCGTAGCCAGGGGGGAGGGCGGGGGGGCTCGATTTTCTCCCATTGGCCTCCAAAATATGCAAAATAGCACGTTTCTAGTGCTTTTGAGACCGATTTTTGCTCCAAAAATGAAAACAGCCCCCCTCCACAGAGATTTGGGAGCCGAAGTTGTGAAGGACTTGCCGTTGTTTGGACCAGAATAGTGGAGTTTTTTGATTCAGGAGCTCACCCAAAGTCGGTGAAGACCTATTTTTGGAGATCACCTGATTTCGGCCAGAAAAACCCTTTGAATTTCTGATTTTGGCAGGAAAAACCCTTTGAATTTCGGGGAAGACCTTTTTTTTTTGTTGGAGATCACCTGCATTTGGCCAAAAAAACCTTGAATTTCTGATTTCGGCCGAAAAAAACCTTTGAATTTCGGTGAAGACCCTTTTTTTTTTATGAGATCACCTAATTTTGACAGAAAAACCACCTGAATCTAAATTAAGACTAATGAAAATTTGGGTCAAGTTCGTTTTCGGTTGTATCAAACTTCCAAAAAAGCCTCCCCATCCCTCCTTTGCGAAATCCCTAGCTACGCGACTGCAATCTATGACTGGCTTTTTTTAATTTTTTGCCGATTTTCAGCCTCATTTGTTTTTTGATTTGTTCTTAACTTTTGAGAGCATCGACGTCAATTTTAGCGACTATGTTTGTAAAACACTTTAATTCCCATAGCCTTGTCTACTTCGAGTTGAGGTTTTTTGCATCTTTAGCAGCGTCGTCAAATTGCAAAAGCGAAATGACGAACTTTTTTTAACAACTGCTTAAACGACTGCCAAAAAATTTCTCACTTATTTGTGCAGCACTCTACAATCTCAAAATAGTAGGATTGTGTACATCCTTTGACACAAAAGCTTCTATCTCATGGGGATCAAAAAAGTCGCAAAAACATCTGCAGTGCTAGAATTGGGCAAGAACTCTGTTGTTTTGCTTGGACTCTACCTTCGTTCCTCGTCATCAAAACTGCTAAGCGTGAATGACGTCTTTTCTCATGTAAAAATGCGACAATCTTGATTTCCAGGTGCGAAACCTCTTTGTTCTACCGATAATGTAACCGCTTCGTTAGCTTCTTACAAAACTACATTTTACTTACAAAATTTACACGATCTCGCTATTTTATTTTTTCTTACAAGCATTACAAAATTAGCTATTTTATTTTACTTACAGAAATTACCCGGTCTCGAGACCAATTTTTGAGCTACGAGACCAAGACCACAACGGTTCGAGACCAAGACCAAGACCGGTGCAAAACAGCCGAGACCAAGATCGAGACCACAAAAAATTGGTCTCGAGACCGAGACCGGTCTCGAGACCTACAGCCCTGTCCCTTTGGAATGTCTGGTTCCACGCTTTCTCATTTTCCAACAATGCTATTTTAAACTTCTCATAGGTCCCTGGCAATGCTGGTATCTCTGAAAATAAGCTTGCTGATTTCCTGGCCAAAACTGATCCCTCTCTGCCTATCGCGATGGTTCCGAATCTCTTTCATTTTTTTGGAGGAATTGGCCTTATCCGGCTCCATATATGCAGTGAGCTTTCTTGTCTTCCCTGCCGTGGTACAGCCTCTTAATTACTCTCATCATACATTATCTAGACATGATCATTCAAAAGGAAAACTCTTCCTGCAGAGTCTGTGGAGTGTGGATACCTTCGGAGAATTTTTATCTTTTTTTTCTTAACTGTCGTGTCTCTGAATCTCTACGCAAATCATTTTCTGTATCTACACTCTCTCTAACTTCGACGTTTGGTTCAGACTTTGAGGTATGGCCCAACTGTCGGGTCTTCACGGAGTTCATTCGCGCCCCCACACCTTGGAGAGGGTGGGGTAACGCCACCACCCTGATTACATGATTTGGGTTCAACCCACACCCTTGAATCCTTAATAAAAAGCCTTTACAATGATTACTTCTGCTTGGTGGCTTCAAACAAACAGTCAATTTCCCAATCAAATGTCCACCGAAAAAACTTGGAAAATGGTCAACCTCCAAACAGATCAAAGATGTCCAAAGGATAAGATAAAGATGCATCAACTTATCTCCGTATTCTCTCCTAGTCTCAAAACACCATGAGGTCTGCTCAGTGCCGTTGTCAGCAAAAGCAAAGTGGGGGGCACGAGCTGAAAGAGAGAGATGACTAAAACAGACTGAACTTTTGCACATAAAAACTGATATTGTACGGCTACTAATTATGGGCAATTTTTAAAAATCTGTAATTATGTCTCAAAAAAAGAGACATATAAGGCCGGCAACGTTTCTCAGCTAGTTTTGTCTGCGGCTCATAATTGCTTAAAAAATCTAGTAGCAGTCGTGAATGCGATCAGCCGCGCAACCAAAATTTTGCTAAGAGTTAAAGCCAAAAGAAAATCTTTTTTTGCACAAAAATTGTGTAAGTTAGGATCCATGATGCACAAACAAATGCAACTCAAGCGTGTCATAGACGACAGCCTGGGGTCGTATTCCTCAGCCACTGAGCGATTTTGCACCAAAAAAATAGCTATTTTAACGTCATTTTAATCACATTTCGCACGTTTTTGAAGTCATATGAATAACTAAATTGCAAAAATTAGGAAGCCATGTGAAAGGATTAAATTGTTCAGCCCTCTTTACTTTAGGTCAAATCCAAAACACGATCAAACGCTCATATTTTGAGGTTGAATTTTCCAAGTGATTTCGCTGCGGGGGGTAAAGTCCCCTTTGACCCTCGTCTCCCAAATGCGCCATTGACTGCGACCTAAAGATCTCAAGTGCGCTCAAACAAAGACAAAGACAGTTGGTCTTCATAAAACTGTTTTCACGTATTGTTTCATGTCATAATCACTAACGAAGTACCGGTAACGATTCTGTAGGCTTACATTTCTCTTCCGCGACACATCCGTAAAGACGTGGTAATAAGACGGGTTGTTGCGTCACATTTATTAAAGCAGTTGGTTGGCAGCAATTTCGCAAAGAATAGAGAAAACGTCAAACGAGTATTATGTTTGAACGTAATTATTCCTTTTTCCATCATTGTTTGTTGTCTTGCCGTTGCGTAATATTCCAAAAACAGTATTTTAGTGAACAGAAATGGGGAGGCACAAGCAGACGTTCGGGGGGCACGGCCCCCCTAGCTCCCTCGTAGCGACGGCACTGGGTCTGCTTCTACCAAAATGAACTGCTTTTTGCCTGTGGCATTGACGCCTTCTATCAGATTATAACGTTTAAGCAAAGGTCAAAGGATGCACGACACAATACAACTAACTGGCATTGCTGCAACAGGTGCGTTTTAATTTAATCTTACTTACAATCTGTGGTAGTGAATATGAGAACCACCATGCCCTCCAAAGTACTGAAATTCTACAGGAACACAACCAATCGAAGTAATAGAAAACAAACTCTCTCCTGTCGAAAAAAAGTTTATCAATTTAGATCTTATCCGATCCCAAAAGCTTGATATCCTGTTATCGCTTATTCACGCTTGAAAGATCATTACTGAAAACTACTCAGATCATCCGACTGTCTAATCGATTAAGATATTCGTTCGATGCGTGCTGTTGCAGGCAAAAGCATAATCCTCGTAATCCTTCAAATTGAAAGATGACTCGAATGCACGTACATGGAAACTATATGGTTTGATTCATACGTGGGCAAGTTAATACAAAACGTTAGCTTCGTTAACCACTAGTCTGCTAGCAAACTTCATACCTCCGTTAAAGTTATTCGTCATTTTTAGCTTCAATTAACGAAAGTTAATGAAGTCCGTTAATGTGCTAATATTTTGTATGTAATTTACAGTTTTTTTTATTCTCTTACTTCTAGAACACGTAATGACACTGTTGAGCTGATTGTACGGAAATATTTATTGCTATGGTGGTCTTTTTGTGTTTTGGAAGTTACATTTTACAGTCTACAGTAATCTAATTTCAAGATAAAAATAGGTTCAAATGCACTAACGAAGCTGCGATCGGAAAATCTTTGGAAATTGCGAACAGCGATAATTAATAGACCTATATGAGGCTGCAGCTTATTTTTATTTGCCACAAAAAAGAGCTCCTTTCTTCGCTTTTTTTTTTCTACAAAACAGTACCAACTGGTTTGTACCGTTACAATGAATGAATGGTGCAAGATATTAAAGATAAAACCTTAACGGAAGTTAACAAAACTTAACTGAAGTTAATTTAG
Source organism: Trididemnum nubilum (assembly GCA_963965965.1). Taxonomy (NCBI): domain Eukaryota; kingdom Metazoa; phylum Chordata; class Ascidiacea; order Aplousobranchia; family Didemnidae; genus Trididemnum; species Trididemnum nubilum. The sequence goes on along the minus strand of OZ014475.1, from coordinate 21,538,254 downwards.
TCCGTAAACATAAAAAAACGTTTTTAACGAATTAACAATTTAATGGAAGAGTTAGCTTCGTTATTAACGATTAACGGATTTGTGCCCACCTATGGTTTGATTACATAAAAATTGAGCCACTTCATAGAAACTGTGGCATGATTAAAATTCTTTCAAGTTTCAACTTCAGCAAATTTAAGAGGCAAAATTCGTTTACCACAAATAATGTACAATCGTAATTTGTAGAAGCTGTAAGAGCATATTACTTTTTAGCTTAAACCCTTTACGCTGTTAAGACCAAGTTCACACTAGGCATAAAATTGTTAGCGCATACGAGCGCATTTTTAGTTTATTTTAAAGAGAATAAAGTGCTTTAGAATTCGCTCGTACTCTCACGATTTTACGCGTGCAGGCCGGGCCCAAAATATTTCTTTGATTGTTGCAGTAGTAATTGACCAATTTGATGTCGAAAGCAAAAGTGACCACAAAAATAATAATCTTCTGGGCTCTTGCCCAGATGTTAGAAATATGTATTTGAAATTTGTTAAAATGCTCACCGTTGGGAGTTTTACGTCCCCAGCTTTGAATCACGACTCCCGATCCAGGTGCAACCAATGACCCGATGGTAAATTCGCCCATGTAGGTTGAGTTTGGAGGAACAGCGTGACTCGGAAAAGTGCGGTCTAGCGCAAACTTACTGCAGTTTTTGGTCTTCATATCAACTCGGTAATGAACGCGCTAAAAAAAGTTAAATTTGACGATCAAAATCCATTTGAAATAAAAATGGATGAATTTTGCATTACTGTTTTTCTGTGGATCAGGACTGTAGTATCCACACAAGTTATCCGGGCAAGGTTTTGCCAATTGTTTTTGGGAGGGAGGAAAGTTAGAAATTTCGAACGAAAAGGTGAAATTGGAAAACTTAGGGTTTAGTGCTCAAAATTAGTATTTTGCTCAAAATTATGTTGAAAACCGAAGAAAGGGGTCTACTGGATTTGTGCAAATATGCTCTGTGAATTGTGAAAATTCTAGTTGAAGATTCTTTTCAGCCATTTGCAGCTACTTGGTGCACAACCAAAATTTTGCTTAGGGGGTGGGGGTGGGGGCTTGAACCAAAAGTCAATTTTTTTTATTCGAATAATGTCAACGTGGGCGACGTGCAAGAGCAAATCAGTGCAATTCAAAAGTATCACATACGGAAGTCTAGGAGTAAAGTACCGAACTGCCAGTGGCCTGAGAGCATTATCCCCAACCTTTAGCCGATTTTTGTAATTTTTCGGAAAAATAAGTCATTTTAACGCTATTTGAATCATATTTTGCACCTTTTTTTTTAAAGCCATTGGAAAAAACTGAATTGCCAAGAGTTGAAACCAGTTAAAAGGATTTAATTTGCTTGCTACCCAGCCTCTTCACTTATAGGGCAAGTTCAAAACACGTTTAAACGCTTGCATTCTAGGAGTTAAATTTCGTAATTGGCGAAGAGTAGGGCAAAGTTAGATTCAACCCCCTCCCATGGTTGCGCATTTGGCAGTTGCAGTCTTTTGTGAACCGGATTAGAAATTTTCGAGAAGGGGTTCTGGTCGCGATACAGTGTAAAATTGTCGGGTGGGCAGCTTGATACGCTAAAAGATTAAATTGATTGGTACATCTTAATTCTTCTGTCACGAGAAAGTGCCAGTACTGGGTCTGTTCCTTCAAACGGTTCCGCCTTTTCGCATCCACTAAGGAGTTCACTGTTTTCTCAGATTTACGGTAGAGTTCTGACTTCTTGCTTAATAAGGTTGTTACTTGTTTGAAGCACCAAGCAGAGATCAAACGCACCATCTTTTGGCAATGACGCCGACAATGAGATTTGGCGGCATTATACTTGTAGCTTAATAATTATTATATTGTAAGTAAGAAAGAAAATAAATTAAAATATTTCAGATCCGATATTACTCTATCAGATCTACTCTTGTTTCAAAAAAATCACACGCATCATTAATATATCTGCTTAATTCCTTTTTATGTTGTTTCTCTATACTTTTTAGTTCGACCGCAGTTTTCAGAATCTACTATAAGTTTCGAGTAGAGATCGGCTGTATACTTTTTAGTTCGACCTCAGTTTTCAGAATCTACTATAAGTTTCGAGTAGAGATCGGCTGCTGACAGTATGACTATGTCCTACCAATACACCATTCAGACTTACTTAGCCACTAAATTTTGTAAAATATCGCAACCATTTCTGACAATTAGCAACAGCGTTTTCGGAAAGAAACACCCAGTAGCACGCTCATATTTGAAGCCTAATCACTCAATTTTTACACCTCGTCAGTCATTATGTTGTACGGTATAAAAGTTCGAAATTCACCTCTTTGAAAAGATATAGGTCTGAGTGGGTTCCACCGGTGTGCGCTGTGCTATTTTCGGGAAACTCTTCAAAAAAATGAATTCTTTCATTTCTCTCATCATGAGCAAGGCGTCCTCTGGTGTTAAAACCCGTGTCATGATCGAACTACAACAACAACAAATTGGTTTGTTGATTAGTCGATCTCAGTTCTCCCATCAAGAAAAAGTGACGGTGACGTTATCCTTTTACCGTTGACCTTTGACTTCTTCCTACGTAAATTTGCTGAGTCACTCAGCAGAGGTAATAGTCGTAAAAACCGCCTTGTAAGGACGCAACAACAGCCCTTCAACCAAAATCATGTAATCAAAGCGTCGGCGTAAAAACGACGCTTTTACTCCTTAGGCCACACGATGCCAAAATGCCAACTAAATTATGGTTAAGACCAAATTTGGATTCTGTAAATGAATTATATATATCAGCATTCGACGTCCTTATATATGTGATAATCTCACAGATATTGCAAAATGCTAATGGACAAAAGTTTAGTCGAGTACTAATACAGTATTAAATTGCCGTAATTTTTGTTATCAACAAAAAATTTCAGTCAATTAAAATGATGCTTCACCTTAAAAATAAAACGTTTTGGCACTTACCGAATCAACATCACTTTCCCATTCAGGAGGAACCACTACAAATTAAACAATGGTTTTAATGACTGTGAGAAAGTGAAAAATACTGTATTAATGTGCTATGGGTGTCCCGGCTCACGGCGTCATTCGAGATTGATACGATTATCTACCATAGGCGTGGAGACCACCGGCGTAAACTGACGAGGGGCATTTGCTCCCCAGATGTGGTGCCTCTACCTAGAAATGGGCTCCTAGGTGCAACAAATTTTTAACAAACATAAACGGAAAAATTCTATGCCTAAACTTGACGAAAAGATACCTTTTTGTTTTTTAGACTGCACCTAAACATTTGACAAAAAAAAGAAGACCGAATTTCAGTTGAAGACCTTTATGCTTGGTCTTCATCTACGTCTGACGGAAAATTTACCAAATTTTTGGAGTAGACCTTTTTTTACTTCACCTAAATTCCGTCGAATTGTAGGTCTCCTTTGATGTTTTTCAGCCTTATATTACAAATCGTCACGTATTGCTTTCCTGAAAATAATTGCAGTAGTACGCACTGCACCAATTAACACTTAAAATTAATTCATTTACTTGACTCCACTTGGAATCAAACCTGTAATCTCCGTTTCATTAAGATTCGCTCCATCTATTAGGGCAAATTATGGTTTACACAATTTTTTTTATTTCAGAACCAGAAAATTTTGGGCTGAGGCTGGCTGTTCTTAAATTTTCATGAATTTTCAGTTTGTCCGTAACCTTATAGCAGAATAAAGTGACACAAATTTATTTTTGCCTCGTCAAAAGCTGTATTTTGTTATTATGCACAAGAACACAACAACAAAAACAATTATGCTAGCTCGTGTTCTTGATTTTTTTCGTGCAGAGTCTGGCATTGTTCTTTGCTCAAAAAAGTTGGGCTGAAATGAGTCTCATGTTTTCATGAAATTTTTGTTCTAATAAAAAAAATTGTGGCTTTTAATATTTTGTTGATTCACAACAAATCCATGGTGCTAAACTACTGGTAGGTATTGTAAACCACTATGATCGGTGGGTTCACAGGCGCAAGTGATTACAGTGATATAGGTCGGTAAATACATTCAAGCGCCTTATACTGTAGATTTGATGTTTTTGTAGATGCTGCGACCCACTTGCATAAGAACAAGCATCACTTACTTAGGTTTTTCACTTTAAATTTTCAACAATGTTGAGGAAGAAGCAAAAAATGATCTTCGTTTGTCTGGTGTAGTAGGCAGTGTAGGCAGTTCATAAATCACGTCAAATTTCTCAAACTCCCGTTGGGTAAATTGACCACATTGATGGGGTTGCCGATTTGTTTTGTAATCAAATCTTTCATTATACTTGCTGTATTACGTCGAAGAGTGTAATAAGTTTGCCGTGCCCATCTCCCCGTTATTGCGTCTGATGGCAACACAGCTCCTTTCGAAGAAGTGTTGCAGCGGTGGCGGGCAGTTGGCCACTCTGTGTCTGACTTGACCGACCCGATGTTTAAACCTCAGACCTCCTTCTCCAGAGACGAACGGGTTACTGCTCGACCAACTGGCCAGTTTGTTTCGTAGTTTTATTTCATAATATTATTTGTTTTTTAATTATTTTAAAAAAGGTTTTATATAAGTACGGTATCACTTACTGCATCCTGCTCTTGGATGAGGCACAGCAAAGGTTACGGTAAAAGAAACAATGAGAACAACAAACAGCTTCATTTTCCAAAATTTTCAATTTTATCACAAAAATTTTACGTAGTTTGCTGAGGTAAAAACAAAAATTGCTTTAAAAATAAAAAGTTTTGCAGTTTCACAAACCATACGTATAAGAATACCGGTTATATACTGCTCTGATATTTTTCATTTTCGTAAAACCTACTTCAAATCAAATCTTTCATTGTACGAGCTGTATTACGCCGAAGCGTCTATGGAGCTGGCAGTAGCCATCTACGCGTCATTGCTGCTGCGGGCAACACAGCTTCTTTCGAAGAAATTTCGCAGCGGCGGCTGGCCGTGGGCAACGTTGGGTCCGATTTGACCGGCCCAAGATTTAAACCTCGGACTTCCCGCTCCGGAGACGGACTACTTAACTAATACATTTGCAATAATAAACAATTTATTAATGCTAATTCCATTTATTAATACAAAGCACTGGCCTATTATTGAATTTTGATGCTATTTGTCTTTTAAAGTGGAAATCTGGTCTCGTTCGAACGACCAACGCTCGCGTCGCGTGTTTCTTTGTTTTTACTCAGCCATTTTCCAACTAACAAGTGCCAAATTTCAGACTTTTGCTTATAACTCAAGAACGGTTGGGCCTAGTTACATGAAATTTGGACAGCAGTTTGAGATTAATGATTTATATGTTTGTACCAAATTTCGAGGCAATAGGTCACGTGACTTTGGTTTCAGAACCCGAAAACCGCCCCGCGAGTTTGGGGGAAAAAGCGGTCTCAGTCAAAAACGGCTTAAATACAGCAAAAAATATTTCATATGGTTGTATGTCTTAAGATACCCTTTCATCCCAACCAACCCACTTTTGGCCGCAATGAGGTTTATTTCTTTTTTTTTCCTTTTTTTTTTCTTTTTTGTTCCTTTTCTTTTCCTTTTTTTTTCCTTTTTTTTGCTTTATTTTCTTCGTAATTTTTGTTTGCTTTTCTTCTCCTAAACCACAAAACATCGAAATTTAATTTTTGTGTAAAGTTGTTGAGCTGCAAACGCAATTTTTTCTCCCGAAATTTTTTGGTGCAACTCCACTGAGAACCCTCCCAAAATGGGGCCCCAAAAAATCAATTTTTTGAACGGCTCAAGCTAGAGTGCTAGTTGTTTTTGATATCAGTAGATATTTAACAGACAAATAATTTGACATAGTTTAGGGGTGCCACCCCCCCGGGGACTCCCCCAAATGGACGCCCCAAAACTCAAATTTTTGAACGGCTTAAGCTAGAGTGCCAGTGTTTTATGATATCAGCAGAGATTTAACAGACAAATATTTTGACATAGTTTGGGGGTGCCACCCCCCCTCGGGGACCCCCCAAAATGGACCCCTCAAAAATCAATTTTTGAATGGCTCAACTTAGGGTGCCAGTTTGTTTTGATATCAGCAGATATTTAACAGACAAATAATTTGACATAGTTTGGGGGTGCCACCCCCCTCTGGGACCCTCCAAATGGACCCCCAAAAAACAATTTTTTGAATGGCTCAACTTAGGGTGCCAGTGTTTTATGATATCACCAGAGATTTAACAGACAAATATTTTTGGTGTAGTTTGGGGGTGCCACCCCACCGGGACCCTCCAAATGGACCCCCCAAAAAACAATTTTTTGAATGGCCCAAGCTAGAGTGCCAGTGTTTTATGATATCAGGAGATATTTAACAAAAAAATATTTTGACTCTACTTTTCTGGAGGTTCCATAATCAGATACTTTTGAATAATTGCTGATTTTACGGTAGACAAAAAGTACTTTTGAGCGTTACAGCATTAGCTGTGCGTCGGTCGTTCACTGGGTTTGCTGGCAAACTCCCATCCAGTTATGTGTATGCTACATCGTGCTAAAATGATTTGCTCTAACGATAATTTATTTTTTGCGGAAGTGAATAAATTACGATCACTATTTCTCGCTAATAATTATTACAATAACAATTTTTTTAACAAAATACTACAACAGTTTCTTGATTCATTTTCATGTGTTACTACTAACTGTGATGATGATAGTGATAAACATTTTGTTAAGGTCCCCTACGTTGGTGCAGCTTCTAAGCGATTCGTTAAACAACTTTCTGAGCTGGTTAAATGCAAATTCGGCGTTGAGATTTGTGCAATTTATACAACATATAAAGTTGGACATTATTTTCAGCTGAAGTCAGCTACTCCCATCACTCTGAGCTCCAATGTCGCATATCAATTTTTATGTTCGAGTGATACAAACTTGTCCTATGTGGGCATGAGTTCGCGACATCTTGGAACTCGAGCATGGGAGCATCTAAATCTAGCTGATGTTAATACCAAAAGCGCTATCAAAGACCATTTGTACGATTGTGACAAATGCTCTTCCATGAAACATTCAGTGGAATCTCTCAAAATTTTTAAAAAGTGTGTCACTGAATATGATACTAAAATTCAAGAAGCTTTATTAATTAAAAAGCTGAATCCAAAGTTAAACAAACAGTTATATGCTAAAGGGGCCTCAATTTTACTTAGTGTTTTTTAGTGATATTCTGGTATGCATTGTTATTCAGTTTTTACCTTAAACTTGTTCGTTTTGCCATTTTTCGCTTCATTTTTCTTGATTGTCTGACTTTTAACTTATAGTCACAAAAATACCCCTGCTTACTCCTGCATGGCTAAATTGTTATGAATTAACTCACCGAAAATTTTTGTTAGTTTTTGGTGGTATTACATCATAAACTGATTTTAATTGTAATAAATGCCTTGTAATTACCTATTAACATATGTAAAATTATTTTATTCAGATATGTTGTCCTGACGAGGGCTTCACTGCTTTAGGCCAAAAACGTTTGATTTTTTTTACAATATGTTTTACTGTCAAATAAAAAACTTTAAATATGTCAATTGATGCTGCAAGTTGCAGATACTTTCATTTCTCTGATATTCAAAATCAACCTCTTTGCCAAAACTTTATCTAATTCCATTTCTAAATTAAATCAAAATATTGCAAACTAAGTAAAAATTCATTCTAAACAATCATTTGTTTAAAAGAATTTTCACTGTAATTTTTTGAATTTTAAACCTGCTAATGTGATGTGACATTTTAATTCTCTAATGTTTCTTGAATTCTTTGATATTTTTTTCGCTGAAAAAAATTACATGAAATAAAAAGGCAAAAAATGTTAAAAATTGCCGTTATTTTTTTATTGGAACCAAACTCATAAAACAAAAATTATAGACTGTTCATAAATTATTGTACAATATCATATCAAAATCCAACATTTCGCCAAAAAATTAAAAGTGCTTTGTTAATTGAATATTTCTTAACTCACTCTGAATAACTGAATTTAAACTTTATCTTGATTTCTCAGAAAAAGTTTGAAGCTTGACTAAACTTATTTTCCAGAATGCATTCGATAGCTTGCTGCAAAAACAGCATTTAGTCAATAATTCACTTCAAGTGATAAAACAAACAAAAATGGCGGCGAAACCGTTAAAATTAATTATGACTCGTAACTACTGGTCATCTCGTCTGCATAAGTTTATAAGGGGGGGTGAAGATTATCAATTGATATGCGGACCTACAAAACTGGATTCAGTTTTACTTCCTACTTTTCTAAGCGAGGGAATTCAAGAGCTTTGCATAAGCAATCCAAAACTAGCACTTATTGCAGATGCCCAGACCTACCGAACCCAATAGGTTAGGTGACGTCATCTGATTTTTCATACCCAAAACATTAATGAATGGGCCAAGATAGCACTTAAGTATACTTAAAACTAAAGTGCTTTTATTCACTGATAAAATAAAACTTTCAGTAGTTAGTTGTAGGGACTAACTTAAATCGGTTTCGTTACATAAAAAATTTGTCCTATTTAAGCTGCCGCAAAAGATGCATTCAGAATTAAAAGTTGATTAGCGTCTGTAAAAATTGCGGTCACTAGAGCATTGAAATCATGGCTTGATCTGAACTGGTTAGAACGTGCAAATTACTTGCTCTTCACTTAAGCTCCACTTCTACTTGACAGGTCAACGGTTTCAAAGTCCAATAATAAACGTACTGTACCAGTGCGTGGATTTGAATGAATATTTGGAGCAAATCGCGGCAGTCACAAAGCTAATAGATAATCATAAATTGAATTGCAATAATTATTATTCGCGTTTTTGGAGTGATTCCCGTAAGACAGGCACTCACAAGGTTTTTATTAAATTGCTAATTCAGCTGATTGATCCAGTAAATTTCCATTACCTGTTAACCTTTCACCTGGTAATGAGCAATGAGTATTTTTAGCAGGTCTGAAAAAGGCATGAAAATGGACACTTGAATAAAACAGCCACTGAGCATAGAGATGTTTCTGTATAAAGGTGCTTCTGTAACATCAAAGAGTGGCTTGGTGTTGCCGGTTAGGGCGACTCCCACCTCATCGATCAAGTGTCATTAAGCTTAATTGTAGATGTAGCAAAGATTATGAGTTATTGTGGGTACATCACAATCAGACACCGAAGATATCACAATTGTAATAAAGAATTTTTTCAAAAGGCAGTAATCTTAGCTTTTGAAAAAATCCAAAGGATCAGGGCCCAATTAAAGGTCTGCTAGGCCGTGGGCAATTGAGTCCATTGGCCCCCAAAATAGCGGTAGGTCTACTAATTCTCGGCCAGAAACTTGATGAAGACACAAAAACCTTTATCAATAGTGCAGGGCCCCAAAGAGCGGTGCCTGAGGCAGTCGCCCATGTAGCTTCCCTTTAGGTTAATTAGGCCTTGCAAAAAAGTCTTACGATTTCAACATTTCGATTGGACAAATCAGACACAGTGTACTGTAATTTGCGACTCGCCACCGCCGTGACAACTTTCTAGGCGCGGTGTAGCCCGAAAACATATTGTACGGAAATATCTGGGCCATCCGATAAGTACACGCTTGTTTGGCATTATACAAGCTGGTCAACGATCTGATTTGATTTTGCTGTAGGACGTTTGCATTGGGTTAGCAGACATTGCCGTATATTCTCACCTTTGAAATTGCTTCGAGTCCGAGAAGTGATTATTTTTGTGTTTATAATCATTTAAGCCCGAGTCGAATTTCAACTTCGGACATTTTGCCGCATCATTGTGCGCAGTTGTTTGTTGTACCAGTATGCTACAGACTGATGCTTACGCGCATAGATGGGCAAGTTAATGCAAAACGTTAGCTTCGTTAACTACTAGTCCGTTAACAAACTTCACACCTCCGTTAACGTTAATCCGTTATTTTTTGCTTTAATTAACGGAAGTTAATAAAGTCCGTTAATCCGTTAACATTTTGCGTGTAATTTACATTTCGTTTTATTCATTCGCTTCTAGAACACGTTTTGACGCTGTTGAGCTGATTTTAAGGAAATATTTCTTGCTATGGTGGCCTTTTTGAGTTTTGAAAGTTACATTTTACAGTCTAATCTAATTTCAAGATAAAAACAAGTTCAAATGCACAACGAAGCTGCAAGATATTAATGATAAAAACCTTAACGGAAGTTAACAGAACTTAACGGAAGTTACTTAAGTCCGTTAACAGCACTTAACGGAAGTTAATTTAGTCCGTTAACATGAAAAAACTTTTTAACGGATTAACGAGCTAGTGAAAAAGTTAGCTTCGTTATTAACGGATTAACGATTAACGGTCTTGTGCCCACCAATGCTTACGCGTAGCAGCAGCAAATATTGTTTGGTACCATGCTGTGATTATGCTGGTTGGTTTGTAGTGTTTGCTAGTGTTTGTAGTGTTTGGTACCATGCTGTTTGGTTTGTAGTGTTTGGTACCATGCTGTGATTAAAGCCGGAGTCGAATTTCAACTTCGGACATTTTGCCGCATCATTCTTCGCAGTTATTTGTTGTATGCTACAGGTGCTTACGCGTAGCAGCAGCAAATATTGTTTGGTACCATGCTGTGATTATGCTGGTTGGTTTGTAGTGTTTGCTGTTACTGCAACCCCCGGCTGTTTTGTTTAATCGCAGACCAGACAGCTTTGCAAAGTTGAGCCATTTCGAGGCAGCAAGCAAATCGCACAAAACTGCCATCTAAATACAAGACAGTATAGTAAACCTTTGGTCTCAACGCGGATGTTTCAAATGTTTCTGTCAGCGTAATCACGATATATTTCAGAAAAAGTTATCAGAAAGTTCCTTACCACTCAATACAGATTTTACGGCATAGATTAAAAACAAGGGATCTCATTTTGTTGTCTGGTAGGAAGCTCTTCGAAGTTTAAGTTAAGTTTGTTTAATTTCGCCGAAAATGAAATAAATGTAGTAACGGTAATACGCGTAAGTAACTAACCATTCGAAAATAATTCGCGACACTGGTGAATCTAAAACGATCCACCGGAGTTCTTCGAGTCAAACATTCACCAATCGAGTTAGAGATTGACATTAAAAAAAAAAAAAATGGCGGGGAAAAAATAAAAGTGCAAAACTGAAAGCTGGATGCACGAAACTAGCCACTAGCCGTATCTCTACTCTTAAAAAGTCAGCGACAACATAAAATATTTTTTTCTTTGTACAGCAGTCTCCTTTTTTGCGAACAGTTTTCAAATTATTGTTTTAATGAATTATGTTTCGCTTCAATTTATATTACAGCAGCAGCAACGAATAGGATATAGCATAAAAAGCAAAAAAACTATTCTACTTTATTGAACTTTTTCTTTTTTGCTTTGCAGTAAAAAGTTAAAATAAGTAATGGAGAAATTTATGATTTTGTTGATTTGTGTCTTCGTCGCAATCCAAGCGCAAGAGCATCATTTTTGCCGTAAGATTTCATTGCCATACTTTTACTTGAAATATTATTATATATATATTTTAACAGCTGGATTAGTCGTGTCCCAGTACTCGAAGTTTAAAATATATTCTTTGTCAAAATGCTCTATTCGTGCCTCACCAATTACCATGTCTGTATTCTTAAATATTATCAGCAATTGCGTCAGTTTAATTACATGGCATTTATTTACCGAGTTGCCTCGACCAGGAGACAGCGAAGAAACCTTTAGGTCTACGAGTCAAGCTGCCACATGCCTACTCGTTTACCACATACCGGTATGGTGGAGGCTAGGCGTCACATTGCCCCTTTTAATGCTGAATTAGGAAATTTTTAAACCCACTGTAAAGGCGACTTTGGCATTACTTACTCTGTCTGTAAGTGGTTTGTGTACGTAGAAACTTACAATTTTTAAGTCATTCATAGCAGTTGCAAAAATTAAACAGATGTGCAAAATGTTTTGACTTATAACTCAAACGAATTTCGGAGTAAGTCATTCGGTAGCTGGTTTAAATTTGTATATTTTGTTTGAACTTTGAATTTCATTGTGTGAATATCTTTTACTAACAGTGGTGTGAATTTTTAGGGGCACCGGAATTTTTTCAAGGAAAAGTGCTTTCCGTAAGTTTTAACGCTAACAAAATTGGTATACACTAAACATACAGCCATAATTAATTATTACAGAACTCGTACAGTATTGCACAGTATTTTCATTCCACGAATGCTCTTTGCTCATTTTATACTAAAATTTCTGTTTCCTGTCAACAACAAAAAAGGTCTGTAAAAATAATTTGGGTTTAATTGCACCATAGTTTAATTCTCGTTTTCACGAAAAGATGGGCATATTGCTTCCGGCTTTTTCGTGATAAATTCCTTCAAAAAAAGCTTTTTATTTTGAACTAACTTGACTTTGTGTCAAATTTATTTGCAAATGGTTCCCTGTTGAAAATTTCAAGTAGCTGAGGTAGAAGGAAACTTTTCGATTTAGCTGTCAGTCGAAGTCACTTCCGAAATCAAAGCATTTTGCTTAATATTTAACTTAGAGGGTCACTGCGCACTAATTTTTGAATTTTTCCAATAAATACGCAAAAAAAATTAATTTCCAACGTTTTTGTTCCGTTTTTTCATTGTTTGCCGTTAAATAGTTTTTTGTTAGTTAAATAGTTAAATAGTTTTTAAATAGTTAAAAGGAAAAGATTTTGATTATATGAGAAAAACTTCGGCTGTGGTAACATGACTGCATCAAATCTGCATGCGTGATTCAAACTTCAAACCGACCTGGACCTGGTGGTCTGGTAGGTCCCGGAGTAGGGATTTATTTTTGCCGGTCTTCTGTTGTAGCTTCGGCGAAAAAGATGTATTTTTAAAAGTAAAACTAGGTTTATTGGTTTGAAAATCAAATCTTTCATTATACTCACTTTATTACGCTGAAGAGTGTAACGAGTATGCGGGGTTCATTTCTGCATCATTGAGCTTGCGGGCTACACAGCTCGTTGTGAAGAAATGTCGCAACGGCATGAAGCCGTAGGCAATACTGCGTTCGATTTGACCGGCCCGAGCTTTGAAACTCAGACCTCCCGTTCCAAAGACGATCACATTACCGCTCGACCAAGTGTTCGGCTTTAGCTCAAGAAGACTCGATCTGGTGCACTTAGAAGGAAACTTGAAAAAATAAGCCTGGGCTGATAAAAACATATTGATTATTTTGAGCTATGTCATATAGGCCTAAATAAATGTTCTTTGTAATTATCAGAGTAAAGTCATGTTTATGAAAACGCAGAGGCTAGATTAGACTTTACAGCTTTTTAGAATCAACATAGCTTGGAAACACTATAATTGTAATTGACAAAATTGAAATTAATTACACGAGTTTGCTGTAATTGTAATTGTAATTGAAAATTTTCAAAAGTCGATAATTGTGATTGTAATTGAAAATTTTTCTGCCTATTTTCAATTACAATTACTCTATTATTCACTAAGATAGATGATAACAAAATGTGTTTGAATAATATCAATTTTTCTTCAGTTGCAAATCGATATCGATATTTTCTACCGGTTGCAATCACATCTGACGTCACAAATCGAACATCAAAGTAGGTTAGGGATAATTAGAGTTAGTTTTAGAGATAGAGTTAATCATACTCATAACCAAAACTTAGCACCTGCTCTAATCAAAGCTAGCACTAACTCTAAGGCAAAAAATAGCCTAATATAAAATTGGCCTATGAAGTCAGATGTGACTGTAACCGATGGTAACTAACCATTGTAACGATAGATGTAGCCAGGATTATTGATTGGGGGTAGTCCAAACCACAAACTATATGCATTGACGTCATGAGAAATTTTCGAAAGAGGAACTTTTTGTGGGGCAAAGATATCGTAGAATGGAAGATCCAAAGCCTTGCCTGTTGTAATAATAAGTCAATTAAGATGTTTTTTTTTGACGTTTGCAGGCCAGAGTTTTAATATTTTAATCGTTTTGCGTGCTTCTGGCCTAAAGGCTACCAGCTCGGAAGCCTAGGGAAGAGCCACCAGAACGGCGACTACTTAAAAGAAGCAATGCGAAAAATTGTCTTCCCACAGGAATCGAACCTGCAGCCTTTGGATTATCGGTCCACTGCTCTACCACTTGAGCTAGAGAAGACGCCTCCTCGCGTGCTTAATTTTGGCTATTTAAACCCAGCAACTTGCTTGTTGTATGATTGTAATAATAAGTCAATTAAGATGTTTTTTTTGACGTTTCCGTTCTGGTGGCTCTTCCCTAGGCTTCCGAGCTGGTAGCCTTTAGGCCAGAAGCACGCAAAACGATTAAAATATTAAAACTCTGGCCTGCAAACGTCAAAAAAACATCTTAATTGACTTATTATTACAATCATACAACAAGCAAGTTGCTGGGTTTAAATAGCCAAAATTAAGCACGCGAGGAGGCGTCTTCTCTAGCTCAAGTGGTAGAGCAGTGGACCGGTAATCCAAAGGCTGCAGGTTCGGTTCCTGTGGGAAGACAATTTTTCGCATTGCTTCTTTTAAGTAGTCGCCGTTATGGTGGCTCTTCCCTAGGCTTCCGAGTTGGTAGCCTTTAGGCCAGAAGCCTTGCCTGTTGTTGGCAATTAACCAGGATTTTGCTATAAGTAGAGGTAAACTAAGGTGCAATTGTCTAACTGGGAGACGTGTTGAGCAAGCTAATGTAACTCAAACGTATCACAGACGTGGGTCTGGGGGCGGAGCCCCTTAGCCGCCGAAGGCTTAGCCCCTTAGCAGCCGCTGGGCGATTTTTTGAAATAAAAAGCTATTTTAATGCCATTGGATCACATTTCGCACGTGTTCAGAGCCATTTGAAAAAACTAGATTGTTAACATTTGAAAGCCAATTGAAAAATGAAATTGTTCAATCCTCCTTTTCTTTCAATTTGAGTCCAAAACACGTTAAAAATCTTGCAATTTGTGGTTGCATTTTAATTGTAAGTGATTTATTTGGCCCAGATAGTGGGAAGTAAGGAACGGTGCCTCCTAAAATATTTTAGCAGTAAATAATAATCCACTCGAAGATTTTCCTAAGAATTTTTGTTTTGTCATAAAATTAACCAGTTATTGGAGGACATGTACGGCCAGGGGGCCCAGAACCCCTCAATTCAAATTCAACATTTTGTTCGATGAGCATTTCTCCAATTTTTTGTGCTATTTTTTTCAAAAGTATTTTGTGCGCAAAAACTGGCGAGGTGGAGATGAACGTTTTTGAAAATGATACAATAGATGGTAACGCTTAGGCCTACTAACCATGTTATTCCCGGCCCGAATTTACATTGCACGGGGCTTCTGGCACTTTGATATTTTGCAACATCTTCCTGCCAAATATAGCTGAAGACCAAAAAAAGTCTTACATTTGAACGCGGGGCCCTGGCACTGTGCCATATGGTAAATCCGGCCCTGGTTATTGCATTACGTTCCTAAAAAGGTAAATGAGGGCCTGAGGTAGCAACTTTCAGGACAAAACCCCTTATTAATTTCACCCGGGTAATACATTTCAATTGGTTGACAAAATCGAATTGTGGGCCATCTGGTCGTCAATATTATTGGTAATTAGTGTTGTACGCGAGTGCTGTTGTACGGAAAGATGCTAAAAGAAACTGAAAATGAAGAAACAAGACTTTTTGCCACATTTTTATCTCTAGTGACATTTTGATTGAGGGGAGGGGGACCCGGGCCCTCTGGGCCCTCCACCCCTGGCTACGCCTATGATTGTAACTTCAATGCTATTTGTGATATTAGCATTTCGTGTGCTTTTTTGCTTGTTTGCCCTTGTGTGTATGCAGTAGCGTACGCAGGATTTTGAAAAGGGGGGGTGAGGTCAGGAAATTCTGAAAATTTGAGATTGTAGAAGATCAAAATCAAAATTTTCCAGCCCAAAGCTAAGTCCGTTTTCCTGCCAAAATTGGGTGAAGAGCTAAAAAAAAAGGTCTTCGCTCAAATTTAGTCCGGTTTTTCGCCCAAAAATGGGTGAAGAGCAAAAAAAAAGGTCTTCACCTAAATTTAGTCCAACTTTTTGTCCAAAATAGGATGGAGGCCAGAAACAAAGGTCCCCCCCTACTTTTTGCGTGCTCAAAGCTTCTGCTCAACTTACAAAGGGGGGGGGGCATTCCGCAATTTTGCATACTATTCTATGCGAATTACAGCATCCTGGCAACCCAAAGGGAGGGCCATGCCCCAATGGCCCCCCCTAAATACGCCCCTGTGTGTATGTCAAAGCGACACTAATGGTTCTATTTTGTATGATCATGATAAATATGTGATCATAGGCGTAACCAGGTGGGGGCCCGGGCCCCCCCCCCAATCAAAATACCACTAACGACAAAAAGTTATGACAACATAGCCTGGCGATGTTTAGTTGCCGTTTTTTTTTTCAGTAATTACGCACATAACAGTAATTAACAATAATATTAATGACAACAAGTGAGTCCCGGGGCCCCCAACTAACAACCAGGGGGCCCTTACTAACAACTAGGGGGCCCTGGAATCCTTAACCGACAACCAGGGGGTCCGGGACCCCTAACTGAAAACCAAGGCGCCCATAACTGGCGACCAGGGGCCCCAGGGCCCCTAACTAACAACCAAGGGACCCTAACCAACAACCAGGGGGCCCCTTAACTGCCAACCAGGGGGCCCCTAAATGATATCCAGGGGGCCCCAGGGCTCCTAACCAACAACCAGGGGGCCCCGTAGTCCCTAACTGACGACCAGGGGGCCTCGGGGCCCCTAACTCACGACCAGGGAGCCCCAGGGCCCCTAATTAACAACCAGGGGGCCTGGGCTCCTAACCGACAAGCAAGGGGCTACGGGGCCTCTAACTGGCAACCAGGGAGCCCAAGGGCCCCTAACTGATGACCAAGGTTCCCGGGCCAGGGGCCCCTTAATGCAAATTTTTAACAATTTATATGCAAAACCTGTGAGAAATCTAAGAGTTTTGATCTAAAAGTTGCCACCCCAGGCCCTCGTTTAACGTTATTATAAACTTAATTACTTACTGCTAAAGTATTGCAGGAGGCAATGTTCGTTACTTCCCCCTATAGACCAAATCACTTACAATTAAAATTTTACACCATAATGCAAGATTCTAAGCGTGTTTTGGGATTTAATTGCAAAAAGAGGATTGAACAACTAAATTTTTTCGATTGGCTTTGAAATGTTAAAAATCTAGTTCTTTGAAATGGTTCTGAACTCGTGCGAAATGTGATCCAATGGGATTTAAATAGCTTTTTTTTCCAAAAACTTACAAAAATCACCCAGCGGCTGGGGGCTTTGCCCCCAGACCCCCATAGCCATCGGCGGCTGGGGGCTCTGCCCCCAGACCCCCGTCTCTGATACGTTTGAGTACACTAGCTTACTCAACATGTCTTCCAAGTTAGACTTTTACACTTTTCAACAATTAGTTTTCGCCCTCTCCCTTTACCAAAATCCTGGCAAAGTGCCATCACGCTACGGCTTCAGATCTTTTATTCTACGATATCTTTGCCCCACAAAAAATTACTTTTTTGAAAATTTCTGATGACGTCATTGCATGTGATTTGTGGTTTGGGCCCCCCCCAATCAAAAATCCTGGCTACGCCTATGTATGTGATATTATTGGTAAAAGTTAAAATTGTGTTAAATAGTAGTCAAATTGAAGTTGTAACGTACACAATTTCAACTTTTTCACAATTTTTAATTGTGTAAAACTTATTTTCTTTTGCACAAGTAATTGCGGTATGATACCATGGTTTAGCTAAAGCCATCATGTTGCTGGAAGCGATATGAATTTAACAACATACCTGACAATTGCTTTCAAACAAAATTATGTATTGCAAAAATTAAAGCTATACAAAGATTGGTGGAAGAACAAGTAGAGAGAAATGAGGCTTTAATAGGTCTGGTATAGAAATAAAAAACAAATCCACAGTGTTGACATAAGCAACACTTGAGGCTTCGTATGTAAGTAAATTGGTCGCAATGTTTTGAGAATTTTTCAATGTAATTGTAATTGAAATTGTAATTGAATTACAATTACTTGAACTTGAATAATTGTAATTGTAATTGAAAATGTTAGGTTGTAATTGTAATTGTAATTAAAGCAAAAACGAGTAATTTTTCCAACTCTGGAATGAACTAATAGGCTATGTAACTAATTGTAGGCCTAGGAGCTAGGCTTTGTGGCAGGCCTATTGCAGATTGGTAGAGACTAACCTATTTCACCAAAACGAAAATAAAGAATATTCATCCGTACATGTTTCATTATTTACTTTTTTAAGAGTTTACAGCTGTAAAAATCACCGTAAAAGGTTAAAAGCAAACATTCTGTTTCTTCCTAAGGACTCGTCAAATGCTACTGTAAGTAGAATTCTATTTGAATAAGGTTACAGTAGCAACTGATGAGTCTTTTGGACGAAACAGCCTCTTGTGCTTTTAACCTTTTACTGCGATTTTTATCCTTGTATTTTGCTCTGATTTTACTTTGTACATCATCGAGCACTGTTTCTGAAGATTGACTAAAAACAAGTTTTTTAGGGTTTAGATAATGGTCAGGTTTGGGATAGTTTATGCGTTCGTGTAATCATAGTAATTATGCTTTCCTAACATTATCGCTACGTTAACACGAGCGACACCTAACGATTGATTTAAAAATCATTTAAAAATGGCAGGATTGCTACTAATAGAGGAAAAAAGAAATGCAAACACCTTTTGATGTAGAAGTCATAGAATTCTGAAATAAGCCTAAAAAAATTTTTTTTAATACGCAGTTTTGTTTTGTGCGGCCATAAATGAGTTAAAATTTGACCTCAATGCCCCTTACACAAGGTCATAAAACGTTTTTTGTGACGTTTTTGACTTAAAGATTTTGTGATTCAGCAATTTTTAAAAATAAACTTATCTGCAAAGTTTGAACTACCAAGACGTCTCTGAAAATATGGCCCTGACATCACTTAAAGACGACAACATCACAAAATCTGCGTTTCTAAAAATTTTGCTGTAAGCACTAACCCGCATGCGAAATTTGACTCTCTCAAGTTTTTTTTCATTCAGGAATTAGATAGAGAGACATATGTCCCCATTTCCCGTGTGAAATGCGTAGGTCAAATAGCCCGTACGAAATGGAGGTAATCTTTCAAAACTACGAAGAGCCAAAATCGCATCTGAATTTTAAAAAATTGATTTATCCTCAAACATTTTCACTCTAGTTCAAATACACCGTAAGTTTCACATCTTTGGTACTCTGAAAAATCGTCAATTTTTAGCATGATCATGTAGAGGAATACTATAGATATGCACATATGTCCTACGATGGCTCAGGCAGGCGAGTGAGATTGATCGAAACGTTCAACAAAGACGCCACCAGGCCTCAATATGACGAACTGATCCTACACAATGAGGTATAAGAAAATCTATTCTTCAATTTCAAGTATTATGTTACCTGTAGTCCATGTTTTTCGCATTAGAACTCATTATAATTTGTTGGTTTGAACAAATTTTGATGTAGAGATGTTCATCAGCATATCCAGTGTTATTCCCGGCGTTGGTACATATTTCTTTTCTGTTGAAGTTCAAATTTTTAGTATGAGGTCTCCAAATTGACCGTAAAAAGGCCTCAGCAGTTATTTTGGAAAAAAACAAAGGACCGAGAGCATGCAAGAAAAGCGGACACGCAAAATCGGTGACTGTCACCGACTGACCTGACTTAGAATTGAACTCCCGCAAGTTGCATAGTACTTCATGGGTGATCTCAAGATAATTTTATTACATTTTACTGCAAGTTGACGCTTTCATAATAATTAATGATAATTTCAGTGACTAACTTTGCATCAGTAGCGTCAACGAGGGAGGCATTGTGTGATGCCCCCCAACCCCTTTTGGGCTATGGCACAATGCAAAAACGTGCAAAAAACGTTAAAATCAGTGTAATTAGACTAAAATGGAGCATGCACGTAGAAAAAGCTTTCATTGACTAGCATTTTAGCATCCTTTAATCAGCTTGAGATAGAATTTAGTGGTGCAGAATTCAAATTAGCCCATGTCAATATTTTGCTGCCTTAAATAGCTTTTCAACTCAAGTTCACCACACTTCATACTGTAGCAAAAAAGACATACTGCATAACTCTATTTCTTACCCAATAACATTTGTAGTGGGAGAAAGAAATGTGCCATACTATTTTCAAGGAAGACTTAGCAAAACCCTACGGTTTCAATAAATCCGTTTCAACAAATCATTTACAGCTGCACCGCACTAATACTATATAATATGAAGTTAAAATTTTTTAGGCGGGGCTGTGCCCCACTTTACAATCTGGTTCTCTCTGGCTACGGCCTTGATTTTACGCTAAAATGTAATGCAAACCTGGCATCAATGTTAAAGTCCCTTTATAATAAACCCTTACATTAATAAACCCTTTTGATTTTTAGAAAAATTAATAAACCCTTTTTTTAAGCACATTAATAAACCCTTTTGATTTTTAGAAAAAAAGATATCTAGTGGACTTGAAAACCCGAAAATGCAACATCACCACCATCAACTTTCCCTTCCATCCTATTGAGGTTCCCCCGGATTCTCATTTCAACGGAGAAGCGACTATTGGTGTTGTTGGAACTGAAATTGGATCTGGATTGAGAATAGTAAGCTACAGCCATGAAGTCCGTGACACTGAGCAAAAAATCGCAGGTACTACGAAAATGATCAGGAGATGTTATCATTGTTGATTTAAATAAACACAACTGCCAAATTTAATAAAACTTGAGTTTACCTTTGTAGAATGCTGACAAGTGCATTCAAGCCAAGTTTTTCACGGTTGACCAAAATGCTAAGTAAAGCCTAAAATGCATTATAACCATACTTAAATTGTAAAATTTTGCATGGGGGGACGCTTTGGCAGCCTTGACTGAACCTTAGTGAAGATCAGGCGCGTAGCCAGGAATTCGCCAAGGGGTGGGGGGGCCTTTTTTGAAATTTGATTCAACTGTAAACAAACTTGACCCAAATTTTCATTAATCTTGAATTGGATTAAGGCGATTTTTCAGTGAAAACTAGGTGATCTTCAAAAAAAAAAGGTCTTCGCCGAAATTCAAAGGCTTTTTCTGGCCTAAATCACAAATTTAAGGATTTTTTCCGGCTAAAAACAGGTAATCCAAAAAAAAAGGTCTTCGCTGAAATTCAAAGGCTTTTTCTGGCCGAAATCACAAATTTAAGGGGTCTTTCCGGCTAAAAACAGGTGATCTACAAAAAAAGGTCTTCGCCGATGGTTGAAATGTTTTTTCTTCTGCATCACTATTTGGTGCTACATTCCACCGGACTTCGTAGGTCTTTTTCCTCTCGTCAACCAGCGCTCAAATCTCTATGGGGGTCGCCTAAATCTTGATGGGGGGACGCGTCCCCCCCGTCCCCCTTCAATTTAAGTACTGTTTATAACCAAAATAGAAGTTTCTACGTTAGGGCGATTTCAAGATAATGCTGTTCAAAATTACCGATTTTTCTCTTACTTCAGTGATGCCATTTTGTCAGTATTGTGACAGAAGATGAATTTTCGGAAAGCTGGCTTACTTCTATTGAAATGCAGCGAATTTTACAGTTCTAGACCTTTACTTAGTTTTGAAAATAACTTTGCCGCAAAACGTTCATTGAGAATCTGGAACATGGAGTAACTTTTTGAAATTTCGTTTTTAATTGACAACCTTGGCAAAATTTGTAAGAGGTAAAAGCTTCTCTAAGGGGAAATCTAATCTGTTACACAGTATTCGGGGAACGGAAGGCCGTAGAAAGCTCAAATTTGGTGAGGTTAGTTAGTCTTCAGATCTGTCTAAGAAAAAAATTTTTGAGAGAAAACTGAGCAAAAAATTCCCCACTTGAATGCCCACAAGGGTTATGACATTTTAATGGAACTTAATATGTTCTCAACCACAAGAAAGAGTCAGACAGTTTCAACCGACCAATCGACATTTTTTGTTGAAACTGATCGAAGTAACCGTATTAATATTAAGATTATATTAATTTGATTTGATATTGGTGCAGGACATGCGACATATACTTTCTCCCGCGAAGATTGCATTCCAATTTCTGAAGTCTTTCACGGTGAATCCACCGATCCAGAACACAAGCATGTTTACGATTATCACCGCAGGTAAAAAATAACAGTTTAATTGTTACGAAGTCCAACAATGTATTTAACAAGTGTAGTAGAGTAGTTAGAATTTCAGAAAGCTTGCTTTTATTAGTACATGGGTCGGCAATTATTTTGCTTACGCTGGCCAACCAAATCCAGCTAGGTCCCGGAGAGCCTACATTAAAGGGTGTGAAGCATCCAACCAACTCCTGTAGTTTACAATCCTTAAAATTGATATTTAGTTTTCATTTTGGGGCTGCGGTTACAAAGATATATTCAAAAAATACCAAAAGATATTCCCCTAAAAAGTGTTTGGAAACCCTGAATTAGTTCTCGATCCCAGCTTGAATTTCCAGAAAAAAGAAGGGTTTTACCAAAATTGAACGAGTTATGTGTTGTTAGAGGAAGGGTTAATATTATTTAGTTGCACTATTTACCTCGAAGTTCAGGCTGAGAATACTGAATCAGGGTTTCCAAAAACTTTTGCGTGGATATTTGTGGAATATCTTTGCAACCGCGACCCTAATTTGCGAAAAAAAAATCAAATATTCTAGTTTGATTTTCGTCATTGCAAGCTACCGGAATTGGCTGGATGCTTCACCTCCTTTTTGAAATGAGGTTAACCCCAATTTCTAGGCAAATTTCGCCGAACTGTTGGTGAAAACCGAAAAAAAGGTCGTCACCAAAATTTGAGACAGTTTTCGACAAAATTAATGGTTAAGACCAAAAAAAATTAGGTCTTCATCAAATTTTGAGGTATCGTTTCCGGGCCGCCAGATTTGGATGCGGTACCAACGATTTTCGAAGTCACAAAAGTAGTTTCATCAAAAATTAACGAAGCGGGTGGATCCATGAAATCGCGGGCCGTAGGTTGTGGACCATTACTGTAGTGCTTTGCAATCTCTGCATTCGTTTCAGACATAGCCAGAATGTAACCAACTGATCATACGAGATATCAGTTACGAATTCTGATATAATGGTGGGGTAAATTACTATGACTTCCTTATAGAGATTTTCAAAGCAAAAAGCTAACACTAGAGAGCTTCGTCGCTTTGACCATCTTTTCGATTTGTTTTTCTTTAGCCTCGCCTGATGGTGGCTCAGCGCATTGCTCCATAAAAGTAACTGCTTAACAGTATTGTGTGTTTTGCAGCTATTACGACATAACTTTGGGACTGGACGACCTCAACATCTTTATGGTGCCTCCAGAATGTCATGAGCGTCGAAGCGACAAAATAATCTTCTAAATCCAGATTCAGCTAACCTTGTTTTGCTGGCTAATAATCAAGAACGAAAGATGCGTAATTTAAATGCAATAGCATTCTATAAATTCGAACTAAACTAACCTCGAATTTTTTCCGGATCAAACGAAGAAATAAACGTAATCGTGAAACACTAATTGGTGTCATGATACGTAGTTGCATGTCTTGTTGTACCAGTAATCTTGAACGAATTTTGTTACCATTACCGCAATTTTTTTTTAAATGGTGGCGGTTTTTTTTCTTTTTATACGAAGTCGTTGGGGTAGATTTCGTTAATGACACTCCAAATTGATCATCAGCCAATTTTTTTAATCAGTCGTCACCTATAGCTCAAGCTAGCCAAAATACTGGTTTATCAATAATTTAAGAAACTTGCCAAATTGTCAGGAGCTGCCCTAAAAACATCAATGTAACATCAGCGCCGATATCGGACGTTTGATGGCTTGCGTCTAGTGCAAATTGGAAATAATGTTCGTCCAACATAAATGGTGAGCAATGCACATTTAACTTGAGCAGCGAAAGTGGAGTCGAAAACCCAACGTTAGAGGCCAAGGCATAAAAAAATCCAAGGTCAAGTTTTAAACTTCAAATTTAAACCCAAATTTTTAAACTATGTTATGGGCGAATTTTGATTAATTATCAACGTGATTAACGTGAACGAATTTGATTAATTTTCAACATCAACGAATTTGATTAATTTTCAACGTGAAAGTCCTTAAAATTGCATTTCGTTGAGTTTTTGGTACGTAGTTCAATGACTTTGTAAGGGTTTTGCACTGCCTCAAAATGACACAGAGTAATTAGAACAAATACATTCCCTTGCCAATCGATGATATATTGTCGCTTGCAATGCGATTTTGATTATCAGAAGCTCACGTATCGATAAGGCTGAAGTCGGTTAGAATTATCTAATTTTCGTTAATTTAAAAAACACCTCGCCCATTTATTCTACCGAAAAAATATCACAAACGTTATCGTCTTGCTCTCCAAAATAACGTGTAGCAAGAGCGGAAAGTATACTGTAACAGTTGTCGCAGTCCCTGCTACAGTCAATGACGTCATGGAAGCAAGCAGCGAAATACCAACAAGCATGCAGTTATTGGAACCGATAGCTTCTTAAGCCTACAGCTCTTCTCTGTAACGTCGAGCCAGCGAACCGCAACTGGAGCGCTCCCTTTTGAATCGCTACAAAACTGGTCACCCCGACGTAATTAGATGGTCGGCGCTAGCTTAGTCGACGTTGGCAAGCCCTTCCTACTTCACTGCCTTCAACCCCTACTAACAAAGCTCAAACAGGGGGAAGTATGTTGCAGTCCCTGCTCCAGCTAAAGACGTCATGGAAGCAAGCAGCGAAGTACCAACAAGCTTAAAATCATAGGAACGGATAGCAGAGGTGGAGTCGAGGACACAAGGCTCGAGGCCAAGGCCAAGGACACAAAAAAAATCCGAGGCCAAGGCCAAGGACAGCCTTTCCGAGGACAGACACTCTCGAGGCCAAGGACAGGAATGCTCGAGGCCAAGGACCAAGGACACAAAGCGCAAGTGCTCTCCAAAAAAAAAAAAAAAAAAGGACTTCACAAAAATTTTTCAGGGATCTCCAAAAAAAAAAGTCTTCACAAAAATTTTTCAAGCGATCTCCACGAAAAAACGCTTTCCAAAAAATTTTTCAACCGCTCCACAAAATTTTAACTTTCCAAAAAATAGTGCTGTCCTCGAGCTGTCCAAAAAATAGTGCTGTCCAAGGACGTCCTCGAGGACTCCACCTCTGACGGATAGCTTCTTTAGCCTTCAGATCACACAACTCATAGGCTGCGCAGTCGAGCCGGTTAACCGCAACTGGAACGCTCCCTTTTGAATCGCTACACAGTGTTTGGAAGAGTGTGGGGTGCCACAACTTGATATCACCTGAGTTTTTCACGTTAGCAGCGATATTCCATTACTTTCCGTAACGGTATCTTGGCAGTGAAACAAGACCACAACCCAGGGGTCGAAACCAACTTTTTTAACAACTTGCCCGTCAAGTGGTATCACATTTCCGCTTGCCCGAGAAAACTTCAACTAGCCCGAAAAAAATGCACAATAAAAGTTTTAAGGCTGTTTACTTTTGGAAAAAAATTTGTCAAATGTACTTCTTGTCAAAAACACTGAATTCGCATAATGCGAGTATCCTATTTCGAGAATCAAGTTTTTGTGCGCGATTGTTATTGTAAAGTGACGTAATAAATGACTTTTTTTCAAATGCATCACGCAAAAATTGATTTTTTGATTGTAATGCATTTTCAATCGCGAATATTTGGAAACTACACCAGCTAGAAAGCCGATATCTTTTGCAAACCTTATAGGAGCTAAACGATCTTCAAAATAATCATAACCAGAAATGGGCAAAATTCTATACGTTGTCTTCACGCAGCGCAGAGCGTAGCTGTACTTGTGATATTTGAAACGGCAGTTACGGGGGCAAGCGTGGGAAAATTTTTCTCAAAAAAAAAGTAGCACTTTGCGCAAAAAAGTTGCAAAACGCGTCTAGTATCGAAAAATTTGCGCGTGATTAAGAAGTGTTAATTGCGATTAATGATGTGCGTACGATTAAACAAAGTGTTCATTGTGATGATTGCAAAAAGCTCAAATAAACCAAGCAACACCTTTCTACTTACATCTTATTTTATTGCAACGAACGCGGACCTAAATTGTATCTCCAAACGATCTTGGTTGATGTTTCTAATTCGCTGCATTTTGTTAGCTTGCCCGTCGGGTAAGTTAAGCCAACAAATATCTTGCCCGAGGCGATTTTAGCTTGCCTCGGGCAAGCGTAATTTCGAACCCTGCCGTAATCCGTTAATGAGAACAACTAATTCATACACTTCAAAAAAGATAGTAATACTTTTATCATTTGGGCTCTGACGCAAACGTCCACTGATTATGGAGTGGCACTTTTTTCAGCAAGTTACAGTAGTTTCTAACGCGCAAACCTTATTGTTTGGTTTTAATTAGCCGAATTTTTAAAGGAATTTTTAATTTTATTATCTAAAAAATTGCTTTATTAATTTATTTTTTTATATGCTGTGGGGACTGAGGTACCAAAGCCGCAGGAAATAATGTTGTAAAAATATAGAACCACTTTTGTTGGTTCTTTATACGGGTATATTTTTAAAAATAATTGCATGAAAATCGGTCAGAGGAAGAAATTCATTCAAGGTTATGGTACAATTTAAATCAGCATCGGTACAGGAAGTATTAGCCACAACAATTTTTTACAATGCCTCTTTCCCCCACATTCTCTGACTAGAACGTTCACGCAATGCCATTTAAAAGAAGTTCCACTAGGACTTGACGTCTAAATTTTTTCTTTTGTTTCGTTATTTTCTTTTCTAACCATCAAAAAACAATGCTTTACTCGAGCTTGAGACAAGACATTTTTAAGACCTGGTAGGCTTCGAGGCCAAGAACGTACCTAAGTACCTTTTTGTGAAGTCACTACAACGAAAAAAAAACTATTGTGGATATATCGAAGATACATTCACCTTTTGATTGCAGTTTACCTACCAAGAGAAGAAAAAACGTAGAACAGCTCCGCTAACCACACAGTTAAACATCCAGTCTTTATACTACGCATACTGCAGTGTACACGTTCACGAACTGTGAAGAATTAATTATGCAGTGTACAAAAAATTCTTAAAACGCTCTGAAAAATAAGCACTGTTTCAAGTAGAAAGTACAAAATTGTATAAAGTTCAAGCAGTACAGTTGAAAGAGCATCACTATTTTCCAGTTACAAGAACTTAGCTAATGTGAACACGAAGATATAGCTAAGTTACGCTCCTTGAGCTGGACTTAAACTATGTCATTCTTGAGCAGTTCATTATAAAAACTAAAGACAACATATACAACAATATCCTAATAAAGACCTATTATACAAATTTTTTGTATACACTCGACATAGAACCTCGAAATTTTTAAGTCCGAACGAATTTTGACCGCAGACACTTATTCTCTAATCAGTTTTTACTCTTTAGCTGCACCGCCTTTAAACTCATCCTTATTCTTCAGCAGGTAGGCAGACAAATATTCAATCGGATTCGGAGGTCTGAAAATGAAAGAGATCCTTTGCAGACAGTTGACAAGCGTACAAGCTTTTGATAAACAAATAAAGTACAATACTAAATAAAAATTCGTAGCAATTCGCAAGCTTGCAGAGCCATTGAAAGCATTTTGACAGAATTAAATTTCTTAGCTTCATCTGCCCTCCTTACTTCCTGGTCAATATCCAAACACGTTTAACAACATGCATATCTGGACAAATTTTTCAAGTGACAATAGCTAAAACGGGAGAATTTCAGCCCCCTTAGCTCAGACTAGACTACTGGATCTTTCGTCCATCCCTTTAATTTCATCCGCATAAAAAAAGCAAAAAATACTTTTTTTTATTATGCAAAAAGACATATAGACGTAATCTATATTGCTGCCATAGTGACCAACTACCGATCGGATGTCGCAATGACTTCTAATGGCAATTAGTAACTGGAAGAGGCCAGTTTGATTGATATTCTAGCCAAACCTAAAATCTTTTTCATGAAACCCATAGGTGGGCACAAGTCCGTTAATCGTTAATCCGTTAATAACGAAGCTAACTTTTTCATTAACTCGTTAATCCGTTAAAAAGTTTTTTCTTGTTAACGGACTAAATTAACTTCCGTTAAGTGCTGTTAACGGACTAAAGTAACTTCCGTTAAGTTCTGTTAACTTCCGTTAAGGTTTTTATCGTAAATATCTTGCAGCTTCGTTGTGCATTTGAACTTATTTTTATCTTGAAGTTAGATAAGACTGTAAAATGTAACTTTCAAAACACAAAAAGACCACCATAGCAATAAATATTTCCTTACAATCAGCTCAACAGCGTCAATACATGTTCTAGAAGCGAGTGAATAAAACGAAATGTACTGTAAAGTACACGCAAAATGTTAACGGATTAACGGACTTTATTAACTTCCGTTAATTAAAGCTGAAAATAACGGATTAACGTTAACGGAGGTGTGAAGTTTGTTAACGGACTAGTGGTTAACGAAGCTAACGTTTTGCATTAACTTGCCCATCTATGATGAAACCACATTCAACAATCTTTACCTTTCTTTAGCCAAAACCGTTAGAGCAGACAACAGAATAGGAACTACGGTTTGATCCAAATAGGCTCGTGTTGGGAGAGACTGAACCTCTGGCTTTGCAGGTTTAGCAGCATCCTTTTCTCCACTGGCAGCTTCCTAACGTTAAATATGAAGTCGACTGAGAGGCTGACTAATGATTATATCTCTATGGTTTGGCGTGCTTCTGGCTTAAAAGCTACCAGCGCGGAAGCCTAGGGAAGAGCCACCAGAACGGCGACCACAGGATTCGAAATTGCAGCCTTTGGATTACCTAACGTTGCAAGTTCGAATCCTATGGGAGGATAATTTTTTCGCACTGCTTATTTTTAAGTGGTCGCAGTTCAGGTGGCTCTTCCCTAGACTTCTGCGCTGGTAGCCTTAAGGCCAGAAGCACGAAAAACGATTAAACATTAAAACTCCGGCATGCAAACCTCAAAACATCACAATTAAATTAATGATTATATTGTTAGTTACCCGAGTAGATAAAGCTTCTGCTCCTGAAATAGTACACTCAGGATCAATTTTCGGTCATATTAGACCAGCAAAATTGATTTTCACAATTTTCTTGCCTACTATTTAAAGGGACAGTGTGGATCTTCCAGAGTGTATGATAACTCAAAAGCCAGAAGAGCACAAGGTCTCGTCTTTACTGTCTCGTGGTAAGCTAATTAACCCAGCAATGATGATTTACATGATCAGAAAAAAACAAGTGAATTTTCTTCGCCAAAATTAAGAATTTCAGCATATCTAGTCAGTTTTGTAATTGTAATTACATTTTATTCACTAAGTTGCCTTGGCCAGAAGACAGCGAAGGGACCTTTCGGTCTTCGAGTCGAGCTGCCACCTGCCACCACACGGCGGAGGCTTCACACTGCCCCTTTTAATGCTGAACGTCAAGCAGGAAAGCTGTGAATATCAATTTTTATAGTCTTTGGTTTGACCCGACCGGGAATCGAACCCGAGTCTACCGCTTCAGTAGCAGACGCTCTATCCACTCGACCACTGATCGGTGTAATTTTCAAAACTCTAAGTCCATCGATAACTATTAAACTACACTAAAGTGCTTAGATCAGTTTTGAGAAAAATTGGGAAGATTAAATAACATAATGGAAGACTGAAAATGATTGCATAATTTCCATTCCAGTGGCAAAATGGGAGATTGCCTAAAACACAACTAAAAACACAAAAGGTACGAAAAAAGTGCATATCATATATTTAAATGAGGACGGAAAACAAAGTTAGTGGGGGCATCGAAAGTTAGGCTTATCATATTAGACTAGATTGGCATTGATTCCATTCTTACAGACCAAGCCATTCCAGAGTTCTTCTACATCAAAAATAACGTAGGGGACACTAATGTTATAATTTTTATAGCCAACTCTTACATTGATGGCATTAGCGATGCCATCCAAGTTCTAACTTGAAGTAACGCCGCAAGTAGGCTACTGGACGACGTCGTTTCGCTGCGTTCCGAGATGGAAAAAAGGCTGTCTAATAATAGCCTTGCTAACTCAGCAAAAACCAAGCTGTCAGATACATTTTAGTTTGAATCATAGCCTAGTCTAGCAGTAAGGCTTTTACTACGAGGCAACAAACTATTATATACCTGATAATACGACTACCAGAACCTGAGTAGGCCTATTGTTTTGCTTACAGTAGCTCGTGACTCTAGACTACACTTTTCCAGTTCGTGACTCTAGACTACACTTTTCAAGTTGCAAACAATGGCCTACAAGCCTTACTTTCTCTTGTTCTGAGACGTTTGTTACCTAGGCAATTGAACAGTCTACTCTTTTATCAGCTGGGATCTGTTCTGCTGACAAGACCAAATTAGTGCGCAGCAAAACGACTCAATGCAGTAGCCTGTAGGCCTATTCACACTGGCATCGTGATCGCGTCAAATGACGTGTTCGCTCAGCGCTTAGCGATTTCGAAATGTCAGCATGACGCGACGAGGCGGCGAGCTTTTTGCTTGAAATGCACACCAAGCGCGATACGCCGGTTGCTATTGGAAACGCTAAACATTGTTTAGCGAAGGTCCGAGATTGAGATGATGGCTAACTACTTAAGTTTGTTCTTTTTTTACATCCTTGGTGCTAAATTCGCTGTGATTGAAATTTTAAACCAAATTCTGATAAAATGTTTCAAAACGTTTGGAAATCTCTTCCTAGTTAAGACTGCTTGTTTTGAATAGGGTGTGTGATTCTGGTATGCTTTTCTAAACGCGGGTTTTGAGTTTTTATTCTGAAAACCTTAGTTTTCGGGATTTGTCTGCTTTCAAAAGTTGGTGCTTTTGTTAGGTGAATATCGAAAAAAAATACTACATTTTATACTTTTACTTTTCTTAGCGCATAGTATTACATTATAAAAAACTAAAACAAAAAAACACGCGACGAGAAAGTCGGTCGTCCTATTATACAATAATCGAAAATTTGTGGCAAAGGAGAAAATCATAAGCTAGCTGCATGAATTTTTCTTTAAAAAAATGGCAGCAAACAACATATTCAAAATGTGGATCTTACGCTTGATTACTGCCAGCATTTTTCTTCGCATGTCATTGAATATGGCACGCCACTGCTCCTTGGGTACTCTTGCCTACGTTTTAATCAAACTTTTTGTTAACTTTTCACCTTTTTCTCCAAAATCTTTTTCAGCTGAATTTTTTTTCAACATTGCAAGAGTTTTTGTGCAATGCAGCAATAAACTGAATCAATCGTTCAGCGAAAAGTTCTGATTTCCATTTTGCAGAAACATCGCTCTCACGACGAACGACAAAGTAGAACTCATTTCCACTTCGTCGCGCCGTCGCTAAGCGTGAGTTTTGCGTCAGCGTATCACCGCAAACCCGTCGTTATAGCGAAAAATCGTTCAGTGTGAATTGGTCGTCGCGCTTACGTGCAGGATATGGGGTGCCTTTCGTAAACCCTTACTTTCCTATGTACTATAAGCCTTATTAACGATCCTATGTGCTATATCACATAGGTATGATCAATTCTTGATTCCTATGTGCTATATCACACAGGTAGGCACTAACTTTTCAGTCCTATCAGAGGTGGAGTCGAGGACACAAGGCTCGAGGCCAAGGCCAAGGACACAAAAAAAATCCGAGGCCAAGGCCAAGGCCAAGGACAGACACTCTCGAGGCCAAGGACAGGAATGCTCGATGTCAAGGCCAAGGACACAAAGCGCAAGTGCTCTCCAAAAAAAAAAAAAAAAAAAAAAAAGGTCTTCACAAAAATTTTTCAAGCGATCTCCACTAAAAAACGTTTTCCAAAAAAATTTTTAAGCGCTCCACAAAATTTTAACATTCCAGAAAATAGTGCTGTCCTCGAGCCGAGGACAGGCCAATTTTCGAGGACTTGAAGCCTCGAGGCCAAGGACTTCAAAATGTGTCCTCGAGGCCAAGGACGTCCTCGAGGACTCCACCTCTGATTCCTATGTGTTATATCACACAGGTATGCACTAACTTTTTATTCCTATGTGCTATATCACATAGGTATGATCAATTCTTTATTCCTATGTGTTATATCACACAGGTATGCAGTAACTTTTCATTCCTACGTGTTTTGTCAAACGGGTTTGCACTAACTTTTCATTTCTATGTGTTATATCACATAGGTATGATCAATTCTTCATTCCTATGTGTTATATCACACAGGTATACACTATCTTTTCCTTCCTATGTGCTATATCACATCTAGGTATGAACAAGTTCTTCGTTCCTGTCTACTATAGCGATCATGCGCAGAGATGGGCAGTATCGAGACACATGTATCGGCGATACGTATCGCGCGATACTTTTGTATCGATATCGGTATCGCTTTAGCTACTTTTCAAAGTATCGTGTATCGGTATCGCTTAACTCATATTTTACGTATCGCCGATACAAACTTTACAGTGACGTAATAAAGGTTGAAAGTTGGTCGCCATAAAACCGTATGTTGCAATTTCAAAATCAAATCAACATCAAAGAAACTAATTTCAGCACGTGGTAATTAGAGGTGCTGAACTTTTTAGATTTTAGGAAAAAAAGCTGCTTTTAGAATTGGAAAAGAAGGTTCGGGCAGATAAAAGGAGTAAAACTTCTGAGAATGCAACAGTTTTGAGGGTGAATGCTAAAGCTTCTTTTTTAAGTCAATATTTGTGGCCAAAATAGAAAAATACAAAGATATAGCTTAGGTGAAGGTGAGGTAGGGGTAGTAGGGCTGCATATTTCCAATTCGTTCCACATTTCAGTGCATAAGGCTATTTTAACCTCAGTTTAGCGCTTTGTCACAATACAAAAACTGCTCTTACTAATAAAATTTGTCGTTAATAGTGTAATACAAGGTTCCGAGAATGTTTTCACCTACTCTGCTTTGAATATTAAGCCTATTTCCTTCAATAAATAGCCTACTCTCAGCCACTGCTCTCACGCCTGCAAAGGGTGAGAGTAGGCTATTCATTGAATGTCATAGGCCTAATATTCAAAGCAGAGTAGGTGAAAACATTCTCGGAACCTTGTATTACACTATTAACGACAAATTTTATTAGTAAGAGCAGTTTTTGTATTGTGACATAGCGCGAAACTGAGGTTAAAATAGCCTTATGCACTGAACTGTGGAACAAATTGGAAATATGCAGTAGGGCTAGGTTGCTTTACTTACATCCACAAAAGTAACAAAACGGATAGAACATTATTAGTAGTTAAGATTTAATAGGCAGGAAAAAATAAGAAAGTACGGTAAGTAGATTCTATTTGACTAGGCAACTTGGTTGTGAGATGGCTTCATGACAAATAATAATAATAGACTAAGGCTAATATAATAGTAATAAGCAGAATATAATAGGCAATGAAGCAGTGTGGTAAACGGCCGACCAGTTCAGGTCCGGATTTGAAAGAAGCCTTAATCAGGCCCGAAAGTTAAGTTGATCTAAAACACTCAAATGAGTAGGTTTGTTTCTTATACGTTAAGTGCTTTATAAGTTCAGTTAGAAATTTGGTCTATGACATTTATTATAACTTAATTAATTTTTTCGCATGCTTGCTTTAAGTAGTCGCCGGTCTGGCGACTCTTCCCTAGGCTTTCGCGCTGGTAACCGATACTGGATAGGCCAGAAAGAACGCAAACGATTACCGGTAAGTATATTCGTAAGGCCCGAAATTTTTCGCGAGCTTCGGCTCGAACCTGACTTAAACAGCCCGGCCCGATTTATAACTCAGCACTGAAGTGTTTCGTATTTGTCTACCTCAACATGGAGAACTTTTAGTATGTAAACTTCTCCATCAGCGAAATAGTGCTTCATATGTTGATTGTCAATATTCAATAATAATCTAGCAAACTTCAGAAAATACCGTGATCGTTGTGGCAAAGTCAATAGATTAGAATATTTTGCAGAAGTTTTATAATTGATATAATAATGGATGGCAATGCTTGTTGTAGTTCTAGTTCCGATGAACCAGTAGTTATTATTACTGAACCTGACGAAAGCGTGGCTCATTACAGCCTATCAAGCGAAACAATTGAAAATTTTAAAAGTGTGAAGAGCACGAATTGGTCAAAGTCGCATTTCATCTCTAGTGAGAAGTTTTTTAAATTATCGAGTTGCGACAAGAACCACAAGCTTACATTTTTATGTGCTCTGTGTCCTTCGAAACCGGGAGTTCATATAAATGCTGATCCTTCATCATCTGGTAATTTGAGAGTTCACATATCGAGAAGACATAAAGATGCTTTGAGTGAATTCGACTCGATGAGAAAAAATCGACCCAAAAAAAGATGTAATGAAGTATCGGTAATTTCGTCAAGCGAAAGTGGATCACAGCTGGTGAAGAAGTCAATGATACAAACTACAATCTTTTCTAAAACACCAAAGGGCAACGAAAGTGCGAATAAACAAAAAGAGTTTGAAAAGGCATTGATCGAGTTAGTGGTTGATGCCATGCTTCCTCTATCAATTGTTGAAAACGCAAAATTCATCGGTCTGTTTTCTAAAGTATGCCCAACGCTGAGCGTCCCATCAAGGACAACTCTAAGTCGGCGGATATTTAACGTAACAAGTACAGTAAAAGCGCAACTAAAAGAGATTCTGCATGCACAGGATTATTTATGCACGACGGCAGACATATGGTCCAATAAGCATAGAAGCTATATGGGCGTTTCGGTACATTGGATCAATGCTAAAACATTGCAGCGGGAAAGTGGCGTTCTTGGCTGTTATCGGTTTATCGGCAGCCACACTTTTGATAGAGTTGGAGAAATGCTGGACACTATCCAGAGGGATTTCGGTATTAAAGAAAGAAAAGTGGTTGCAACCGTTACAGACAATGCCTCAAACTTTGTCAAAGCTTTCAAAGAGTTTGGTATAAGAGATGCAGAAGTAAGTCATTCAAACTAAATTACTTCTATATTAAACACAAAATGGTAAAAAAGCTTCTTGACTGAAATCAGGGGCGTCGGAAGCTAGTCATGAATCATGATCAAAGGAAGAGGGGGGAGCGATTGAGAGACCCTAATGTATTACTGTACAAAGCAGTCATTGGGGGAGCGACGGCCCTGATCGAAAGACACGATTGTCATTCGACCGGCGACTTGGCCGAGTAGTTAGAACGCCCGCCTTCTAGCCGGGAGACTGGGGTTCGATTCCCGGTCGGGTCAAACCAATGATTTGAAAAATGTATTTACAGCTACCCTGTTTGACGCTCAGTATTAAAGGGATAGTATGAAAAACAAGCCGGCAAACTCACTTGTTGAGCCCTTGGGAAAAGCACTTAGCATGATTTCCAATCTGTGACTGTGGTAGATAGGTGGCTGGCAACTCCTAAGCGAGCTCATAAAGCGCTTTTCTGTCGCTTTCTCGCAAAGGAGGATAAAAATATGACTAAATAAAAGATAAATAAATAAAATAGATCATTGGGCGTTTGTCGCAAGTCTTACATTTGGCAAAGTGTGATATGTGAATGTTCTTTTTTGTTGCTTAACAAACGTATTCAGTTTATTCGTCCATGAGCAATTTCTATATTTTTGCATTGTTATGATTGCGACGACTCACGTGACCCTGTTTGCAATCCCAGTATTAGCTCAACTTTCTGTCAGCATTTTTTAATTTTTTTTTTTCAGGAAAATGATGATGGAGCTTGCTTCCAGCACGGCGATGAAAGCGTACACTCATTAGAAGCAAATGCCGGTAGTTTCACAGAGCATGAGTTTCAAAACGAAAGTTTCCAAAACGCTGAATTTGAAGACACAATTACTTTAGCAACACATTTGCGATGTTGCTCCCATACACTGAGTTTGGTCGCAACAACTGACAGCAAAAATGCAGGCGATAAGTCTAGTTACGGAAAGTTACGCCACAGCTTATTTGGAAAATGTTCGGCTCTTTGGAATTCGGCCGGACGTCCTAAATCATCAGAGAAGATCGAAGCAGTTTTGGGTCGCCAACTAAAACTTCCCTGCGTCACTCGCTGGAACTCGCTATTTGACAGTCTTGGTGTTCTAATTGAGCATAAAGATAAACTTGATCAGTTAATGACGACTTTGCATTTGCCTTCATTCAGGGAAACCGAATTAGAGTTTATGGAAGAGTATGTCCTGGTTTTGCAGCCCATTGCCACTGCTCTGGATAGATTGCAAGCTGATAAAGCTTGTTATTACGGTTGCACTATTCCCACTCTTCTGGCTGTAGAAAAAAAACTGAAGCAATTGAATTCCAATACTCTACGTCACTGTCAGCCTCTCTTAAACGCAATTCTTCAGGGGTTTCAACGACGTTTTTGTAAGTTTTTGATGCTTCATCCACCAACAGAGGTAGAATGCAAATATGCTGTAATAGCGGCGGCGTGCAATCCGCAATTTAAGCTGAGATGGTTAACTATCAATCCACAGCACAA
Source organism: Trididemnum nubilum (assembly GCA_963965965.1). Lineage (NCBI taxonomy): Eukaryota > Metazoa > Chordata > Ascidiacea > Aplousobranchia > Didemnidae > Trididemnum > Trididemnum nubilum. The sequence goes on along the minus strand of OZ014475.1, from coordinate 21,501,968 downwards.
CACTTCGTTGATGAAAAAAATGGTTCAAGAAATGCTGCTTACGGCTATGAAAAATTGTAACTGCTCGTCTGTTTGTGAAAGCGACGATGCTAAGCGATCTCCTCACAGTTCCGATGAATTTTTTGGTTATGAAGAGGCACCCAATGATAATGTGTCTTCTGATGACGGCTCAAAAGATGAAATGGAATTATTGCATTATCTTGGCGATAATCGAACCTCCATCTCTTCACTTGAGGATTATCCAAGAATTCGACGAGTGTTTATGAAATATAACACTCCGCTTCCCTCGTCAGCTCCTGTAGAAAGACTATTCAGCTTTGCCGGACATATTTTCGCTCCAAAGCGGGGAAAGATGTCTGATAAGATGTTTGAAGGACTCATTTTTTTGAAGGGCAACTCTTCCTATATGAACCTGTAGATCTCGATAAGATGTTTGAAAGACTCATTTTTTGAAGGATAACTCTTTTCATATAAATTTTTCAGTCCTCTTGCTGAGGTGAAGAATTTGGCTGATTCTGTTGTGCACTTTTAAGTGCATAAGTATTTAAATAGAAAATTTTTACAATTACGTTTGTGCTCTGCAGTGACGTATTTCGTAGTATAGACGTATTACAGCTCGTAGCCTACGATTAGCTGGTTTTACTAAGACTTGCTGTAACCAACGGGCAGGTTACATGTCACTAATAGTCAGTTCGGGAGTGGGTTCGAATACCACTTGTAATCGAATTTTTCTGATTTTGCTTAATCGTCCAACACGACATCGGAAGAGTTGTTTGGATTCTAGTAATATTACAGATGACGTACCAATAGGACTACAGTTGCAATTATTTTATTTATCACTAAATTATTTTTTAAAACTTCAGAAATATTTGGTTCTAACTGTTTTGATGGTTTAAAATTATGGTTTATTAATTATGCGTTGGATATTCTCCATAAAAAAATGCATTAGAAAATCTGAAAATCTAATCCCTATACTCAACCTAATTCTGAAACGTACGGTAGACAAAGAAATATCTTGAATAATATATTAACAAAATCTAGTTTAACATGTAGCTCAAACACAATAAAACGCCCTGATGAAAATGTTTTAAGTCGCATCTTTTGGCTACGCCTCCAATCTTCCATCAATGCTATCGCCTATCATTTCGTCAACTTTTGATTAGTGGTAGAATCTGTATAGTGGCGTAACAGCTAGTCACGCCTACCCCTCATATAGCTTTGTTGTTCACAATTGGAATACTGTATCGGGAAAAAAATAAGCTTCTGACAAAAAAGTAAAGGTTACTGAGAAAAAAATCGCTACTGCATTATGATGTCAAACTTCGCAAATAAAACTCGTTACAAAAATGTATCGAGATACATGTATCGGCGATACTGTATCGCGTATCGGTATCGCTAAAGTGGTGTTTCAAAGTATCGCGTATCGGTATCGCTTTAGCCCAATTTCAATGTATCGCGTATCGGTATCGCTTAACGCAAATTTAGAGTATCGTGCCCATCACTGATCATGCGTGACGAATGTGCGATTGGCGGGAATTACTCAGCATTTTTACCTCGAAGTTGCACGGTAAAGATGGTAGCCGCGCAGCGTATAAATTGTAGTAGTTTTGCAGGGAGTGTGGTTGCAGCGTGGAGGATGAGACCACTTCTTTGGATTAGGTTAGGAATCAGCCAGTATTCGCATTGGTTAAATTCAGTCTCAATGTATCCAGCTTAGGTTTGGTAGGTAGCATGGCTTACTTGTAGCCTAGGTTTATCCTTGATATCGTAAGCCTACCGCGTAGGGTGTTGCAGGCGCCCCGACCTTTACCGATTTTGCTTAACTATGTTTTGGTAAAGCAGTTTGATCAGTAGATCATGAATACCAAGTTTCAAAAATTTTCATCAATGTTTACCTTCCTCGCCAGGCCAATTTTGAGGCTCACTTTTCCAAAATTTGCTCTTTTTTGCCACTAGAGGGCGATATGGATAAGTTGTGTTTGTGGACACGTTTTCAAGAGATGCTTCACGTTAGTCTCCACTTTAAAAAAAAAATTGAATGAAATTCAGTCATCCTATCCAGAGATATTGCTATTTCATTACACTTTTAATAAGCGTTGCTGTCATCAAGTGATGAAAATTAAAGTTGATTATATCAAATATTAAGCCTTTTGATGATGAGTTTCGGTATATTATTCATTTCAAAACTGTAGAAGTACATTTTAATGCAACATTTGGTGAGTAGCTGGCTACATTGAGACTGAATTTAACCAGTGCGAATACTGGCTGATTCCTAACCTAATCCAAAGAAGTGGTCTCATCCTCCACGCTGCAACCACACTCCCTGCAAAACTACTACAATTTATACGCTGCGCGGCTACCATCTTTACCGTGCAACTTCGAGGTAAAAATGCTGAGTAATTCCCGCCAATCGCACATTCGTCACGCATGATCGCTATAGTAGACAGGAACGAAGAATTTGTTCATACCTATGTGATATAGCACATAGGAAGGAAAAGATAGTGTATACCTGTGTGATATAACACATAGAAATGAAAAGTTAGTGCAAACCCGTTTGACAAAACACGTAGGAATGAACAGTTACTGCATACCTGTGTGATATAACACATAGGAATGAAGAATTGATCATACCTATGTGATATAGCACATAGAAATGAAAAGTTAGTGCATACCTGTGTGATATAACACATAGGAATGAAAAGTTAGTGCCTACCCGTGTGATATAGCACATAGGAATGAAGAATTGATCGTACCTATGTGATATAGCACATAGGATCGTTAATAAGGCTTATAGTACATAGGAAAGTAAGGGTTTACGAATGCACCCCATATCAGGATCGTTGAAAACGCGTCATCGGACGCGATCGCGACGCTAGTGTGAACTGGCCTGCATAGCGGCATTGCTTTGGGTTAGAACGGTATGGCGTCGCCATACTCGCCAAAGCTATCAAACGTCAGGGTTGCCAATAAAAATTATAACATTAGAGGCTCTTATGTCGAGTTTAAAATAAAATATCTCTGGAACGACTGGGTCAAGATGGATGGAATCCATGCCCATGTAGTCTTATGCGATTGGCCTAGCTTTGGATACCCAATTGATTTTGCCTTCAGTCCTCGTTGAAGTATGCTCACTGCACAAAGTAGGGCAAAATTTAATCTTGAATAAAATTTTAGTTTATATGGTAAAATTCCACTATATGGAGCTCGCAAGTTGCGGTGGATCAAAACGAAATTAGTTCACACACAACACAGCATAATCATGCGTAACAAACCAGTTGGACTGAGAGATGTTAGATTCCTAACAAGGGAACAATATTGCGTTCCAGATTCATATTCAACGAAAGTTGTATTTACAGTATTTCATGTAAATCATTATCATTTATAACAAGATATTTACTGGGAACTAAAGGAATGCATGCATAAAAAGACGATAAAAAGACTATCAATTACTGTTGAAGATAACTTTATGGACAATTTTAATTACATTCAATTTTCAAAATAATAGAGTTATGTTAATTTTGCTATACTTGTATGTGCAAATTTATTATTTGAATATCGAAAACATTTAAACCATGGATTAAACTTACCTGCTGATTTTGAGCTGGCTCACTAGGGGGTGCTGATTCTGCCTGCTGAAAATAATAAAAAAAATTAAAATATTTACATTTCGACCCTTGTCCATTGTCATTTGTGTTTCTGAATGAATGTATTGGAATCTTTTATGAAAATTTGTGGACAGTTTTTTTTTTATTTGCAAAAACAAAAAACTTGAACACATACCAATAATGGAATAAATTGCTGGCTTAGAATATTACATGATTTAATACAAGACTGTTGCAGTACCTGTGCAGGAGCAGAAGAAGCATTCTCTGTTTCCATCGGAGCATCAGCAACTGCTTGAGTTGTATCAGTTGGTTTTTCAGCTGAAAAAAAAAAGCAAAAATACAATGTTAAAAGCTAAAACCTCAAAAACAAGTGTAGAGCAGCTCAGAATTAAAATCCAAAAGTTTTAAACAGATATTACAAAATACATCAGGACCAAAGAGTCAAATTAGTGTGAAAGAAAGGGTAAAAAAATAAAAGGCAATTTCACCAAAAATTTTTACTGTATTTACTTTTTTACAGATTTTGACGAAATCTAATGTTAACTCAAATTCTTACTCTAAAAACTAACCCAAAACCTAATCCTAATCAGAAACCTTTGAAATCAAATCTTACTTCCAAACCTACAACAAAAGCAGTTGAAAAATACACCAATGAATAGTCCTCATTTTCATTTTATTCTCTTAAACTTCAAATTTTTCAGTGAAATAGTCACACTACCAAACATATACCAGGTCTGTTTTACACATACCGGTTTTATAACTTTGCATACTGTATTACTTGTGCATGCATTAGGGAAAAAAGTGCTTTTTTGCAAGAAAGTGAAAGAACTTGCACCTAAAAAAATTTCAGCTTTTTTATTACACTACTTTTAACAGATTTTCATGTACGAGCACATGTGCATATCTATAGTAATATAAAATTGACGTTATTTTGGCTTCATTGTTGAGTGAAATTAAACCAAGTTTAGAGCAATAGATTTCTTTTTTGTCTTGGATATACTTCAACAGAGGCTCAAACCTTGCAATTTTATGATCATGCGACAAACGGCATTCTATTTAGAGAAAGAATAGAAAGGCCTATCTGGCAACCTTCATCAAGCTATTGCATATTAAATTAAAGTATTCACTGCACATGACAGTCATTGAAATACTTTACTGTTCTCAGAGCTATCTTGCTGTAACACTCACTTTGTTGTGAAATCACTGCGACAAATTCACTTCATGACAAGCTCACTGACAACGATGCTACATCAAGAGCTTGTTTTGAAACTGTTATATTTTTTCCGAGACAAGCAAGATATCAATTGCTCTGAAATCAGTTATATTTTACAAAAGAATAAAGTCAAAATAATGTAATGTTTAAATGGCAACGATAGATGCACAAGTACTGTTATAAAAAAAAAACAGCTGAGTAATAGAAAGGTAAAAATTTTGTTTTAGTACACATGAATGCTTGCACTTTTTTGTTAAAAGTATTTCATCTAATGCATGCACAAGTCGTGCAGCACATAAAGCCTTACTTTTCAAGCAGACCTCATATAGCAACAGTGTTCCCTCTAACTTTTCACCTTCTGCGTAAGTGCCAAAAATATGCGATAGTGCCCTGAAGTTTTTGCAAAAATGCCATAGCTCAGGCTTTGTGAGGCCGTCTTTTCACAATGCCGATCTCAAAAAAAAACACAAGTGATCTCGAAACAATTTAAAAAAAAGGTCATGGTGGCACAGACCCGATATTTTCTGCGACTTGCAAAATGATCTCAAAAAAAAAAGGTCATCGCACTGCAAACCTGCTGCTTTCTGCATTTTGCTGGTCAATACCAAAAAAAATGGTCTTCATGCCATGCCAGACATAGCATCTCAACAAAAAAAAGCCTGAATTAAATGCTGTTTTGCGCTTCTCAAAATGAAAAACAGTGAAATGTCATTTCGAGCTTGTTAAATATTTGTGCAAAAATGCCGCAATATATTTCGTACTTTTTTGTGCTTATAGTTAACACTGTTTAACAGTTTTGTTTGCACATCAAGTCTTAATCCTTTTGCGGCAATAGCAATTACTTAAACGTTTTAATTGAACAATTTGAAATATGGGAATTCGCTTGATTCACCAAGTCAGTTTGAGTAAAATTGGTACCACTTTGACTTCCCTTGGCTTTCTGTTTTAAACTGTTTCTGATCATTACTAGTCTGCCTGTATCAATATTAGGGTAACAAAAATAACTTAAATAGTAAATCAAAAACAAAGAAAAGGTTTCAATACTCACCATCAGCCATGGTTTATCAACAAAACAATTTAGATGAATTAAAAAAATTCCTCTCTCTAGCTAAAATACACTGCCAGATACTAATGCTGCAGCATAAACCAAACTGTTAACACACAGCAGTAAACTTTAGTCACCTGAAAACTATATAGCAATCTGGTTTTATTTTTGCGCTCAAATATTTAGTCAATTGCCAGAATTTAAAATTTAAAATCTTACTAATTTTTTGGCCCTTTTGACCGAATTGGTTAATTTATTTCGATCATTAAGTAAAAATTTACCGGCAGGTCAATAAAGGAAAAAAAAAACTTAGCTAATAATGCTTAGCCTAAATAATGTACACATTAACTAAGTGCCATTTAACTACCAATGATATTAAAGTTTGCAGTTTGCTATGGACCGTGATACCTCAGGTCAGAACCTTAACAGTCATTCTGTTATCTGGTTATCTACCACACACACAGTACACAAGGTAGAGTCTACCACATCAGACCACACATGCCAGAAACGGTCATAGCAAACAAATTAGGCTCTTTCAAACTGTGCTTGAAGCCACCAGAGCACCTGCATGCTAAACCAGTCTATTTTGTTTTGAAGTGTTTATTTAAAAAAATTTTAGTCAAAAAGAATAAAATATAAGTGAGAAATATTTATCAATAGATTTTTTTATTTAGATTTTTAAACGGTATAGATCAGTCTTTCCTCTAAGTTTTTACCTTCCGAGTAACTACCAAAAAATGGTACCAAAATATGATAAGGTGTTTGCAAAAATGCCATAACTTAGGCCTTGAGAAATTGCCAGTTCACCAAAAAAAAAACACAACTAAGTGCAGTTCACAAATTGTTATTTGTAGCACTTTATGTTAGTTCCAGTACTTCCGGAACCCGATATTGTGACATTGAGGGACTTATTGGCAATTTTAAGTTGCTAAGTCACTGAAGCACTCAACTGCTAAACGTGGTTTAGATCTTTTCCAATCTTGAAATAATTATTTTTGCAACAAAATGAAACTTCAAAACATCGAAAATTTCTTTCTCACTTCTGACTTGTGAAAAAACTGTGTGAAAAAATTTTGTGTTTTTCACATTTTTTTTGCACTTAAACAAAGGGAATGCTGGTAAGTGGTAAAGATTAAGGTTGATGCTGCATTTTGAGTTGGTTTAAATTAGAGAAAGGATTAAAGTTTGGGCTAGATTTGGGTTAGAATCAAAAATTAATAAAAAAGCAGACAAATTTTTTTGTAAATAGGCCTACTACTCTGTTTCATGTCTATTTTATACTCAATCTACTCCGTACTCAACCTTTAGGGAAGGCAATATAGAAGAACAAATCCGAAGGATTCGAATCTTAAACTCTGAACTAGGCTATCCCAAATCTCAATTCAGTACACTGGTATAGCAGCTTACTCGGCCTAATTTAAACCAAATAATTGGATTCCATTTATATTGTGCTTACATAGGCCAACAGTACTGTACTTTGTTATGTTGCTATGCAGTTGGTCACACAGTCACACATTTTTTTTTGCAAATGCTGAACAACTAAATAACAAACTCATGCACTAAAATTGTCATAGGCCTAGCTCAGACACTGCATATATCTGATATACCAGTACAGCCAAACACGTTGATGAGAAAAAGTGTTTTTCTTTAAGAAAAGGCTTGGCACACATTCTGTACCGTACATGCAGACATTTGGTAATAAAACCTAAAAAACCTAACCCTGACCAATAACCCCAACCCTAACCCAAATCTATAACCTGATAGCAAACAAAATATAACTGTGTAACTATATAACTGATAGCAAACAAAAGAAAAAAATGCTCATGTAATTCACCACTTGAGGACCAAGATTTGATTTACCCTTCTTTAAAGTAATGCTGGTTGCTCTGCAAGGCTTCAGAGGCAAATCAAAAAGCAATGGAATTGAGTTGAAAGAAATATCTTATAATCTTATTCCACATATCCACACCTAAAATTTTTGGCCCCCACAAATTCATTATTATTAGTACCTGTACTTCAAATTTACTCATATTTTGTTTGTTTTTTCTTTGTTTTCTTTACAGTTTTCTTAATATCAGATACGATGTGTGTATGCTTACTCCATGATGCATCAGTTTTAAGTATGATTTTTACTTATACAATACTAGTATCTATTCCTACCAATACTGGCACATAGTAATGGGCAATATAGAATACCAAATCTTTAAGATTCGAATCCTAAATTATTCGGAATACTTAAAAAGATTCGGTTTCAATTTTGCAGTATCAACTTACTAGATCAAGATTTGTTTTGGGACTTAAAGCGGTTGCCTAACACTTTTATTTGAACTGTTTGTGCTTTTGGAATACTAATCCTTTGCGTAAACAGAGTTGAAGTGCCTGCGCGTCTTTTGCGATTTAATTCATTTGCGTATCAAAGTTTTCTACATTGCAACAATGCTACCACCAGAAACAGGGAGTTGTTGGGCATGAACTAATCATGTACAATTGCACATGCGAATTTGCGCAAGCTCATTCACTATCAATTGCACAGGTACTACTCTAGGTCTACATTGTGCGCAAGTGAGTGGAAATGGTGTGAGAGCAGAGCAAACGCAATTTGTTTGGAAATCATTGTCAATCCGATACCATAGCATGGCACTTGCCAGTGTTAGGGCTGAGCAGTGGCGATGAGTCGATGATTGACCAGTCCAGGAACTGTGTAATAAGAATAGCCTATATTGCTTTTTTTTTTCATGCAAATACTTTAAAATCACACCCTGAAGCAAACTTCAGCAGGGATGACTTTCAATGATAGGAGAACACAGTTGAGCAGCGAACACTTGGAGGCATTAAATGTGTTGCATTGCAATCATGAATTGCTGAACAGTTGATGGATGAACCAGTTAACTTGTGATTTGTAAAATAAATGGGCCATGAGTATGCCTCATAATGTAAAGTCTGTTTATTCAATCAAACAAGTTTATTTGAAACCAGAATAGGATTCCATATTCTGGATTCGGTTTCAACTATTCACAATAATTCTAGAATAGTCAACTATTCTGAAGTGCCCATCAGTACTTGCACATACTATTATGACAATATTAGCATATATGAGGTTTTTTTAAATCTTCACCATAGCATTTTGGATTTTGATTTTTAGTTAAACATGCCTTGTTTCTATTTGATTGATCAGATATTATTGACTCAACAGTATCCTCAGTAACAATATTCTTCTGTTTTATATGCATTTCACTAAACTGTTTATATATACCAATTACTTGCAAACTGAATAATACTGTACTAAATCATGTTTGGAACATGCAATATGACAAGCAACTTTTGGATACGTACAACTGCAAATCTCTATTGGAAGTCATAACTTATATCTGTGGGCTGTGCTTTGTGGATCACCCTGGAGTCTTTTCTTTATTCTATTTTGGGCTTGTTATTTCCAAAATTTGAATGCCAATGGCACAATGAAACTACTGATCCAGTGATCAAGAATTGGAACTGCATCCTTAAAATTTTTGTTTTTATTATTTTTTATTAGGTTTTTTTTTTTTAATTTTTGGCAATTTATTATTGTTTTCAATTTTCACGCAATGAATGATAATAATCAGGCAGTGTCTAGAGCACCGACACAGTTTCCAACATGAAAGCGCTGCTACACCGGTCGTTTCTTTTTGCACTTCAATTTACTATCTCTCAAGCTGGCATTGCTGACCAAAACATAACTCTAATGCAAGGTTCTAAACGAAAGAAAAAAAACAAAAACGCAGTGCGATGGTACTTAATCACCGGCGAAGCCGGGGGGGGGATTAGGGGGACCAGTTCCCCCCTTTTGTAACTGCAGAATTTATCAAAAATTATTTTAAAAAGATAAGAGTGGTAAAAAACGTATTTAAAAATGCTAAGCTCGAGTGTATTTCTACCCTGAGTTGCAAATAAGCAACGTCAAAACTTTTGCATTTTTTGAAAATTTATTCCACGGTAGTAAGCTTCTATTATCTTTTAAAAATTTCAGCTATCTAGCTTGCATTGTTTCCGCGATATTCGGGTTGAAAAAACGTTTGCAGCAAAAAGGAAAAGTGAATCATAGTTAACGTAACAATGAAAATGAGCTACAATGAAAAAATCAATTTTTGGTACATATGATTGAAAAATTTATCTATTACGTCACATTAATATAGTAATCGCCCATAAAAACTTGATTTTATTGAAACAAGGCTTTAGCCACGTTGCCTTTTTGCAACACATGTAAAAACAAAACCCGGAAAGTTGGAATGCTTGTATAGTCGGGGTTGATATTTATTGAAAGTGTTCGGGTTATTGAGTAACCCATATCGCGGTGTCTTGGAAGATGTCTCGTCAGCATACGGCATTGCTTTTGCGGAAGAAAGCAAACGAGGCAGAAAGCAGCACGATTTTGCACCAAAAAACGCTATCCATTTTGTTTGAAAATTTATCATTTTCCAAAAAGTAGAATCAGATATTGGTGAGAATTTGGAGCAGCCTAGATCTGACATGTATCAGTCAACGAATTAAATGTCATTATAGTCAAATCGTATTTCGACCCTAATATTTCCAAAATATTTTAGTTGAAAACATTCGAAAAAAAACCTTTTTTAAGAGAATGACTTGAGATATATCTTTTACGTCAAAATTGATTTTTTATTTGCTGTCTTGGGTCTATTGTATCGATCACGCGTATAAATATATGCATGTCATTTGATTGCATGCATTTTGCCTGTTTGTCTTTTCTGCGTTTACACTAAAAAAAGAAATCAGATGTAATTGGACGAAACAGCCTTATGTAGACTTACATTTCGACCAACTGCCTAGCTCTAGAGAACCCGTTTGCCTGAAAGATGTCGGAGTCAATATAATTTTGCTTATAAAGTTTTGTAGTTCAGCAAAAGCGTAGCTGCGATGTCAGTTTGATCTTTTAATTTTATTTTCAGCTGGGGCTGGAAAAAGAGGATCGGCTGGTTTGAATCAATTTTACAAGTTTAAACTGCACAATGTCAAATGTTTATTACAGTAAATAGTACGCTAATTTTTTTCAGGAAATTTTTTTTGATCAATTTTTATGTCCGCATATTATATCGTATAGCTGTGTTGATTTGTAACAGTGTTCTCGTCTATCATAGCAACGAGTCTGCCGACGTTGTTCAAACTGTGTCGCAGTCTAAACTGAGTAGGTATACTGGTTGCGAGCAAAAAGTCGCACAGATGCCGTCCGCCTATTCCCGATCTCTACTATGCATAAAATCGTAAATGCAAAAGCTTGTGTTTAGTTTATTTTTAACCAAATTTGGAACGCTTAGCGTATCGTCTTACCAGCGTACAAGCAGTCAGATGTTTCAAACAAACTAACAACACGCTCGTATGTTCACGATTTTACGCACAGTATAACCTGGCCTAAAAATTTGCCATGGAAGTGTTTTACACAGCTTTCGGTGCAAATCTAATTTCGTTTGCTGGTGTGCTGCACAAATAAACCCATTGTACTTCGTTATGACCATTTTTCCGCAAATGCCTTGTTCAGATTCGCATTAGTTGATTGAGACAATTAACCACCCATATGAAATGGTCGATCGCTATTGCATTATTCTTCCTTAGATCCCTATTTCCTACCAACAATTATAGCAACTGTAATGAAGTACAAAACTTTGGAATGGCAAGCCACAGTATATAGTGCATTTTTTCCATTTAAAGATAGCAATCAGTACATGATGCCAATTAACATAAATAATTACATGGAGCACTTATTTTTTTCAAAAACCAATCACTTTTGGGTGTAGGTGGGTATTGTTTGCGTGTTTTCGCAAAAAGTACATCTCATTTGTTCTTAATTTGTTACAATATACTACAGTATATTTGAAAGTTGGAATATTATTATGCCAGCTTGCCTGAATAATAACGATAGTCTGCGGCTTTCTCATATGGTCTACATTAAGAAAATGCATTTTTTGTGTCCGCTGTTGTATCATCATATAAAATAAAATTGTAAAACAAGCTGAAACCAGTTTTTTTCTTTTTCATTTATTTTTTTATGCGCAGCCGCATGACTTTTGCCTGTTATGGCTAAACCTTGTAATTTATTTCAATTTGCCTAAATGAAAACTTTCCGATTTGCATATGCTTCAATCATAGCAAAAAAAATTAGTCCCCCCCTTTTTTTATTTCTGGCTGCGCCGGTGTACTTAATCACAAGAATTGCCAAGCGCATTCATTTCACTAACTCGAACGCGTCGCTTGACAGGCGAGCACGCTAACCACTACACTACTACCGGAGCTTCGCATTTGATGCGTCAAAGTGCTGTATTTAAGTCGAATCAATGAGAAAAAAGCAATACAACAGGCTGCCGGTGCAGCAGCAATTTGATATGGGAAACCGGACCGGTGCAGAAGACACTACCCACAGTATTAACAATCTATAAGCTGATAACTGCAATAATCAAAACAAAAATTTCCGGAAATGAGCTGTGAGTAACATCACTAGAATCATTGTTCATTGAACTGTGCACGTTACATGTGCCAAGTCACTTCGCTTTCTTTATGGAATGTTCTTTTTCCTGATAATGATATCATTAAGTATAGGCAGTGTCTGCTGCACCGGCCCGGTTCCCAACATCTAATCGCTGCTGCACCGACGGCGGCGGTCGTTTTCTTTTGTTGTTCAATTTACTATCTCTCAGGCTGGCATCGCTGCCCAAACCCTAACTCTAATAAGAAGATTTTAGAGAAAAAAAAAGGCGTATGAAGCGAATTTGCTCTCTAGCGCTATATTTAAAAAGCGTATTCTGCGGGAGTCGATACCCCGACCCTCTGCATTGCAGGCAAGCGTACTAACCACTACGCCATCAGGGCTTCGACTCTGAAGCATCAAAGTGCTGTATTTAAATCGAATCAATGCGAAAAACGCAATCCGGTGCAGCAGGGATTTGATGTCGGAAACCAGAAAGGTGCACTAGACACTACCTTAAGTACAAGCCGTCTGCTTTTTTTCGTTAACCTCTATGACTCGTTTATGAGCTTGCAAGCACTCTTGCTCCTCTCATATGTGCACTCATTAGAGTTAGGGCTACATTCGGGGAATAGCTTAGATTGGAGAAAGGAAACTGCACGGGCACTCATACACGGGTTGCAGAGCTTCCGAAAAAAAAGCGACAGCTCATACTCAACGACACCCTTTTTTCCATTCTTTAAAATCCGTTTTAATTCCTTTTACTTTAAAGTTTATCACCGGTAAATTGTGTGATACGTTCGGTGATACCATTAATACAAAATAGCCCAGACAAGTTTTTCCGTACACTGTACAGTAGCAAACAGTTCATATCACAGAAAGCTCGGCTAAATATCCCTTCCAATCTATACCAGCAGGCCTACCAGCATCACAATATACTAACTAGGCCTATCGTACATGCGGTACACTACAGATTGACAGATAACTGGATAGGCCTATTGCCTAGTTTAGCAGGCCTGATCCTACTGTGCCGGTTCCTAACCTGACAACTAGCAACAACCCTTACATTATACCATAATTACCGTATACAATTGGAAGACTTTATTTCAACGGAAATTTTTATCTATATACTTTTTCTTCTAGCCTACTTTTGACTCAAATCTAATCCAAACTCGAATGCTCACTCTAAAACTATTCCCTAATCGAACCCTAACCTAAACTCTAATCTTAACCCTTGAAAAGCAATGAAAAAAGCGCGGATGAATACTTTTCATTTTCGTTTTATTCTCGTTAACTGGAAAATTTTCGGTGAAATAGTCACTACCTATACGGTTACACTACAATATCCAAAACTTGAAATGCTTGATCATCGCGCTTGATCAATCTCACGTTTTATTGCAAAAAACGGAGTACGATATCTTTTTTGTTCTGCTTTTATTCCTATGATTTCTAAATCCTGACTTGTAACGCGACATGCGATTTCATCAAAACGAAGAAAATTTGTGCATCCGCGCGCATAGAACCTTTGTTTTTGCTCGCCCATTTTGATAGATGAGCAACGAAATTTATTATTAGCCTATAAGGCCAAATGATTATCGAGTCCAGGGGGTGCAGTGGCGTTGCTAAGAATGGTGCCACCCGGGGGGGAGTTTCGTGGTGTCACCCTTTGAAAGATAGCGGTACTACTTCATTACTATACAGTAGATAGCGGTTGTTATTAGGTGAGTTCAATAACTTCTCATTGTAAGATTCCAAAACTTTGAAGTATGAGCAGCACACGTCCAGTATGAGGTGCGTAACCAGAAATCTGCAGTGGGGAGAAATACTGTGTTCGGGGTTCTAAGGGCTACGCCAGAGGCCATTGGGGGGATGGGGGCCCCCAGCTCTTAAAAAATATTTTTTTTGCAAAAATAACTTAATTTCAGGCTTATTTTGATAAAATTTAATGCTTTTCAAACGTGGCATCAGGAACAACTCTGGTGGTATAGAAATTAGAAGTGAAAAAAACAAAACATTATTAGATTCAGGCACGTAGCCAGAAATCTGCATTGGGGGTTGTTTCGGGGGTTTGGGGACGGAGCCCGCAGCGCTCGAAAATTTTGTCCTTTTTTGAAAAAATTACTTACGTAATTTTAGGCCTGTATTTTGACAAAAAATAATGCTTTTGAATTGGGGCATAGAAATTCAATGAAACTCACTAGGAGTAAACCATTTCGTTTATATTTAATAGAGAGAATGTTGGTGAGGACGGGGGCGAATAAAACGATATTTGAGTTTTTGAGTCGAAATGATTGGTAATTAACTAATACTCAATAAGTGTTTAGCGAAACGTGAGTTACTAAATGCCAGGGCACTGACAGCCAAAGGCAGGGGCGCCGAGAGCCAAGGGTGTGCCCTGGGACAACTCAAATATTACGCATCTCTGGTTTTGTGCAGTCAAAAAAGGCAAGGAAAATGGCACACTTTTCCCGGGATTTTCAAGTGATCTCCAAACAAAAAAGGTCTTCACCGAAATCGAAACGGTTTTTCTGTTCAAATTCAGGTGATCTCCGAAAAAAAAAGGTCTTTGGGGTTTTATGGGCCCCCTAAAATCCATGGGCCCCGGGGTCATTGTCCCCCCTGCCCCCCCTCTCAGAGGCCCTGGCCAGTCGTGGGCCTGGGGTCAGCTCAAATATTATAGGCATCTCCGGTTTTGTGTACTCCAAACCAGAAGAGGAAAATGCCACAATTTTCTATTTTGATGTGATCTCCTAAAAAAAAAAGGTCTTTGATCTTCCACATTCTTATTTGCAAAGGTGGGCACAAAGAATGGTGTATTAAAAGCGCAGCGCAACAAAGTGCAACGATCTTTTCAACCTGTAAAAGCGCAGCGCAAAAAGCACAATTTAATTTCTGAAGTGCAGCGCATTCTGCAACGAATTCTTGATTCAGTTGAAGCGCAATTAACGCAATTCCACAATTGCGGAACGTCATTTTCGTACCAAGTTAACGCGCAACCTAACTTGCGCGATTGAAATTTCATGTCTCAATGCAAATACCGATTTTTTTTGGATTTGAGACAGAAAAAGAGTAGATAATTTGCTAAAGAAGGCCGATATTTATCAATATTACGATCGAAATGGAACATAATTAAGTTCAATGTATAGAATTGCGCTATTATCCGAAAAAAAATTTTGAAAGCGCAAAGCAATTAAAGCGTAACAAATTTTAAAGACTTTAGTCCGCAGCACAACTTCCGTAATGGTTCAAAATAAAAAATTAAAGAGCAACGCAACATCCGCAATTGCGGAGGTTGCAGAAGTTGCGCTTTGCGCTTCTAATTGCGCTTTGCCCACCTATGCTTATTTGTTAGTGTCATTTTGATGGGCTTTCTGAAGCCCATGGGCCCCTTCATAGGCCCCCTAAAGCCCATGGGCCCCCTAAAGTCCATGAGCCCCAGGGTCATTGTACCCCCTGCCCGCTCCCTCTCGGTGGCCCTGATTAAATGTATTCTTTCATTTTGGCTGTGGCCTACTTTTTAGTTTTTGTGGTTATGAAAGTAATATCTTTTGCGGTTTTATTTATATTTTTTAAAGATTTAAACACTAAGAACGCATTTAAGCTTTGTGACATCTTTTACCTCAAAGATAGGCCTACATTAAATTTAGTTTGTTTTCGCAATATGACATCGTCGTATGCAGTACCTAAATTGTAAAATTTTGAATGGGGGGACGCTTTTGCTGCCTTGACCAAACGCATTTGGCTTGCAAAAGTACTTTAGTGAAGATTCTTATCATCATTCGCTTAAGAATTGAAGTCTGAAGTGGGAGTGTGGGTGAAGCTGACTTGATGAGCACTGCTCCTTCACTTCATCCACAGTATGCATAGACTGTGGTTTCGCATTGTTCAGCTTTTACAGATGTCATTGTGTGCCTCTTTTTGTGCATGCTGAAAGAATAAACTACTGACTGACTGACTTACGTAGTTCCGTCGCCGAAATTGAATGAACACCAAAAAAAAAAAAAGGTCTTCGCCGAAAATTGAAGCGTTTTTTCGCCAAAATTCAATGAAGAATTAGGTCTTTTTTGTCTGATCATCCAGCGCTCAAATCTCGATGCGGGGGGACACCTAAATCTCAATGGGGGGATGCTAAATCTTGATGGGGGGACGCTAACTCTCGATGGGGGAACGCATCACTCGCGTTCCCCCGCGTCCCCCCTACAATTTAAGTACTGGTCGTATGGTAACGCCATTATGAGACGAAAGTTCTCCCAAACTCTATTGAACCAGGAGGATAAATTATCCCACAAAGGTAGGCCTACTAAAATAAATTAGTAATTGTACACGTTTACGGTTGTTTGTTTCGAATAGTAAATGTGGCTTGGCATACCACATCAAAATCTGTGGGTCAATTGCTTTTCAAAATGATATGATAGCATTTTCCCAGAATTAGGGCCGAATACTTCTAGATCCAAAATTGAAATATGACAACAAACGCTAGCATTCGGCAAGAGTTGCCAATTGTGCCAGCATTAAGGCGTTAAATAAAGACGAGCAAAAACGAAAACAAAAACCAAAAAAAACACTAACGTGCAATCCACAGCTAACAAAGCAGCGAAATAAAAGAGCCGAGTTCGAAAATTTAGCGGAGCAAACAAAATAAAATCGGTGCTGTAACAATGCGTATAAGTTCATCCACTTGCATATTTTGTTTTTTGAAATTTCAAAAAAAAAATAATAATAATAAGGAATACCCTTGGGTACAGACATAGGCGTAGCCAGGATTTTTGATTGGGGGGGGGGCCCAAACCACAAATCACATGCAATGACGTCATCAAAAATTTTCAAAAAATGAACTTTTTGTAGGGCAAAGATGTCGTAGAATGGAAGATCTGAAGCTGTAGCTCTGTAATAGGCACTGAACCAGGATTTTGGTGAAGGGAGAGGGCCCAAACTAATGGTTAGAAAGTGCAAATGTCTAACTTAGGAGACGTGTTGAGTAAGCTATTACACTCAAATGTATCACAGACGGGGGTCTGGGGGCGGAGCCCCCAGCCGCCGGTGGCTATAAGGGTCTGGGGGCAAAGCCCCCAGCCGCTGGGCGATTTTTGTTAGTTTTTGGGTCACATTTCGCACGTGTTCAAAGCCATTTGAAAGAACTAGATTTTTAACATTTGAAAGCCAATCGAAAAAATTCAACTATTTAATCCTTCTTTTACTTGCAATTAAAGTCCAAAACACGTTAAAAATTGCAACTTTTAGCACAAAACTCTTAGATTTTTCACAAGTTTTGCATATAAACTGTTAAAAATTAGAATTACGGGGCCCCTGGCCCGGGACCCTTGGTCATCAGTTAGGAGCCCCAGGGCCCCCTGGTTGTCAGTTAGGGGCTGCTGGGATCCCTGGTTGTAGGTTAGGTGCCCCGGGGCCTCCTGGTTGTCAATTAGAGGCCCCAGGGCCCCCTGTTTCTCAGTTAGAGGCCCCAGGCCCCCGTTTTCAGTTACAGGCCCTGAGGCACCTTGGTTGTTGGTTAGGGGCCCCGGGGTCCCTTGGTTGTCAGTTAGGGGCCCCCTAGCCTCCCTGGCCTCCTGTTCATCAGTTAGGGACCCCGGAGCCCCCTGGTTGTCATTTAGGGACCCTGAGGCCCCCTGGTTGTCATTTAGGGGCCCCAGGGCCCCCTATTTGTCAGTTAGAGGCCCCGGGCCCCTAGTTGTCACTTAGGGGCCCCAGGGCTTCTCGGTTGTCAGTTAGGGGCCTCCTGATTGTTAGGTAGGGGCACCCTGGTTGTTAGTTAGGGGCCCCGGGCCCCCTGGTTGTCATTTAGAGCCCCAGGGCCCCCTGGTTGTCAGTTAGGGGCTCCAGGGGCCCCTGGTTGTTAGTTAGGGGCCCTGGGGTCCTTGGTCGTCAATTAAAGACCCTGGGGCCCCCGTTTGTCAGTTAGGGGCTCCGGGGTTCCTGGTTGTTGATTAGGGGCCCTGGGGCCCCCTGATTGTTAGTTAGGGGCCCTGTGCCCCCCTGGTTGTTAGTTAGGGGCCCCAGGGCACCCTTGTCGTTTGCAAATGCAACTAAACATCGCTAGGTTATTATGTCATAATTTTTGATCATTGGTGGTATTTTAATTGGAGGGGGGCGGGCCCCCTGGGCCCCCCCTGCCTACGCCTATGTGTACACACTATGTTAAGTTACCAACAGTAACAATGATCTAAAAATCTAAAGTGTTCGAAAGCTTCAAAAATTCTTATTGGGCTCCAAAAAATTACACGGACTTTGCCTGTTCTGTCAAGTGTGCCATATGTGATTCACGCTTGGTGCACTCGCCAACGTAGCCAATTTCTTGCGCACTCGATCATTTTGGCGGTTGGTTTAGTTTTCAATGGAATTTTAATTTTTGTCCGAATAATTATTTTAATTACATATACAGTTTACATTCTTTTTTTTACGAGAACCAGTAAATTTTGAATTGAAGCTGGCTGTTCTTAATTTTTTGCCAATTTTTAGCTTCATTAATTTTTAAATTTTGATAGCATTGATGTCAATTTGAGCTACCATGTTTGTAAAATTACTGTTCAATTCCGAATGCTCGGTCAGCTTGAGTAAACGCTTTTTTTGCTGCTTTGCAGCATCGTAAAATTGCAAAAACAAGACAGCTATTTTTTTTCGGTTTAAACGAGACCCAAAATTTTTCTCAGCAGCCTGCGCAGTGGTGGGCAAGTTACCTTGTAAAAGTAACTAAGTTACAGTTACAGTTACATGACAAAAAAGTTACCTAGTTACAGCTACAGTTACTTTTAATAAACCGAATTACCGGTATGAATTAAGTATCGAAAATGCTGATTTTGTACTTTGCACCGATATTAACTGATTTCTTTCTTTATTCATTTTCTAATTTTCATGTGGTGCCTCTGCAGAAGTTGTTAATGGCTATTGTTGCTGTTGTTATAACAAAAATACACAACGTAACACCAGTGCCGTCGCCAGAGCGAACGAAGTGCGGGGCACTGGCAGAAATTGGGGGAGCACTAAAATAAACTAAACTTTTGCGTATAAAAACTGATTTTCAGATTTTGCACGGCATCAAGTATGCGCAATTTTAAAAATTCTGCATTCATGGCTAGAAAAAATATAAGGCCGGCAGAGTTTCTTATGTAGCTTGTTTCTCTGCGGCCCACAATTGCCTGAAAAACCTATTTACAGCAGTGAATGCTAGTGGACACGCAACCAGGATTTTGTATAGAGGGTTGAACCAAAACTTGTTTTTTTTTAACAAAACTCGTCTGATTTAGGCCCCGTGCTAAAGAAACTGATGCAACTCAAGCGTGTCACAGACCTGGCATAGTCACTAAATGTGTAGAAATGTAATGACTGTGGACGGGGGTCTGGGCAATTTTTGTGATTTTGCAGCAAAAAAATAGCGATTTTAACGCCATTTTACTCACATTTCGCGCGTTTTGAAGCCATATGAGTTACTAAATTGTTAAAATTCAAAAATCATTTCAAACAATTAAATTGCTTAACTCCTTCAGCCCCCCTCCCCTTACTTCGTTTAAATGCTAGTCTGTTGAGGTTGAATTTTCTGCCAGGAGAGCTTAAGCCCTTTCACCCAGGTTGCGCCGCTGACCGCGACCTAAAATCTGGAGTGTGCTCTAAAAATCAAAACAGTTGGTCTTTGAAAGAAATGTTTTCACGTATTGTTTCATATCATAATCACTGACGAACTGCTGGTAACGATTCTGCAGGCTTTCGTCTCTCTTCCGCGACACATCCGTAAAGGCACGTTAATAAGACGGATTATTGCGTCAGATGCCTGAAGCAGTTGGTAGCCAGAAATTTCGCATAGAATCGAGAAAATGTCAAGGGAGAGTTATGTTTGAACGTAATTATTCTTTTGTCCGTCATTGTCTGTTGTCTTGCCGTTACTTGAGGTTCCAAAAAAAGTATTTTTAACAAACCAAAATGGGGGGGCACAAGCAGTAGTTAGGGGGGGGCACAGCTTGCGTAACACATTGATGCACTTTATTTGATTGCATTTCAAGAAAGTAAGCATGTTAAAATGTTTATCGCTGAGACCAGAACGTTTGGGTTTCAAAAGGTCTTTGCCCAGGCTGAAAAGCTTTTCAACTGCAGCGCTCGAGGGCAAAGAAGTGTTGTACTGGACGAACAGTTTCTTTTACGCTGCATCAGCAAAGGAATTATTTCATCCATCTGTTTCGCTAATGCTGCTGATAGAAACCCTTCTATCCGTTTTGCAGCATTTTTTTTGGTCAGATTGGTTGAACAAACAACCAAAAAATTCATCGTTATTAACAGACTTAACATCATTGTCGTTTTCACCGCAATACCTGTTAGCCCCGTTAGTTCACATTAGCACCTGTTAGCACGTCCCACAATAACTCCTGTTAGCACGTTAGTGCACAATAAAAAATCCGTAATCTGTTGCGTTAACAGGAATTACATAGAAGTGTTTCATTTAACCAAAATCTAACCATTAAAGAATCTTTTGTAACAGGACCAAAACTAAAAGTAAGTGTAACTAGTAACTTTGTAATGTCTCCAAATAGTAACTGGTTCTCACTTTCGTTACTTTTTTTAAAAAGTAACTAAGTTGCAGCTACAGTTACTAAAAAGTAACTAGTTACCAGGGCTGTAGTCAAGACCGACTCGTCCGAGACCAAGACCGAGACCGAGACCGCAAAATTTTTCCGAGACCAAGACCGAGACCGGTCTCGATCTCAATGTTGACTTCGAGACCGAGACCGGCAAAGTTCGAGACCAAGACCGAGACCGAAAAAATGACGTCATCAATAGTTTTTTCGATTTTTTGAAAAAAAGTTTTTGAAGCTCATATTTGCTCATGAGTTGGTTTTGCGGTTATATAAGTTGATTCAGATGACAAAGTGCTTTAGTCAAAGCAACGATTACTTCATCAAAACATCTAAATATGTCATTTTATGTAGATTTTCACCAAAAAAAGAGATCTTTCAACTAAACTTAATGCCTTTTATTCAAAGCTCGAAGCCTGGTCACCTTTATTTTTGTCAGAAATTATGGGTCAATAAAACTGACGCAAACTTAATGAAATAAAATTACAAAAAAATTGTAAAAAGCTATTCGTATATTTGAAGTACCGTATTAAAGATATAGCTACAAAAACGCAACCAGGAGTTTCAAGTAGAAGGTGGGGGGGATTTCCAAGAGCGTAACTACGCTTATGCTAAGAGAAGGCTTAAACAAAACAATACAATTTTTACCCGAAAAATATTTTGTTGCAGGGTTGCAAACTCGATCGATTTTTATTTGAGTTCAAGTTTGAGTTTGGTCTATTTTAGAAAGTCCAAGTTCGAGTTCAAAAATTTATATTTTTTTGAGTTCAAAAACATCAATGGCTCTACGCTATAAACATTTGCCACTACAAAATTAATGAAACAATAAATGATAATTCAAGAACTATCATACTGTATGTTGTTTAATATTCTGTTAAAAGTAAAATATAGATTTTTGAATTTATCAAATACGATAAACAACGTACTATTCTGTCACGAATAGACCGCACTAATTTGCTTAAAAGCTATTTTCACCAAGACTTTACACTTTTGCGTTGCGCTAGCTTATTTAATACAAAATTTTGTACAAAGTTAAATTCGAAAATTGTGTAACCGAAATTAATTTAGCTGCAATAACTAACCGCCGCGACTTATTTTATATATCGTGAATCTTTTCAATCTCAAACTCATTTCTTGTAATTGCACATTTTTTGTCAAAAATTAAACTCGCAGATTTATTCCAATGAGCTGCAAATACTATCCAAGTTTTGTACTTTTTCTACAAACAGTAAAGTAGACCATTGCTTCTCAATCTTTTTTCAATGCGACTTAAGTTTATTGAAAAAATCAATGGTGTAAAATTTTGTGGCCCATGTATATTCTGATGCATAGTTTAAATTAAAAGCTATGTAGAAAAAAAAAACTTTTCATGATGACAGAACCGTGTTGAAAATCGTACAAAAAAGTTTTCACTTAAATGTTTATGAATATTTGCTATTTAGCTTTCAATATCCTTACCAATAACGTCCTTACGTAGTCTGACATACATGATCTTTGATTTCTTGTCTCCACGAGCACAAAGCTTCTTCACTGCGTGAATTCTATGCTAGTTGGTCGAGCGGTAACACGTTCGTCTCTGGAGCGGGAGGTGTGAGATTTAAATCTCAGGCCGGTCAAATCGGACACAGTGTTGCCAATGGCTCGCCACCGCTGCGATATTTCTCCGAAACGAGCTGTGTTGCCAGGGCGCAGTGACGCGGAGATAGACCCAGTAACCTTGTTACATGCTTCGGCGTATTACAGCGAGCATAATGAAAGATTAAATTTGAAAATATATCGTTTACTACTTCTAAGCGTTTTATACCTTTGTGATCTTGATAAACTCAAAATTTCACTGCTGGAGTTTTTTGTTACAAAAATGCAACTAGGGTTGACTACTATATGCGTTTATTTTATTACTGTATTGCTTTCTGTAAGTTTTACTCTTTGTAGTTGTTAAAAAAAAACTACCCTAAAAAATTTTTAGGCGACCCATAGGTTGAGAGTCACGGGAGTAGATAACTGTTAACACAATAATAGTCAAGTTTTCGCTATATAAGAGACAAATTTCTTATCACTTAATTAAATCGAGATAAAACGTTGCGTCGCTTTTCCACCTTAATCGTTGCTTTTTTTACACTCCTAGCTGTTTTTCTAGGTCGCCTAAGCATAAAAAGTGGAAAACATGCACTGTTGGGAAAAACACAATCTCAATTTACAAAGCTTGATCAACAAAAATATTTCAAACGATTTTTTAATCTTTAAATTTTGTTTTACTAACTTGGACAGTTTTATTCGAGTTCAAGTTCGAGTTCAGCAAAATTATTTTTTCGTGAGCGAGTTCGGCAAAATACCGAGTTTTTTCGAGTTCAAGTTCGAGTTCGCAGCACTGTTTTGTCGTCGCGCTCAGCAAACTGTTGTAACTTAATCGTATCACATCCGGAGATTTGCCCCAGTCGCTAGACAATTTTTATGATTTTTTGTAAAAAATGACCATTTGAATCATATTTCGCACGTTTTTAGAACTGCTTAATAGCTAAGATTCTTAATTGAAAAAATCGCTAAGAACTTAATTGCTACGATTCGGAAGCCGTTTGAAAGAATTAAATTGCTCAACCACTTTAGCCCAGGCCTCTTCTTTACCTGTACAGGTCAAGTCCAAGACACGTTTCAATGCTTGCATTCATGAATCAAATTTTGTAAGTGGTATGACTAAAAAGAGGAGAGCTGCAGCCCACTTTGCCCTCCTGTTTGCGTCACTTGCCATTTTATGTTTAGCAGCGGCCTAGACATCATGAAACAAACAAAATTTGCCAATTTTAAAGTAGTGGGTTTGTTCGCTGTTGACAAAGAGACAAGATATATACTGTAGGTTAGTATATAACTGTTGTCGACAATCGACCTGTAGCGTAGCCAGGGAGGAGGGCGAGGGGCTCGAGCCTACCCCATTGGCCTGAAAAATATGCAAAATAGCACGTTTTAAGTGCTTTTGAGGCAGATTTTTGCTCCAAAAATGAAAACACCCTCCCAAAAGTATGTGGGAGCCAAAGTTATGAAGAACTTGCCGTTGTTCGGACCAGAATAGTGGAGTTTTTTGGTTCTGGAGCTCACCCAAAGTCGGTGAAGAGCTTTTTTTTTGGAGATCACATGATTTCGGCTGGAAAAACCCTTTGAATTTCTGATTTCGGCCGGAAAAACCCTTTGAATTTCGGTGAAGACCTTTTTTTGTTGGAGCTTACCTGCATTCGGCCAAAAAGAACCCTTGAATTTGTTTCTGATTTCGGCCGGAAAAACTCGTTTGAATTTCGGTGGAGACCTTTTTTTTTTTTTTTTTTTTTTTTTTGGAGATCATCTGCATTCGGCCGAAAAAAAACCTTTGAGTTTCTGATTTCGGCCGGAAAAACCCTTTGAAATTCGGTGAAGACATTTTTTTTTTGGGTGGAGATTACCAGTATTCGGCCGGAAAAAAACCCTTGAATTTCTGATTTCGGCCGAAAAAAACCTTTGACTTTCGTTGAAGACCTTTTTTTTAGAGATCACCTAATTTTGACAGAAAAACCACCTGAATCCAAATTAAGACTAAAGAAAATTTGGGTCAAGTTCGTTTTCGGTTGTATCAAACTTCCAACAAAGCCTCCCCATCCCCCTTTGCGAAATCCTGGCTATGCGACTGCAATCGACAATAAAGTAATATGTACACAATGTATTCACTCTTGTTTGATAGGAATCAGTAAATTTTGAATTGTGACTGGCTGTTTTTAATTTTTTGCCGATTTTCAGCCTCATTTGTTTTTTGATTTGTTCTTAACTTTTGAGAGCATCGACGTCAATTTTAGCGACTATGTTTGTAAAACACTTTAATTCCCATAGCCTTGTTTACTTCCAGTTGAGGTTTTTTGCATCTTTAGCAGCGTCGTCAAATTGCAAAAGCGAAATGACGAACTTTTTTTAACAACTGCTTAAACGACTGCCAGAAAATTTCTTACTTATTTGCGCAGCACTCTATAATCTCAAAATAGTAGCATTGCGTACATCCTTTGACACAAAAACTTCTATCACATGGGGATCAAAAAAGTCGCAAAAACATCTGCAGTGCTCGAATTGGGCAAGAACTCTGTAGTTTTGCTTGGACTCTACCTTCGTTCCTCGTCATCAAAACTGCTATACGTGAATGACGTCTTTTCTCATGTAAAAATGCGACAATCTTGATCTCCAGGTGCGAAACCTCTTTGTCCAACTGATAATGTAACCACTTCGATAGCTTCTTACAAAACTACATTTTACTTACAAAATTTACACGATCTCGCTATTTTATTTTTTCTTACAAACATTACAAAATTAGCTGTTTTATTTTACTTACAGAAATTACCCGGTCTCGAGACCAATTTTTGAGCTACGAGACCGAGACCACAACGGTTCGAGACCAAGACCGAGACCGGTGCAAAATAGCCGAGACCAAGACCGAGACCACAAAAAATTGGTCTCGAGACCGGTCTCGAGACCTACAACCCTGCTAGTTACAGTAACTAGTTACTATAGTAACTACTAACTAGTTACTGCCCACCTCTGGCAATGCGCCACAGCACTCTATAACTAGATGGGATCTTGCTGAGGAGCAACCTCTTTAAAAGACCGATGCCAATATCTACAGATTTCAAAAAAACTAGCTCCTTAGATTTCGCCGTTCAAAAAATTAACCTTGCAGGGTCAATTTAGGACGTTTCTGGCGAGAGGGTACCCCCAAGCTATGTCAAAATATTTGTTTCTTAAACATCTACTGATTTAAAAAAAAAACTTGTTCCCTAGGGCCGTTCAAAAAAGTGATTTTGGAGAGTCCATTTAGGGTGGTGGTACCCAAACCATGTCAAAATATTTGTCTGTTAAATATCACTGATACCAAAAAAAAAAAAAACTGGAACCCTAGATTAAGCCGTTCAAAAAAGTAATTTTTAGAGGTCATTTTGGGGGAGTACCCGAGGGGGTGGTAGCCCTAAACTATGTCAAAATATTTGTCTGTTAAATATTAACTCATATCAAAAAAAAAACTGGCACCCTGGGTCAAGCCGTTCAAAAAAATGATTTTGGGGGGCCTCGGGGGTGTACCCCAAAACTATGTCAAAATATTTGTCTGTTAAATAACTGCTGATATCAATAAAACTGGCGCCCAAGCTTGAGCCATTAAAAAAATTGATTTTGGGGGGCTCCATGTGAGGGGGTCCCCGAAGAAATGGCTCAAAAAAATTTCAGGGTACAAAATTGCATTTGCACCTCAACAACTTGGATTTTGATGTTTTAGAGCTCAACAGCTCAACAACTTGCAGCTCAACAACATGGATTACACAAAGATTGGATTTTGATGTTTTGTGGTCTAGGAGAAGATCAGCGTAAAATATTGAGAAAGAAAAAAAGGAAAAAAAACAGGAAAATAAAAAGAAAAAAACTCATCGCGGCCAAAAATGGGTTGGTAGGGATGAAAGAGTATCTCAAGATATATAACCATATGAAATATTTTTTCCGTGCTTATGCCGTTTTTGAATGAGACCGCTTTTTACGCCAAACCTTTGTGGCAGTTTTTGAGTCTTAAGATCAAAGTCACGTGATTAATTGCCTCAAAATTTGGTACAAACATACAACTCATTAATCTCAAACTGCGGTCAAAATTTCATGAAGCTAGATCAAACCGTTCTCGAGTTATAAGCAAAATTCTAAAGCTTTGCACTGGTTAGTTTAAAAATGGCCGAGAAAAAACAACGGAACTCGCGACGCGAGCGCCGGTATTTCCAATTTTGGAATTGTTGCAATTATGCCTGCAAATACTGAAAAATCACTAAAATTTATCGTTTTGAATCAGAGCAGAATTTATTTTCTTTTCAGATTTGAAATTTATTCTTTTTCATTTTTTCATTTTTTTTTTTTATTGCTGATGCTGGCATTGTTTTTAATTAGCTCTTAAATTTAGAGCAAAAATGATCCTTGAGTACTTATAAAATTGTTCTTATAAAAAGATAATGTAAATTGCTGTTTTTTTCAGCTTGTTTTTTGAACAGGACGAACTTAAATTCATAAGCAACCCAAGACAATCTTTAGACTTAGTTGTTTACACGCACTGGTGGAATTTGCAATTGCGGAGAATCGAACCCTAATCTTTTCGAGTTTGAATCCGATTCCCTACCGCTGCGCCATTTGTAGGAGCATTAAATTATTTAGCAAGTTTTTTTTAATATTATTTTTTTCTGATTAAACAATACACATTACAGAAAACGAAAAAAAAACAAGGCATACAGATACGTAACACAAACAAATTTGAAATAAGAGACATAATATTCATGAGCATGTTTCCAAACAATATATACTGTATATGTTGATATTATAGACTCCACCATTTTGAAAATTTTCCATAATGCTCATATGATTTCTGTTCTCTTTTTTGCAAATTTTTTTCAGATAGACACACCGTTCGAATATAAAGTAATGCTTCATTTGTGGTTGGTAAATTTCCCGAAATTCTGGATCTATAAGTATAAAATCAAATGCATACCAATAAACAATTCATCAGTTTAGCTTGATTGTTTTCTCCCTCTACTCCAAATAAAATTTCACTCGGTCGAAAACCTAATGGTGTTCTTAGTTTAGAAGATATCCAGTCCGTTACATCATTCCAAATAACACGATTAATTCTACATTCAAAAAATAATTCTGCATTCAAAAAATATGTAAGTTGTTGTTTTTTTCTTGCCGGTATTTTTGCTTACAGCGCCATTTAGAGGATATAATTTCAAAATTTTGCTTACGCTAAACAACTGCATTGCTCCGTTCATATTTTTTGATATCTTGCAAGCTTTGCCATTGCACCATGATGAATACCATATTACCATGCAGCCGGGTTTTACCTTTCACTGAAAGATTCTGGATTGGTTTGCGTTTATATTTGTTAAGGTAAAGTATTCGTCGTATATTAATACCTATTGCTTGATGCCCGGAACAAAATATACCGTATGTACTGCATTTTTTTGAAAAAAGACTTCAGGCCCAATCAATGGGGTTTCAACTTTTACTGCAGCTTGCAATAGTTTTAGATTTGAAAGGCATTAATTCCATTTTTCTTGATCAAGTGTTGCAGAGATATTTTTTAAAACGTATTGTCGTGTCTAACGATTTTAACGTTTCATCAATTATTATTTGAATTCCACATGTCCATCGTAACGCTAAGCTGATTGTTGCAACGGCAGTTGACAGTGTGGCGGTATCAGCGGT
The DNA here is from genome assembly GCA_963965965.1 of Trididemnum nubilum. Taxonomy (NCBI): domain Eukaryota; kingdom Metazoa; phylum Chordata; class Ascidiacea; order Aplousobranchia; family Didemnidae; genus Trididemnum; species Trididemnum nubilum. The sequence continues at coordinate 21,473,842 of OZ014475.1, read as the reverse complement.
GGGTCACGATGGCATAGGTGATAATCATAAATAAGGTCAATGTTACCATAAAAATCATCAAGCCTCCTACGTTAAATTAGTTGCCTCTCATAAATGAAACTCTAAAGGCGGAGTTCCCAACCGCCGAAAACTGCAGGCAATTTTCGTAATTTTTTGAAAAAATAGTCATTTTAACACCATTTTAGATGGCATTTCGAACGTTCGTAGTGCCATTTGAAAGAAATAATTGCTAGTATTTGAAAGCCCATCAGACAGAATTGAATTGCTCAGGCCCACCTTTACTTTCTAAACAATTCCAAGCACGTTTAAAAGCATGCATATTTGGAATAAATTTTTTGACTTAGCTTAGGGGCCCATTTAGCCCCTCTACTTAAGCCACTTTTGTTAAAGTTACGTAAAAGCCAGAGGATGCGACGACGATAGTGTTTCAAGCATAATGTCTCAGAAATAATTGAGTCAAGAAGAGTGCGGATTGATGCTGCTTATTTAATCTAATAAGTTACTATTTTGCGAGTGGAGTTTGAATTTGACCTCTTCAAAAAAATGCTTGACAGCGTATGCCAGAGCAAATATCATGATGTAACGCAGTGGGCCTACTCGTCAAAAATTAAAAATTAAAAAAAATTAAAACCCTGCAGTCTGTTTTACCCGTAATTGGGATCATCAGTGGTGTCGGCAGACATCCTGATTGCGGGTGAAGCAGACTGCAGAGCTTTAAATTCATCACGATTGCGAGTGAAACAGACTTTAGGGTTTTAAATTTTAAATTTTTGACGTGCTCTTTGTTATGTTATAGTACTAAATTTCGCTAATTTTAGAAATCCCATTGATTTTACGTGCAGTCGATGAAAAAGTTTTTAGTGTTTTCCTTTTGTTTTGATGTAATCGATAGGCCTATCATCTTACCAATTAATTCGATTAATTGTCAATCTCAAGCTGTTTGTAACGTTGTGTACGAGTATAGTAAACAAAGAGGAATGACCATTAAAATACATAACAAATTTCAGAACAAAGCAGTACATTAGAACCAAATATCAAAATGTCTTCAGTCTTTCAGTTCGATTTAAGAATACATAAGAAAATGGCAGAAGCTTTGGAAGTTTTTGAATGTTCAAACGTTGTACTGAACATTTAGCTAGCTACCTTACCACAAGTATGAGAATGAATGACACAGCCATTTGGCAAGTAAACTCGCGATTTACTCAAGGATATGCAGTTTTGCCGTTTGATTTAATCGAGACTTATAGCTTTATTTGTTTTATTCAGCGTACATTGAACCACCAATCAGAATACTTGTAATACAAGCTCGAAGACAAGAGTCCTTGTTAATTTTGCTTAAGGTTTGGTCGTTAGTTGAGCAAAGACATGATTTGTGAATGTGTTTTAAGTTATAATATACGAGCTTTCAAACAGCAGAGCTTGATTACCTAAAGCAAAGCCCCGGGGTATAGATCACAGTCGGGGGGGCACGGAACCCAGTAAAAATATTTTCTCCTTTACTTACAGTACATTAACTTCTTTTTTAACCATACATTTGCCGCAAAAAATGCCGTAGATCTTTGACTTTTTTTCCGACAAAATTTTTCGGAAAAAAAGTACGTTTTATAGCTTTTTTTGGTCTGCACTTGTTTTTCCACCCAAATCTGTGGGAAGCTTTTCCTCCGAGGGTTTCTTTTGCGGGTAGACCTTTTTGGCAGCCCTTTTGCATGGAGCCCACAATTTCAGTGAAAGCCCCCTTCAACATAGCCCTGCTTTGAAACAATATAAAAGCATAAAACATCATGGCTCTTGCTTAGAGTAATTTCAGCAAAATAGAGGCTAGTATGCAAAAAATGAAGTTGAAAGAAATAGATACTGCGAAAGTAGCGCCTCTCATGAATGGAAACGCTTTACCCAAGCAAGATCATGTCGCTTCCAAACCATTTACGCCAGGAATGACCGCTTCCAAAGACCAACAAAGAAAATATGACAGAACGCATACAACAGGTTTGAACTGAAATTAAGTCTTTGATGGAAAAGTTGCTCGAGCATTTTGTAGGTCTTCGAGACCAAACATTAACACTTAGCAGGCAGTAATAAACTTGCAATGTACAGCAATTACTAAAATGATTCACAACGAAATTGGCTAGAATTTAATTTCGCTTAAAAATTGACCTTGAATTTGAATTTTGATACTTTGACAGAATTGAATTATAAATTAAATGTAAGATTTTTCAAAACGATTTATTCGAATTTTAAGTTTCAAAAATTTTTGGATTTTTTCAGTCCTAGAAGCGATCAGCCAGAAAAAATGTTTTCTCCGGGCTACGTCTTTTTTGTTGTGGTTGTTTTTTTCATCAAATCGCATTTAAAGTGGCCCACTTATGCTGCAGGAAAATTATTTGCCAAGAAAAATTTTTGCTTGGAAGTTTTTACATGACTACTATAATATGCACCCACCCCCGCCTTTGCCAGCGGCTCGCCAAGAACCCCTTCTGAAGATCTTTCAAACTTACAAACACAATAAGCACCTATGAAAGATCTTTCAAACATAAGGCGGGTTATTCCAGCTTATTCCTGCTACTCGGTTTTTTATTTTTGCTAGAAACCGAAAGTTCAGTTTCGGTTTGGAATTTCTAGTCAATCGGAGCAATTATTCTGCAACAGCTTCATTTATTATGATCAGGTGGTAGATTTATTCTTAACATAGTCACTAAATACCACACTTTTAGTGACTATGATCAAAATAAATCTGAGAATTTCTTTTTTACTTTTATGAAACACTAAATTCAGCAATTTTGTTGTAGATAAATTGAGCGTGGGAAACTTTCTGGACGAACCAGCAGCATCATCTTCGTCATCTCGAAAATCGTCTATTGCGAGATGGAAGTCTACAACGGACGTGGTTATTGCAACCAATATGTTAATCAAGCTAGGAGCAGAAAAGCCTAAGACTGAAACGGTATTAGGCCATTAGAACGAATGACACTGTTCAATAACTGTTATTTTGTGTATTCCCGAACCTTATAGGACTCACAGGGTGTTTCGAAATTAGCTCCCTCCACAATGTGTATAAAAATTTATGAAGTTTTCTTCAATAGTCTATTTTGAAATTCATTAACATATAAAGTTTTTACAGACAGTTATTTTTCATTTTAAATTTCTTTTACTCGTATTTTTATGTCAAATAACACACTCTGTTTGACAAACCACTTCAGCAAATGATTTAGAGAAATTAGATAAATACTGCCAAACCTGAGCAAATCCAGAAATGCCTGTGACCTATAACTTTAGCGCCTCTTATCTGAAACTTCATAAGAGCGTGGGTATTGAGTATTCAATTAGTCATCTCAAAGGGTCGTTTTAAAGGGCGTTCATTAAACTGCAATGGTTTACCAAGTTGTTCTCATCAATCATAGCGAAAATGCTTGGGTAAATAAAGTTTGATTCATCCTCGTTTTAGCAATTTGTTGATATTTTTATCATTTTACCCCTGAAGAACCCAGGCATGGGGCAGACAGTTGGAGGCCCCACAAAATATTAACAATTTGGTGAAAAACTTCATTAAATCATACTCGTATTCCTAATCTGTACAACTTCTGACACTTTTGTGCTCTAGTTTTTGCGGTAGAGAGGGGGATCTAATTTCGAAACACTCTGGAGAGGTATGTTGTTGTTGTTGTAGCCCATATTTATCCTCCTGTCATCGGATAAGGTCAGACGCTAACTTATTGGACGATCCACACACTTTTGATTGCATTGACTACTTCGTGATTGGAGGAATTCGAACCTGCTTAGGAGTTTCCTACAATACAATTTTCCTGCGGAATTCTTCGAATTCTTGTCCACTGAATTTGCTGCTTGTTCGAAGCCACCAAGTAGAGATAATTATCATCGTAAAGCGTCTTATCGAAGGACGCAACAGCGTAACCAGGGTGCGGGTTAAACCCAGATCATTCGATCAGGGTAGTCGTAAAAACGACTTCTTTACCCTCTTAGCCACGCTGTCGATCGCTGTTTTTTATCCTTCAATAGCAACTGAATGACTGATATAACATAATTCTATGAATAACTGAAAAAATTTTAGTCCTGTGCTTCTAGGCTTGTTGTGCAAGTTGCTGTTAATCGTTACTAACTATGGCACCACTGAGAACCGAAACCTCTACAACAAATTCTTTTCAACTACATGTAAGAATTTAAATCTTTTTTCTTATGTAATTAGCTCTTTCCGAGAATACAGGTTGACGTTTACCTAAGCGACCTTTTTGCGATAAAGACAATTATTGCTTGGATGGTGATTTGCAAATTTTTAAACCTAATGCTTGAGTTCCTTTGGTAGTTTATATGCCTCAGTGGTTTGCTGATGCTAATAGTTTAAAAAGTGTGTCTATAGATACGACGAAAAATGGAGGGGTCTAATGCTTCCATTCCAGTTCTACCACTTTGGCTGTCGGTTATTTTTTTCATATTCAACTGCATAATTCCCGGGTTAGGTAAGTTTCAGGGACAAATATAAAGTTGTGCATTTGGAGAAGAAGGGGGGGGGGAAATAAGGGTTGAGTATAAAACTAAACGTGAAAAGATATAGTAAGGTAACCAGGCGCGTAGCCAGAAATTCGCAATGGGGGGGGCTGTTTTGGGGGTCTGGGGGCGAAGCCCCCAGCCGCCGGAGGCTGGGGGTTTGGGGGCAAAGCCCCCAGCCGCCGGAGGCACGGGGGTGTGGGGGCGGAGCCCCCAGCGCTCGAAAATTTTGCATTTTTTTTGCAAAAATAACTTCATTTTAGGGCTATTTTGATTAAAAAATAATGCTTTTAAAACGTGGCTTAGAAATTGGCAGTGCAAACAAGATTAAACTGGTGGCATAAATGGGCTATTTGGGAGGTGGCTAATGATAAAATGTTAGTTCTCTTGTTTAGATGCTGGCAAATTATAAAATCGAATAGTTCAATAAAACTCACACGGAGTAATCTATTTCGTGTACAGTTTATAGAGAAAAATAATTGGGGGGGGCTAATGAAAAGAAATTTGAGAGAAATGATTGGTAACTAACAAATACTGAATAGCCCCCCCCTATTCCTTAGTTTATAGTATATTTGTTGATGACACCTATGTTCAGCATTTTTACACTTACAATCAAATTTGATTGCTTATTTCTTACCATTTTTCTAAGTTTTTATTTATTTGTTGGTTTTATTTTTGACAAATTAGCCCCCCCCTGAACACATGTTTCAAAAAATGTTTTAAATCACTATTTTTAGTCCACTACAGTGCATAAAACAATCTCAAAAGTGTTAAAAATGTAGTATTTTTCCCATTCTGCATTTTGTTCGACATGTCAATGGGGGGGGGGGGGCTAGGCTATAGCCCCGCGCCCCCCCCCCCCCGGCTACGCTACTGGCTAAAAACGTGGTATTTTCCTTATTCTGCATTTTGATCGGCAGTCTATTAGCCCCCCCCTAAATAAACGTTTCAAACTATGCTTTATAGCATTTTTTAGTCTAATCCAGTGCAAAAGACAGTCTTAGAAATGCTAAAAACGTGATATTTTTCTTATTCTGCATGTTGGTCGGCAGTTCATTAGCCCCCCCCCCTAAATAAACGTTTCAAAATAGTCTAATCCAGTGCAAAAGACAGTCTTAGAAGTGCTAAAAACGTGGTATTTTCCTTATTCTGCATTTTGGTCGGCAGTCCATTAGCCCCCCCCCCCAAATAAACGTTTCAAACTATGCTTTAAATCATTTTTTAGTCTAATCCAGAGCAAAAGAGAGTCTTAGAAGTGCTGAAAACGTGGTATTTTCCTTATTCTGCATTTTGGTCGGCAGGCCAATGGGGGGGGCTATAGCCCCCCCCGCCCCCCCCCCTGGCTACGCTACTGAAGGTAACAACTACATGTTGAAATGCACAAGCTCGTAGAAAGCTTTTCCTTGCATTGCTTAATTCTTTCACCATAGCGTAGCTACCGCTGTAGCAGAACCACAGAATGCTTTAAATTGCATATTTGTTTTCCTTTTTATAGGAACAATTTTTTCTGGTTTGATGTTTTGTTGCGTTGGAACAATTTACGACGAAAACGACAGGGACCAGTTAAAGGATAAAGTCATTGGAATTGTAAGTACACTGTAATTCACTTTGCATTGTTTTAGGAAATGTCGATTTACAGTAGCTAATCAATCAACAAAAAGACATTTGATTTTGAGTTTGGTCAAGATCAAAACTAATACGACTAACAGTCATGAAGAATAAAATACCATATGCGAGTACCATTAACAGAATTAGTTGTAATTGCTGATGATGTTACAAGCATGGTTGATGACGCGATTCGAATAATGACGTCATCAACCAAACTTAAACATCTACAAAATTTTCTCAACTTTGAAGCCCGATACAAATAATATTGCCGGTAGAGCTTTGAAGAAGTTTTTCCTTCGCAAAATCAAATTACATGTTTTTTAGGCAATGAGCAACTTTCTCACGGGTTTGGCACAACTTTTCACAACGTCATTTTTGCTAGTGGGATGGTTTTGGAGCGTCTCGAGAGGCATTACCATGGTATACCTGGCAATCGAAGCTAAAGAAGCCAGAACAACTAAACAGTTTCAACTGCCAGTAATTAACCAGAACTAACAGAAGCACTGTTATACTTGGTGCTTTTGAAAAAAAAAATGCAATGGGGAATAAAGAACCGGAAAAAGAAGAGCACTGGTATTAACACCAAGAAAGTTTTTATGTCAGTTAGTGGAAACACAATGGTTTCGCTCTAAAATGATTGTAGGATTTCCAGTGGAGGGGAATTCGAAAACTATCAGAGCTTATCAAGGCAAGCATACAATTTGGTTTTTTGATAGTTTTTCCGTTCAACGCAAAATAGCTACAAATTAAATGTTCAAACCAGTAGATTGCCTAATATGGCATATCATCATCAAAGCCAGAAACTCTCTTGCTCCACAATTTGCAATAAAGCAAAGTAATTATTAATTGCAGAAATGAGCTTCAACTATCGATGTTATTGTTCTTGGTAAAGAAAATCGAGACTCTCTGAACTCTTTACACGCTACACGACTTTAGAAAAAAGCTCTATGAAGATTTACAGTTCAACAATTAAATAACATAAGACATTGAGTGTGTTATACTTTTGGAAAATGCTGTACAGCTCGCCGTAACTTAACAATGATTTGCAGGCAAGATATGCTGCTGATGGATGAATGTAGTAATAAATTTTGTTGTTTATTTATGTATTGCTTACATGCCACAAAATGATTACGACAAACATAATGGATCAAAATCACCTCAGAGCATGAAAGTATGAATGAAACTAGAACATGACACAGCAAGTAATATACGCTGACTTCGCGATAGTATCGAACTTTTATAGAACTTTGTTAAGCTTTAAAATTGTGACCTAAATGCGTTAAGCAAATTTATATAAATTATATGGTCGTTGATTTTGAGATCAAAATTTTAAATGTGTCCCTTTCAAATTTTGTTTTACTTTATATGCTTTAACAACTTTGTGGTTATCCACGTTCAAAATGTATATGTCTTTAAAAGTTATCCAAATCAATCAAACGTCAATCCAAAAGTTCATATAGCATTTGCAACACCAACACTACGCGCATTTTACAAGTTCTTAACAGTTTTTCACTTCATGATAAAATAACATACAGTGGAGCGATCTTCAAAGTTCTAGCAGCTTTCCAGCAAAATTTTATTGCATCAACTAAATTTGTCATCTACAGTACCACGGTCTGAGATATGCCACATTTTACAGCCGTTTCTGAATTTAAGTACAGTCTATTTATTGAAATTATTCTATGCTATTGCAATTCAACTAATAAGATACTGTATTAGTATATAGTATTAAATCCAGTATTTACCACTAAAACTTTGTTTATTAAATCGTTCAAAAATCTTGATGCACAAGAAGATTTTCTCAACGTCGCAGGTGCTATTTTATTAAAAAACTCAGCCATTTAGCTCAAGGACTGTACTTCGATCCTTTAATCTGACTGGTCCATTTTGGGGAAACCTTCTAACTTGGAATCCCCAAGTTTGACACTTTTATCTTTCTTTGATATCAACTGATTCTGAGAATTTCAGCCATCTAGCTCAACGCAGTTAAAAAACTTATAGCTTGGAACTCCTTTTAAGAGCTTATTTAATTATTTTCCAACATGGCATCCCCAAGTTTTGAAATGTTTTATCTTTTTTGTATTGACCTTTTCTATAAAATTGTCTGGCTGAGGTATGGCTAAAATTTTTTGATTTTAGGGGCCTATTTGCCAAAGTCCTCTCAACGTGACACCACTAATTTTTGTCACCTATTGTTTTTGTTTCATGTTTTCTATCCAAAAAATTTATTCTAATTTGTAGCCTATACTCAAGTTGTTAAAAAATTTACAATTTTTGAGAGCTCCTCTTAAACATGGCACTCTAAAATTTTTTTGCGTTTCATCTTTTTTATATATTAACTTATTCTGGGAATTTAATTTGTTTAGGTCAAGCGGTTGAAATTTTGTAATTTAGAGAGAGGCCCATTTTGGGAAAATTCCAAACGTGGCATCACCAAAAATTTGTCAAGTTTTACTTTTATGTACATCCACATATCCTTAAACTTTCATTCGTCTAGTTCAAGTGATTAAAAAGTCTAAATTTTGAAAGGCCATTTTGAAGATTTTTCTTGATGTGGCACCACCAAATTTTGTCATTTCTTTTTTGTATTTCTCTATATTATCCTAAAAATTTTATATGTCTAGCTTAAAGGGGATGAAACATCCAGCCACTTCCAGTAGCTTACAAAAGCTAAAATCTAAATGGAATCTTTAAAATTTTTTGTTTTCATTTTTGGGTTGCAAAGATCTTTAACAAATTCAAAGAGATATCCCCCGTAAATTTTTTGTGGAAACTCTGAATCTGTTTTCTCACCCTGAACATCAAGGGAAAAAGAGAGACCAAATTTACTCTTTCAGTAACATCACATGACCAATCCTATTTGGTAAAACCCTCTCATTTTCTTGGATGTTTCATCTCCTCTAAATGCTTAAAAATTTTTGAATATTGAAAAACTCGTTTGTGGGGGATTCCTTAGTAGTGGCAACTCCAAATTTTGTCATATTTGATCTTTCTTGATCGTCTGCTCTGATTGATCTACGTTAACCTCTCCTGAAAATGTCATTTGTGTAGCTTGAATGATTAAAAATTTTGAATTTTAGAAGAGTCGTTGGAGGGAGTTCTCCCCATCACGGCACCTCCAAAATTTGTTATACTTCATCTTTCGTTTACATTTATCTTTTCTCAAAATTTCATCTGCCTTGCTTCAGTGGTTAAAAATTTTGAACGTAGTAGGGTCCATTTGAAAGGTACTACCAATCGTGGCACCTTCAATTTTGGTTAAGTTTTACTTATTTTTAATACCTTACTATGCTTAGAATTTGACTTATCCAGCTTGATTGGTTAAAAATTTTGGACTGTCGTTTGAGGGAAAACACCCTAACGAGATGTCCCTGATTTCCGGTGGGCACCAGTCCCTTTGATTTTTACAATCAATCAAAGATTGATGACTCTGCGCCGTTTAAAAGTAGAATGCGTAAGAAGAAAAAGAAAAAAGAAAAAAATAGTTTTCAAGTCTGGTAAATGAACATAGCGATTCAAAAGGTGGTCAATAGTTTGTCAAAATTAACAGCCTTTTTTTTCATCAATATTGATATTTTCCGAGATATACCGGTTTGATTTTGTCCACTTATTGATGATTTTGGCCTTTAAATTGCGGTTACGAGTTCGGGCGCCCCAAAACTAGGTACGCTCAAATTTTTTGTCTGCACCAATGTCGCGTTCAAATTTCAGCTTTCTACTGCCAGTCTTTTCGGTTTTATTAGCAAATTAATAAAGTTTCGACGCTAAACTAACCTTTTCTTCGCGGTTTTGATTTCCTAATCGCGATCACGAGACCTAGAATACTCAAAATTTGCATACATGGGGTTTTCGTTTATTCCCATGTTGTGTCCAAAGTTCAACTTTCTAGGTTTAACCGTTTTTTAGTTGTAAACAGACCAATAAATTTCGATGCTCATCTATAACAAACTGGCAGAATAAAAGCAAAGGTCCTGCTAACGCACGAAGTTCCAATGAATATGAAATTAAAAAATTAAATAAAGCATTTCCAACCCCCTTATTTTGTAAACATTTGCCCAAACTTTACAAAACTCTGTTTGACGCTAGGGGGGATTAAAATCTAAAAAAAGCTTTATATGAAAAATCACAATATTTTACGACTGAAAATTGTGCATCCAAACTTGTGACGTAAAATCAAAATGTAGTTTTGTAAAATTTAGCCATGTTCTTGCAAAAATGCGATACATTTTTTGGAATAAAACTAGATTTAAATTAGATTTTTATTGTTTTTTTGTGATGGAATTGTATCGCTTCGGACGTACAACATTCAACGTGATATAGCAAACAGCAGTGAATGATTTAATGAAGTAATACAATGAGTTAATGATGATATAAGTTCAAAATACAATATAATATCAAGCCCCGCAGCAAAAATGTTTATCATACAAAAACACAAAAACGCAAACTAGGTGTGAAAATGATGTTAATGAGCGTGAAACACACCATTGCGAAAAATCACAAAAATGATGAACTTACAACTTATTGCACAAAAGCTCGCGACAATTTTCATAATGAAAAATGGTGATTCGTTATATTTTAATGAGTAATTTATTGATCAAAAACACAATTTAAATACTAAACATCCGCAATAACGAACTATTAGCATATTGTAAAAATAACACTAAGAAAGACATGCAAGCGAGAGTAAGTTGGGTTAGTAATTCTGTCCAAACACAAGACTAGCATATCTTTAAAATCGTGGGTTTGGGTGCTTTGGGGAACCTTTCTCTGGTATAAAAATGCTTTACAGCTTAACTTTAAATGTAACTTTTTGATTTTTGAAAAAAATTTTTAAACTGAGATTATCAAATACTGAACCTGATATTTCTACGTAAGCATAAACATCACAGTAGATTACCACAGCATCAAAGCATTAAAAATTAGAACCTGCTGCAAAACCCAACAGTCTGTTTCGCCCATAAATGACAAATGAGATCATCAAATTTACCTCTGATGATCCCATTTTTGGGTAAAACAGACAGTTGGGTTTTACAAGTTTTAGTTTTTAGTGTTTTGATATTGTGGTAATCTACTGCGATATTTGCTCTAACTCTTCGTTTTCAAGCACTTTTTGAAACCCTGATATCAACCACAGACTAAGCAAGCATAAATATCTATTTAATGACTGGTTTTCTGCATTCTGACAATAAAGCCCGAAACTTTTTCATGTACTGTATTGAACTAGAAACATCGTTAAAACAATCCATTGCTAACAAATGCATGCAGGTTTCAAACTGAACTTGAAAAAACAAAGCATCGTAGCAGTATGCTTAAAAACACTGAAACTCACAGTGCAATTTGCAAATGATTCTTTTGCGATTACTTTAAACTTGAAAGGAGAGTACTAACATTAATTGATATACTGCAGTATCCGCTTTATACGTTATTTTGTGTATCTATGCAGTAAGCTTATTTGAAGAAATTAAAATCTTTTCAAAGATTTTGATATCAAAATAATTTCAAATATAGGCTAACAGTCTTGTTTCAGCCTGAAATGGGATTACCAACAATGTAAAATTCAAAAAAATCATTTTTTTATTTAAAATAGGGTTGCAGGCAGCATTTAAATTGCAGCCCCCATCGAGAGATAGCGCCCTCCTATCGAGGTTTAGCGTCTCCCTATCGAGAATTCAGCGCCCCCTCCCTACCATAGAAAAAAAGCGTATGGACGTTTAGACAAAAAAGTGACTGATAGTACCAGTAAATTTCAAATTCCGGCCAAAGATACTACCAAACTGCGGTGGAGATCTTTTAGGGGGGGAGGGAGGCTTCACTCGAATTTGGGGGCAAAGTCCGTACTAAAAGAAGAAAAACTTGAATTTTTCCTGAATTTGGAGCAAAATTTCCACCGAATTGCTGCCGCATTCCGTATGCGTCTGATCACGACTGCGAAAGCGTCCCCCCCCCAAGCAATATTTTACATTTTAAATGCTGGTTGCAGGTACCAGGCATTCAGGCAAAGTAAATTTCAACATACTTCGAACTGATTAATTAATATATGAGGTCCCAAATGCTTGTAATATGTAGTAAGCACTCTTAAAGACGATTTTAGCACGTTACTAACAAGGTTTATTGGCAAATTTATTTTCTTATAATTCGCTTTATGAAAGCGAAGTAAAATTTCATTGCGTCAAAGGGATGCCAACTGAAAAACCAACAAAAATATTAACAACAATACTGTTTTTGCTGGAATACTGGTTTAGCTGAGTACTGCCATCGGCGACTCATTGCGCATGTGAACCAAGCACACTGCGTTTGTCGAACCACAACAACACTAAGCACCTTTTTCCGTCAAGCTAAGACACCACAACGGGTAGACTGCTCGGCTCTAATACGCAATGGCTAAGCGGTCTATCCAATTGGCGCAGTGCCGTCACTACGGGGGGGCCGTGCCCCCCCAAACGACTGCTTGTTCCCCTCCATTTCGGTTTACTCAAAATATTGTTTTCGGAACATCACGTAACGGCAAGGCAACCGACAATAATAAAAAAGGAGTAATTACGTTCAAACATATTTCTCGTTTGACGTTTTCTCGATTCTATGCAAAATTTCTGGCCACCAACTGCTTCAGGCATCTGACGCTATAATCCGTCCTTTTGACATGCCTTTATGGATGTGTCGCGGAAGAGAGACGTAAGCCTGCAGAATCGTTACCCGTACTTCGTTAGTGTTTATGACATAAAACAATACGTGAAAACATTTCTTTCAAAGACCAACTGTTTTGATTTTTAAAGCACACTCAAGATTTTGAGGTCGCAGGCAGTGGTGCAACCGAGGTAAATTAAGCCCTCCTTAGCCAAGTCACTTAGAAAATTCAACCTCAACAGACTAGCGTTTAACCGTATTTCAGACTTGACCTAAAGTAAGGTGGGGCTGAAGGTGCTAAGCAATTTAATTCTTTGAAATGACTTTTGAATTTTAACAATTTTGTTATTTATGTGGCTTCAAAAACTGCGAAATGTGAGTAAAATGGCGTTAAAACTGCTATTTCTTTGCTGCAAAATCACAAAAATCGCCCAGCGGCTGGGGGCTCCGCCTCCAGACCCTCGTCCACAGTCACTACATATTTATTGACTATGCCCCCTTTGTGACACGCATCAGTTTCTTTAGCACGGGGCCTAAATTAGACAATTTTTGTGCAAAAAAATTTGCTTTTGGTTTACCCTTTTAGCAAAATCCTGGTTGCGTGTCTAGCAGCATTCACTGCTGTAGATAGATTTTTCAGGGGATTATGGGCCGCAGACGAAACAAGTTATATAAGAAACGCTGCCGGCCTTAAATTTTTTTAAGCCAAGAATACAGAATTTTTAAAATTGCGCATAATTTGTAACCGTACAAAATCTGAAATTCAGTTTTTATATGCAAAGTTCAGTTTATTTTAGCACCCCCCACTTTCGGCTAATGCCCCCTCACTTCGTTTGCTCTGGCGGCGGCCCTGAACTGGAGGATAGCGATTCAATGAAACAAAATTGTATTGTGGCGTAAAATTACGTAGGTTTTTCAAATACAACACTTTGGCCGCGATGAAATTTTATTTCACTTTTATTTAAGTAGAAAAACGAGCTGTTCTCAAAAACGACATCAACTGTAATCTAAAACAGCATTTATATATTGCGCAAGGCGTGAAGCTCATTAAAATCTACTCACCCTCGTCAAAATTGGTTCTTTTCAGGCTTCTCGCGTTGACCAATGGTGCTTCTTTGATGTAACTGTGACATCAATCTATAATAAATTCTCGAAAATCTTTGATAAATTTTTAAAAAATAGTAATTCCTTTAATTCTGCAGATATTCTCCAAGCTTGCCGAGCGATTATTGTACGAGGCAACTACATTGGTTAGACTTGGAGAGACAATTACATATTTAAACAAGCTACCGTAACATCTTCATGTTCTGTTTTTTTTTATTGCGATTCAGGCATTGAAACGATTTTTTTACGGTAGTATGATGACATTCTCAAAAATAACTAAATCTTTAACTTGCTCCGACGACCTAATGGCTTTTGCAGCCTCTTTCCGATAGTGCATTGCTGATGCCTTTGCGAAGAGGCATTGCACGTGGATGCAAAGACTTGAGCAGTTATAATCACGGTGTTCAAGCTGATAGCTACAATCTGCACGACTCTCACACCGCGTCACACATGTACTGCTACTAACAGAGCAATGCTAGTAATTTCAGTCTGGTGAACTTGGTAAAGAGAACGATGATGGAGTGGCGATCGAATGATAAACATTCATACTTAAAGAATACGAAAGGAATGTATGCAAAGAGCTGGAATAAAGCGATAAACTACGAGTTGAAGAAGAATTTTCTGAAACTCATGTTGAAGAGCACCAAAGGTCATGCGTTGAAAAGGACCAATCATGACGATGATATGCTTGATTGACCTTGAAGAAAAAGTCTATACTGCGAAATAAAAAGGCAATGAAAAATCTTCATTATGACATGCAAACAGCAATATTTCTCAACGGACTGTTAAAAATATTGAGCAAACTACGTACAAACGCGAATATTTACTTCGTTTTGAGAAAAACTTGCTAAAGTTAATCCGATCGGAAATGCCATTAAAAAATTAATACTATTAATTTGAAATGATATCAACTATAACTCTAATTTGCAAGTAGGGCAATTTAGTTGACAAACTATTTAGCATTTACAGTATAAATGTTTTTATAAAGCACGCACTGGTACGCCCTTATCAGCTATTAAAGGACCACCAATCTAATACTGGTACTATTAGTAGACCTAAATTCATGTAAACATTTGCTCTGTACATAACTTCAATCCCTGGAAGAGATACAAATATCTTGTGCCATCGCAGAGGATTTTAATTCCAACACGCTAATAACGAGAAACTGCTTTACATTGAGCTTTTTCAAAGACGGTATACTGGTAAGAGTCTGCTAAAGCACCTTTAAAAGGTAAGAACACTTACAAGACGATAATTATTATTAGAGATGCCAGTAACAATACTGTAAGACTAAAACTGAGCATTAAATTGCAGCTGATGGTGACGTGGCACTATGAAAGTCTCTAAATAAATGGCATTAAAAACATGAAAAGAAAAAGCAAATGAATAAAAATTAGTCATGCACTAACACATCATAAAAATAGTACCTAAAACAATATAGTATTTATTTTACTTACTGTATGCTGATACTTCAGTTTAATCGACTATCTGAAGACGTACCCGAGTCTCGCAATTTCTCTCCAGCAAAAACCTTATACCTCAAAAACCAATGGTGTATAGTACACAACTCCATGTTACAAAGGTATTTCACTCTAACTTAATGCAAAAGCTTCGCTTGTTGAGTCCTTGCAGCTTGAGCAGATAGGACTCTTTGAGTGATTAAAAGTTGGGCTGTTTGGGGGGATGGGGGTTTTCCTGTGATGGTTACCTTGCGGTTACGAGTGCCGATTACGTACTCGCCCTTTTTGGAAATCTGTATTTTGGCACCCGAAATGTCTTGGTATTCCACTAAAGTCCGCCCTGCTTTACCCAGAATTGTTCCAATCAAACTTTCAGGGATGGATAGTTCGACCGTCTCTTTCAAACCATCACTACACTTTTCAACGCCCAAAACACTAACAATAGAAGGTGCTGAAGAAGTAGAGGTCGCAAAAGCCGGAGTAGAAGAGCCCGAAGCTGCTGATAGATTTGATGGAGTAGCAGGCTGAGCGGGATGTGGCGAACTTCCTGTAGATCCCGCCACTCCAACTGGAGTATTAACCAGTTGGTGACCAGTCTGTAAATACCCAGTTGAAGTTGGGCCCGCCAAATAACTTCTGGGTAAAGAAAGAGCTTGGGCACCCTGTACAATCGCTCCATTTTCGACTTGTAACTGAGCTGTCGGAAGCAGGGGAGTTGCAGATGGGGCAGGATTCAAAGTGCCAGCAGATATAACACTTAGGGATGCTGCTCCTGAATGCATGTTTGAGTGTAAGCCGGGTACAACGCTTAAGGCATTGTAATTTAGGCCGTATGGACTTGCTAAACCAGCTAATCCACCGTTAAGAGCAGTTAAATCAGCTGCTGGAACAGAGAGTGCAGCTGGGATAGTATGATGATGCGCTAGTAAATGAGATGCCGGAAGTGAGGTTTGTAAAACTGATGGATGACCTGAAATAACGTAATGTCCCAGCATCGCTTGCAGAGCTGGATGTGTCCCGTCAACAAGAGTGGGTCCTACCGCATAAGGTGAGCCAGTTGGGTTGGCATTTGCTACCGGCCCCGTTATCCCTGCATAACTAAGAGTAGGGCAACTAGCACTCTGAGGGTCGTCTTTGATCTTTTCAATAATGATGTTTGATGCTGCAACAAGTTGTCTCTTGTCACCTTTGATCGTAATAACTCTTTCTTGTACATTGAGGCCGTCTGGTTTTTGCGACAGTTGAATCTATAAGCAAATACTGTAAAACAAAAGTGAACCTGCGGGAGCAGCCGCACAAGTAAATAAAAAAATTATCAGCCCAAAAGAATCAGAGTGCAATTTTTTCGCACACTGATACATTAGTTAGTTACTTTTAGATCTGATGAAAACCTTTGAGCGAAATCGATTTTGTAAAGAACGTTTTGGAAGAATTAAGGTGCCATTGATTTTGTTGGTCCACGAACTTTTAAAAAATGATGCAAAAAAAACAAAAACAGTAAAAACTTACATCTTTAATTGGCCAATCGCTATTTTACATTGTTCATATTTTTGACCTCTTTTACAGTAAATTCTTTACTCGGATCGTTCAATGATTTTTTCCTTTTTGAAACGAAACCAAACTCGTATGCAAAAACGTATATGTATTACTTGCGAAAGACACGGAAACGTTTAGTGGGTACATACAGTATTTGCTGTATGGGCCGTTGGCCAAGGCCTGCTGTTTGGCTCTTTTAGCTTCCAAAACTTATTTGACCAAATTTGAGCATAACAGCATTTACTACAATATATAGTAGGATAAAATGCAGTGTTTGAAATCTCAACCAATTTAATATCACGTTCCATTGACTCAGTGCATGAATTGTTGCAATATTAATGTTGCTTTCTAAATTTTAAGTGACAAAATTTCAAAAAATGCCGTTTCAATTCGTTGTCAATAATAACCTCGAAAAAGCATGGTTTATAGTGAATTGCGTGTGATAATAAAAACGCATTGGCTTGGCTTATTTCTGCGGTATAAAAGTACTCTACAACGCTAAACTAGCATTATCAAACATCCTGCGTTAACATCAACATCTGAACATGATTTGGCTTTCAAGTTCATATCAAGTTCACAGGGCTGGATATCGCTGTTTCCGATTGTTAGTTCTCATCGGCAACTCTCAGAGCTGTAGCTGTAATGATCTAATCCACGCAAAAGATAAAAACAACTCGCAACCTGGTAATCCAACCGCATGAGCAGTTAGTTTGGCCTGCACTAAAGAAGTTAGCTGTGACTTCCCAAAAATCCAGTCAACAACGATGAGCACTATTCACTCACTTGAATTAAATCCAATCTTTAATCATACTCGCTGTAATACGCCGAAGCGTGTAACAAATTTGCGAGACCCATCTTCGTGTCATTGCTCTTGCTCGCAACACAGCTTCTTTCAAAGAAATGTTGCAGCGGTAGCGAACCGTTGGCAACACTGCGTCCAATTTGACCGGCTCGAGATTTGAACCACAGACCTCCCGTTTTAGAGCCTCGGACGTCCCGCTCCGGAGCTATTCACTCACTTTGTTCACTAAAATATTTTACTCAATACGGGTTTGGCATAAGCACTCCTCCGTACTCAATGAACTTACTTTCGCTCCGCTTTCATCCATTATTGTTTTGACTGTGGCTCCAGCTTTACCAATAACCAAACCAGCCGTGGTGTTAGGGACTATGATTTTAACCTGCAAATTTCGCACAGGTAAAACAACAGTTCTATAGTAACGCTAACTGCACAATGCAAAGAATTCAAGAGGCATATTATGCGAGAAAAAAACTTTTAAATATGGTAGCATAAAAGTTGGACTTTAGTTAAAGTTCTATTAAACAGAGGTGGGCACTCGGTACTTTAAAAGTACCGACGATGCTTTTGCCACTACTTTGTTAAAAAAGTACCGACGGTACTTTATTCGTTACATTTTTGAAAAAGTACCGACGGTACCGGTACTCGGTACCATAATTCGGTACTCTTCAAAAGAAAAAAATTCCTCATTTTGGAAACAATATTTTTGATAATTTTACGCGTTAAACAATGATTGAGTCTCTTACTTGCCTAGTGGTAACTAGAATAACATGCTCAGTGAATGAATCTACGGAAAAAATTACTTAAAAAAAAAAAATCAAATCGTTATACTCACTGTATTACGCCTAAACCTGTAACGAGTTTGCTTGGTCCGTCGCCGCGACAATGCACTTGGGCAACACAGCTCCTTTTGAAGAAAAGTCACAACGGTGCAGACCCGGCGCCACGGGGGGGCATACCGGGGCCGTGCCCCCCCAACTGAGTGCTTGTGCCCCCCCAAGCGAGGACTGTGCCCCGAAGAAATTAACAGGGTTGGGGCTTGTGGAGCGCAAATCGAGGTCCAAATCGGTGTTTTTGGTGGACTGACACCAGATTTTGTGACGTTTTTGGGATAAAGACCTTTTTTTTTTTGGAGATCAAAACGCTTGAATTATCGATTCGGCCGGAAAATCCCTTGCAATTTCGGTGAAGACCTATTTTTTTTGGAGATCACCTGTTTTCGGCCGGAAAAAACGCATGAATTTGCAATTTCGGCCGGAAAATCCCTTGCAATTTCGGTGAAGACCTATTTTTTTTTGGAGATCACCTGTTTTCGGCCGGAAAAAACGCTTGAATTTGCGATTTCGGTCGGAAAATCCCGTTGACTCTTTGCTCCTCACCTTGTTCATTTCATCCAGACTGGGATGAATTTCTCGTGCCCCTGTGCCCCTCTCGACTTCACACAAAATAAACTTCTCGTGTCTCCCCAAAATTTATTTATGCCCCCCCAGTCACGCTATCCTGGCGCCGGGCCTGCAACGGTGGCGAGTCGTTGACAACTCTGTGTTCGATTTGAACCCATGACCTTCGGCACCAGAGCCGAGCACATTACCACGTAGGCTTTTTGGCCGGTGGAAGAATTGCATAACAGATATTATTAGAGGCTCTCCATTAAAGACGTACTCCAAAGTCAGGGGGGTTGTTAAGTGCGGATATTTCGCGGGCAAGAAGAGAGAGGGCTTCCTGCATTGTGGATATCCGTATTCCTTAATCACAAAGCATGACAATTCAATCGCCTTCATTGCTCGGAAATTTTGATTCCGTTGATTTTCAACACATGTTTAAAGTCCCTTACGCTTGGTTCATGAGCATGAGCTATGATACCTAAACGTACTGAAAACGTGAGTTTAGTGCGTTTCAATACGAAACAAAGTGCAATTTTTGTTTATATTCTGGTAACCTGAACTCAGTATCCTAACCAGTTGCGTCGCCAATACAAATGAATGTTAGAAGCAGAGGTGGAGTCCTCGAGGACGTCCTCGAAAACACATTTTGAAGTCCTTGGCCTTGGCCTCGAAGCCACAAGTCCTCGAAAATTGCCCTGTCCTCGGCTCGAGGACAGCACTATTTTTTGAACCGTTGAAATTTTGTTTGAAAGCGCCAGAAACCTCGCAGAAAATTTGCGAATACCTTTTTTGGTTTTTCTCAAGTGGAAATCGCCTGAAAAAAATCTTTGAAGACCTTTTTCGCCTGAAAAAAAATTTTGAAGACCTTTTATTTGAGATTGCTTGAAAAAAAATTTTGAAAACCTTCTTTTTTTTGGAGAACACTTGCGCCTGCGTCCTTAGTCCTTGGCCTTGGCCTCGAGAGGGTCTGTCCTCGGCCTTGGCCTCGAAATTTTTTTGTGTCCTTGGCCTTGGCCTCGAGCCTTGTGTCCTCGACTCCACCTCTGGTTAGAATAATCTCAAACCTAGTCGTAGCCATGATTTTTAATGGGGGGAGGGGCAAACCACAAAATGCATGCATGACGTCATCAAAGTTTTCGAAAGAGGAACTTTTTGTAGGACAAAGATATCGTAGAATGGAAGATCAGAAGCCGTGGCCGTGTCTGGCACATAAACAGGATTTTGCTAAAGGGAGAGGGCTTGAACCAAAAGTTAAAAAGTGAAAATGTCTGAATTGGGAGACGCGTTGAGTAAACTAGTGTAACTCGAACGTATCACAGACGGGTTCTGGGGGCGGATCCCCCAGCTGGAGACTCTGAGGGTCTGGGGCAGTGGTGCCGAAACAAGGGGGGATATATCCCCCCCAATAATTTGACTGTATACCCCCCAACAATTTGAGTATGGTCTTCATCTGCATCCCCTTCAGTAATTTGACTCTGGTGTGCATCTGAGCCCAGGTCAGTACTTAAAAAAGTGTTCCGTTTCTGGTGAAGACCTTTTTTTTTAGTCTTCACTTAATTTGCTCACCTGAAAAAAGTCTTGGTCGAGGTTCATCCCCCCAATGTTGAAATTAGGGCAAAATTGGGGTGAAATTGCAAATTATCCCCCCATTGCTAAACAAAGATTTGCACCACTGGTCTGGGGGCAAAGCCCTTAGACGCTGGACGATTTTTTGCAATTGTTGGGAAAAAAAGCTATTTTAATGCCTTTGGATCACAATTCCACCTGTTCAAAGCCATTTGAAAGAACTAGATTTTTAACATTTAAAAATCAACTGAAAAAATCAATATGTTCAATCATCTTTTACTTACAATTTAAGTCCAAAACACGTTTAAAATCTTACATTTTGGGGCCAAATTTTGTAAGTGATTTGGCCCAGGTAGGGGAAATAAGGTACATTGACTACTGCAATATTTTAGCAGTAAATAAGAACTCAGTCGACGATTTTTCTTAGATGCCTATTTTGTCATGAAAATAACCAGTGGTAGGAGTACATGTACAGCCAGGGGGCCCAGGCCCCTTCCATTTAAATTCAATGATTAGTTCAATGAGCATTTCTCCAAGCTAATTTATTTTTCAAAGTTATTTTGTAGCGTAAAAACTGGCGAGGTGGAGGTAGGTTGTAATTGAAAAATGGTGCAATAGATGGTTACGCCTTGTAACCATGCAATTGCCCGGGCTGGACTTACATTGTGCGGGGCTCCTAGCACTTCGAAATTTTTCGCAACATCTTCCTGCCAAATGTAGGTGAGAACCAAAAAACTCTTACCATTATTCTGAACACGAGGCCCCTGGCACTGCACCATTGGTAATCCACCCTAGTAATTACATTAGGTTCATTAAAAGGATTTATGGTAGCAACTTTTAGTACAAAAACCTTTAATTTCATCCGGATCATACAATTAAATTGGTTGGCAAAATTGAATTGAGCGGGCCCCCTCGTCGTCAATATTATTGTTGAATACTGTTGTAGGCAAAAGATGCTACAAGAAACTGAAAGTGAAGAAACAAAAGGCTTTTTGTCACTTTTTATCTATGGTGGCATCCCCTTGTCTTAAAATCCCATGGTTTCAAAACAGGTTTTTGGTGGTATAATAATCCAGCAATAAAATTGCCTTGGTCATTTCCATACCTTTCATAAGTTCTCTCTGTTGTGTCCGCCGAACAAGCTCAGATGCAGGCCAAAGTCAATTATTGGGGGGGATGCAGATGTAGACTATAGTCAAATTATTGGGCGGGATGCAGTCAAATTATTGGGGGGATATATCCCCCCATTCCCCGGGTTTCGGCACCCCTGAATGAGAGCAATTTACGGACAATAAGGAGGGGGTCAATTGTTTGCGAACGTCTTTTATGGACAGCCCCTTATGAAATTATGTGTTGCTACAAATTTTCTTTGGAAAATCACTTCAAAATGAGTTTATGCAAAGGATAGGCTGGTCTTCAGTCATCACTTTTCAGGACAGACAAAAGAGCAAAGAACATAACGCAATACAGCTAAACAGCTAACTTTTATGATTTGCGCAGTAAAGCAACTTAATTCAGTGTCGGTGAACTGTCAGTCATCCGTAATCATCCAGTGAACAACTCCTTATTACGTGGGCAAGGTTTGAAAGTGCTTCTCCGTAGTTTAAACTCCTTTTGAATGGCTTTAATTCTATTCCCCACGAAAGTACCGAGTACCGCGGTAAACGTGCTAAAAAAGTAACGACGGTACCAAAAACGGTACTTTTATGAAAAAGTACCGACGTTACCGATAACGGTACTAAAAAAGTACCGCGTTATAGTACTGCCCACTGCCCAGTGCCCACCTCTGCTATTAAAATAGCCAAAGCAGTTAGTGCACATTTTATATTTGAAAATGTTTCGACCTCTTGCTTAAGCCAGAATCAATTTTATTTAAATAGAATCAATTATGGAAATTTTAGTGAATTTTATTCAAATACAAAATTGATAATGAATTAAGCAGCAGGTAGAAACGTCTCTCAACTAAAATGTTTACAACAGCTTTGTCTAAATTTTTTGATATAGGTTTTGTTTTCAATGGGTCTTTGAGCCAAATAGTGAAAGTCTACCAGCGCTGAGTAAAATTTGTCAAATTTTAATGAAATAATATTTAAAGATGAAAAAGAATTTTGAAAATGAGACTGAATTTCCAACTTGAGTTAATAGTCAAGTCAGAATCAAAATACTTTTTCAATTTTGATTAGCACTTTAAACTTTCTTCTCAACATCGCACTTGTAAGTAAAGTTGCTTTAGTAATGTGCCTCTTTATCTCAAACAGTGGTTAGTTTGAAAATTAGCAAGGTTGGTATTCAAATAGAGGTTTGAGCATGGTTGGTTGGATCTACCCGCTTATTTCCGTAGATGTTGAGATCTGCTGGTGCATCAAAATGTACCGCTATATAGAACCTTTTGTCTTCAACGATGTGCTGGAGAAACCAGGAAAGAAATGGCCATTTTTGCTCGTCACTTCACAAAGTGTGAACTAACATTACCAGTTTACCACGCAGATGACCGCTGCTGCTGTGTAGCCCACTTGTTGGTCGTCTCTTATTCGACTCGCTAGATAAGCAACTTAAATGTTAAACTTCGGAAAAGCGAGGGCAGATTTGCTTGACTTTGCCACTAAACCCGTCGATTTACATCAACTACTGCACAGCAGCTGCTCTTAAAAAAAGATTAAGACATTCCAAATTCCTAAGAGAATTTTTATCAATTTTGCTGAATGACTGTAAAGCCAAGATATGAATTTCATGTCGCTTTACAGCACATATACGAATGCACAGTATTCCCATAAGATATTAAGTCAAAGTTAATATCATAAAATGCTAGGCACAAGGCAGCTGTTCTGCTCGTCATATGGTGAAAACTGTAGCTCATCGTTTTTAACCAATACTATAGGAAGGGCAAGAGCGCAATCATACAGCTAGTTTCTCGATTTTTTTCGTTATGGTTCCACCTCCGATCGAGGTTTGTCAGAAATTCATCAGATACTTTTTTTCTTTATCTTTATCTCGACGTACTACAGTGAATTTACTCAACAGCGTATTTTTGAATTTCAATTTTTTTGTGCCTTATTATAACGGTTGTATTATGATTTCTTTCATCGCATCTTCCTAAAACATGCTACCCTAATTCCAGAAATAGAATTGTATTAAGATTTCTGTAAACTTACTAAGTTTGCTTTTTTAATATCGTAGTTTTGTTGAAGAAATTATTTTTAAAAATCGCGATATAAAGAATTGCTGACACAAGAAGTTTTAAAAAAACAATTTTTGACAATGAAAATACTAGCATTTTCAGGAAATATGTATAGAGGTATATCGAAACCTACTTGATTTGGTCGATCTCCTATTAGTGCGGCCAAATCTTTCGGAACCGGAAAATCGTGGACTTTTTCTATGATTGAAGTGTGTACTTTTACCAAACCTTCAGCCGTGCCTTGTATCAAAACAACTCTATCTTGAGTACCTGCGAAAGACACAGTATAGCAGTTAGAAATTTTTATCAAACACGTTTAATGATTTAGCCAAACTAGATTACGGGCCAGATCGTCCTCAAACTAACCATTTTTGTAACTCTAAACAAAAGCAGGTCACCAAAAATTGCCGTAATTTATTTCAAGCACAAAGGCAACGCAATGCGACAAAAAGCACAGAACCTACGAGTCTTATTACGAGATCGTTGCTGGTGTAGCAACATACAGAACCGTTTTTGTAACAACTGCCTGTAAAATTAACCCCGTTGGAACTTTTAAGAGATTACCTTCATGAATTACGCAAGAAATAAAAAAGCACATTTTATAGTTTCTTGTCCCATTGCTGATTATTCCCAAAACAAAAATCATGGAAATATCACAGATCAATTGGAATCATTTTCAGATGCAGTTTTGTTATAATTTCACTTAAGATCTATAGGGCAAAATATTCATTTGTCAATGGTAACAGCATTACCATAGGTAAGCTTTATAAAAATTCAGAATTAACAAAATTTCAGCCAATCAGAAGTTGACTAGATAAAATCAAATAAATTCAAATATTGGACGATCAGCCAAATTGCCTTCCATCTGAATGCAACTAAGCCGGGTAATTTCAATCAGCCTCAAGATAAAGAAGTGCCCGAGGGTCAAAAGACAGGCAAAAGCAATTTTCGTGTAAATTTACGAGAAGCTTAGTGTACTAGCCGATGCAGAAATTTGAATGTAGGAAGAAGGCAGAAATTTGAATGCGAACATGGTATGTTCTGATATTTGGATTAACAGCAATCAAATTCCATGACCTGATTCGACCGGAGAAAATCAATTCGATCGACTGATTGTTGACAATGATTTTTGCCGGTTTGCAAAAATCGGAATA
Source organism: Trididemnum nubilum (assembly GCA_963965965.1). NCBI lineage: Eukaryota > Metazoa > Chordata > Ascidiacea > Aplousobranchia > Didemnidae > Trididemnum > Trididemnum nubilum. Next base: position 21,448,928 of record OZ014475.1, on the reverse strand, counting down.
GATTTCTTTTCATCGTCATGCACAATTATAACTATCTAATTGCAGCAGTTTGACAAATTTTGATTCAGATGGGCTATGGGCATAATAAAGTTATTTACCACATTAAAAGCCATTCAAAATTCGCTAAACCCTGCTAAACAGATAATATCATCGCAAAAGCAAATAACAACAAGATTACTATGCTGAAGTGGAATATTACCGTTCATATTTAACAGGCACTTCAGTTCCACTTTCAACATAATACTTGACTGTTAAATCTGACGACAAATGAGCTGGCAAGGCAGCTTTTTTCATAATCACAATATGTTTTCGAGTACTTAAAACGCAACTGCAGGAACAAGCTTAATTTACAACAAAACTGTTCGCGGGTTTTTGAATGCAGTTTTTATTATGTAGGCTAATATCACAGCCAAAAGTATCCATTTTTTAATGCAAAGAGCTTATTGATTTAGCACGTTGCCTGGACCAGAAGTCAACAAAGTGACCCTTTCGGTCTTCGAGTCAATTAACTGCCATTGTCTACCACATACACGTTGGAGAAGCTTAACTCATTAATTTCGTTGGCTCTTTTTTTTTTTTGCTGAACGTCCAGCACAAAAGTTCGGAATTTTCATTTAGTCTTTGGCTTAACTTGAAATATGATCAATTCAGTTGCAAGCTGTTGCTGGGACTTCGCGCGAGCGCGCAGTACCGTTGTTTTTGTTCGCGAATTTTGGCATGTGAGGATTGATTTTGCTTGTAACTAGCAAACGGTAAAACCTAGAAAGTTCAAATTTGAACTCATTATAAAAATTACTAAAATCCTTATGTGTGCCAATTTTTGGAATCCTAGGTTACGTGATCGTGAATTGAGACAAAAAAAAACATAAAAAAAAACAATTTTTGGTTTGAAAAGTTATTAAATCGCTTATAATTCCAAAACCACTTGATATGCAAAGCTGAAATTTGGACACATTGTGGGTGCTTATAAATGCTTTATGCAAACCGAGTTTGGAGGCGCCCGGTCACGTGACCAAAATTTTACTGGCCAGAAATGGGCAAAAAGTGGGCGATTTTGAAGCGATATATCTCGGTAATTACCAATATTGATGAAAAATGGTTTGTGATTTTTGAGCACACTACCAACACCTTTCTTTTGGTAATGTTCGTTTATCCCAACTTGAATACTATTTTTCTTGTTTTGCATCTTTTTTCTTAGTTTTTTTTGCTTATTTTTTTTTTCTGCCGCTATCTACTTTTAAACCGCTTAACGCACTGTATTCAAAGTTTCAGCGAATAAAGATATCAAGGAGGACTAGTGTGCGATTTAAATCGGGGGTGCTGGTTGGGGGATCCTCCTCAATCGGGTCCTCCATAATTTTGAACTTTTAAACCGTTACAGCTAGAGGGATCAAATTTTCAGAATAGGTAGATATTAAAAATAAACTAACCTAACAAAAATTGGGGGTGCCACAAGGGGGGTTTTCCCCCAAAAACGGGCCCTCCAAAATTCAAACTTTTTAACCTTTCAAGCTATATACATGAAATTTTGAAGGTAAATAAATGTAAAAAAATATAAAATTCGAAAAATTTGGATGTATCAAAATAGGGGGTCCCCCTCAAACGCGACCGACACAATTTAAACTTTTTAACCACTCATGCTAGACACATGAAATTTTCAGGGGTGGCAAATATGAAGCAAAGATAATATTTGACAAAATTTGGGGATATCAAAATGGGTAGACCCCCTCAAACGGGGCTAGATGGAACAACAAATTTTGAACTTTTAAACCGCTGGAGCTAGATGGATCAAATTTTCGGAATGGGTAGATACCAAAAATAAAATTAATCCAACAAAAAATGAGGGTTCCAAATTGGGAGATTTTCCCCAAACGGGGCCCTTCAAAATTCAAACCTTTTAACCTTTAAAGCTGGATAAATGAAATTTTTGAGGTAAGTAAATATAAAAGAAAAATAAAATTTGAAATAATTTAGGAGTATCAAATTGGGGGTCCCCTTAAACGGGGCCACTAAACTTCAAACTTTTAACCAACTCAAGCTAGACTCATGAAATTTTTAGAATAGGCAAATATGACGAAAAGACAAAATTTGACAAAATTTGGGGGTACCAAAATTCAGGGTGGGATTTAGGGGGGACATTGTGCCATGCCCCCCCTTGGGTCGGCATTTAAGTACTTTTAATTTATTTATTTTTCATTTTTAAAGCAATGCTATAGGTTGCAGCGATGACAAGTTAATGCATTTAGCGATAGCAGCCATAGGCGTAGCCGGGGAGGAGAGTTCCGTAATTGAAATGTCACTGATGGTAAAAATGTGACAAAAAAACTATTGTTTCTTCAGTTTCTTTTAGCATTTTTCACGTACAACATACACTCGTTCAACTATAATTAAAAATAATATTGACGACCAGGGGGCCCGGGCCCCTTCATTTCAATTTTTGTCAACCAATTTACAGTATATGTATAACCGGGGTAAAATAAGGAGTTTTGTCCTAAACTTGCTCTTTTAGCTCCTCATCTAACCTTTTGATGAACGCAATCCAATAACTAAGGCCGGATTTACCATATGGCACAGTGCCAAGGGCCGCGCGCTCAAATGGTAAGGTTTTTTTGTTCTTCACCGATATTTGGCAGAAAGATGTTGCGAGAATCCCCAAAGTGCCAGGGGCCCCGCGTAATATAATCTGGCCCAGGAATAACATGGTTTGCAAGCGCAACCATCTGCAGTATTGTATCATTTTTAATAATAATTCACCTCCACCTCGCCAGATTTTACGCACGAAATACTTTTTTAAAAAAATCAGCCAGGAAAAATGCTCATTGAACAAATTAGTGAATTTCAATTGAAAGGACCTGGGCTGCCTGGCCGTACTTGTACTCCTATAACTAGGTAATGTTATGACAAAACAAATATCTATACGGAAAATGTTGGAGTGGATTATTATTTACTGCTAAAATATTGCTGGAGGCAATATACTTTATTCTTCCCCCTACCTGGGCCAAATCACTTACAACATTTAACCCCAAAATGCAAGGTTTTAAACGTGTTTTGGACTAAAATTATAAGCAAAAGAAGGATTGAACAATTTAATTTTTCAACCGGCTTTCACATGTTAAAAATCTAGTACTTTCAAAATGACTCGGAACACGTGCGACATGTGATTCAATGAAACTAAATAGTTATTTTTTCCAAAAAATCGCCCAGCAGCTGAGGGGCTTCAACTCCCAGATCCCCACAGCCTCTGCGGCGGGGGGATCCGCCTCCAGACTCCCAAATGGAGAGTTGGCAAACTAAAAAGCGGGCAATCGGAGAAAAAAGGTTAAGAACCCCTGGTCTAGACTCGTATTCTCAAGTAATCATTACAGCCTCTTTATTTGTCTTTACAATTGTATTATGATGTCACAATTGTGGCCAATTGTGATGTCGTAACTATTCCCTATAGGAGCCTAGAACTATCGTGGCATGTCATATACAGTGGTGCCACTCCTTATGAATTTTCACTAGATCTAGTAAATTTTGGTGCGTTCTAGTGACCTAGTGAATTTTTTGAACGATCTAGTGAATTTTTTGTAGAATGTAAAGATACCTGAAAGTAGACTTACCAAGTGAAGACCGTTTTTTTTTTTTTTGGAGACGACCAAGAAATTTACGCGAAAACTGTGGATCGCTGGAGTGAAGACCTTTTTTTTTTTTTTTTTTGGAGATCACCTAAAAATTTCACAAAATTCTTGTGAATTTTGGAGAGTAGCCTGTGGCAGCATTGGTGTGAAGGGGCGCAAACTGTTCAAAAAACCTGAAATTTGAAATCTAGTGATATTTTTCTCAGATCTAATATTTTTTGGTAATTCTAGTAAATTTTGAAAAGTTGCTTGTGGTAGCATTGGTCATATATTGAAGAAAAGTTTGAACGGAAACAACTGCGACACTTTAGCTGAATACGCAGTGGTTTAAAAATCCCACACTTTTCGCACATTGCGCAGGCTTTTTGTATGCAGGGGAAAAAGACATCTGAAGCCGACGCTAAATGTGTGAATTGAGTTCGCTGATTTATAGGCTAATGATTTCAACGTTAGTTAAAGTTGCCAGTAGTTAAAAGCAAGGATGGTCGTAGGGTACGTAAGTACGGTACGGTACGCCTCAATTTTTGCTAAGAAGTACGGTATGCTGGTACGATACGCCTTTTTTTGTAATAATACAGGTACGGTGCGTTGCTACGGTACGCTCCAAAAATTGAACTGAAGTACGGTACGGTTAAAGGTACGTCGTACGCAAATTCTGAACGTACCGTACTGCCATCCTTGCCGGTAGGCTAATATAGAAAAGAGATAAAACATATCAAACTTGGTAATGTCATGTTGGACAATTAGCCCTTAAATGGGCCTTCAAACTATACGATGAATTCTCACAATGAATACTGGCATCACAGAAAAGTAGAAGAGTCAAACTTGTGGGATTACTCCAACATTTAATACGTTGAAGTACTTGAGCTTAATGGCTTTGTTAGATTTAGGCTGGATGGCCGAGTTTTTTTGTTTTTTTTTCTAAACTGTAACTGGTGACGTTGAAAAAATCTTCGACTTGCTTTTCAAAGTTTTTTAACAATTTTATTAAAAAAGCTTTTGTACTGAATAATGGATGCAATACAATATACTGTACAATATCCACTATGTTGGCCGTTGGGTCGTACTGCTAAACAGCGTTCTCAGAATAGGAATAAGTGTAAAAAGCGTGCATATTTCTGGCCGTGGTTAGCGTTTTCCTAAGTTTCGCTGATGTAATAAAGTCGTTGGAATTTTAAAGACCGCTCTATTTTATTTCAGAATAAAGTGAAAAACTATTAGGAACTCCTGGTAGCTTTTTGATTGACGCTACTTGATGATTTTGATAACTTTTTGAGACTTTTAAACTTCGGGAGAAAGCTGTTAAAATGAACTAAAAAGAGCGTAATGTGCAAACGAAATAGACAATTTTTGGTAAATAGTTGTTTGACTTTGAACATTACACCTAGGGTTCTGGCAAGCGTAGAGTTAAGCAAATTAATATAAGTTTTCAATGTGAAGTTAGGCTCTGCAATAGCACTTACAAATTTACAAGAATTTGATTTTTTGTTTCTAAATTTTGTTTGCGTACGTCTCTTTTTCCATGCTAATTGCTAAGACAGGCATTGTTTGATTTAGTTTTTAATATCGATAGCCGTTTGTGCACCCTAATTTGTGCAATGTTTTTTTTGCATATTTAATTAAATAGTCATGTTAATTAAATGTACAAAAATAAATGTACAAAAAAAACACGTGCAAAAATAAATATGCAAAAATTTTTGAACATTTATTACACCATAATTTGCGTAACTTTTTTTTGCATATTTAATTAAATAGTCATTTTAATTAAACATGCCAAAATTTATGCCGTAGAATAAACCGTTGCAAACATAAATAGACAAAAAATTGTAACACAAATTTAGTGTCAAAAATTTTTGCGCAAAAAAATTTTGACACTAAAATTTTTGTTGCAAAAATAAATCCACAAAAATTTTTGTGGTTTTATTTTTGCTGCATCATTTTTTGCATCAATTTTTTTTGCATTTTGTGTCACAAATATTTGTACATTTATTTTTGATAGCAAAGAACAACATCATGCCGAAATAAATGCGCAAAATTTTGTGATGCAAAAAATGTTGATGCAAAATTTCTTGTCGCAAAAAAAACGCGTGCAAAAATAAATCGTCAAAAATATTAGACTATTTATTTCGGGTCCATAATGATAAATGATTGGAATTATGCGGGCGGGAAGGTACGGGTAAATGAACCTTCACCTACCAGCCCAACGAGAGGTCTCATAAGCAGGCTAGTACCTCTCTATAGGCTGCCGTACATCCCAAAGTTTTCGTCTTGAAGTTCCAGCTTTATACCTTGCTGGTACCTTCCCGCCCGCATAATTCCAATCATTTATCATTATGGACACGAACTAAATAGTCTAATATTTTTGACAATTTATTTTTGCACGCGTTTTTTTTTGCAACAAGAAACTTTGCATCAACATTTTTTGCGTCACAAAATTTTGCACATTTATTTCGGCATGTGTTGTTTCTTTGCTATCAAAAATAAATGTACAAATATTTGTAACACAAACAATTGTAATGCAAAAAGTTTTGATGCAAAAAATGATGCAGCAAAAATAAAACCACAAAAATTTTTGTGGATTTATTTTTAAAGCAACAATTTTAGTGTCAAAATTTTTCGCGCAAAAAATTTTTGTGTAACAATTTCTTGTTTATTTATTTTTGCAACGGTTTATTCTGCGGCATAGATTTTGGTAGGCCTATATTTAATTAAAATAACTATTTAATTAAATATGCAAAAAAACATTGCACAACTTAGCATAGGTGGGCAAGTTAATGCAAAACGTTAGCTTCGTTAACCACTAGTCCGTTAACTAACTTCACACCTCCGTTAACGTTAATCCGTTATTTTCAGCTTAAATTAACGGAAGTTAATAAAGTCCGTTAATCCGTTAACATTTTGCTTGTAATTTACATTTCTTTTTATTCACTCGCTTCTAGATTACGTATTGACGCTGTTGAGCTGATTGTAAAGAAAATATTTATCGCTATGGTGGTCTTTTTGTGTTTTGGAAGTTACATTTTACAGTCTAATCTAATTTCAAGATAAAAATAAGTTCAAATGCACAACGAAGCTGCGATCGGAAAACATTTGGAAGTGAACAACGATAAATAATAGACCTATGAGGCTGCAGGTTATTATTTACCTCAAAAAAGAGCTCCTTTCTTCGCTTTTTTCTATAAAACTCGTGCTAATACGCAACAAGTGTTTCCAGTGCAAACTGGTTTGTACCGGTCCGATGAATGAATGGTGCAAGATATTAACGATAAAAATCTTAACGAAAGTTAATAGAACTTAGCGGAAGTTAATTTAGTCCGTTAACAGCACTTAACGGAAGTTAATTTAGTCCGTTAACATGAAAAAACTTTTTAACCGATTAACGAGTTACTGAAAAAGTTAGCTTCGTTATTAACGGATTAACGATTAACGGACTTGTGCCCACCTTTGCAATTTAGGATACGCAAACGGCGTTCTGTATCTTAAATTTTGAGAAAAATCAGTAAAATTGTAGTGTATACATGTGAGTATACAAAATCCTTCTTTAAAAATATTGCAGTGGGCTGGTTGAGGGTGTAGATTTGATATTTAGAACAGTGTGTCCAATTTCTGGTCAAGATAATGCAAGTTGAAAATCATATTGGCAAAAGGTTAGCCTGCTCTAGAAATGTTTATTTTAACAAGGGTTTTGTTTGTAACCGCAATTTTAACAACTGCGCTGCGCTGCTAAGTGAAAATTCAACAAACTCCTTAAAACTTAAACCGAGAACCAAGCAGAGTTGTAAAATTTTCATTGTCATTTTATAGATACCTTTTCTAAGCATTTAAATTTTGAGAGCCGTTAACCACAAACCTGATTAAGTTAATGGAACATTATGAAATTCGAAAGCGATGTATTTCAAATCTGATTACCAACAACCACAAACACGCTTAACGCAATTGTGAAATTCTCAGTTCAGTATAGTTAGATACTTTCGCGAAGTCCCCTGAAATCGCTTGCGATTTCATCTTCTTGTAGGTACTTCGCACGAGCGCGTAGTACAATTGGTTTTGTTCGCGAATTTTGGCATATGAGGATTGATTTGCTTATAACTAGCAAACGGTAAAACCTAGAAAGTTCAAATTTGGACTCAACATAGCAATTAATGAAAGCGTCATGTGTGCCAATTTTTGGAATCCTAGGTTACGTGATCGTGAATTGAGACAAAAAAAAAAACATAAAAAAAAACAATTTTTGGTTTGAAAAGTTATTAAATAGCTTATAATTCCAAAACCACTTGATATGCAAAGCTGAAATTTGGACACATTGTGGGTGCTTATAAATGCTTTATGCAAACCGAGTTTGGAGGCGCCCGGTCACGTGACCAAAATTTTACTGGCCAGAAATGGGCAAAAAGTGGGCGATTTTGAAGCGATATATCTCGGTAATTACCAATATTGATGAAAAATGGTTTGTGATTTTTGAGCACACTACCAACCACGTACCTTTCTTTTGGTTATATTTGTTTATTCCAACTTAAATACCATTTTTCTTTTTTTTTTTTTTTTTTTCTTGCTTTTTTTTCTTATTCTTCTCCGGCTATCTACTTTTAAACTGCAAAACGCCTTGTATTCAAAGTTTAAGCAATTGAAGATATCAGGGAGGGCTAGCGCCCGACTGAAGTTGGGGGTGCCAGGCTGGGGGGATCTCTTTCAAACGAGTCCTCTAAAATTTTGAACTTTTAAACCGTTGAAGGTAGATGAATCAAATTTTCGAAATGGATAGATATTAAAAATAAACTAACCCTAACAAAAATTGGGGGCGCCACGATGGGGGTTTACCCCCAAACGGGCCCTCCAAAATTCAAACTTTTTACCATTTAAAGCTAGATACATAAAATTTTTGAGGTAAGTTAATATAAAGGAAAGATAAAATTTGACAAAATTTGGGGGCCCCAAAATGGGGGGTTCTCCCTCAAACGGGTCCAAAAAAATTCAAACTTTTTAACCACTCATCCAGATACATGAAATTTTCAGAGTTAGCAAATATTACAAAAAAATCAAAATTGACAAAATTAGGGGATATCAAAGTGAGGGGTTCCCCTTAAATGAGACTGCCAAAATTTTGAACTTTTAAACTGTTGTATCTAGATGAATCAAATTTTCGGAATGAGTAGATATTAAAATTAAACTAAACCTAACAAAAATTGGGGGTGCCACATAGGCGGGTTACTCCCAAATGGGCCCTCCAAACTTTAAACTTTTTACCCTTTTAAGCTTGATACATGAAGTTTTTAAGGTAGGTAAATCCAAAGGAAAGATAAAATTTGACTAAATTTGGGGATAAAAAAATGAGAAGTTTCCCACAAACAAGGCCGAAAAAATTCTAACTTTCTAACCACTTATGCCAAACACATGAAATTTTCAGAGTAGGCAAATATTACAAAAAGATCAAATTTGACAAAATTTGGAGGTATCAAAGTGGGAGGTTCCCCCTCAAACAAGGCCGCCAAAATTTTGAACTTTTAAACTATTAAAGCTAGATAAATCAAATTATCGGAGTGGGTAGATATCAAAAATAAACCAAACCTAACAAAAATTAGGAGTTCCAAAATAGAGGGTTACCCCAAATGGAGACCTCCAACTTTCAAACTTTTTAACCTTTAAAGCTGGACACATAAAGTTTTTAAGGTAAGTAAATATAAAAGAAACATAAAATTTAAAACAATTTGGGGTACCAAAATGGGGGTCCCCCTTTAATGGGGCTGTCAAAAATCAAACTTTCTAACCACACATGCTAGACACATGAAATTTTTAGGATTGGCAAATATGAAGAAAAGATAAAATTTGACGAAATTTGGGTATATCAAAATCGGGGGTACCCCTCAAACAGGGTTGCCAAAATCTAACTTTTTAACCACTCTTGCTAGACACATAAAATTTTCAGGATAGGCAAATATGAAGATAAGATCAAAAATTGACAAAATTTGGGGGTACCAAAATGAAGGAATCCCCCTCAAGCAAGGACGCCAAAACTTAAAATTTAATCACATACGTGGACTGAAAATGTTCAGGGTAGGCAAATATGAAAAGATGAAATTTGACAAAATTTGAGAGTACCACAATGGGGATCCCTCTCAAATGAGGACGCCAAAACTCACACTTATTACCTGTGTAAGCTAGACACATCACAATTTCAGGATACACAAGCAAATAGAAAAGAAAAATAAAATTTGACAAAAAGTTTGTGACACCAAAATGGGGTCCTTCAGAATTCAACCTTTTCAACAATTCAGGCTAGACATATGAAACTTTCAGGATAAGTAAATATAAAAGAAAGATAAAATCAGAATAGATAAATAAAATATCACTAATTTGAAAGGCTACAATTGGAGAGTCCTCCTCCAAATGGTCCTTCAAATGTTTTAACCATTCAAGCTAGACAAATAAAATTTTTTAAATCGGTAAAACTTTAATATGAAAAAACCGAGGATCTCATACTATAGGGGTGTTCCAATCGTGTTCGCACCCCCCCCCCCCCCCCCCCCATTAACTACAAAAGCTAAACAAACTAAACATATTGGATAAGTTAATATGAATCAAAGATCAAGCATAACAAATTAAATTGGCCACATTGGGGAGACCATGCCAAATAGGCTCCTTAAAGTTTTTAAATCTTTATTACAAAGTACTCCAGCTAGACATAATCAAAACGTACCGGTAAGCTAATATAAGAAAAAGATATGACATGCCAAACTTGGCAATGCCATGTTGGACAATTAGCCCTTAAATGGACATTCAAACCGTGCGTTAAATTCTCTAGAAAAGTTAAACTTATGGGATTACTGCAACATTTAACACGTTAACGTACTTGAGCTTAATGGCTTCGTTAAATTTAAGCAGTGTGGCCGAGTATTTTTACTAAACTGTCACTGATGACGTTGAAAAAATCTTTGACTTGCTCTTCAAAGTTTTTTAACAATTTTATTAAGAAAGCTTTTGTGCTGAATAATGGATGCAATACAATATACTGTACAATATTATGTAATATGTTGGCCGTGGGGTCGCACTGCTAAAATAGCGCTCTCAGAATAAAAATAGTTGTAAAAAGCGTGCTTATTTTTGGTGGTGGATAATGTTAAGTATGGCTAATGTAATAAAGTCGCCGGAATTTTAAAGATCGTTTTACGTTATTTCATAACAAAGAGAAAAACCTTTAGAACTCCTCATAGCTATTTGATTGACGTTTCTTGATTATTTTGATAACTTTTTGAGACCTTTAAACTTTGAGAGCGAGTAACCTCCAAGCTGTTAAAATGAACTAAAAAGAGCGCTATGAGCTAAAGAAGTAGATGATTTTTGGTAAATAGTGGTTTGACTTCAAACATTACACCTAGTGTTCTGGAAAGCATAGAGTTGAGTAAATAATATAAGTTTTCAATGTGAAGTCATCGTTCAGTTAGACTCTGTAATATCACATTTACCAGAATTGGACTTTTTGTTTTTAAATTTGTTTGTTTACGTCTCTTTTTCCATGCTAGTTGCTGAGGCAGGCATTGTTTTATTTAATTCTTAGATTTTAAGAAAAATTTGTCGAACTGTTCGTACATGTGCTGGTATAAAATTCTTCTTAAAAAATATTGCGGTGGGCTAATTAGGGCGTAGTTTGATATTTAGGATATTTTGGTCAAATTTCTGGTCAAGATAATGTAAGTTGCAAAATTCAAAATCATATTGGTATTTTCAGATCAAAAGTTTTTGTTTCTGTGTTTCAATCGTAGCAAAGGGTTATTGTCGAAATATTTGTTTTAAAGAGGGTTTTGTTTGTAACCGCAATTTTAACAATTGCGATGCTAATCGAAAATTCAACTACCTCCTTAAAAGTTGAAATGAGATCTGATAGATAGTTATATATACCTTTTCTGGACATTTAAATTTTGAAAGCCGTTAAACACAAACTTGACTAAGCTAATGGAACATTATGAAATTCGAAAGCTATGTATTTCAGATATGACTATCAACAACCTTAAACCTGCTTAACGCAATTGTGAAGTTCTTTAGTTCAGTAACGTTAAATACTTTTGCGAAGTCCCCGAATATCGCTTGCGATGTCATATTCTAGTATTAACAAAGCAAACAGATCAGTAACAAGGACATTGGGTGAGACAACTGATCAGGACAGGCACTAGTAACAAATACCAAAAGCATAGCATTTTTAATAGAAAGTTAAAGACAAAAACTCACAAGTTCAGTACTAAACTCCGATCAAACTACAACAAGCTGCATGCTGGCAAGAGACATTCTATACGTTTGTATATTTAGATTTTCTTTCATAGTTTATTACTGTTAGACATTATTCGTTTGTTCAACGCTAACTTGGGCTATAAACAGAGTTTTTGCAAGAGCTTGAGACTTCCATTTGCTCAAAATTTTAACAAATTACGAGTTTAACAAAAAGAAAAATCAGAAAAAAAACAGCTTGTTTCAACCTCAAAAGTACTGGCCTTCCTAAAAAAATAAGTTCAGATATAAATTTTGGCTCGTTAAACTTACCAGGATAAAAGTCTTTTGCTTTAGACAATTTAATTATTGCACCGGATTCTTTTTGCAACTGTACAATAATCTGTCCACCTTTTCCAATCACCGCTCCGGCCGCGTATCCGGGGATTAATATTTTCAGCAAGAGTTGTCCAGGATGCGGAGAGAGTGCCGCTTCTCCGTTCGTGACTGGACTCTCTGGAAGAATAATTCATCAGCTACATGGTTGAAATTAGCATTTAGCCATTTTAAGTGTTTTTTTTCGAAAATACCGAAAAAAAAACAATTGGAAAAATACTGGGAAGGAAAAAAAAAGAAGTCAAACCAAAAAAAATAACCAAAAATATGCTTATAATACTTCCATGTGCAGATTGTTCTGCAAAACGAGGAACATTTACTTACCGACCTTTGGAAAAAGTTTCCTAATTGCCAACGCTTGATAACAAAGTTCTCCTGTTTCCGTTTTCAAAAGTTGAAATCGCAATTTAGGAAAATAAAGTACGCTTTTAGCCCTATTAAATACTATCGAAAAAATCAACTTAAAGATACAAATTTCGAATTATTAAAATTTTGAAAGTACTGGTAATTAATTATTATTTGTAACTCGCTATTGTTCCGGCGATTTGGTGATGGTGAATAAAAAAGAGGGAACAAACATGGAAAATGAACTGCGTTACTTATTGCTTCACAGCACTTTGAGCACTCTGGCAGTGGTGAAAGTTTTAAAGTCCCACGAACTTAAAAACTTTTAACGGATTACAAATCCCTGAGCTTGCAGTATGTTCTCAAAACAGTTTACGCGCATCTACCAATCTCCAAAGGAGTGAAACCATTCCGTCTTGCGTTGAAAACAAAATTAGTTAATTTCCAGACCGACCACTTAGTTGATCGAGGTAACACGTTCGTAAGTGGAGCGAGAGATCTGAGGTTCTAATCTATGGATGGTCAAGTCGGATACTGTGGTGCCAACAGAACGCCACCGCTAGCTACATTTCTTCGAAAAGAGCATTGCTTAACCACAAGCTCAATGATCCGGAGCCTACACATTACCCAAGTCAGTAGGAAACACCGACTCGCTTCGGCGTTAGGGCGAGTATAATAAAGATTACACTTTTCGTCGAAATACAGCAGGTACAAACAAAGATTTCATTTTTTTAAGTCACTATTTAGTTAGTTATGCGAATCGATTGGTGCCTTACCAATTTCTTCATAGCTTGAGTAGTAACTGTCATCTGGCATATATTGATAGTATACATTTTGCTCCGCGCTAGCATATCCATCATAAGGATAACTCATGGTTTCCATAGTTGCCATTCTTTGTTTTAAAAACAGTTAATAAAAGAACCAATACACAGTTTATCGATCTCTCTATTTGATATTTACTACCAAATGAACTAAAATGCTAAAGAAAAATTACTGGTTCGCTCAAAAATACCAACTTTTTGGGTACTGCGGTAAGAAATAACAGTTTTACTTCGAGCAAGAAATTCGTTGCTTATCTTAATCTAGTATTTGCTAATCTATCTAATTCTCAAAGTATAGTATAACCATTATTGCTTCAATCACACATAAAAATTATAACAATTGAGCTAAAGGCTATAGCAATTTGTGCTGTTACAGCTTTTTTGGAACTTATGACATCCACGAACTTTTACAAACTGTTAAAAGTTGCAGTGTAGACGGTTAACTAAAAGCTAACAAGATTTATAATCGCCTTCGCCTTCCGGAACGTTAAAATAGCTATTGTAAATGCGCTTTACGTAGGCTACTGAATAACAAAACCAAGCACAATGTTAATTGACTATCGAAAACCAGAAAACAGCACAGCTAATTTTGGAAAGAACAGCACACGCACACACAGCGAAAAGGGTAGGCAAATCGCAATTTTACCGAAAAGACCTTGCAGGCAAGCTGCTACCTGTTTATCACTTTCAGTGAAAGCTATACACACTGATAACGCTAAACATCAAGTAACGCAAGGCTGCGAAGAGAAATTTTGTAGTTTTTTATTTGATTAAACTGGATTCGAGCCCACATTAATATACCGTTTACGAAGCTCTAACCATTTAGCTTACTGTCTTGACGACAGACATGCGATGCAACAACTATGAATTCCCGTTTAAACATTCGTATATGCGTAGGCCATATCTTTTTCTAACACCACAAGCGACTTTAACCAGAAAAACATATTCATTACGATTCCTTGGCTGCGCAAAAATGCACGAAAAAATCTAGTTTCAAAGTTAAAAATATGTGTTTTGAAACATCAACAACTTAACCAAACCTATTTCAAAACCATACTCTCCTAAAGCTACCCCATCGCTTTAAATTTGGAAATAAGGCGTTCGCATTACATAATAATGATAATATGCAATTTCTATATACAGAATCAACATCGCGTTTAAACTAAAATCTTTTTCAGCTTCTGCTTAAGAGTTATTGCAGATCAACAAAATATCAACCTGTTTCAACTAACTTTAAGTTGAAAGCACAAAAATGAAGAACAACAAGGTTACGAGAAAGCTAATAACCAGCAGATATCGTCACTTTACGAGTTTCATTAAAAATTTTCAAGAGCTTGTCAACAACGAATAAAAGTATATAGAATAGATGCAGCATTGTCTAGCAATGAATAGCCAATTTTATGTGCAAGCAGAGAGTCATAAATGGGTAAAGATTAACCATGTCTGCAATAAAATTTAGTGAGATCACAGTTTTACACATCAAGCAATAACTAACCGCTGAGTTCATCGCGAATCTCTTACCGTTTTTCGATGTTAATGCACCGGTATTTGAAGCAGTTTTTTGCTTGATAGCTTGTCAAGAAATCGTCGAAATGGAGAGCGTAGGATTTTTTTCGGCACCTCAAATTAGCTTGATCTCTACTTCTAAATTCAGGCAATTCTTCTTGACGAGTGTCAAACAAAATGCTACTTCAACGACATGAACATTTTAATCAAAGCAATTTTCAAGTTCTGTACGACGATCAACTTTTCAAAGATTTTAAACATGCGGGTATACTGTACGATTTTTCGGCACCACAAATTAACTTGCCCCTACTTGAAAATTCAACTCCTTAAAACGTCTCTCTAAAGTAACGTACGTATTGTAAAAGCCTTCACAGAGCAAAAAAGGGCTCTTGCTATAAGCTGCTTTATGATCCCATTAACCTTATTTTTGAGTTGGCTATTTGACCAACGCATTTTAGACGGGGGTCGGCAAAATGCCCCCCTACCAAACTTCTACATTGGAGATCATAATGCACCAAATTTGGTACGTGATTTGTTGGTCACGAAAATTTTTGGAAAATTTTGTTTTGAGTTGATGACATTATCGTAGTGACGTGGCTTGACATCAGGGCTAGTTTTGGCAAAAATGACATCGTGTTTCAATGGCACTTCTACCGGTTTCAATTTCTGCTTCTGCAAAAATTGGCGCTTCCAGCTTCCGCATTCCTGGCACGAACAAGTGGGAACAGCTGCAAAGTTTTGGGATTGAGGTAAATTAGCCTTGAAAGATTTCAAGAAACTACAGCATACTCGTCTGTCGCACCGTGAAGGAACTATCGTTTCGAATCACCAGGAACTTATCGTTCAAAAACCTGCGCAACTGGAACTACATTTCATACTTAAATTATGTCATTATATGATCATATCCGAAGATGTTCCCTTTTAGAAGGTCTCTGTTTTTGTTTTAACTGTAGAACCGAGAGAGGCAGGAAATTAAACTCTTTTGAAAAGAGTAGTTGCTCTTGTGGGTATACGTTCCAAATTAACTTACTGTAGATTTAACTGTTAGCTAAAATCAAGATCCTTTTTTGGCCCTTCTACAAACTTTTAATTCATTCCCAAATATCTCTCTTATGCGCAATACTTTAAATTCTAAATCCGATGGATGAATATTGTACTTTCGATGATTGAAATAGATACTATAAAATTTGACTCAAATTATGAGAATTAACTTGCATGTGATGCACAATAATGAGAGCAACATGATTCAAATGAGAAAATTTCCAACAGTCTAGATATACATCACAAAATTTTAAAGCTCCATTAGAATCCTGGATAAAACGCTCGCAACTGAATACAGCTTATCTCTTTATGTCGTTTCGAACAACTTTGCAATGTTAAAAATATTCGATAATTTAGGAAAAAACTGAAACAACCCAAAAGCAAAACTATTAATTGTGAAGAAAATCTAACATTTTCTTAATATCAAAGAATTCTTTTGCAACACATGCTTATTCCTGATTTAATTCATTAGTAGGATTCTAAGAAACTAAAGAGCGTATCACTCGTCAAGTTAATGTCATAATAATGATGCAATTTGTCCACTGTCAATGAGCAGCACAGCAAAGCATATAATCTAATATTTTTTTCTGCAAGTTGGCTTACTGTACAAAAAATAATTTATGCAGTATTGCTGTTTTCACCAGATTACACTTTTCGCAAATGGACTAATTACATTGAGGATCTTTGGATGGAACCGCATGGAACTTCACCCTAGCGAAATGATGGAGGTTATGGAAGACCGTGAGGTGTGTTTTGCTCTAATGCTTACAGCGTTGTAAGTCGGGCCTGGCTATTCGGGTCGGGTTCGGTTCTAAAGTTAACAAATTTTTGGACTTAATTCAGGCTTGAGACGTGCTTTTTGTCTTAGGTGCACAAAAATATAATCAAAATAACTTGGCAACATTGCTAAATTTTTAAGACCTAACTTAACTTTCGTTTTTTTTTTGGGTATGATTTAGGCTTTAAATTAGTTTTTGGGTTCGGCCGGGATCAGGCTTATATTTTCGTGTTCAGACCGGGTTCGGGCTTGAATTAGTCGGCCGTTTACAACTCTGAATGCTTATGCAAGCATTTTTTTTCAACGACTTGGCATGTAAAGATGGAAAATAATACTTGCATTGGAGAAGAGGCCAATGCTCTTACAGTACTATAACGTGCATACTGCATATTAAATGTGAATGACGTCACATTGTGGCCTTGCGGGCAGCAAATGCAGCAAATAGGCGTAAAATGACCCAGCTACAATGGATTAAATGATTCACGCTTCAACTGGTTTCAATAACCTAAACAGAATTGTGCAGAATACAAGATTTTGTACAGAGATAGAAATCACTGCTTTCAAGAACATAATTTGGCTTGCATCGATAAAAACAATCGATTACAGCACATCCATTCTGTAAAATAACAAAATGCAAATTTGCAAACTCCTGCAGCGTATGCATTATATACCAACCGGCTTATTCGTAATATTATGACAAAAGATCTTGAAGTTTGAATGCGCACGATAACCAACCAAATACTGAATGACCAAGATACTAACCGACGCCAGGAAATGCTTACAGTTTTTTAATTTGTAAAGAAAAAATTAAACTTAGTTCAGGACTAGCTAAAGCAATCCCTGAAACAAAATTCTGAGTTTAGTAACTGCAATAAGCATTTTCTCGCTGAAGCTTAGATGCTATTTAGCCTATTTAGCAAATGCCGCCAACAATTTATGACTGTAACTGAAAAATATTTTTCACAAAACAACTCAACGTATGGTCACGTTGTAAAGTATTGAAAAAGCAGGTATTTCCATGGCAATTTTCGAAAATCAGTGCAAAACAAAAACTTATTGTCGTGCTTTTCCACTGCTAATTAAAGTAAGATACAGATCTTGTATCGAAACCTTATTTTAGCTATAATTTAAGGAAGAGGCTTGGCGAATGTTCCATTCGCGCAGACATTTTAAAATAAAACCTAAAAAAACTAACCCTAAGCTCTAACCCCAACCTTAACCCTAATCCTAGCCCTAACCCAAAGCCTAACCTAAACCTTGACCAAATCTATAAAGGTTATAATCAAAACAAAAATTCCGAAAACGAGTGACGTCACTCGAATCTTTGCTTATTTAACCGCGCGTGTTCCATCAAGACCACCTAGATCACTGGTCTTGGTTCCATTCGCCAAGTCACTTCGATAATTTAATCTAATTTTAAAACTACTGCTAGAAACAACTAATGTATTGCACTTGCAGGTACTCGAACAAAGTAGCCAATCACTTTTGCATCAAATTCAAAAGGATGACCGGTCGAATTACTAATTAAATCCATAAAATTAAATACTGTATTAAACAATAATTAATTCGTGTAAGATGTTCGGAATTTTAGATTAGGAACTCAAATTCACACTACTTTCAAACTTAACGTAATATGCTAATGCTATTCAAAATGGTATACTTTAGCAACTTCAAACTTTCAACAAATAGACAAAGCTTTGTAAAAAAGATTCGACCCTTTCGCGAAGAGAGGCAGTGCTCTCTTCAGAAACTGACCACCAATAAGCTTACTACAGCTGCAACAATAGAACCAAAAAACAAAACAATGAAAAATTCATTGATCTCACCTTCCATATCTGTTTTTTCTCTTTTGACTTCAATTAATTCAATTGGTTCAGTTCTAGACCGTTTTCTTGATTCCACCAAATAAGGAGCATTTACAGTTGGTACTACAGCCATTATCGCATTACAACATACTGATATCACTCTTCGCTGAATATCGCTCTACTACTGGTTTGCAAGATTTTTGTTGTGGTTCTTTTTCTTTCTTTTTTTTCTCGTCATGCGAAATCGTGTTCTTTTCATGACAAGAGTTAAATAACATGACGTCATGATAAAGAGTCATTTCACGCATGATGCTTCGTAAAATGTAAATGATGTAACAAATGCATTTATTCTTCAGCTTTGTTCCAGTTCCAAATTCGTTCTAATTTCGTGATATTTTGGTCCATATCATGAATTATGTTGGTAAACACAACAACTTTTTTCTGTCAGAAAAAAGTTTAATTAGTACAAGATGATTATTCTATCTTTGACAAGGGCTCATATTAACGTAGTATTCTGTGAATTTGTGCAGTACATGTCACATACAGATATACCCTTTCTTTAAAATTGATTTGATTATTGTTGTAGGTTCAAAACTGTGAATTAGGCATTTAATTGTTAAATTATTATCTTTCAACAAAGTCACGTCCGTAAATTTGTAAAAGTAGGGCGTATAGAGAAGTTTAAAAAATCACGTTATGAAACTGCAAATGGTATAGTCGGTCTACTATATATGCTTTGTATTGAAAAAAAATTAGAATAGCACTAAATGTGCTTGTGTAAGTCGTTCACTAAAGCTTTCACAAACTTTTTATGCCGCACACCTAAATATGAAGCTTAACTGCCGCTACCTGGACGAAGGCCAATCAAATCTCTGATCTAATTTACATTTTTTAAGTAAATTCATTTTATTTACCGACGCTGGTTGATCCGCCCCGACACCCTATGCCTCCGGTGGCTGGGGGCCTTGCCCCCAGATCCCAATTGCCTCCGGTTGTTGGGGGATCCGCCCCCAGACCCCCGCAACGCCCCTTCCCCCATTGCAGATTTTTGGCGACGGGCCTGCATGAAGAAAAATTTACTGCACGGTACTGCCGGCCTCCATTTATATTAGCTTTTGTCTTTAAATATGCCTGGAACGTTTGGCAAAGAAGATGTTCTGATTCACAAACGGTGTATAATACGGCCAAAAGCATTTCACCCGGTAATACTTATACGAAAAATTATCTCAAAAAATCCTGTCATCTGCACCAACCCCACTTTGGCTTGGGCCGCGATGAAATTTTTTCTTCCTAAACATAGTACCCTCTTCTAATAAGTTCTACAGGGCAAAACAACGCAATCTAATTTTTGTGCAAAATTGTCGAGTTAAAAACACGGTTTTGTCTCTGGGAATTTTTGGGTGCCACCTCCTCGGAAACCCCACATATTAAACCCCCAAAAATCAATTTTTATGATTACACCTCTTTTAGAACCCCCGAAATTGAACATAACAAAAAATAAATACTTTAACGGCTTTAGCTAAAAAGCTAATTTTTTTATAATCAGAAGAGACAAAGAATCTTTTTGAGAGTCCCCCAAAAGCGTGGCCAAAAGTGCCGAAGGTTTTTTTTGCGACAACTCTAATTGCATAATCTGGTTTCAACCCACACTCTGGTTACGTTGCTGCGTCCTTGGATAGAGCGCTTTACGATGATTATCTGTGCTTGTGGCTTCGAACCAGCAACAAATTTAGCGGTAAGAAATCGAAATTTACGGGACATTGGAAAACTAGAAACTCTTAAGCAGGTGCAAATTCCTCCAAGCACGAAGTAATTATCACAATGAAAGCGTGCGGATTGTCGAATAATTAGCGTTTAAAGCTGTGCTGTGACAAGAGAATAAATATGCTATACAACACCAACAAAAAATGCTGTAACTTTGAAATTGTTCTCATTACGGGGAAACAAAAGATTTTTTTTTAAATCACCAGTGAAGGGTACACTACTAGCGTCGCTACTTTATCGGTAGCGGTAGCGGTAGCGGTAGCGGCAGCGCCGCTGCTTTTCTTCGTCACCAGCGACAAGCGGCTGCGCCGCTGTTTTTTTAGCCGAAAAAGCGGTAGCGCTTCAGCGCTGTTTTTTAAGCAAATTTTCTGCGGCTGCCGCTATTGCTAATAAACTCCTTCCAAGACTTTTTCAATTCACATTTTCACACGTTATCGTTTGGAGTCTTTTCTCTCCGCTTGTTTTCACTCTGCTCTTGTTACCTCGTTATTTCAGTTTAGTAGAACATTCAAGACCTTATTGTGACGTTTTGTCGTTGCTCTTATACTGTATGCAGGGCATGGTATGGAATGGAAGACGATTTTTCCATATTCCAAACTGGCAATTTTCTTCCATTCCATTTCCATTCCATACCAAAAATCTTCCATTCTATACTAAAATTTTCTTCCATATTCCATTCCATACCAACATTTTTTTCCGTATTACATTCCATACTTCTACACCAAAGAAATTTTATACTGGAAGCAATGCAACGTATATTTTGTTGCTTTGCTTCTTTGCAATGTTGTAAGCAACCGCTCGTGAAGGTGCGCCAACAATACTAAGATGCAACGACCGGTATCTGGTATGCATATTGCACATGGTTTAATGCATAGGCGTAGCCTGGACTTTGAATTGGGGGGAGGGCTAAACCGCAAATCATGCAATGACGTCATCAAAAGTTTTTGAAAAGAGGGACATTTTGTGGGACAAAGAATGAAAGATCAAAAGCTGGGCGTCTGATTTGGCTCGTAACCTGGATTTGCTATAGAGGAAGGACTAGAACCGCAAGTTAAAATTTTTTCTATCCTTTCAAAATTGGGAGACGTGGTGAGCAAATTAGTGCAACTCAAGCATGTCACATGGGGGGGGCATGGACAATTTTTTGTAATTTTTGTATTTTTTGTAATTTTTTTGGCAGCCGCTGGACATTTTTTTGTAATTTTTTTGGAAAAAAATGGCCATTTTAATGCAATTCGGATCACATTTCGCGCGGTTTCAGAGCCATAAAAAAAGCAAAATTTTTGATGCTTGAAAGCCAATTGAAAAAATCACTCCTTTTACTTCAGATCAAGTCCAAAACACGTTTAAAATCTTACATTTTTGAGGTTAAATTTTGTGACTGGGCCCAAGTCAGGGAAATCAAGGTAAATTGCTTTCAGCAACATTTTTAGCTATAAATAATGCACTCGAAGATTTGTCTTTGAAGGTTTTTGTTTTGTCATGAAAATAACCAGTTTTAGGAATATATATGTACGACCAGGGGCCCAGGCACCCTCGATTCAAATTCAATAATTTGTTCAATCAGCATTTCCCGTAACTTGGTTTTTTCAAAAGGATTTTGTCGCATGAAAACTGATGAGATGGAGGTGGATTGTTATTTAAAGTTGGTAATTTAAAGTTATTTAAAGTTGGTACATTGTATGCCATAAATGGTTACCAATCATGTTATTGTAATATAAAAGTTAGCTGGGGCCTAAAACTTATTTTTCCATAAACAATTTAGATGAGTGCCTGAGATTGCACCTTTTAGAACAAAAACACTAAATTTCTCCCGGCTTGTACATTTAAATTGGTTGGTAAAAATTTAAATTGAGAGGGCATGGGCCCCCTGGTCGTCAATATTTATTAAGTTATTGCTAATTGCCGTTGTACGCATGTACTGTTGCACTCCAAAATACTAAAAGAAACTGAATAAAGAGGCTTTGTGTCATCATTTTTATCATTGGTAGCTTTTCAATTGGGTGGGGGGGGGCAGAGGGCCCGGTCCTTCTGGTTATGTCTATGGTTTAATGATTCCCGCACAAGTTTGCCCTCACATCAACTATAGAACATTTACCGTAATAGAAATACCAAGCTTTAACACAAAAAAGAATCAGTATATAGGGTAAGCTTAAAAACTAAAAATATAAATAAAGCTGAAACGGAGATGAAACATCAAATCCGAGTTTTTGTCACGATTAAGCAAACAAAATTTACGACTGGGCAAATTGTCAGCCTCAAAATAACAAAAACAACAAGTCAAATCCATCAAGGTCGTCAACTGTAACATCAATGATGCAATTAAATTGCAATGTACTTACAATAATGCAATACGTACACTGTTTGCGCAATGTACACAACCAAAGTACCACAATTTGTCGACAAATAATATGCACAGATATTGAAGCTGAATACTTCTGTGACAATATTACACGATTTATCACTACCCGACATCGGTATGTATTTTTCTGTAAATACAATGCACGAAATCTAGTATGGAATTGGTATGGAAGTATGGAAGATAGTCTTCCATTCCATTCTTGAAATCTTCCATTTCATTCCATTCTGGCATCTTCCATATTCCATACCGAAATTTCCGTTCCATTCCATTCCATTTTCCATTCCATTCCATACCATGCCCTGACTGTATGTATAGGCGAGTTTTATCGCACATGGTCTGATTTTTTCTCAATCGAAGTTGAACAAATAATGTGGTCTAGTAGCGGGTCAATTTGAACTGATAAAACCGATTTCAATAAAGCCGATTTCGAGCAGTATCTCTGTAACGAAAATGCAATAATTAGAGTTCGATAAATTGCTAAAAACTTGCAGATCGCAAAGACGGTTTTCCGCGATATTTCCTCAAAATGCTAGCATTTAGTACAACAAATGAAGATGATTTGTTGGCTCTCTGGTCACAGACCACAGTATAGATCGTGCACTGCGAATAGAACAGTACAGTATCTGGCATGGAGCCAAGGTTGTGTGTTTGTGGGAGGTGGGCACAAAAACTTAGGCGGGGGGACGCTTACGCAGCTGAGACCAGACGAATTCGGAATGCGGCAGCAATCTAGTGAATATTTTGCTCCAAATTCTGTGTTATCCTTCTTTGATATGGATTTTGCTCTCAAATTTGGAGGTGAATGAACACTACAAAAATAAAAAAGGTCTTCATCGCAAAATCTAAGGCTACTTGATTACGTTCACCTGATCTGTCTTGCTGTTTCATAGAAAAAAGCGTTTGTGGTTACCTGTTTTTGGGCAAAAGTTTGCTAGTTGTGCTACTACAAAACTTTACTCTCGCTTGCGGAGCTCAAGCAGTGATTTGGGGGGACACAGCTCGAAATGCCATCACCCGTGCATAGGCGTAGCCAGGATTTTTGATTGGGGGGGGGCAAACCAAACATCACATGCAATGAAGTCATCAGAAATTTTCGAAAGAGGAGCTTTTTGTGGGACAAAGATATCGTAGAATGAAAGATCAGAAGCCGTGGCCTGGTTTGGCACTTAACCGAGAGTTTTCTAAAGGGAGAGGGCTTAAATCAAAAGTTACAAATGAAAATAGCTATATTGGGAGACTTGAGTAAGTAAACTAGTTTATTCAAACGTATCACTGACGGGGATCTGGGGACGATGCCCCCAGTCGCTGGGCGATTTTTTGGAATTTTTTTGAAAAAAAAGCTATTTTAATGCCATTGGATCACATTTCGCACGTGTTCAGAACCATTTGAAAGAACTGGATTATTAACATTTAAAAGCCAATAGAAAAAAATTAAATTGTTTCCATTCTCCTTTTACTTATATTTTGGTCGAAAATACGTTTGTAAATTTGCAGTTTGAGGTTAAATTTTTATAAGTATTTTAGTAGTAAATAATCCACTCGAAGATTTCCCTTAGAGATTTTTGTTTTGACATGAAAATAACCATGCAATTGTAGGATTACATGTACGGTTAAGAGGCCCCAGGCCCCTCAATTTAAATTCAATAATTTGTTCAATGAGCATTTCTCATAAATAATGTTTTTTTCAAACGCATTTTTTAGCGTAAAAACTAGCGAGGTGGATGGAGGTGAATTGTTACTGAAAACCGTACAATAGATGGTTACGCTTAATTACCATGTTATTGCCCGGGCCGGATTTACATTGCGCGGCGCCCCTGGCACTTCAAAGATTTTCGCAACATCTTCCTGCCAAACATAAGTGTTGACCAAAAATAAAGTGTTGCCATCTGAGCGCAGGGCTCCTGGCACTGGGCCATATTGTAAATCCCGCCCTGTTATTGCATTACGTTTTTAAAAAGGTTAGATGAGAGCCCGAGGTAGCAACTTTTATGAAAAAAACCCTTAATTTCAGCCGGGTTATACATTTTAATTGATTGGCAAACATTGAATTTAGAGGGCCCGGGCCCCCTGGTCGTCAATATTATTGTTAATTACTGTTGTAGGCTAAAATGCAAAAAGAAACTAAAACTGAGGAAACAATAGTTTTTTTTTTGTCTCATTTTTGTCATAGGTAGCATTGGAGGGGACCCGGAGCCCCCTGGCCCCCCCTCTGGCTACGCCTATGCCACGTGGCGCCGGGCCTGAGTAGTTACGTCAATGCATAGTAAAATAAATTTTGCTACAACAGTTAACAGTAAAACTAAGAATTGAATTTAAAGTGCGCTGAGAATTGAACGAACAAATAGAACCAGGTAATAAATAAGCTTCAAAGACAACTTAGTTATGGAGTTATACTCGTAGAAAAAATACTCAGTGTAACATGAATCGCATTGAGCATCATTTGCTTAACATGTACGTCATTACCAGAGGTGGAGTCCTCGAGGACGTCCTTGGCCTCGAGGACACATTTTGAAGTCCTTGGCCTCGAGGCCCCAAGTCCTCAAAAATTGGCCTGTCCTCGGCTCGAGGACAGCACTATTTTTTGAATTGTTAAAATGTTGTGGAGCGCCTGAAAAATTTTTTTGGAAAACGTTTTTTTGTGGAGATCGCTTGAAAAATTTTTGTTAAGACCTTTTTTTTTTTTTTTTTGGAGAGCACTTGCGCTTGTGTCCTTGTCCTTGGCCTCGAGCATTCCTGTCCTTGGCCTCGATAGTGTCTGTCCTCGGAAAGGCTGTCCTTGGCCTTGGTCTTGGCCTCGGATTTTTTTTGTGTCCTTGGCCTCGAGCCTTGAGTCCTCGACTCCACCTCTGGTCATTACTAAAGTATCTCCTTCGATTTCGTAAACACCAATATCTTAAACGCTCGATCTACTTCTGTGTCAAAGTTGGACAAAATCATCGTACGGGCTTGAATCACCTACCATTTCTACAAAACTCCAAGAAAAGTTTTGGAACTCGGTAGATTGATAAATTTTCGTTTCGGATCTCTACGCGAAGAATTGTCTTGGTGTTTGAGGGCCGAGAGTGTTGTGGCATGTCAAAAGGGAGCGCGCTCCGATTGCGGTTAACCGGCTCGATTGCACAACCTATGAGCTAATATGATCTGTTGTCTTATAAAGCTATCGGTTCCAATTATCTTTCATTTGTGGTTACTTCCATGCTAGTTTCCACATCGCCATTGGATGAAGCAGGAACTGCGACAGTGTGATAAACAGATCGACTACTTCAGAGCTATAAGAGCCGGGACAGAATTGTATAGAAGCTGAATAATGTATGTCATTGTGCTTTAATGGCAAAACCTTAACTTATTTAAGTCGATATTTCTTATTCTTATTGCCTTTTGTTTGTGTAGAAAATGCTAGTGATGGAGTTCTCGAGACCGGTCTCGGGTTTCGAGACACAGTTTTGAAAGTCTCGTCTCGGTCTTGCCTCGGACTTGAACTTCAAGTTTCGATCTCAAGTCTTGGTCTCGAAAAATTATGGTCTCGAAATATGAGAAGTCTCGAGACTCAAAATCTTGGTTAGGCGTAGGAGTAAAATTTTGAATTTAATTTTTAATGCAAGCTACGCAAACAAAGATTCGATTGACTTTCTAGGTCTTAACACCTTTTTAAGTGCTTTCCAACAATCTCCTTTATTTATTCATTTTGGTCAATTTTATTTCCGTCAATGTTTTTAAACTGAGATCGTGAGAAACAAAGTTTTGCAATAAAACCTCAATTTTTGGTAATTGGCTTCTCAGTGGGAGATACTTGAGGTTCGAAAAAACTCAGGTAGAGCTGTGAGAGAAAACTGCTCGACCTGTTATTCATTATTATCTTTGTTATTAACTTATGAAAGGTGTGATGTAGAACAGTCTGAAGGAGAAGAAGCCGCTTAAGCGGTATTATTTGATGTTGATCTTTGTTGAAGGTGCTAATTGCCGCTGTCTACATTTTTGCTTTCTGGTAGTATATGCTCTAAACCTTTTTCTCGTTCAGGTTCCTTGCACGTGCACCGAGTTTGAGGTAGTAGCTTTGCAGTGCGATGAGGTTTGGTCAAGGAAGGTTAAGCAGGACAGCTCAGACCTCAAAGTGATCGCTTTCAGTCTCATTCTGTTGAACAGATCTTTCATAGTATGATACAGATAAAATTGCAGACTCAGAATGATGAATTTAAGTCTACTTTACCACTGCTTTTTTGTAAATATCAAACATTAGGAGTAACAATTAAGTCCAGTGAAGATTAAAATAGCTTGAGGTATAAACCTGAGGTATAAACATGGGCCACCGAATGGGGAATACGCGTGACCTATGAAGATTTTTAGTGCTGTATCGGAGAAATAAAGTCTTGATAAGAAATAATACCGTAACTCAGGTATTTGTTATACTTATACATTACGGTGTTTGCCGTGTACTAGGACCTCTACGTTACTGAATCATTCATCTTGATGTCTTGTTTATGAAAAAACAATCGCACATCCCACCACAGCCTTCTTGTCATTAAAATAACTATCTGAATGCAACTGCTTTAGCAACCAGGGTGTCGAACCGAACCGTAAACCCGAATGAACCGCTTCATTTTGGTGAACCCGAACCGAACCTGAACCAGCAAAATTTTACTTCAATGAACCTGAACCAAACCTGAACCCTCAAACTTGTGCTCAAGTGAACCCAAACCGAACCTGAACCCCTAACAAAAGTAAGAATATATTTCTCCATATTTGGATGCCGCTGGCGCTGGTACACGCACAATAAGAGCAGTGGTGAACTTCAACAGGATCAGCAATTTCTCCTTTTTTTTTTTTTGGATGAAACGAGTAACGACAGTTAATTTTTAAGTCAATGAACCCGAACCGAACCTGAACCAGTAATATTTTACTTGAGTGAACCTGAACCAAACCTGAACCTCGAAAATGGTGCTCAAGTGAACCCGAACCAAACCTGAACTGCTAAAATATTTTGAGCAAGAGCTAAACCTGAACCCGAACCGTTATTTGAAACGGTTCGACACCCTGTTAGCAATCCCGCTTTATTTTAAATTTGAACGACCGGTCAGCGTTAGTAGATAAAGACACCGCCATCGGAGCGTGAGGTCTGCGTTTCGATTCTTGGTCCAGTCAAAATCGGACGCAGTGTCGCTAACGTCTCGCCCCGCTGCGATGTTTCTTTGGTGCAGTGTTGCTTAATGCCCGTGCACTAAGTCGCAAGTTTATGAGAGCTTTTATTTTAATTCGATTTAGCAACTCGCTTCAAAATCGAATTTCTCTAGATTGGTCCACGAGCAGTTTGGTAATGAAGCTTAAGCAAATTTAAGACGCTTTTTATATGAATCGAACGATGGCATCGAACTGCAATTTCTCTACTTTAAAGACGGGCGCTTGACAGTTGAGCTACGCCGTCATCTCTTCATGTGCTTGTGGATAGCCCGTGGCCTAAGTTCGTTTTTTGGTTTATGTTCGTTCTACTGTATTGCTATTGGCCGTTTGTTCAAGGAAAAGCCATGAAAAGGGTTGTCAATAGTCAATACGAATAAGTTCTGATTCTAAAATCTCGGGTCTCGAAGTCTCGTCTCGGTCTCGAACAAACTCACAGAGTCTCGATCTCGGTCTCGAAAATTTTTTCAAGTCTTGGTCTCGGGTCTTGGCCTCGAGTTTTTTCCAAGTCTTGGTCTTGGTCTCGGTCTCGACCATCAGGGTCTTGACTACATCACTAGAAAATGCGATAAGGAATTAAACTTCCTAGTGTAACTTCCAACGGTAACTTTCTAAGTAATTTCTAAATCGCTGGTTTAATCAATCAGCATTTTGAAATGCTCGTTTTTTTTGAAAGGAGCATGCCAACACCTAATTGAATGGTGATTTGCTTCCTTGTTTACCATTTAAGCCTGCTAATGCCGACTGTAACCTGAACCAATACCTAAAAGGCTTGAATAATTAACTTTCGTAAATAAAGTTGAAATTTCACCATTAGATACCGTATTTGAAAGCCATCGTTTTTTGTACTATTTATTTTTTTAAAGAAGCGGCAGCGGCCGCTGTTTTGCATGCAAATAGCGGCAGCGGCGCTACTTTTTTATTTGAGTAGCTATAAGCGGCAGCGCCGCTAAAGCTGCTGGTGAAGATGAAATCAGACCCGAGATGTTGAAAGCCCTGACTGGAGAAGGAATTCTCTGGTTAACGCGAGTGTGTCAAGTTGCGTGGAAGCTTGGCAAAACTCCCAGAGATTGGCGAACAGGTGTGATTATTCCGATATTCAAGAAAGGAGATCGCAAGCAATGTACAAACTACAGAGGGATATCACTCCTTAGTTTGCCAGGAAAAGTATATGCCAAATGCCTTGAAAGGAAATGCCGAGAAATAGTGGAATCAAAACTGGAAGATGGTCAGTGCGGTTTTCGTCCGGGTCGCAGCACCACGGACCAAATCTTCACTCTGAAGCAAATCTTCGAGAAATCTTGGGAGTATGGCAAAGATCTCTTTGCATGCTTTGTCGATCTTGAAAAAGCATATGACCGAGTTCCTCGGGATAAACTTTGGAAGGTTTTGCAGGAGTATGGCGTTGATGGTCAATTGTTACGCGCTATTAAGTCATTCTACTGCAGACCGGAGGTTGTGTTCGGGTAAATGGCAAGCAATCAAAACCGTTCCAAGTGAGCGTTGGACTCCGGCAATGGTGCGTTTTGTCGCCTCTCCTTTTCATTATTTACATAAATTGGATCGACAAATACAGCCAAGCTGATGAGTGTGCCACGATTGGAAATTGCAAAATTAGTCGTCTGCTCTTCGGTGATGATTTAGTTCTGCTTTCTTCCACAGAATCTGGCCTCCAGCGCGCATTAAATAGCTTTGCAGATGCATGCAACACCGCCGGAATGAAAATAAGCACGACCAAAACTGAGGTACTTCATCTTTCAAGAAACCCTGATCAGTGCGTATTACAAGTGAATGGAGCGACACTGAAGCAGGTAGAGAAGTTCAAGTATCTTGGGGTTGCATTTACAAGTGACGGAAGGCAAGACGAAGAACTCGATACCCGAATAGGCAAGGCTAGTGCAGTAATGCGAGCTTTGCACTACTCGGTTGTCATGAAACGAGAATTGTCGAAAAAGGCAAAGCTCTCAATTTTCAAAGCAGTTTTTGTCCCCATTCTCACTTATGGTCATGAATCTTGGGTAATGACCGAAAGAATGCGATCACACGTGCAAGCGTCCGAAATGAGTTTTTTACGAAGAATCGAAGGAGTTACACTGTTTAACAAGGTGCGTAGCTCTGAGATTCGAAAATCTCTTAACATCGAGCCGTTACTTCTCCGAATTGAAAGATCTCAGTTTAGATGGTTTGGCCATGTAAGCAGAATGCCTCAGGAAAGACTCCCCAAACAAGCTTTACATGCCAAAGCAAATGGGAGAAGACCAGTCGGAGGAGGCCTAAACCACACCTAAAACTAGATGGACCGATTACATTGAGGATCTTGGATGGAATCGCTTGGGACTTCGCCCAAGCGAAATGATGGAGGTGATGGAAGACCGTGAGGTGTGGCGGCTCAATCTTGAGCTACTGCCCCCGCAACCCTCACGGAAAAGCGGGCAATGAAGAAAAAAAAAAGAAAAAAAAAAGCTACTTTTCAAGTAGCGGGTGCCCAGCTTTGTAAATCACCATTAACATGCGTCGTTCGTTTATAAGTTGGCAACTGGTAAGCTCCCATCTAGCTTTAAATAAGAAATGCAAAAAGCAACTGCCGCAACGAATCAACTAAAAACAAATCAAAACAGCATACTTTACCAAAAGTGCAATTTATCCCCCAGATTCTCAGTTTTGTGTGAATGTCACTTTTGCAATAATTGGGGGCTGATGATCGTCAGAGTAGCCTTCAGTGCCAACTTACGCTCGTGATGCTTTAAAGATGACTGCTGTTTGGTTATTACTGGGGACAAGATACTCTAGTACAATACGAGCCCGGTGACCGTAGTTCGTATAAGTTAGATACTTTATCAAGTCAACTCCATCTCGATCTCTATAGCTAGTACTTTGTACTCACTATTGTAGTTATACTAATACTGAAACTGCTTACTATTCTACGGCAACCTTTCTTTGAAACAAACTGTATGTCTACGCAGTTCGCACTAGTCGCGGAAACGAACCAAATTGCTAAAAGTGATGATTTACAATCCCGTAAACGAGGTCAATCAGTCCAATTTTTTTTTAATTTTCTAAAAAAGTACCGCGGTACTTTTAATATGAAAGTACCGATACCGCGGTACTAATTTTAGCAAAGTACCGAGTACCACTACTGCGGTACTTATGCAAAGTACTGCGCCCACCTATGATTTGCGGAATGTAGGGTGAAGACCAAAAAAAGGTCTTCACTTCATGGATCCACAAACTTCCGCGGGTTCGATCAGACTCGTGTACCACAAGGCTTTGTATACTTGTAATAATAAGTCAATAAAGATGTTTTTTGACGTTTGCATTGCATTGCATTGTTTTTTGACGTTTTCGCATTGCTTGTTTTAAGTAGTCGCCGTTCTGGTGGCTCTTCCCTAGGCTTCCGAGCTGGTAGCCTTTAGGCCAGGAGCACGCAAAACGATTAAAATATTAAAACTCTGGCCTGCAAAGTGCAAACGTCAAAAAACATCTCAATTGACTTATTATTGCAATCATACAACAAGCAAGTTGCTGGGTTTAAATAGCCAAAATTAAGCATGCGAGGAGGCGTCTTCTCTAGCTCAAGTGGTAGAGCAGTGGACCGGTAATCCAAAGGCTGCAGGCTCGATTCCTGTGGGAAGACAAGTATTCGCATTGCTTGTTTTAAGTAGTCGCCGTTCTGGTGGCTCTTCCCTAGGCTTCCGAGCTGGTACCCTTTAGGCCAGAAGCACGCAAAACGATTAAAATGCTTTGTATACTGCTGGTTTTAAGGTAAAGACCGAAAAAGACGTCTTCACTTCGGAAATCCACGTATTGCAGCGGGTTTACTGAGTCATTTTTTATTACTGCGTTATGGCTATATGCATATTTCACCCTTTGTGGATGTCTGCAAAAAGAAACCAAGCGACCCAAAAGAATTTTCAGGCGACCCAACTTTGGGTCACGACCCAAAGGTTGAGAACCATAGATGTAGATTGTTCAAATTAAACCTATGCTTCGTATTTTTCGTTAATTATCGGAGCTGGAGTCGAGGACACAAGGCTCGAGGCCAAGGCCAAGGACACAAAAAAAATCCGAGGCCAAGACCAAGGCCAAGGACAGCCTTTCCGAGGACAGACACTCGCGAGGCCAAGGACAGGAATGCTCTAGGCCAAGAACCTAGGACACAGCCGCAAGTGTTCTCCAAACAAAACAAAAAAAAGATCTTCAAAAAAGTTTTTCAGACAATCTCCAATTTATAGGCGTAGCCAGAATTTTTGATTGGGGAGGCCTAAACCACAAATCACATGCAATGAGGTCATCAAAAATTTGCCTGTTGGCACGTACGTAACCAGAATTTTGCAAAGGGAGAGGGTTTAAACTAATATAGTTGAAAAGTGCAAATACGTAACTTTGGAGACGTTTTAAGAAATCCAGTGTAACTCAAATGTATCACAGACGGGGGGTCTGGGGGCGGGGGGCGGGGCCCCCAGCGGCCGGAGGCTTTGGGGGTCTGGGAGCGAAGCCCCCAGCTGTTTCGCGATTTGTAATTTTTTGGAAAAAAAAGCTATTTTAATGCCATTGAATCACATTTTGCCATAGGTGGGCAAGTTAACGCAAAACGTTAGCTTCGTTAACCACAAGTCCGTTAACAAACTTCACACCTCCGTTAACGTTAATCCGCTATTTTCAGCTGTAATTAACGGAAGTTAATAAAGTCCGTTAATCCGTTAACATTTTGCGAGCAACTTACATTTCGTTTTATTCACTCGCTTCTAGAACACGTATTGACGCTGTTAAGCTGATTGTAAGGAAATATTTATTGCTATGGTGGTGTTTTTGTGTTTTGAAAGTCACGTTTTACAGTCTAATGTAATTTCAAGATAAAAACAAGTTCAAATGCACAATGAAGCTGCATGATATTAACGATAAAAACCTTAACGGAAGTTAACAGAACTTAACGGAAGTTACTTTAGTCCGTTAACAGCACTTAACGGAAGTTAATTTAGTCCGTTAACATGAAAAAACTTTTTAACGGATTAACGAGTTAACGAAAAAGTTAGCTTCGTTATTAACGGATTAACAATTAACGGACTTGTGCCCACCTATGCATTTTGCACACGTTTGGAGCCATTTGAAAGCACTAAATTTTTGACATTTGAAAGCCAATTGAAAAGTTAAATTGTTTGATCCTCCTTCTAGTTGCAATTTAAGTCCAAAACACGTTTAACATCTTGCATTGGAAGTAAGGTGCATTGTCTCGTGCAACATTTTAGCTGTAAATGAAAACCCACTCGAAGATTTTTCTTGGAGATTTTTGTTTTGTCATGAAAATAACCAGTTGTAGAAGTGCATGTTAGGCCAGAAGGCCCAGGCTTCCTCAATTGAAGCTCAACGATTTGTTCAATCAGCATTTTCCATCGCTAATTTTTTTAAAGTTTTTTGTGCGTAAAAACTGGCGAGATGGAGGTTAATCATAGGTGGGCACAAGTCCGTTAATCGTTAATCCGTTAATAACGAAGCTAACTTTTTCATCAACTCGTTAATCATTTAAAAAGTTTTTTCATGTTAACGGACTAAATTAACTTCCGTTAAAAAGCCTGTTAACTTAACGACAATGGTTCATTAACTTACGTTAAGTTGCGTTAACACAAGGTTTTCAACGTCAATTTTTTGTACCACCCATTCATCGTACCGGTACAACCAATTTGCGCTGTTAACACTTGTTGCGTAATTAGCACGAGTTTTATAGAAGAAAAAGCGAAGGAGCTGCGAGATAAACAAGCGAGCGCAGGATCAAATGAGCAAGCGCAATAAGAAATGCTGCAAATATAATTTTAATCATGCAAGTATAAAGTGGGTTAGATCTTAGATGAGTTGAACTGCAATACTGCGATAGACCCATGAATAATCTGTTATTGGTGGTAAGATAAAAGTGACTAGCATGGCAGCGTTAGCAAGGAAAGTGGACATGGATAGTTAGTTAGCCTAACCTATAGCAGAAATGATCTCGATTATAATCGTAGTCTACAATCACTAATTTGTAATCGATTACGCAATTTTCAAATTATCGTTCTCAGAAACCAATTACAAACGATCGTAATCTACGAATTGCAAATAATCGAGCCATGGCTGGCTACTACTATTGGCTAGGCTTCCACTACCAAGCAAAAGCGTGAATGATGATATAAGTGTATAAACTCTATCATGGGAGGGGTACCGTGGACCAACTACGGAACAGAATGCTAGTGCAAGACATGCATGATTGCAATTTTAATAACAGCTTAATAATATTGATTATGCAAAACAGAATTGCAGGGTAGATTGCAGCAAAAATGCAGGATAAATTCCGACTTCGTAAGTGCTGTTACAAAAATTATTTTTAAATTTTGGCGAAGCGATGTAATCGTAATAGCGATGATTAAAGGTGAAATAATCGCAATGAAAAATCGATTGCATGGGTGCGTATTTGTAATTGTAATCGGCGGAATCGATGTAATCAAACCAAAGACCATTTAAAGAACAGAATGTAGGTACCGGTACAAAAACACAGCTGTAAAAACAGTGTTTATTTTGAGCTAAGTGTTAATGTCATCCAAAAACTTGGAAGTATTTGCATCCACGGATCGCGGATGGTTTCAAAACGTGAAATCTACGTAGGCCTACACTGTACAGTGGTTGGTGATAGGACTAAAACGAGAATGAATGACGAATATTCATTCGCAATGTTTTTAGTTACTTTTTTAAGAGTCAAGATTAAGCTTTGGGTTAGGTTGGATTTCGACACTGTCTAGAAATTGTTTTGCAAGCCATAGCTTAAATAGTTAATTTTAGATGCTGTTGTAGCGTGCAGGCGCGTAGCCAGAAATTCGTAATGGGGGGGGCTGTTTGGGGGGTCTGGGGGCGGAGCCCCCAGCCGCCGGAGGCCAATGGGGGTCTGGGGGCGAAGCCCCCAGCTGCCGGAGGCTGGGAGTTTGGGGGCAAAGCCCCCAGCCGCCGGAGGCACGGGGGTCTGGGGGCGGAGCCCCCAGCGCTCGAAAATTTTGCATTTTTTTGCAAAAATAACTTCATTTTAGGGCTATTTTGATTAAAAAATAATGCTTTTAAAACGTGGCTTAGAAATTGGCAGTGCAAACATAATTAAACTGGTAGTATAAATGGGCTATTTGGGAGGTGGCTAATTCTAAAATGTAGTTCTTTTGTTTAGATGCTGTTAAATTATAAAATCGAATAGTGCAATAAAACTCACACGGAGTAATCTATTTCGTATACAGTTTAGAGAGAAAAATAATTGGGGAGGGGGGCTAATGAAAAGAGATTTGAGAGAAATGATTGGTAATTAACAAATACTGAATAGCCCCCCCCCCCGTATTCCTTAGTTTATAGTATATTTGTTGATGACACCTATGTTCAGCATTGTTACACTTGATCAAATTTGATTGCTTATTTCTTACCATTTATCAAAGGTTTCATTTATTTGTTGGTTTTATTTTTGACAAATTAGCCCCCCCGAACATATGTTTCAAAAGATGTTTTAAATGACTATTTAGTCCACTCCAGTGCATAAAACAGTCTCGAAGTGCTAAAAATGTAGTGTTTTTCCCATTCTGCATTTTGGTCGACATGTCAATGGGGGGGGGGCTATAGCCCCCCGCCCCCCCGTGGCTACGCTACTGGATAAAAACGTGGTATTTTCCTTATTCTGCATTTTGGTCAGCAGTTCATTAGCCCCCCCCCCCCCTACATAAACCTTTCAAACTATGCTTTAAAGCATTTTTTAGTCTAATCCAGTGCATAAAACAGTCTCAGAAATGCTAAAAGCGTGGTATTTTCCTTATTCTGCATTTTGGTCGGCAGTCTATTAGCCCCCCCCCCAAATAAACGTTTCAAACTATGCTTTAAATCATTTTTTGTCCAATCCAGTGCAAAAAAGAGTCTTAGAAGTGCTAAAAACGTGGTATTTTCCTTATTCTGCATTTTGGTCGGCAGGCCAATGGGGGGGGCTATAGCCCCCCCCCCGCCCCCCCCCTGGCTACGCTACTGGTAGCGTGAAAGCACAGAGACTTAGAGTAATAGTGTCGTGGCACTGAGTAAGCAACCGTCTCTCTCTAACAGAGGTGGAGTCCTCGAGGACACATTTTGAAGTCCTTGGCCTTGGCCTCGAGGCCTCAAGTCATCGAAAATTGGCCTGTCCTCGGCTCGAGAACAGCAGTATTTTTTGAATTGTTAAAATTTAAAATTTTGTGGAGCGCTTGAAAAATTTTTGTGAAGACCTTTTTTTTGTTTTTGTTTTGGAGAGCACTTGCGCTTGTGTCCTTGGTCCTCGGCCTCGAGCATTCCTGTCCTAGGCCTCGAGAGTGTCTGTCCTTGGCGTCGGATTTTTTTGTATCCTTGGCCTTGGCCTCGAGCCTTGTGTCCTCGACTCCACCTCTGCTATCTAACAGTTTCCATGATGTTTAATCGTTTACGTACCATCTGACCTAAAGGCTACCAGCACGGAAGCCCAGGGAAGAGCCACCAGAAGGGCGACTACTTAAAAACAAGCAATACGAAAAAATGGCTCTTCTTGGGCTTCTGCGCTGGTATCCTTTAGGCAGGCCACCGAGAGGGGGAAGCGAGGTGAGACAATGACCCCGGTGCCCATGGAGTTTAGGAGGCCCATCAGGGGGCCCATGGGCTTCAAGGGGCCCTTGGACTTCCGGGGGCGTATGGAAATGACTCTGACAAATCAGTTTGTGGAATATCGAGGACGTTTTTTGGGGGGGGTCACGTCAAAATCCGAAGAAAATTGTGGCATTTTCCTCTTCTTTTTTGAAGTTCACAAAGCTGGAGATGCCCAATATTTAAGCTGACCCCGAGCCTACGTTTGGCTCTCGGCGCCCCTACAAACAATTAACGATATATCTATTGCTTTTTGTGGCAAATGAAAAGCTGTAGCCTCATAAGTCTATTAATTATCGCTGTTCGCAACCTCAAAAGATTTTCCGGTCGCTGCTTTGTTACTGCATATGAGCTTATTATTGTCTTGAACGTAGATTAGACTGTAAAATGTAACATCCAAAACACAAAAAAACCACCATAGCAATAATTTTTCCTTACAATCAGCTCAGCAGGTGATTACGCGTGTTCTAAAAGTCAATGAATTAAATGAAATGTAAATTATTCTCAAAATGTTAACGGATTAACGAACTTCATTAACTTCCGTTAATTTCAGCTAAAAATAACGAATTAACTTTAACGGAGGTATGAAGTTTGCTAACGGACTAGTGGTTAACGAAGCTAACGTTTTGCATTAACTTGCCCATCTATGAGGTTAATTAATGAATTGTTATTGAAAACCAGTGCCATAGATGGTTACGCTTACTAACCATGTTATTGCCGGGCCAGATATACATCGCGCTGGGCCCCTGGCACTTTGGAGATTTTCGCAACATCTTTGTGCCAATTGTAGGTGAAGACCATAAAAAGTCTTAAGATTTGAGCGCAGGGACTTTAGCTGGTACTGCGCCATATTGTGGTAAATCCGGCCTTGGTTAATGCATTACGTTTATAAAAAGGCTAGATGTGATCCTGAGATAGCAACTTTTAGAACGAAAACTATCCATTTCTTCCAGGTTTATGTTTAAATTGGCAGGCAAAAATTGAATTGAGGGGTCCCGGGGCCCCTGGTCTTCAGTATTTTTGTTCGCTACTAGTGTAAGCGAAAAACGCTGAAAAAAAACTGAAACTGAAGAAACAATAGGCTTTTTTGTCACATTTTTGTCATTGGTGAAATTTAAATTGGTCGGGGAGGCCTTAGCCTATGCCCCAATTG
Source organism: Trididemnum nubilum (assembly GCA_963965965.1). Classification (NCBI taxonomy): domain Eukaryota; kingdom Metazoa; phylum Chordata; class Ascidiacea; order Aplousobranchia; family Didemnidae; genus Trididemnum; species Trididemnum nubilum. Next base: position 21,411,338 of record OZ014475.1, on the reverse strand, counting down.
CGGAAAACAAAAAAGGTATATGCAAATTTTCCGCGAGGTTTCTGGCGTTTTCCAACAAAATTTCAACGGTTCAAAAAATAGCGCTATCCTCGAGCCGAGGACAGGGCAATTTTCGAGGACCTAAAGCTTCGAGGCCAAGGCCAAGTACTTGAGGCTTCGAGGCCAAGGCCAAGGACTTTAAAATGTGTTCTCGAGGACTCCACCTCTGTTAATTAGATTTATTTATTGTTCAAACAAAAACAAACAAAAAACTTAATCAACCCTGAACATTGCTGTGCAAACAAACAAACAAAACAAAATTGCTTGACGGCAACGACAAATCACAGCAACAGAACTCCGCAAAAATGTTTTCAAAGTTTATTTATTTATTTATTTTATTTTTTTATCTTCTATACTAAATAGACAGGTCTTGTTTATTTTTTTGGTTAAAATTGACGAAAAAGCTATCGCATTTCGATGAAGAACTTTTTTTGGTCTTCACCTAAAATTAACAAAAAAAGTTACTGCTTTTCATTGTTTTCAAACCGCACCCCCCCCAAAAAGCTTTTTTGAGCCCCCTCCTCACAAGCACACTACTTTGACTCCGGACCAGCCTCTAACTGTCTAATGCGGCCTAAACAAGCGCAAGTCTCTACTGCGGTTCCTAACTGTGTTTTTGCTTTTTTTTTACTTCGCTTTTCGCCAACAGACCTAGTATTATTTTATTATAATTACCCTATAGTATACGCTACTCCGATTCAGATACAGCTACTACCGAACCACGGCCATGAGGCCATAGTTTAGTTTAGACTTTAGATGACAGTGATCACTCGTACAAATCTATTGCTGGAAATAGCAAAACATAATAAATTCGTCATTACAACGTCACCAACGAAGTTATTTTGGCATTCTCACCCCTACTAACAATTTTGTGAACTAAATGTAACAATTTACTAATGCATCTGTTTTTGATTTTATTGAACATATTACAATAAGCTTTTGAAATTAGTAGCGGTAGCGGGATAGTTTATTTTCTAAAAGTAGCGGCTCTATCGCTATCGCTGCTTGCCCTAAAAAAAGGTTTCTACAGCTTTTAAGCGCTACCGCTACTCAAAAAGTAGCGGTAGCGACCAGTAACGTACGCAGGATTTTGAAAGGGGGGGGGGGGGGGGCAGGAACTTCATAAAATTTGAGAAAAAGAAAGAACAGAGTAAAAAATTGTTTCACCCAAAATCAGTACGATTTTCTGCCCAAAATTTGGTGAAGAGCAAAAAAAAGGTCTTTACTCAAATTTAGCCATGGCCCAATGGCCATCTTCCTAAATACGCCCCTGGAAGCGACGCTACTGCCCACCTCTGGCTATAAGCGGCTTGTGCAAAGGCACCACACGTAAATTAGAAAATGAATAGAGAAAGAAATCAGTTAATACCGGTGCCAAAGGATAAAATCAACATTTTCGATATTTAATTCATACTGGTAATTAGGTTAACAAAAAGTAACTGTAACTCTAACTCTAAGTGGTTACTTTTTCAAAATGGTAACTGTAACTCAGTTACTTTTACAAAGTAACTTGCCGATCACTGACTGAGACTAGTGACATCATAATACAACTGTAACCAGTACTTAAACTGTAAAATTTTGCATGGGGGGACGCTTTTGCAGCCTTAACCAAACGCATCCGGAATGCGAAAGTACCTTAGCGGAAATCATGTCTTTCCAAACCCGAAATCGAGGGAAGACCAAAAAAAAGGTCTTCACCGAAAATTGAAGAGCTTTTGTCCCCGAAATCAAGCTAAGACAGAAAAGAGAAAGGACTTCACAGCAATTTGGAACTAAATTCGGCCGGAATTTGTGGGATTTATTCGTCCTGACAGGCGCTTTTTCATCTGATCTACCAGCACTCAAATCTCGTTGGGGGACGCTAAATCTTGATGGGGGGACGCTAAATTTCTATGGGGGGACGCTGACTCTCAATGGGGGGACGCGTCCCCCCTACAATTTAAGTACTGCGTTGAAATATGCACAACTTTAATCTTACTAATCGCTCATAAAAAGCTATTCAAAAAAGTTTTCAAAACCGGTGATTCTGATAAAAAAAGCTTTCTACAAGAAATATTTGAACAAGTAAACAGTCGGTACTTAAATTGTAGAGGGGACGCGGGGGAATGCGTCCCCCCATCGAGAGTTAGCGACCCCTCATCGAGATTTAGAGCCCCCCATCGAGCTTTAGGTGCACCCCCATTGAGGTTTGAGCGCTGGATGATCAGACAAAAAAGACCTAATTCTTCACTTAATTTTAGCGATAGGCGCTTCAATTTACGGCAAAGACCTTTTTTTGTCTTCACCTAATTTTGGCCAAAAAAGAACACTTCAATTTTCGGCGAAGACCTCTTTTTTTGGCGTTCATTCAATTTCGGCGACGGAATTACGTAATCTTCACTAAAGTACTTCCACATGCCAAATGCCTTTGGTCAAGGCTGCAAAAGCGTCCCCCCATGCAAAATTTTACAATTTAAGTACAGTTTCAACGTATATCGTTTTTGTCTCGGTTTCCTTTTTCTGATTTAGTCATAGATGGGCACAAGTCCGTTAATCGTTAATCATTTAATAACGAAGCTAACTTTTTCATTTACTCGTTAATCCCTTAAAAAGTTTTTTCATGCTAACGGACTAAATTAACTTGCGTTAAATTCGGTTAACTTCCGTTAAGATTTTTATCGTTAATATCTAGCACTATTTATTCATCTTACCGGTACAAACCAGTTTGCACGCACTGGTAACACTTATTACGTATTAGCACGAGTTTTACAGAAAAAAGCGAAGAAAGGAGCTCTTTTTTGTTGCAAATAATAAGCTGCAGCCTCATAGGTCTACTAATTATCACTGTTCGCAATTTCCAAAGATTTTTCAATCGCAGCTTCGTTAGTGCATTTGAACTTGTTTGTATATTGAAATGAGTTTAGACTGTAAAATGTAACTTCCAAAACACGAAAAGACCACCATAGCAATAAATATTTCCGTACAACCTGCTCAACAGCGTCAATACGTGTTCTAGAAACGAGTGAATAAAAAGAAATGTAAATTACACGCAAAATATTAACGAATTAACGGACTTTATTAACTTTCATTAATAAAAGCTGAAAATAACGGATTAACGTTAACGAAGGTATAAAGGTTGTTGACGGACTAGTGGTTAACGAAGCTAACGTTTTGCATTAACTTGCCCACCTATGGATTTGGTCATGTGATTTTTTGTTTAAAACATTGCTTTGGTAAGCCAGAAATAAAAATTCACTATCACTATCACCATAGGTGGGGAAGTTAACGCAAAACGTTAGCTTCGTTAACCACTGGTCCGGTAACAAACTTCACACCTCCGTTAACGTTAATCCATTATTTTCAGCTGTAATTAACGGAAGTTAATAAAGTCCGTTAATCCACAGAGCTGGACAGCGCTGTTTCGAGCTTTTAGCTCTCATCGGCAGCCCTCAGCTATCTTTTCAAAGGACGTCAAGATGTTGCAGTCCGTTAATCCGTTAACATTTTGCGTGTAATTTACATTTTGTTTTATTCACTCGCTTCTAGATTACGTATTGACGCTGTTGAGCTGATTGTAAGGAAATATTTATTGCTATGGTGGTGTTTTTGTGTTTTGAAAGTCACGTTTTACAGTCTAATGTAATTTCAAGATAAAAACAAGTTCAAATGCACAATGAAGCTGCATGATATTAACGATAAAAACCTTAACGGAAGTTAACAGAACTTAACGGAAGTTACTTTAGTCCGTTAACAGCACTTAACGGAAGTTAATTTAGTCCGTTAACATGAAAAAACTTTTTAACGGATTAACGAGTTAACGAAAAAGTTAGCTTCGTTATTAACGGATTAACGATTAACGGACTTGTGCCCACCAATGACTATCACCGCTATTACCATTGTCTTGCATCATAGTCGATCACTATTAATTTGGCAACTCGAATTAACAGCTGGATTTATGATTTTTATATTTACACCAAATAAAGGTGCAAATTTTTATTTGATTTCAAATTGAGAGTTGCATGTAACCATACGATAACTTTGTATTTACCACTGGATTTCAAAGTTTGGTTTAGGTGTGAAAAGATCTTTTTTTTCTGAAGTTGAGATATCAGATATCAATAGATTAACAAGTTTGGGTAGTTACCGGTTGAACTGAAACGGTAGGTAGCCTAGGACTTTCAGTTTTAAACAAAGCTGCTCAGTTTAATAGACCTACCTACCGGTACCGGTAATTTTCTCAATTTAAAATCAAATAAAAATTTGCAGCTTTATTTGGTGTAAATATAAAAATCATAAATCCAGCTTTTAATTCAAGTTGCCAAATTAATAGTGATCGACTATGCTGAAAGACATTGCTTAACATGCAGACATGTAGGCCTAGCCTACTGCATGCATTTGTTATTGGTAAAAACTATCACAGACAGCAGAGGTGGAGTCGAGGACACAAGGCTCGAGGCCAAGGCCAAGGACACAAAAAAAATCCGAGGCCAAGGCCAAGGACAACCTTTCCGAGGACAGACACTCTCGAGGCCAAGGACAGGAATGCTCGAGGCCAAGGCCAAGGACAGGAATGCTCGAGGCCAAGGCCAAGGACCAAGGACACAAAGCGCAAGTGCTCTCCAAAAAAAAAAAATTCACAAAGATTTTTCAGGCGATCTCCAAAAAAAAAAAAAAAAAAAAAAAAAAAAAAAAGGTCTTCACAAAAATTTTTCAAGCGATCTCCACGAAAAAACGCTTTCCAAAAAATTTTTCAACCGCTCCACAAAATTTTAACTCTCCAAAAAATAGTGCTGTCCTCGAGCCGAGGACAGGCCAATTTTCGAGGACTTGAGGCCTCGAGGCCAAGGCCAAGGACTTGACCTTCGAGGCCAAGGCCAAGGACTTCAAAATCTGTCCTCGAGGACTCCACCTCTGACAGACAGTTGCTCAAAGCTGTTGAAAAAACAATTAAAAATTTAATGCATCTACAAAAATCAAATCAAAATTTCAGCAATTACAATATTCGAAAAATTGACGTCGACAACTCTCATACAGTAGGAAAGATACACGGTACGTAGGCCGGTAATGCAATCTCACAGGTGCAGGTAAAAATCAATTGTATAAAATCAAAAAAGTATCAAACTTAATGTTTCCTGGTAGCACTGTAGTAAGGTGTGATGTTGCTGAAAGCTTACTCTACTGCAAAGCGTAGGCTGATAGGCCTTGACTGTACCAGCACCCATCTCTAGCTGTCTAGCCAGGATTGGTCTGTAAAATGTATGAAAGTTGGAGTGAGTATTTCTTTGCATAAAAGTTGGTTTAACCTAACGAAGTGACTTGACGTGCGGAACGTACGCTGTTAAACAAACAATGATTCTGGTGGTGTCTCTTGTTTTCAGAAATTTTTATTTTGATTATTACAGTAATAGGTTTGGGTTAAGGTTTAGTTTAGGGTTAGGGCTAGGATTAGGGTTAAGGTTAGGGTTAGGGCTTAGGGTTAGGGCATAGGGTTAGTTTTTTTTAGCTTTATTTCAAAATGTCTGCGTGCACGGAACGTGCGCCAAGCCTTTTCCTTAACCGAAATCTACAGTACCTTAAAGTAAAAGTGTGCCAGGATTGCCAATCTGCAATTTGAAAAAAATTTTAAAAGTGATATAGGCTATCGTATTGCATACTTAATCTCAATAAAAATAAATGTTTTCTTTGAAGAATCATTATTGTCAAGACAAAGTAGAGCTTCAGAATTGTAAATTAGCTGATTTTAAAGTACTGTATCGGTGCATGTTAGCCAGCTTTCCAAAAATTGTTCTTTTGTCACAACACTCTGACACTTAGCACTTTCAAAATGATCACACTAAAATAAGAGGGAAAGTGTTATATAAATTTAAACTGTAATATCTGGAAAGCGGAAAAATGTAGAATTAACTTGTTGCTTCTTATTGTTTTTCTGATACCAGTCTGTACTGGTATTTCAGGTTTAGAAATTGTTTAGTTCACCAATCTATTGTACGACATCTTGATTGCAATTGCACAGTTGACTGTTTGAAGTGTGATTTGAATTGATACATCTGTTGATTTAAATTGTGGAAACTGAATAATTGTTATGTGTTAGCTTTGTAATTTAGAATTAAGCTAACTATTTAACAAAATGGTATTGCGAACACGTAAATCTGAATATCAGCAATGTTTTGCTTCTCCTGATGAGGACTATTTCAAGAATATTTATCAGGAACAAATGGCATATCGCTTAAATCGACGAGAAAAGGAGCACTGTCATTATGTGATGAAATGGGATTCAGAAAACAGTGAAGAAAGCTCTGATTCTTCGGGAGAAAAGTATAGCTGACATACAGTATATTTATTTCATAAAATAATTTGTAATTTTTTTAAAAAATGATACTACCTTGAAATTCGTTTTCAAAGTAGTATTCTACATTCATCATCAGCAATTATTTCACTAACAAGTAGGCTAACAGCAGTAAATTGAATATATGCTTACTGAGCTTACAGTCACAAGGGAGCATTGATAATGACTTGCAATCTCAGGTCTATAGGCTGATGCTTGATAGGCATATTATATACTTTAAACTGAACCATATTATTTCCAAATAATAATAGTGAAGACAGAGTTGAGAAACTTTAAAGAGACTATGTCAGATGTGTATTAATTAACTGTTAACATTTACTTGCAATGCTTTAAATTACAGTATTTTATTTAATTTTTTTTAGTTTACCGTATTTATCCGAGTATAAGTCGAATGTCTGCATGTGTGTATAAGTTACACACCCATATTCGACATAAAAAACAGTACAAAATTTTTGAAACATTCATTTATTGCAATTACATAACAAAAAGTTAAAAACCGTCTAAAGTCATCAATGCTATCATTGTCCTCAAGACTCGCGTGATAAGTGATATTTATCGTGATCGATCCTGAGAAAAGTATTGGCAGAGAAAGCATAATGTGAATTACATGGAAGTGATAACAAACACGATTATGTGAAAGGCAATGGCATAGGAAGCGTAACACATGAAAAGTGATAACTAATGCGATTGATCGTTAGAAAGGCAATAACTTAGAAAGCGTAATGTGACTTACGTGGAAGGGGACTACTAATGCGATCAGCCATGAGAAAAATGATAATGTAGAAAACAATTGCAGTAGAATATCTTGGAAAAAATTTTCTATTGCATACAATGCACTTCATGTTTTTGTGTATAAGTCGCTCCTGACTTGGAGATATTTTGGTACAAAAAATGTGTCTTATTCTCAAATAAATATGGTACTTATGATTTTCATTTGCTTTTTAAATGGATTCTATTGCAGTGGAACCTCGCTTACTTGACTACCTAAGGGATTGTCATCAAGCTGTCGCGTTAGCGGGATGGTCGTGTTAGTAAATTTTGCTTTGGAGCATTTTCATCAGCACAGCTACTCTCTCCGCAAATAACAACCTGAGAAACACTATGTCATGTCTTAAACCTGTTTAACCAACTGTTTGAGGCTTTAAAGTCATCTTTCTTCAGAGATTTAGCAAAGCTTAAAGCTTTTTTTTGAATCAAGAGTATTGAATCAGTGTGCACGCACTCATCTAAACTTATTGTTTTGATCACAAAAAAAGGTTAACCTTATTGTCTTCATTCATTCATTCATTCATTCTTTTTTTATTCTTGACCACCACAACAATAGCAAATGCATGGTAACACAATAATAACACGTAGAGTCAGGAAAAGGAAGTAGCGACACAACGTCAGACGTTAAGACATGCAGAGGATACTGAACACAAAAAAGCGATTTTTATTTGCATGGTTGCTACACCTGTCACACCAGCTCAAAGTACATTGTAAGCCTAATCAATCACAAACATCAACATACACGCAGGCACACTGGATGGAAGTAAAACTAACGACTGGAGTAGTTGTTCGAATGATTGATAAAAAGAAAAGAGAGGGACAGTGACCAGTGCAAGGCCAGGCACGGTTACGTAGGTGGTCAACGGGTGGCGCAACCGGCCCAAAACTATGTTTAGCTCAGCGGAGCATGGTGAGGAAAGAAAAACCACCCTGAAAATGAAACCTCACCGGGTCCAGAAACCCTTTCAAGTAGCAGCTGGTCATAGCATCAAGACAATAACAATTTTGCAATCGATACATATGCATCAAAACAATTATACACAACATATAGCAATATGAGTCACACCATCCACATTGCGTCTAAATAATTAGCTGGTACAAAGTACCAAACTTGTGATCTCTCCGATATCTTAGTCAGAACGAAGGTATACCCACGAGAGGAACTAAATTTGTGTCTATGCAATGTTGATAATGTGTATCTCACACCAGTTAAGGTAGAGTCCGGTGATACTCAACTTAAACGGCAATGACTTTAGTCACCTTGCTGTGCGATGTACTGGAAATCACCGGCAAGCAGTTAATTGCCTATTTATCATGAAAGCAGTTTTTAAGTTTTAGTAAAATTATTACCAAGTCATCAGGTTTTGTACTAAGTTTTAGCACCCCAGGACTCTACCAAGACGTTCAAGCAGTAGTCAGAAATAGTAACGTAATAACAAAAAAAAAAAAAAAAAAAAAAAAACGAGAAAGTAAGCTACAACAAACGACAGATAACGAAAACAAGTAAGGACAATAGCTGCTATTTTTACAAGCGGAGCAATAAGATTACGGTAAGAAATGGATAAATGACAATCTTTTCATAAGGTATAATTAAACATGCCCAAGCAAAATGTTATGTATGTGATGGTATACTGATTTGATGTCAAATAGATCTGAACCAAGAATTGATTAACATAATATCTTGACCTCGAGATCAATAACCAGCATAAGAGAATTGTCCATATCTAAAGTTCAAGTCGATAATTTACTACAACACTTCAGTTTTTGTTGCCTTGCCCAGTCGAACGTACACCTTGCGTAGCCACCATCATCCAATCCTGCTTACTGCTGGGGTTGTAGACTTGAAGAAAAACCTGAAAAAAAGAGAACAAAGCAGGAAAAGGAAAACAAAAATAAATAAATTGAGGAAGGAAAAAATGCAGATTTTCGAGGACATAGAAATGGGATTTTAAGATTAGTGACGACAACATAATATAATCTTTTAGCATACTTCGACCAGTTTATTCCGATCCAAAAAATTTTCATCACGAAAGAAATTTAACCTGATTGTTTTGGTCACAAAAGCAAATTATTGAGCAAGTGTGGTCGCTTTAGCTGAGTTAAATTTGCAGTTTTAGACCAAAATATGTTGGTCCTGGTCTAGAAATCAGAGTGGTTGCATTATTGAAACAGAATGCAATGCATTACCACAGTAAATTATTTGGGACTGCACTGAAGTGGTCCTGATAAAGAGGTGGTTGTGTTATCAAGGTGGTTGCCAACCAGGGTTCCACTGTATTTACAAATTAATAATTAATTTGTTAATGAAACAATCGACTATAAAACCAAAGACTGTATTTTGATTGCCAGTTGGGTCAAACCAAAGACTTGTATAAATATTGGGCTCATTATTTTTGCCATTACCTGTGTTGAATGTGACATCAAGAAAGTCAGTTTGTTGCATGCTAACTTCAATAGTTATTTTGAGATTGTTGGTCTTAAATAAGTTTCAAATGTTCTTTATGATTTGTTCCGTGTCTGCTCTTGAAATGCCAGATAAGGTTGCTAGACCGTTATCACAAAATTACTTGAATAGCTGCCTAGTTTAAAAGGCCACCATCTTATCTGGAAACAAAAGGGATGACTATTACAGCTCATGCTCAACATCTTGAATCAAAAAACGTTTCAACAACCACAGCTCTTTGTTTCGGCATCAGCACCTGGAGAAAAATACCTAATTATCGAAGCAAGTTTGGGAGCATAAAAACCAAAGCCGCAACTACCAAAGTCAATAGAGCATCATTAAAGAAGCTGTTCCATATCGCAGTGGTGCATAATATGCAGCCTTTGTTGGGCGGAAACGCTACAAATTACCAAACCCAAACTGGATGCACTTCTTAACAAGCATTCTGAGTTAATTTCAAAAAGCAGGCACAAGAATAATTTTCTGCTAAAAATGTTGACAAAATCTTATGCACTTGCAAAACTCCCCTTTTCTTGACAAATTATAATCTTACCAGCAGTAATATTGAGTTTTCATATGAGTCGTTTTCATGTTTTTAACCCCTTTCTTTCAAAAGTAACCATGCTTGTAACCCCCTATCTTTCAAAAGTAGTACTATTTAGTTTTCATATGGGTCGTTTTCGTTCTTTTAACCCCCTATCTTTCAAAAGTAATCGTGCTTTTAACCCCCTATCTTTCAAAAGTAACCGACGACAAACCCAACGGCATAGTATTTTGTAAACACAATGCTGTCCACCTTTTAACTCTAAAGTCCTATAACAACTGTTCTGTGGCTTAATTTGATAAAGTTTTGAGGCCAGGCAGACGCATCATTTTGTTAATAGCTGCTTACAAATTTATATTTCAAGTGCAACTAATCAATTCGCTTTTTATGTATGTTGTTTAAAAGTTCTCTTCTGATGATCCCATAAGGGTGAAAACTGACCGTTAAGGGTTTCTAAATTTGACTGTGAATAAAATTACATAAATATTGGTATTCCATCCTTTCATGCTTGACGATCAGCAATAAAAAAGGAGTGGATGAAGCAAGCCTCCGCGGTGTGTGGTAGACAGGTGGTAGCTTGTCTCAAAGACCTCAAAGGTCCCTTGACTGCTGGGTTCATTTTTAGTCAATCGTCCGCATCTGAATGTTTGATTATTTTTTAAGTAATTATGAGCTAATTTTATTTATTTTTTCTGTTTTAATTGATATTCAAAAATAAAATGTAATAAAAGTATCGGGAGCAGTTCACCTTGAGCAAAAGAACAAGAACGATTGATTTGAAGGCTAAAGTTTTTTACTTGACTAAAGCAAGTTAGTACGACATTGATTTCATGCAATTGTGTCCTTTAGGACTCCTGATCATGTAAAAAAAACTGGAGATGCAGAAAAAGTTCTTCAGAGATTAGAAAACACAACTTTATCAAAAGAAAAAGAAGCAAGCATTGGTACCGCAAGCCCACTTGGCACAGCTATATCAGAAGTATCAGGTATTTTAATATGAAAGAATTAAATACATGATCATTTATTAATTAACATTTATCAATTAAATTGATCAAGCAAACCAATTTTTCAATGCATTGTTTGCTTTCATTTGCCATGAATTTCAGATATAAATAAATAAACAATATACATAAATTTATTGTAAGAAATTGATTTTTATACAACTACAGTAGAACAGTGAGTTAGTGGTTTTTGCTGTTAATTCAACAGCCAGTATTTTTACATTACCAAAAGTTGTATTATTTGCTACCTTACCAAAATTATGAATATCAGCATGAAATGTTCTGTCTTCGCAAATTCAAGCTTAATCACTATTTGATAAGTGTTATAATTTGTGCTCTACACACTAGAGACTGAAGTTACAAGTATGAATATTTGTTAGAAATAAATAGTAACATGTTTTTTTATCATTAATTTAAAGCAAAATGTGAGATTCAGGATGTTTGTATTTTATATGCTTTTTGCTTATCACATGTTAACAATTTCACTTTCGTACAGCATTTTTCCCCATTAATTTTTTTGTTTAGTTTCTATTCAAACCCAAACTGAGAATAAATCATCGAGTGAAAGACCCTCTAAGTGTAGATCTGCAAGTGAAAGAAGCAAAGAAAAACCACCGTTTTTAAGTTATGGTTGGGCAGATGAACAAGTCCTATCAGGAAGAAAGAAAACACGTAATATTCGTGCTCCAAAGAAAACAGTAAATTTTGGTTTAGGTCGTTGCTTTTAATAGTTTTCTGCATGCCTTTCTGTCTGCTTGCTTGCTGCTCATCTCTAAGTAATTTCAGAATTTTACAGTTTGTCGCATAATTTCAGCCAATTTTTAATTAAACGGTTATGTCAATATTAGCTGTTACATATTGAATTTCTTTAGGGGCAAAATTAGACTAGTAAGAAATTTTTGTAATTTAATTTGCAGTTTAGGTATAAGTTGGTAAAAGAGCATAATAGTTTACTGAATTGTTTGATGTTATTACAATTTTATTGTTTGTTGCAATTTTAACCTGGTTAATTTAAACTATTTTTTTGGTTTTGTGATTTTTCTCTGATTTTTTAGAATTTTTATTTCAATTACAGTATATTTGTTTCCTAAGGTTTATCCTGCTGCTTTACAACGTTCGGTTTATCTCAAACAAGAAAAACAAAAGCAGAAGCTAAAAAGTGAACGACGATGTACATCAGCTACTTCATTACCACTCTACCAAGTAAATAACTGCGCCCTAAGTTAGAATGATGTGGGTTGTGACTTGGTTACTGAAAAGTGTGTATGTTATAGGGTCAAATTCTCATAAGAAGGTATTCTATACATTGTCAAAATAAAGGAAGTGAAGGGTGCTATCACAATGATATGGCGTTTTAAGAATTTTGGTGTTGCAATGGCCATTCTTTTGAGGAAGATGAAGCTACAGTTGTTAGATCATTATCATTACCATTCAGCCTATTTGCTCCACTGCAGAAGAAAGTCCTTCCCCAATTACTCCATTTCTCACGATCAAGGCTCTCTGGAATCCAATTCGAGTTAAATTTAGAAAATTGTTGGTAGCCAATCTTCTGAAATAGTGGTCGATGATATACGAAAGTAAAAGCACAGCAAAATACAACTAAAAAATCACAGTAAAAGGTTTAAAGCACAACAGTCTCTTTCGTCCTAAAGACTCTTCAGGTGCTATTGTAATCTGTAACAGAATTATAACAACTAAAACGTTAAAATTCTCTGAATAAGCCAAAACTGCGTAGTATCGAACAACCTGCTGAGCAAAAACACTACTGCAGATTGCAAGTTGCAGTGTTGTCGCGTGGAAATGCCACGCTAATTTAAAACATCGTTTAAAAAACATAATTTTTATCAGTGTGGCATTTTAGCGCGACAGCACTGCAACTTGCAGTCTGTAGTAATGTATTAGCTTTGCTGGTTGTTGTATATCATGCAGTTTAGCCTTGTTCGTAGAATTTTAACGTTTTATTGTAATTTTTTTCTAGATTACAATAGCGCCCGATGAGTCCTTGGGACGAAACAGACCGAGTTGAAATCAACTAGTTCATTGCGCTATCTAGTGTTTGGTTTTCCTGAGTTTCTTTTTTGTCATATGGCGTCCACTCGGTCAATCTTTTAGTCCATCTACTGTCGTTTGTGCGCATAATACGTCCAGCCCAGTTCCATTTTAACGTTTCAATTGTTTCGACAATATCTTGTAATTTGGTTTGTTCTCGAATCCATTTTGCTGTTTTTTTTTGTTTTTCGGTGTGATACCTAGGCAGCATTTTCTTTTCGTGGGATCTTTGTGTTGTTTTTAGCTTAATGGTTTGTTTCTTAGTTAGATTCCACGTTTCAGTACTTATTAGATACCGGTGCTAATAGTGTATGTATATTTTTAAACATACTACCGCCTTTTTTTGACACTAGCTAGGAAAAAAATCGTATACAAATAATAATCAATCTATCAAGAATATTTGTTGTTGGGTGGTTCTGTTTATTATTACGTATTTACGAAGGAGCAATATTTTTTACAGAAACCAACTGACACGTCAGGATGGCAGAGTGAGTACCAGCGTTGCTATTCCAGCCAATCATCTAGGCCAAGCAGTGCTTCCGCGCAGAAAAAGCGCGACACAAAATCGCGAAGAATTTGCAGGCCGAAATCAGCAAGATAAACGCTATCATCCGAAAAACATGTCGAAAATTTTCTTCAGAACAGTTCAACTTGAAGCTTTAAATACTTCAGTATTTCGCAGCGACGATATATGAGGCTGCATCGGTCTTCATTAATGGTCTTTAGTAGTTATTTAAACTATTTTCATAGTATCGTCATTTTTGACTGTCCCACTTTTTTCTGACCAAAGCGTTTTCAGTTTTCACTTGTTTCTATTTCTATTAGGCGTTTAGATCTGGTCCATACTTGACGTAAACTGTAAGCTTACCGGCGTACGTATCCTTCGCTTTTTTTTACGCAGCTGCAGCTTGAACGTTTGGTGTGACAGCACGCCTGCGTGGTGGTGTTGCTCCTCGGCCAACCGTTTGTGAAAGAGAGGTGTGCGAAGTAACTCCATAGATATCCAACAATCGAGACACTCTCAAACGCATCGCATAACTCTTAGACGTTCCCCCTCTCCACCTCAACGTGATGATGTCTTCCCCGAACGTGGGGTAGGTTGAAATGGGGCGACAGTCTTCCTGTGGAGTTCGTGAAGACAGACGCTTCCAAGCCTTTTCGACGCGCTGAGCGTAGTTGCTTGAACAAACAGCGAATACGCCGATGAACTAGCGGTATTACCTCAATTTTGGTAGACCAGACCTGAAACTAATACAGAAGCCTACAACTGTAGGCTTATTTTAGTTGTACCTTGCACTGTTATTTCGCGACATTCTAGATTTAGAATTATTTGTTCCAATGGTGTTATATGTAGATGTGTATAACAAAATACTCAACCAGCTTTCCATCTTCATAAAAATGTATTGTTAGTCGTATTTAGAATGATTTTGTGTAAGTTTGGAGTTGAAACAACATTTGATATGACGAAGACAAATACCGATATCCGTTTAAAAGCTTCGCCAAGTTTTTACCTCCAATAATAAGTTTTTTTTGTGATTAGCACAATGGACAAACCTTAGTTTTAAGTAGGGCTGTGGAAGCGCCAAGTTGTCAATCGCTTCTTCCACCACTTAATGACGTAGTTTTTGCGTAAATTTTTTTAAATATTAAGTGCTTTAAGTGAAAAAATTTTTCGTGTGTCTCAAAAACGACTTACGTCATCATTTTGAAAACACATGGAACCAAAGTGCTTTATAATTAGTTTGTCATCGCAGGGATGTAGGTTTAAGCGTTGCCAGAAATTCGGATTGGGATCAAGAAGTCCAAATCCTAGTTTAATCATAAGCGTGGGTTGTTGGAAGCGGTAAAATTGTACCGCTTCCATTTTTGTAACTCATATCAAACGTCGAAAACATGAATTGGTTGCAATTTTTATGTTAAACGTACGACGAAAAGTCATTGTTCGGTTCGATAGACCAGCATTTTTGTCGGCCCAAATCCGAGATCAGCTTCCCACCCCTATCAATATAGCGATGATTCATGCAGCTTACCAACTGTTAAATCTAAAAATGTTTAAAAATACGCTATTTTAGTTTTAAGATTTAAAGATTTTCTCAAAAATTTAACGGCTTATTTATTATAGTACTGTATCTTGTTTAAAAGTCCAATGCAATTTTACTTCGTATGGAAGGCGTCATGGTTTTTCCTTTGTATCCTTATTCAGAAATATATTATTACTGCGTGAAAACTTAAAATATTGGAAACTTAGTTAATGCTAGTGAATATCTATGCCTCCAAGGTTTTCAAAGACGAATGACGTCCCCAGTTTTCTAAAAAAGTTCTAAAAATTTAATGGCTAAAATAGCGAATTTCTACTCCACACTTTTAGATTCAAAGAGAAGTTTTTCATGATGCAATTTCAACTTTGAATTGATGAAGGAGGCTGCGTTAAAGTGAACCGCAAACTTTAAAAACGTTTGTTCCAAATGCTCGTCTTTTAGTATATTTTACAAAAAAATTGCAAGACGCTCAAATTTTTGAAGTTTGACAAGAATTGTCCAAGTGGAAGTGGTAACTTACAAAAAAATTGCCCCTTCCATATCGTGGTTTTAAGTTTACACTTTCTTGAAAAAAGCCAAAAACTTTTTTTGTGTGTGTAACCACTCGCATAGAGTAGAAGTATGTAGCTGCTATTTTATTTGTTCACTTGATTTAGTGATCCATCATCAGCCATTTGATAAACTTGATGTAAAATCCAATTTGCAGATCAGGTTGGGGCGCTCCATTTCTTCTAACGATCCATATCTTCTGTCGAGCTTTGGCTGGTTGAACTTTTCCGGCTTTTTTCTTGGAACGAGAGCATGGTGCGATAAAATGTCATACCGTAAGAAATCAACGATGCTCTAGACAATCCGGGAAAGTTGTGGGCATTTTTGCACCACAGAAATCCATGTGCTCCCTTAAAAATTAGGCACATTTTAATTGTGACAATGTTTTAAACAAATAAGTGAATAAATTTTTTAGAATGGTAAACCAGCAGAAAGGATTAAACCAAATTGTTAGGGAAACTTGCCAGTAATGTGAGTAGTGTAGGTAGTAAAAAAGGCCATTGTTCTAAAAAACGATATCTTGTGAAGCGAAAATTTGTACAAAAAATACTATTTTTAGTTAAAAATCGTAAAAATCTCGTAAGCACTGAGTCTCCGACCCCAGGTTCCTATAGTTTGATAATTTTTTGGTCGAATAATGTTTCCTCCTTGAAAATTCTCACTTAACGTTTTTGGAAAAAATCTAAAACCTGTGATCTGGGGTGAATGACGTAAGGAACTCTATAACAAGAGTGAACGGAACCAAAGAAGTTCTTGATCATTAGATGCTGATTGCAGCTCAAGTAAGAAATTTTGTTTTTATATTCTTGTTAAATGAC
Source organism: Trididemnum nubilum (assembly GCA_963965965.1). NCBI lineage: Eukaryota > Metazoa > Chordata > Ascidiacea > Aplousobranchia > Didemnidae > Trididemnum > Trididemnum nubilum. Next base: position 21,394,763 of record OZ014475.1, on the reverse strand, counting down.
TGTTTTCTAGGCTACTTGCGGCTTGTAATGGATTAAGTTTTCTGAGGTGTTTTAAATTCAAAGCTTTAATGTCATGTTTGCAACTTTGTCTGCAGTTTTTTCACATCCTCGCATGCATTGATGAACCAACATTTTGATAGGTGCTTTTATATGTGATGCGAAGTGACCATTTTTAGCTTTCGAATATTACAAATATCATTTCTTGTATGGTGGTAGCTGTTGAAGTATAATTACATGTTTATTTGCCAAGTTGCCTCGGCCAGTAGAATGGGTTTTGCAGTCTTCGTGTAAAGCTAATACATGCCCTTTTGCTCAGCTGTCTACCATATACGGTGGAGGCTTCGCATTTCACACTGTCTTCAGGCGGAATGTGACACAGCGAAGCTGTAAATGCCAATTTTAATAGTTTTTAGTCTTACCCGACCTAGAATCGAATTCATGTCTGACGTTTCGGCAGCTGACGCTTTCTTCCCGCTACCATTGACCCCGTATAAAGTGATTGAAAAATATTGATCGAAAGATAATGTTTTTTTCATGGACGGTTTTTCGATTCTTTTTTTCTGTTTCAATTCCTCTTATTTTTCAAAAAATTTTAAAAAATACGCTGTCTGAAAACTAGGGATGAAAAAGTTTTAAAGAATTTGTGAACAACAGTCACGCGTTGACATCGGTTTAGGCTGACTTAGTGACTTGGAAAACGCTAGTACTTGAAAGTAGTAAAACGATTTTTAGTCTTTCAATTAGCGTTTTTTCCAGCTCGGGCTCGCTTGGTTAAGTGTAGCTACCTGAAATTTGGCGAGCAGTTTGAGGTTAACATTTTTTTGCTCGTACAAATTTTAAGGCATTAAGCCATGTCACTTTTGTTTTAGTGCCCGAAAACCGCCCCGGAAGTTTAACGAAAGGGATGGTTTCATTCAAAAACGGTTTAAATTCTGCAAAACTATTTTACATGGGTATAAATCTTAACTCTATCGCGGCGGCGAAATATAATGGCGATTTGCCGTTCCATACGGCGGTTTACATAAAATTTTTCGCATTACAATGGTTTCCATGTATTTCGAATGGGCAATAACGTGCAGCTACGGTCATCACAAAGGGAATGTTTGTCGTTTCGATGGAGCCACAAACCAGGGCTCGAACTTGAAAAATTAGGTTGTTTTGGCGAACAAGAAAAATAATTTTTCCAAACTCGAATAAAACTGATCGAGTTTATTCAAAAGAAAATAAAAGATTAAAAAATTGTTGGAAAGAAATGTTTTGTTGATCATCTCATAAATTGAAATCGTCGTTCACTTGTTTACGCCGTAGTTTAAAAAAACAGCCTGTATGCGAAAAGATAGCGATTAAGTCCAAAATTACACTTAGAATTTTTGTCAGCCTGAACTCGAAAAATTTAATATTTTTGTCGACCTTGAACTAAAAAAAAAAAAAAAAATTAGAGAGAACTCGGACTTACTAAAATAGGCTGAACTCGAACAAAAATCGATCGTGTCCGCAGCCCTGCCACAGATCTTACGCTTTCACCTTTAATGATATATCACCGAAAAGTAAATTTCAAGAGAAAAAAAAAGCGATTTGAAATTTGTCCAATCTAAATGAATTTTATGATACCAAATGTCGGAGACACTTTTTTTCATGAAAAAAACGCTGCAAAGTGCCTAAATGTTATCAGTTCTACGTGAAGTTCTACAACTGTTTTTTAAACAATTTTTTCAGCAAAATGATGATCCAAGTCTAAGCTCTAGCACAGAATTTTATTTTTCAGTGTAACAAAAAGTTTCGCTGGCATAAAATGGCGTCAAAAAGCAATAAAATTCCAATTTTTCAAGAAGCGCAAAGTCACTATATGTCTTGAATTTTTTTGTTTTTTTTCTTAAGCGTCAAGGCATTGTAGCAAACGAAGCTCGAAGCATAACGGTCGTTGGCTTTATAATTTACTATGCTCTCCGACCAGTTTACGATCCAATCATAGACTCTTTATTAGTGGATTGGAAACTGACAGTTTTCTCTTTTTTTCTTCACAATTCATTTGTTCTAAAATATCCCTATTCGTGCAATCAGCGTGACTTTTTTTTCACGGTTCACTCGTTCTGCGAACGTGTCAAATCAAATCAGTCAAATACGCGTGACCGCAAAAACACCTTCGCAACAAGAGCAAACTTTTTTTCTTCAATGTTGTTTTCGCCTTTTCTCCGCACGTTTGTTTCTAGTCTACTAAATAGACAGTCTATGGTTTGAGGGTGCCATCTTTCCGGAACTCCCCATAAAAATCAATTTTTTTATCGGCTTAAACTAGAAAGCTTTTTTTACATCGGGAGATATTTAAAAAACAAGATGCTTGACATAAATTGAGGGTGCCACCCCCACGAACTTTTACAAGAGCACCCCCACCAAAAATATTTTAACACCTTGAGCTTAAAAGATAACTTTTTTTTAAATACTTTGACGTAGTTTGGGAGCGCTATTTTTAAAGAAACTTTCAAATAGATTGCATCAAAAAAACTTGTTTTAATTTTTTGATGTTTATAGAGACAAATATTTTTGATATAGCTTACTATACAGCAGTTTGGGGGTACCACACTCCGAGAATCTCTCCATAAGGAGTAAGGACCCCCAAATCAATTTTTAACTGCTTTAGCAAAAAAAAATTTTAATGTTTATAACTTAGATATTCAAGAGGCAATTATTTCACCATGGTTTGAAACTGGAGGTGCTACCTCTTTAGGTACACCAAATGTAGTCACCAAAAATTGATTTTTAAAGGACTGGAGCTAGTGTGGGGATGTTTTTTTTTAACAGAATCAGTAACTATATGATTGATAAATTTATTTTGATACTGTCTGGATTCCAGCCTTCTCTGGGGCTTCCCCAAAAGAAAATATTTTTGAATTGTTTCTTTAATCGAAAAAGGAAAAGCATTCTTGAAGATCAGTTCATTCAACGTGTGTCGGTCATTCACTGGGCTTGCTCGCAAGCTCCCATCTAGTTTTTTTCAGTTTTGTACTTTAACAGCACAAACATAATATTTATAAATCCAGAAAGGTCACACGACAAATCTTTCGACTCGGGTATTTATACGCACTTGAAAATTTGCAACGGCAGGGAATCGAACATTTGCCCTTGCGAGTGGCGCTGCGGAAGCCTAAATAGCGCTTAATGTGCTTGCTAAATTTTGCTTGGTATTTCGCTTTATGGCGCCGTTGAATGAAAACAAAATCAATTGCCGTTTTCAGATGGGGATTTATTTTTCAGGAAAAGCAAAAACTTTGCACTAAAAGAGACACTGCACTTACAAATTAAACAGTATGTCGTTGCTATACAAGTTTCATTTTATATACAGTAAGTTTCAGAAACAATAAATGGCCTTCACCGTAGTTTTCTTCGTTTGTTTTTTTACGAAGCTGATTCTATAAATAGAAATATTTATGCAGCCAAAGTGATACCGATAGTTTTTTGTTGTGCTTCTAAACGTGATTCCCATTGATGCATACTGATACCATTTAACATAGTAGCCATAGTTGTTTTTGAGAGGTCGTGAGCTTTTTGTCAGCGGTAACACAACGTAAAAACACAACAAATTCAAATTTATCGTAAAAAGGATGTAGCCAGCGTTAATTAATCTTTTGTTATGTAAATGATGATGCTTTTATCAGGACGACAAACTTGCTATGTATTACTCTACAGCAGGTCTCTTGTATGTGTTTATGTTAGTAGAACAAATGAAGTGGAAAATTTTTGCGGCAGTTGCAATTGTTAAGTTACAATGGAATCACCAGGGAATTAATATGAGATTTGCATGCCAATCAACTATATATAGTAGTATGCAGGCGAGTAGCCAGAAATTTGCAATGGGGGGGGGCTGTTTGGGGGTCTGGGGGCGGAGCCCCCAGCGCTCGAAAATTTTGCATTTTTTTTGCAAAAATAACTTCATTTTAGGGCTATTTTGATAAAAAATAATGCTCTGAAAACGTGGCTTAGAAATTGGCAGTGCAAACAAGATTGAACTGGTGGCATGAATGGGCTATTTGGGAGGTGGCTAATGGTAAAATGTTAGTTCTCTTGTTTAGATGCTGGTAAATTATAAAATCGAATAGTTCAATAAACCTTACACGGAAAAATCTATTTCGTATACAGTTTATAGAGAAAAATAATTGGGGTAGGCTAATGAAAAGAGATTTGAGAGAAATAATTGGTAATTAACTGATACTGAATAGCCCCCCCCCCTATTTCTTAGTTTATAGTATATTTGTTGATGACACCTATGGTTAGTAGTTTAGCATTTTTACACTTGCGATCAAATTTGATTGCTTATTTTTTACCATTTTTCAAAGTTTTCATTTATTTGTTGGTTTTATTTTTGACAAATTAGCCCCCCCCCCCCCCGAAAATATGTTTCAAAAAATGTTTTAAATCACTATTTAGTTCACTCCAGTGCTTGAAACAGTCTCAAAAGAGCTAAAAACGTAGTGTTTTTCCCATTCTTCATTTTGGTCGACATGCCAATGGGGGGGCTATAGCCCCCCGTCCCCTCCCCCTGGCTACGCTACTGGTACTATGGCAAAGTAAAATCAATTTCAGTTATGAATTTTATCTTTTAAATAAAACTTGCTATTCTGGCAGTTGTTTCGTGTTTGTATTCGATTTCCTTTTTTGGCCATTCTTTTCAGAAACGTGCCAAAAGTAACTCCCCCCCCCCAAAAAAAAACATATACTGCAAAAAAAAGTACCGATACTATATGTTTAGGCCTATCCTGCTGAAAAAGGAAATCTTACAATTTGAAGTTTTATTTTTCGTATATAGTAGTTGGTTGTAAAACAGCAATTAGCTGCTGAATGACCACAAAAAATTCCGTTATGCTGTTTCTCAAAAATTGGTTAGATTCGAGGAAATAAAGAAATCTGTTTGATATATTTGCGTTTTTGGCTCTGTGACCAGATACCGGTATTAAGAAATTGTAAATAATCAAGAGTCGAGGATCTCCAGAGCTGTAAAAAACAACAACGATTGAGGTCTATTGTTTCCTTTTATTAAAATCCCAGACGGCATTGCGTCCTCAGCACTGAATCAGTCTCAGGTCGATAAATTGACTAGGCCTACAAAAGATTCAAAGTCGTGCTCCCACGAGCTAGGTAGGGCTATCCTTTATCCATGATGACATTTAAAACAGAGTAAGTACCAAAATCTGTAAATTTTTTACTACTGTAATGTATTTGTTTCTAACTTTTTTTGATGAAAGCGTTGTTAGGGTTGCGAAATAAAAGGTAAATCGAACTTGAAAAGCTCACAAAACACACTAATGTTGGCCAAAAACAAACAAAGAACAATAGAACAACCTGCACGGTTTTCAATAATATTTTGGACTCAATGAAATAAGCGTGGTCCATAGGCGTATGCAAAAGCTCAGCACTTTTGTAGTTCGACTATGACGTAATTTCTACACCCACTTATGTTTGCGTTTCGACTCAATTGACTGACGGAATTTTCAGCTTGCTCTTGTAAAGAAGTAGTTTAAGAAACGTTTTCAAGTGTTCGGTTTGTAGCAACTTATCGTACAATCTTAATAAGTCCGTAGGTTGAAGACAATTAAGTTCTTTACCATTGTAAAAATACTATCGCTTAGATTGAGACAAGCAATGGAAATCCAAGACCAGCCCAGAATAAAAGGGGTAAACACCAAATACAGTAAATTATGATAAAAGTTAAATATTGCATCTGGTAAAACTTTAAAATTATCTTCAAAATTTTCCAAAACAACGAAAAAAAATTGTGGAACTACTGAAGCCTTATAATTAGGTGGTCGCTTGTTTTAGCTCAAGGGTGCTGCCATATGGGGCAGATCAACTTGTAATTATATGGTAAAAAAGGCGGTTAACCTTTGGCAATTGCCCACGTGAAAAGACGTACCGCTAACAATCCAAAGGCCAAACTGACAACTATTTCTGAGTCAGCCTATTGTTTTGTATGAGAGCAGAACATATATTTGAGGTTAACTTTTTTTGAGTAATTAAAAGGCCAGCTATTTCTAGTAAATGATACGTTTGCAATAAAACGTTCTACATTGTAAGAAACACTGTGTATATCTGATATCTGATGATGCTTTATGTGCATAGCGAAACGTTTTAACTCCGATGTGTTTGCACAAATTATTAATTCTCAAAAGATGTAATCGTATTTGCATGTGTGTTTGTTTTTTTGTAGATTATGTTCGAGAAAAGTAAAAAAAAGTAAATATCAAAATATAGTAACCTATCAAAAAAATACTACATAGCTCTTTAATCCGAAAATGGGAATTTTTCTTTGGGCTATTGTGTGGTGTATTGGATTGCTTTTTCTTGGATGGCCCATTGCTGGGTTCCTTGCTGCTTTCTACATCATTTGTCTGCCGTTTGCTACCTGCATCGACCCATGCAAAGAAGTCGTTGACTTCCTGCTGAAAGGAGTGCAACTACCAAAATATTTTGCAGAAAAAATGGTGAAACAGAAGCACTATGCTGAATAGAAGAGGGGAACTGGACATTTCTTGACATTTTACATTATTGCACCTACATAGCCTTCATTTTTATAATTGTGTTTTTATCAAATAATTTTGATTTTTATTAAGAACAATGTACTAAAAAAATTAATCATTCGCTATAGACAGCATCCAAAGTCTTGTAGGCACAATCAAACTTAATATACAGCCTAAGACATACTGTTTCGGAATCGACATTCGTCTTTATTCCTCGTCAGTATAGCTAGAACTACAGGTATGAACATGAGCGTAGAAAGGCAAGGAATCGCAAATTAACCACATCATAACACAACCTTTTTTCCCAAAAATAATACTGTTAATCACAATATTACAACAAATAATTATAATAGTGCAATTCAAAATAATTTTCAATAGCATGCCTTAGACAGCTGTTTTGCTCAATCTCAGGGCTAATCAGTGAGGCTAGCAAGGCCAAAAAAAACAAATATCACCAGTGATGAAAATCTTCAAAACCTACATCTTTACCAATTTATCAATGATTGAATAAATCTTTACCGATTATGCTTATCATCTTTACCCATCAATCAATCAACTTTTAGCCAAATTAAGTAAATCTTAACTGATTTTTAAATTAAGATTTTAAATTAACTGAATTGATTAACCGATTTTAAATTAATTAAAAAAATTTTAAATCGTGATTTTTCAAATTTTAAATTTTAGATTTTAAATAATTTTAAATTAATTAACTGATTTTTAAATAAAGATTTACTTAATTTGGCTAAAAGTTGATTGATTGATTGATGGGTAAAGATGATAAGCATAATCGGTAAAGATTTATTCAATCATTGATAAATTGGTAAAGATGTAGGTTTTGAAGATTTTCATCACTGGTGATATTTGTTTTTTTTGGCCTTGCTAGCCTCACTGATTAGCCCTGAGATTAGCAAAACAGCTGTCTAAGGCATGCTATTGAAAATTATTTTGAATTGCACTATTATAATTATTTGTTGTAATATTGTGATTACGTATTATTTTTGGGAAAAAAGGTTGTGTAATGATGTGGTTAATTTTGCGATTCCTTGCCTTTCTACGCTGATGTTCATACCTGTAGTCCTAGCTATACTGACGAGGAATGGAACACGAATGTCAATTCCGAAACAGTACGTCTTATAAGCTGTTAATCAAAGGTTTGATTGTGCCTATAAGACTCTGGATACTGTCTATAGCTTATTATTAATTTTGACTTTTTCTATTGCAATCTATTTGATGACCTATACAACGTGCCTATCGTTATTATTATTGTGTATGGTTATTAAAAACTATCAATGCCATTGTGATAATTGTGTATAGCGTTGCATAACAATATCGTTGTGGCATTGCATAATGGTTTGGCGTGATGCAAACGCAGCCATAATTGACACTCTTCTAGACTGCAGCAAAAGTGCCAAAATTTTTGTTAAAAGTTAGGGTATCGTAGCAAATTTGCGATAATATTATCCGATGTCTTGAAAGTTTAGAGTATTAATTTCAAAAATAATATTGCTTTTTTTCTCACTTTTAAACGGATTTATTGTTGATGATTTACTTTGTGAGCATTCATTTTTATTGATTCTAGCTTGCATGCAAAAAGCCCTTTTTTGGAAAATTTTAGAATACTCTTCAATCTTTAGGCTCGGGGGGCTACACTGGGCGGCGTAAAGTTGAGAGTGTACCAACGTATTTTTTGTTTATATTAAACAGAAAGTTGATACGCCGGGCGCATTATCTCCCCAGCGTGCAACCTGCTAGCTAGTTAAAACAAACCAAGGATATGCAGCGATCGTATACGCTCACGATTTTACGCCTAGTAGACTGTGCCTCAACGCTTGATAACTATACAGACAAAAAATGTTGAAATTTTTGAATTTTAAAAACGCCTTTGTAGCAGGGTTCTAATATAGCATTTTGTGCTTTTGAATAGTTCTGAATTTTTGTTAAATAAATTATTTGGTATTGCTGATTGACTACTAATGCATGCTATAACAGTGACTGTACGTCAAAATTGTCTACAATGGTTCTACATAAAAGGCATTTGTCTTCAAGCTTTTTTGGATTGAAAAAAAACAACAAACTTTTAAATAAGCATTTTTGACAAATTATAGAGTTGTTGCGGGTTGACGAATTTGGCATACGAAGGAATGCTGAAGAAGGAAAAACATTCCAAGTACAATTATCATCCAATCATCTGCTTAACTCACTCCGTTAATTTTTCAAACAAAAATCAATTCAATTTTACGAATGCTTTTGTGCCGAAGCGATTAAACCACCGAATCCGGTTCACCGCTGCGTCACTAAAAGAGCAGACCACCACTTTTTTTCAGGAGGGGCCCTGGGGTGGCTTAATTTACGCGTTCATGTCTAGAATAATACCTTTGAAAATATGAATTTATGCACCTTAATTATGCAAATGGCGAAACCAAAAGAAAACGTAAGACTCGCACTTTTTAACTGATTGTGTGTGTGTGGGGGGGGGGGGCAGTAGACTCCATTCTTATGCACTATATTTAAGGCAATCACTCAAAATAAATTTATTTGTACCCGGTAGCGTAATTTCTCGATATGGGTCTTCCATGGGATCGATTCCATTCCTGATTGAGAAGTTCGTGTTAGCAGGGGCGTATTTAGGGGGGGGCATTGGGCCATGGCCCCCCTTTTGGGTCGCCAGGGTAGTATAATTAGCATAAAATAGTATGCAAAATTGCGGCATGGCCCCTCCCTTTGTAACTTGGGCAGAGGGTTTGAGCACAAAAACTGGGGGCGAAGACCTTTGTTTTGGCCTTCACGTAATTTTGGGCCAAAAACCGGACTAAATTTGAGTGGAGACCTTTCTTTTCTGACTGAAAACCCCTTTTTTTTGTCTTCACCTAATTTTGGGCAGGAAAACGGACTTGGTTTTGGATTGGAAAATTTTCATTCTGGTCTTCATTATTCTCAAATTTTCTGGCTCCCCCCCCCATTTCGAAAATCCTGCGTTCGCTACTGCGTGTTAGCAATACGATCCTTCGGTTTAGATTTATAGAGCTTTCATTTTAGCTACCATATGTTGTGTACGCCATTTTCTTAAATACTGTAATGGCTAATTTACCCAACACGCTTTTCGTAGCAAGATTATTAAAGCGTTTCAAACTTTCTTTGCTTTGCTGAAAAAGTGGCATTAATTGTTAACATTTACAATCACTAGACGAACCGGAAATTCGCTTGTGATGTAGCCTAAAACGACGTAAAATAGTGAAAAGACACATTTTGATTAAAAGTGTGATCCTTTTTCTCACGAAAATGCTCATCCAGAATTATTCTTGAACAGATTTCACCGTCCAATGCTTTTGATTATCTTTGCTGGCTAGTGACCAGTGGTGCAAACAACAGAGGTGAGCAAAGCGCAACTTGTGCTACTTCCGTAATTGCGAAAGTTCCATTGCGCTTTAATTTTTTTCTTGAGACATTGCGGGAGTTGCGTTACCGATTATTGTTTTTCAATTTTGTTACGGATTAATAGCGCAGCGCTTTCGATTTTTTTTTTTTTTTTTTTTTTTCGGTTAATAACATAATTTTATACCTTGAACTAAATTGTGTTTCGTTTCAATCGCAATTTTGTCAAATGCCGATATTCTTTAGCAAATTAAATGCTTGCTCCTTTACCGTCTAAAATCGCATAAATGCGGAATTCGCTTGGTGTTTTACAAATGTAATTGCGGAAGTTCGGTTGCGTTTTGACTGGGTCTGAAAATCCAGTTCCACAATTGCGGAGTAACGTTGCGCTTCAACTGAATTAGATAAAAAGTTCGTTGCAGAAATTGCGCTGGGCTACAGAAAATAAAAAATCAAATTGCGTACCTTGCGCTGCGCTTTTGTGGTTGAAAAAATCGTTGCGCTTTGTTGAATTGCACTTTTAGTGAAATGTTATTTGTGCTCACCTCTGGCAACATGTTTCATGTGTGCGCTAACACAATTACCGGGTTATTTACCATGTTTCATGTGTATGCTTCTACAGTATATATTTGTAACCAACATATTAATTTAAATTTTTCTGCCATTAAATTTGCTGCTGTAATAATTAATAATCCTACTTCAGCAGGTTTTTTGATGAGGACAGTGCAGTCGCTACGGGGGGCCAGGGGGGCTGTGGCCCCCTAACGGCTGCTTGTGCCCCCCTCCCCCCATTTAGGTTTGCTCAAAATACTGTTTTTGGAACATCGCTCAATGACAAGACAACACACAATGATGAAAAAAAGAATAATTATACGTTCAAACATAAATCTCCTTTGACGTTTTCTCGATTCTTTGCGAAATTGCTGGCAACCAACTGCTGTGTACATAAATCTGACGCAATATTTCGTCTTTTTGACACGCCTTTATGGATGAGTCGCGAAAGAGAGATGTAAGCCTGCAAAATGTTACTGGTACTTCGTTAGTAATTAACTAATTATGACACGAAACAATACATGATACATTTTTTTTCGAAGACCAGCTGTTTTGATTTTTAGAGCGCACCCAAAATTTTGAGGTCGCAGTCAGTGGCGCAACCAGGGTGAAAGGACTTAAGTCCCCTTAGCCGAGTCACTTAGAAAATTTAACTTTAAAACACGAGCGTCTAAACGTATTTTAGACTTGACGTGACGCAAGGTGGGGGTTGAAGGTGCTCAGTAACAGAGGTGGAGTCATCTAGGACACATTTTGAAGTCCTTGGCCTCGAAGCCTCAAGTCCTCGAAAATTGCCCTGTCCTCGGCTCGAGGACAGCATTATTTTTTGAGTTGCTAAAAGTTTGTGGAGCCCCTGAAAAAATTTTTTTGAAAAACGTCTGTTTCTGGACATTTTGAAAATTGTGGCGAAGACCTTTTTTCTAGATCGCCTGAAAAAAAATTTTTTTTGGAGAGCACTTGCGCTTGTGTCCTTGGTCCTTGGCCTCGAGCATTCCTGTCCTTGGCCTCGAGAGGGTCTGTCCTCGGTAGGGCTGTCCTCGGTAGGGCTGTCCTCGGCTTTGGCCTTGGCCTCGGCCTTGTGTTCTCGACTCCACCCCTGCTAAGTAATTTAATTCTTTGAAATGACTTTTGAATCTTAGTAAATTAGTTATTCATGTGGTTTCAAAACGTGCGAAATGTGATTAAAATGGCGCTAAAATCGCTATTTTTTTGCTGCAAAATGGCAAAAATCCCCCAGGCCCCGTAAACAGTCACTAAATATTTAGTGAGTGTGTCCCGTCTGTGACACGCTTGAGGTGCATTAGTTTGTTCAGAACAAGGGCTAAATCAGGCAGTTTTTGAGCAAAAAAAAATGCTTTTGGTTCACCCCTCTTAGCAAAACCCTGGTTACACGTCTGGTAGCATTCACTGTTGTAACATTTACACAGGCGACTTTTAGCTGCGAGAATCGACATTTTGCCTTTTTTCTTTAGATTCACGTGAGATTTTGTCTGTGCGATATCGCCAGACACGCCCCCAACAAAATCAAATCGTAGCAGTCACTCACACGGGAGAGATTTTAACGCGATGCTCGCATACGATTGCAACTCGCAGAAGTCACTTACTCATTGAGACTGCGTGCCAGTGATTCTCGCAAAATCGAGTCGGATGAAGAGTCGCTATCGCACTGGTTCACTTACACGGTGCGAGATCGTTTCAAAGCGCGGCTTGCTGGTTTTGAATTTGCAAAAGCGAACTGCCGCAAAAGCACTTCAAATGCGCCGCTTGTCAGCTTTTGCATTTGAAACAATCACGCTTCGGAATTTTCAAAACGAAATTGTATGAAGCCAACGCAAGCGTAAAACGAAATACAAGGAATACAATTAAGCAGCTAATTTCGTTAAAACTTGCAGTGAAAATGCAAGGTGAAAGATGAAGCACTAAACGCTTCAAATTACTCGAAAAGCTTATTTACTCTGTATCATTCTGCGTTAGCTTGGATGGAGCAGGGTCAAATGCTCATAATTTATGATAAAATTCTGTCATTTACCCTTTAGGTCTTGGTTTTTCTCCACTGCAACCTGCAACTCATCTCTAATTGTGTTTCTTGTTTGGTTATATATAAAATTTGACAAAATAAAATAATAAAATTTATCGACATTTTTGCGCAGTTAATTCTACAGTAAAAGCGCTTTTGAAATTACCTTTTCTCCAAACACGTGTGACTGACAAATTCATGTTGTTTATTTCCTTAATAGTGCACAAGTATTTTATAGTAGATCTGTGCTGTTATATTATACGAAATGCTAATTGTTAAATTTTACTTTTAAGTTTACTTTTTGAGTTCTTCTGCAGTGATACCAGGCGCCTTTTGTCGCTACCGAAGCACTGGCTCTTTTTTAACTCAATTAACATTCAAAAAATCCATATAGCATTTGCATAATACGTGTTTTCACGTAAATTTGTTAAGGAGCCACTAAACCACAGCTGCTGTGACAAAGCATCAATATCCACAATAATAAAATAAGCAGCGCATGCATTTGCCAAACGCTAGGCAATTACAGTAAGTCTAGTGCGGAGGATAAATTATTATGAACAGAGAACAGTGCAAAAATACGTCAGTGACTTCAAGTCAAAACTCATTCCTGGCATAATCCAAATGAAAAAGCGCCATAAAACCACTCGAAATTGAGAACATGATTTGTTTAGAAAAAAGCATTTTCATGAAATTAATGTTTAATCACAATATGCGGTGCGGAAGGTGTTATGTTTCTCCACTTAAATGTGGTTATTTGAACCGCAAGAGATGCCGGTAGGCTACAGGCAATCTCGGGTCAGAAAAGAAAGCAAACGCTAACACGTTTTTTGCCGACAAAAACCAGTGGATGGTACCTGTATACAAGGTGCTGGACCCAACGAGTGAGCATAGGGTGTGAGCCTACCTGCTAGCGCTGTTACAACACCAATTGGCCTTTTTTGTGTAGCCCCGCTGTAGTTTCGGAATTCGGCCGCTTCTTGCTTTTAGTTTGCTCAGTTTGCGTACGTCGCTTTATTTCCTGCAGCCATTGGCTGCAAACGTTTTAAAAATTATGCGCTTTTTGGCCGAGTTATCTCTGATTCTGGCATTCCATTTCATTCAAGCAATTGGCAAACGGACGTAATCTATTTTGAAGACCGCTCGTACGGCACTCTTTTAGTTCATTATTTTCAGGTTAGATTTCAGTTATTTTTTACCGTGCCGTACTGTTCCATATTATTTATTTTGTCTGAACAATATAGTTTAAGTTGGAGAATTTCAATTGTGGTTTGCCCAGACGGACAGGGTGAGGCCTCACGGTGAAGGCTCCAGAGTTTCGCTGGAGCATTTGCAGTCAACATTGTTGCGTAGGGCTTCTGTAACAAGCACCTCCATTTCCAAAATATATTGTCCAAATGCTTTATTGTGACTTCATTGTCTTAGCTATTCTAGGGTTTTCAGATTTTTAGCTTTTGTTTTGGTATGTCAGAATATTAGCAGTGACAAAAATTGATTACACTTTTTTATACGAGAAAAATTTCGTAAAAACACGAGGCTCATTTTTGCTTAAAATTTAATAACAAATGAGGAAGAACAACCGAAAAAGAATAAATTCCAAATCATAAAAGAAACTAAATTCTGTACTGATTCAAAACAACAGAGCTTGAGTGGTTTTCTTGTATTTGCGAGCAAAATTGCAACAATTTTGAGACTATAGGGTGCAACTGCGCAGGTAACAAAAAAACTTTTTGGCTCTCGTTCAAACGAAAATTAGTTCTCGCTTTTTCGCATTTCGCAATTTTACGATGCTGAAAAAGCAGCTAAACAGGCGTTTACAAGTAGACAGATAATTGGGAATAAGCAAACATGGTCGCCATAATTGACATCAATGATCTCAAAATTTAAGAACCAATTAAGAGCAACTGAGGCTCAACATTGGCTAAAAATTAAGAACAGCCAGCCTCAACTCAAAATTTACTGGTTCTTATAAAAAATGTGTACTTACGTTATTATAAAAGCAGAATACAATTAAGGTGCTGTTATCTGTGGTTAATTTATCATACATTTTATTAAGGGTTAAAGTCCCGCTTGATTGGCTTCACAGTTATCAGCTCATGACTGCCGTATCTGCAGTAGACCAGTACCAGCATCCACAAGAAAATTAATACTTCTGCGTTTCAAACTAATATGAAGTAAATTTAGTATCGAAAACACAATTAATTACGGTAAAAGCACTAAAAACCGATCAGTTGTCGAGTGGATAGAGCGTCTGCTACTGAAGCGGTAGACTCGGGTTCGATTCCCGGTCGGGTCAAACCAAAGACTATAAAAATTGGTATTCACAGCTTTCCTGCTTGACGTTCAGCATTAAAAGGGACAGTGTGAAGCCTCCGCCGTGTGTGGTAGACAGGTGGGCAGGTGGCAGCTTGACTCGAAGACCGAAAGGTCCCTTCGCTGTCTCCTGGCCAAGGCAACTTGGTGAATAAAATGTAATTACAATTACACTACAGACTATTTTGTACCATAAACACAATATTTTATGAAGTAAATTTAGGATAATCGCAGCCTGCGACTCGCAAAGCATTTGTGCTTTGCGCTATGCCGGTGCGACTCGTAAATTGCATACGATTTGCTGTTTACACGAGCGCGACTCTGCTCCGGGACTATCGAGACGTTAAAATCGACCTCATGTAAGTGATCGCGGGCGAGAGCGATTCTTGCATCGAGTCGCGCAAAATATAATCGGCATCGGCATCTCAAATCGCAAGTGTTACTTACACGGCGGCGATTCTTGCCAAACGCGATCGTGGCAAGCGAGTCTCGCCTCGTGTGAGTAGCCATCCTGCGAGAGAGATTTTCACGCATAAAAAATCTTCGAATCGCGTTGCAAAAAAGTCGCCCGCGTAAATGCGTTTGTAGACAGATTTTTCAAGCGACTATGGGCTGTAGACAAAACGAGCTAAGAAATGCTGCCGGTCTTATTTTAAAATTGTGCATGGTTGTAGCCGTACAAGATCTGAAGATCAGTTTTTATATGCAAATTTTAGTGCTCCCCCCCACTTTTGGCTAGTGCCCCCTCACTGCATTTGCTCTGGCGACGGCACTGGATGAGGAATCCACAATTGTGGTTTGAAATGATGTTTAAGTACGCATTGCGCCCTCTATTAAATCGAAATGAATTGTTTTTGCATCGTTGAGAGACTTTATTAAACTGTATTAGCTGGTGCTAATACAATGAAAATCGCGTTAAGCTTATAGTTGCACGGAGTAACGCAACCATGCAGGGTTGGGGTAAGCTAGGGGGTTTCACTCCCCCTTTAGCCGAGTTACTAACTAAAATTTAACCCCAAAAGGCAAGCGTTTACACATGTTTTGCACTTGACCTGTAAGCAGTGATGGGCACAGCGGTGCTGTTCACCAGGGGCGCTACTAGCGCGGCTATTTTTTCGGTAGCGGTAGCGCCGCTACTTTTTTTGTCACCAGCGACAAGCGGCAGCGCCGCTGTTTTTT
Source organism: Trididemnum nubilum (assembly GCA_963965965.1). Lineage (NCBI taxonomy): Eukaryota > Metazoa > Chordata > Ascidiacea > Aplousobranchia > Didemnidae > Trididemnum > Trididemnum nubilum. The sequence goes on along the minus strand of OZ014475.1, from coordinate 21,378,824 downwards.
AGTCAAAAAAGCGGCAGCGCTTCAGCTCTCTATTTCAAGCAAATAATTTGCCGCAGCCGCTACTTCTAATACGCTCCTTCCAAAGCTTTTTTCGATTTACATTTTCACACGTTAGTGTTTTGAGTTTTTACTCTCCGCTTTTTTCACTCTGCTGTTGTTACCACGTTATTTTATTTTAGTAAAGCAAAAAATGCTACCTTTGTGACGTTTTGTCGTTGTTATATTATATGTAGGCGAGTTTTATCGTACGTGGTCCTTATTGTTATTTCCCTGAACCAAAATTGAACAAAGATTGTGGTCTGGTAGCGGGCCAAATTGAACTTTCGCGTGGAAATCAACATACAGAAATAATCAATGCGTTGGTAAAGTTTATCAGTCGTAATCGTTTTTAAAGAATTGCTAGCAACCAAAACTCCGCAGAGAGCAAGACCATATTGCAAGACCAACCATTTCTTTGTGAAAGCAAGTAGTAGCCTAAGTAATAATGATACTTGACAGTTGGTTTCTGACACCCCTTCCCACTTTGTCACTTGTACAAAATACTCATAGACACTAATCGGTCGATTTTGCTGCAGGTGCTCTTCGTCATCGTCAAGAGATTGCTCGAAATCAGTTTTATTGAAGAAATGAGAAGTACTTAAAGTAATAAAGAGGTGCCTCCAAACATTTTTTTCTACAATTCCAAATTACCCTTGTTTGCGAAAATACGTTTTAATCCGTTTGACTCCATACCACTGGCAACCCTGCTTTTCGCAATTTTGTAACATCACAAAAGGCGTACTGTAGATCAGTACTGGTAGTCTAGGTCTACAGGTTAAAGTGACAATAGCCAGATTTGGTGATAGGCTAGGCTACTCACTGACTACCAGTTGGTAATCACGTTTCTCAATCTGCAAGAATTTTTGCAAAGTTCTGCCTTTTTGATGTCACAAAATTGCGAAATGCAGGGTTGCCGATGGTGCGGAATCAAACGGATTAAATCACATTTTTGAGAATAAAGGAAATTGTGGAAAAAAGTTTGGGGTACATCCTTATTACCTCCAGTAGATCTCATTTCTTCAATAAAACCGATTTCGAGCAGTATCTCTTTAACAAAAATGCGATAATTACAGTTCGATAAATTGCTGTAAACTTGCAGATCGCAAAGACGGTTTTTCGCAATATTTCCCCTTAATGCTGGCATTTAGTAGGGCAAATGATTTGTCGGCTATTTGGTCACAGACCATTATTAGTTCGTGCACTGTAAGTTGGACAGTAGTTACATTAATGCACAGTAAAATAAATTTTGCTAAAACTGTGAACAGTAAAACTGAAAATTAAATTTATAGTGCGCTGAGAATTGAACTAATGAATTTAACCAGGTAATAAACAAGCTTGAAAGATGATTTAGTTATGAAGTTATACGGATGGGGGCAGAAAAAATATTTGGGGGTGCACAGGTAAATTTTTTTTCAAATTCTGGAGTGAAGACCAAAAAAAGGTTTTCATCCCAAATTACTCCCAGTGGATACGGGCCATTTGCCTCCTTTCGTGGCACAATTCTCACTCGAGAGGATACGTTCATAGCCTGGCGGGGCGCGACGGAATTTTATGGTGCGGATCTCGGTTCCAGCCCACAAATTCAGGGGTGAAGTACCCCCAAAAAAGCGTCTTCGGCGCGAAATTGTAAGCTTCGTCTTGACGTTCACTTGTGTTTTTCGTTGTGGAACGAGACTTTACTCACACTTGGGGGGGCACAAGCAGTGATTTGGGGGAGCACGGCCCCGAAATGCCCCCCGTGGCGCAGGGCCTGTGTTGCCCACGCTATAGAATGCGTCATTGCTACGTATCTTTTGCAAGCTCGTAAACACCAGTTCTCAAACGCTCGATCTACTTTTCTTTCGAAGTTCGATGAAATCAGCGCAGGGGGGTGAATCACCTGCCATTTCTACAAAATTCCAAATGTTTTGTAGCTCGGTCGATTCATAAATTTTCCTCTTAGATCTCTATACGAGGAATTATTTTAGCGGTTAAGGACCGAGCGTGTGATAACAGATCGACTACTTCAGAGCTATGTTAGCCGCGACAGAATTGTACAAAAGCTGAATACTGTGTGCCATCGTGCTTTAATACCTTGGATTGTTTGAGTCGATAGTGATTTAAACTATTTTTATTGCCTTTTGTTTGTGTAGAAAATGCGATAAGGAATTTAGCTTCCAAGTGTAACTTACATGGGTAACTTCCTAAGTAATTTCCAAAGCGCTGGTTTGACCAACCAGCATTTTGAAATGCTAATTTTTTTGAAAGTAGCATGCCAACAGCCAGTTGAATTGTGATTTGCTTACTTATGAACCATTTAAGCGTGCTAATGCCAATTGTAATCTGTACGGATATTTCAAAAGCTTGAATAAGTAACTTTCGAAAATAAAGTTGAAATTTCATCATCAGGTACTGCATTTGATTGCCATCGTTCTTTTTACGATTTATTTTTTTAAAGTAGCGGCAGCGGCCGCTGTTTTGTACAGAGTTGTAAACGGGCCGACTAGTCCAGGCCTGAACCCGAAAATATAAGCCGATCCCGAAAACTAATTTGAAACCCAAATCATGCCCGAAAAAACGCGAAAGTTAAGTCTGAAAAATTTAGTAATGTTGCCAAGTTATGTTGATTAAGTAGCGGCAGTGGCGCTACTTTTTCATTTAAGTAGCGATAAGAGGCAACGCCGCTGCTTTTTTTGCCTACTAGCGGCAGCGGCGCTACTTTCCAAGTAGCGGGTGCCCAGCTCTGTCTGTAAGTAAAGCGGGCTAAAGAATCTTTAGTTCTTCAACTGCTTTCTAAATTTTAGCCATTTAAGTTGTTTGAAATAGCTCTAAAAACGTGTGAAACGTGACCCAGTCAGCGTCAAAATAGCTATTTTTTCCAAAAAACAACAAATTTCGCCTAGAGGCTGGGGGCTCTGCTCCAGACCCCCGTTTGTGATATGCTTAAGTTTCGCCAATTTTCTCAACTTCAAAATTTGAGATTTCTTGAACAACAAATTTTAACTTCGGATTCAACCCCCACTCTAGCAATATCCTGGTTGCTTGCCTAGCCAGCACGCAAGAATATGCGCTGTATTGGCGAAAGAAAACTGATCAATGCTTTTGGCTCCCCATCCCACTGTAAATGCGGTTCGCCTTTGCTGTGCGTTACAGTGACTCGTCCTGAATGGTCTAGTGCATGACTTGAACTTTTGCTTCTGGACCAGGAGGTCTTTGATTTAATTTCCGTGTTGGTTAAATCGAACATAGTTTGGCGTCGGCCCGAACAGCTGCAAAATTTCTTTAAATTTTTGCAAAGGCCAAAGACACGGAGATGGCCGTTAAACTCACTGCACGCTTTAGCACAAATTAGCAAGTAATTTGGGATAGTACAGAAGCTAAAGATTTGATTTTCCGATTTGACATAACAAATAATAATCCACTTTTTTCATAAGAACAATTTATGAGTTCACGAGGCTTATTTTTGCTCAAAATTCAAGAACAAAATTAAGTACATTGCCAGCCTTGGCATGAAAAAAGGATTAAGAACATAACGTAGTATAGTACAACGCATTTGTACGTAATTAGTGTTACAGGAAAACTCGGCCACAGTCTTAAACGTGCGCAAAACCAACCGGATATAGATGACTCGTCATGCACACCCAAGTTCACAATTCGAACAGTTCACTATTGACTAAGGTGCACAAATCACAATCACTAGAATCGACGTCTTTCGAATGACAGTTGACGCTCGACACTTGGATGTAAACGTACGTGACCCTTTGACGTAACGCTTTGACGTTTGACGTGAAACTTTGACGGTTTTCAACTATTTGAGACGGTAAATGTGCGGAATTCGGGTCAAGAAATCGAAAATCAAACAGTTGATTTATCTCAAATCGACTTTAACGTTTGAGTCAATTGAAAAAATTTTGTATTTTTGCTAGGGCATTTATAGAGAAAAATTATAAAGAATAGAATAAAAACCATCACGTGGAAATTTAAGGGGAAAAAAGATATTTTTGTAAACATTGTCCAATGTCCAAAACAAGTTTTGTTTTGCAAAAGTGGGTGAATTATGCTTTGCCCCGGCTGGATTAATCATATTGGAAAATACTTAGACGTACGCAAAAACAGTAATCAACTTATCACTACATTTCCGTGAATACTAGTAAAATCAAGATACGCAAACAGAGAAAGTAACTTGTTTTTTATCCCAATCGCTACGCACCATTAGGGGTCACGAAAGAAAAAACTAAACATGACTAAGCAAAACAGTTCGCCTACTGCGATCGGCTAAAGTAAACATGACGTCTTATCAATGATTGATATTTGCGTGCTTTTTCTCATGTTACAAAAAGGTTTCTGTTCGAATACATCGTGGTTGGAATCTTGCAAGGCGAAAGGTTTTTGTTTGAATCCAAAGCAAGCTAACTTGCTGGAACAAATAGCTCAGTTCTTTTGGCTTTTTCTGTATCCCCATTTTTGATTTTGTCTCACAGTTATCACATCAATTGAATAACAAAAGAAAAGTTCTAACCATGCTTAAATAAATTTGTGTCGCTTTCCAAAAAAATTTAAGAACAAGTTAAGAACAAACGAGGCTGAAAATTTGTGAAAATCTAAGAAAAGCAGCCTCAACCGAAAATGTGCTGGTTCTTAAATAAAACAGTAAATCTATAATGAAATAACACCACACTAAGCATGTATTTTAACAATAGGCCTACTAGTACTTTGCTTCCTATATAAACACAATACTATAACTAAAAGGGGAGAAGAACGTCATTCCTATACAGTAATATTGTTAAAATTTTGTAACTTCCTATTTCTATGCTTCCTCTGCCTTCAAAAGTAAGGTTAGTAGCTTTCAAGCTGATGATGATTGATAATGTAAGCAAAGCCGAAGAATTACTTTAGCATAGGTCTAAAAAAGAATTCCAATCAATTTTTCAGGTGTTTTGTTTTTGACCAAAAATTGATTTGACAAAGAGAGTAGAAAGACGTCCACTGATTGAGTTTCTCTTCCGCCAGGGGGCCCGCCTCCAATTGAAATGCTACTAATGAGAAAAATGATGACATAAAGCCTAATGTTTCTTCTGTTTCAGTTTCTTTTAGCATTTTTCGCGTGCAACAGTACACGCGTACAATAGCAATTGTCATTAATATTAATATTGACGACCAGGGGCCCGGCCCCCTCAATTAAAATTTTTGCCAATCAATTTAAATGTACAAATCGGGAGAAATTCAGTTTTTTTGTTCTAAAGGTTGCAATCTCAGGCCCCATCTAACTTTTTTATGCAATGACAGTCATGATTTACTTCAGGACCCAGAGCTAACTTTTATATTGCAATTGCATGATTAGTAACCTTCCATTTTGCATCTAATGTACTAACTTTAAATAACAATCCTCCTCCACCTCGCCAGCTTTCACGCGAAAAAACAGTTTTGAAAAAAAACTAGCTAAAAGAAATGCTTATTGAAGATATTATTGAATTTGAATTAATGGGACCTGCATGGGCCCTAGTCGTATGTACTCTTAAAACTCGTTAATTTTATGACCAAACAAAAATCTCCACGGCAGATCCTCGAGTAAACTATTCTTTAATGCTAAAAATATTGCAAAAGGCAATGCACCTTGCTTCCTCTGACCTAGGCCAAGTCACTAACAAAATTAAACCCAAAAATGCAAGATTTTAAACGTGTATTGAGCTTGACATGAAGTAAAAGAAAGGTTTTTTTCAATTGACTTTCAAATCTCAAAAACTTAGTTCGTTCAAATGGCTTTAGAAATGAGCGAAATGTGATCCAAATGGCATTAAATAGCTATTTTTTTTCAAAAAACAAAAAATCGCCCAGCCGTTGGCTTTGCCCCCAGACCCCCATACCCTCCGGCGGCTGGGAGCTCCGCCCCCGTACCCCGGTCTACGACACGTTTAAATTCCACTAATTTGCTCGTGACGTCTATAAACTTTGATATTTTTGAAAAACTTTTTAAGTTGTGGTTCAAGTTCTTCCCCTTTAGCAAAATCCTGGTTACGTATCAAAACAGACCCCAGTTTCTGATCTTTCTTTTATTCTTCGTCCCATTAAAAGTCCCGCTTTTTGAAAATTTCTGATGACTTCAATGCATGTGATTTGCGGTTTGAGCCCTCCCAATCTAAAATTCTGGCTACGTCCATGTCTTCCACCATGATTTTTTTTTTTTTTTGGTCTAATCTATGAAAAAGAGTACGTATCAAAATGCAGTGTTTTTTCCAAATATTGAAATTTCAACTGCACTCTTCTGCTTAATCCTCTTGGAAGATATTCACACTAGGCCTAAACACTGACGTGAAATTAGCATCAGAGAGAAAAAAATTATCAAGAGTCAATGCCTTTGCAATTTTTTTCAGGGAAAGAGGAAAGCATCAATCGTTTTAATAGGCTACAAGTTAGGTTTTTTGTGTAATTAGATTTTTGGTTAAGTTGGGTTTTTGACTCTTGATATTGCATAATAAAGACTTTTTGATTAGGATATGGTTCGATTACGCTTATAGTTGCTTATTGCTTTTTTTAAGTCATTTTATAGCTTAAAAGTTTTCAAATGAATACGATTGGTGGGTATGTGTAGGAAAAGGCTGCATTATTCAGGGCAGATCGTAGTAGGGGTCCTCAACAGGAGACAGCGAAATCGCTAATCAGATCTTCATTCTACTTGCTGTATTACTTGAAGCGTATAACGAGTTTGCGGGGCCCATCTCCATGTCATTTCGCCTGCGGCAGCACAAATCGTTTCAAAGAAATGTCGCTGTGGTGGCGACACTTTAGCAACGTTTCGAAATTGACTGGTCAGCGATTTCATCTCAGACCTCTCACCACAGTAGCGAATGCGTTCCATTTCAATTTTGACATTTGATTGTTGCCAAAAGTGCTGAAAATTGCTTAGGTATTTATTAGTCCCACATTAATCCTGCGTCGCAAAGTACAACATCGACGCACTTACTTTTATATTCTTTGCGGAGTAGCATTTTTGAGCAGAGGCGGGCAAAACGCAATTCATGCGCGCAAAGCCCAACTTCCGCAACCTCCTCAATTGCGAAAGTTGCATTGCGCTCGAATTTTTTATTTTGAGACATTGCGAAACTTGCTTTGCAAACTAATGTTTTTAAAATTTGTTGCGGATTAATTGCGCTGCACTCTAAAAATTTTGTTTGGTTAATAGTATAAGTCTATACTTTGAACTAAATTTTGTTCCATTTTAATCGTAATTTTGTCAAATGCCAATCTGCATTAGCAAATTAGATGCCCTTTTCCCGTCTAAAGTAGCAAAAATGCCTAAATTAGAATCGTGTTTTGTAAATTTGATTGCGAAAGTTAGGTTGCCTTTAACTTGGTATGAAAACCCAGTTCCGCAATTGCGCAGTTGCGCTGCGCTTCAGAAAATAAAAATAATTAAATTGCGTATCTTGCGCTGCGCTTTTGGTGAAATGTTATTTGTGCCCACCCTTGTTTTTGAGAATCCTCTTTTGTGGTGGGCCCGGGGGCAGTTTCCGAGACTTTGAATAGGGAAGCATCAGTCATTATGACAAATTTTTTTTAGCATTAGAAGTGATAGTAATGAAGTGAGTAAATTTCTAATCGAAATTCTACTGTTGTTATTAGCAAATGGCATTCGTCCAAAGTCTGTTGCTTACGGGGGTGGAGATACTAGAAGCTGAGTAATAAATACAATCAACGAAAAAGGAGTCATTATTTCATCTAAAAATTTTACGTTAAAGAGAGAGAGTATAAAGAAAACAAGGAATATTCTTCCGTTCCTTTTTTATATTTGCATTAAGGATAAATATTATGGTTTGATTTGAGATCAAATTTGGAGAAGAATTGAGTTTGGATAAGCTGGATCAGAATTACTTACGTAAAACTAGACATACGTGCATTTTGGATTTAATCTTTGGAGGATTAAGATTAGGTTTAGATTTTGTATTATCCGCTATGTTGCAGCAACTGTCAGCACTAGATAATGAGCGATTTCTGAAAAACCAATAAAGTTTAACTCAACACAACAAGTCTACAACTTTAACACAACAATTTTATTATTTCTGAAAGGTGGTTAAACATAAAATGACTTATGAAATTACAGTACCTTGAATATTATATAAGAAATCCGAAAATTTTAAAACACACAATAACACGCAAAAAAACATGTTATTACAATCATGTTAACCTAGTAAACGTGTAGTAGAAAGGATGAACCATTATGTTGTCGGCCGAGTTGCGGATTGTGTTTTCTTTTTTCTGAGTAAAATATGGCGCCCTGGAGTAAAGCTTGTTGAATTTTTGTTGCGTACCCCGAATCATATGTTGGTAAAACTTTAAAACTGTTCATATCTACTGTACATCATTCGTCTAGCGGTTTTGGCAATCTGTCAGATTTCAATATGATCACGAATCGCTGATTTTGTGGTGTAGAAATGCTTGCCAAGATGTCGCGCTCAGTCATACCAATGTATGAAATATTTGCATCACGCAAAGAAGAAAATTTGTACACGATATTGGACAACAAAGGACACGAAGTACGGTAGAATACTTAAGTTAAAAATACGATCCGATTTCAAAACATTTGTAATACTCTTTAATGTCGACATCAAATTTCATTTCAAAATTAAATTTTATTCGATTTTCTATAAGTTTAGAGTAAGGATTTGAATATCGATAGGTTGGGTCAGAATTATTACTTGAAAAAAACTAGATCTTAATTTTCTCAGCACATTGTTCTTAAAAAACTAGTTCAAATTTTCCAACGAAATAATTTTCAAATTTTCAAATTTTTTTGATGCTATAATCTCTCTATTCATAATTTTGTGATTTTTATTTACCGACCTAAAGAAAAATTAACCGGCCAGTTGGTCGAGCGGTAACGCGTTCGTCTCTGGAGCGGGAGGTCTGAGGTTCAAATTTCGGGCCGGTCAAATTGGACACAGTGTTGCCAACGGCTCGCCACCGCTGCGACATTTCTTCGAAAGGAGCTGTGTTGCCCGGGCGCAATGACGCGGATAAGGGCCACGCCAACTCGTTACACGCTCCGGCGTATTACAGCGAGTATAATGAAAGATTTGATTTGACCTAAAGAAAAAAGATATTTTGTTTTATATACATAGGTAAGCTGCCTCAGCACCGGTTATTTGCAGTGTGGTTATTGATTAACAATAAATAACGTGGTATATCCTGTGACAACGTACGTTAATCGGGTTGTAGTGAATTTGTGAGCTAAGACTGGCATTGGATTTAGTTTTTGACTAAAAGTGAAAACTGCAGAAAGGGAAAGGAAAACCTGTAACAGCAATCAAATTTCACTTTTTTTTCATAAGAACCAGCAAATTTTGGGCTGAGACTGGCTTTTCTTAAGTTTGCACTAATATTCAGCCGCATTTGTTCTTAAATTTTATTAGGGAATAAAGTGACACAAATACATTCTTGTTTGGGTAAAAGTTATCTTTGATATACATCACAAATTTTGAAATAGTTTTAGATAAATCAACAATGGCAATATAGAAAAAGTCAAGAAACCTGGGCTGATTACTCATAAATGCAATTTACTAGCTCTTGTTCTAAATTATTTTTGTCATGGCGAGGCAGGCATTGTTCTTAGTTGGTTCTTAAACTTTGAACAAAAATGAGCCTTGTGTTTGCATAAAATTATTAAAAAAGATGTAAATTGATGTAGTTTTTAACCAACAAATGTACTGCGTATAAGTTGTAGCATACGAGTATTAACTCTATTTCACACTGGCTATTTGACCAACGCATTTTACACAGGGGGGGGAACAAAATGTCTCCCTATCTAACTCTTAAACTAAAAGTCATGAGGACACCAAATTTGCCATGCGAGTAGGTGTACAGCAAATTTTTTTACGAAAATTAGGTTGAGTTGATGACGTAACGACCATATTTTTGAAAAATGACGTTATTTTTCGATGACGTTCAGGCGGTTAAAACTTTGTACAGTGATTTGTTTTTTAATAATGAATCACACAATTCCTTAGTCAGGCTAGTTACGTCACAAAAAGTCTTATGACGTCATTGAAGTAAGATTTGGGCCAAAAAATGCTCTGATTTCGAAATATAATTTCGGCACACCTCAAAATTGAAAAACTTCTCGTTAACTTAGCAACTTCAAATTTTCTGGAGTTATTTGAGATGAAACTTGACTTAAAGCCCAGTTAATTTGAAATAAAAGTATTTTGCTGAAGGGATTTATCACAAAAAAATGAGAAGGGGCAAAAATGTCCCCCAACAGACCATTTAAACTTGACATAAAACTGTTTTTGCATTACCTTTATAATACTGAAACTTAGCAACATAAGCGTTCAATAATTTAACAAATAAACTTTTAAAACAAAAACTTGACTATAATATTGATGAGTGTATTAGTTTCATTGGTAACTTTGATAATAAGACTTTAGGATAAGAACTCGAATCAATTAAGGCAAAAATAGGATTTGCAATGGCGTTTCCGATTTTGTAAGTTAAGTATAAGTTATCATATTTTTGTGAATATTCTTCGACATACTGCACCTATCTAGAATAATATAAAGGAAAATTACCGTATTTTATGAAAGATGAGAGACAAGGCGGAAAATGAAGTTCTGACAAGTTTTTGTAATGCTCTCGACCACATAATTCGCACTGCCTCACTTTATGTTGAACATCAAGTAGGAAAGGTGCAATAGGTCTTCTAATATCGATAATTGAAGGCAACTCAAATGCGAATTTGTGTCCAACCTTGTAGAACAGTGGTTCTTAACCTATGGGTAATTACCCCCAAAGGGGTAATTTGGCATTTTGAAAGCGGAAATGAAAATTTTTTGAAAATAAAAAAATCACTTCTATGTCTATCCTGTGGGGCTACTAACTACAAAAAAAATTCATTAATTGCCTCACTGTCACGATGCTTTCTGTGATGTCATAGTTTAATACTAGCTAGTCAGAACTATAGGGTCTCTTTAAATTATTTTGTTTCGTAAGCAATTGACTGTGTAGTCCAGTTAAGAATAGACGTGAGGTGAACATTTGTTATGTTGCGATTAAGCGATATTCTTGGAATTTTGAGCAACATAATTTTTTGTGGATTAGCAAGCCTTTTTCAGTTGAAGAAAACTCTATTTGTGATGATGATATGGCAGCAAAACAGAGTTTCTTCAACTGCGCGAAGATGCACGTCTTAAAACTGATTTAACCAAAGAGGATATAGGAAAATTTTGGGCTGATGTTCAAAATGAATATCCCATCCTTTCAATAAATCTTTACGTTTCATTCAATTTCGTTCAGGCTATTGCTGTGAAGTGGGGTTTTCTTCAATGGTGTCCAAACTGTCCATAAAGATAAAATATCGAAACAGGCTTGAAATTGCTAATGATATAAGATGTTTTCTTTCCTGCACTCAGCCTAGATCAGAACTCCAAAAAAGCAACATTAATCTTCCCATTAAAAGCATTTGTAATTAAAATGGCCTCATTTTGCTATATGTTTATTTTGGATTGGAAGCTATCATAATTGCAGTTTTTCTGAAAAGGGTAATTGATATACAGGGTGGGCCGTAAATAACGCACCAAAGCATATAAAACAATTCTGATAATTATAACAAAAGGGTGGGCCGTAAGTTACGCACCCAAGAATTAAAAGTAAATTGTGATGTGAAATATTATTATTATTATCAATATTGTTTAATATGCTTTGGTGTTATTATTATCAATATTGTTTAATATGCTTTGGTGCGTTATTTACGGCCCACCCTGTACATCCCACATTTTAGGGGTAAAAACATAAGAAAGGTTAGAAACCACTGCTGTAGAACAAGATGCTGTTTCACTACTCTTTAGCTTAGCAATGCACAATACTTACTGTACTAAGGTCTAATTTGTTTTTTGTATTAGGATCCATTCAAAATTAGGATTATACCGCAGATTGCGTATTGATACTGTTAAAACTCGTTATCGTCATCTAGCGAATCTGGAATTATAATGGGAAATTTTCTGTGGTCGATGATTTGGTTTATCGGATTGCTCTTAGTTGGATGGCCAATCGCTGCCCTAGTGGCCGCTTTTTACATCATGTGTTTGCCATTCGTTGTGTGTGTTGAACCCTGTAAAGCCTTTGTGGAGTTTTTAGAAAAAGGAATAAAATTGCCCGTTTATTTTGCGGAGCAAATGAAGGAGGGAAAGCCATGCTTCGGATGAAAACAACTATGGCGATGCATTTAAAAACAAATGAAAACAACGCCTCAGCTACACATAACGCTTTGAATCAACTGTACAGCGGAAAATATGATTATCTAAGTGTATATCATTTTAGGAAAATATCGTTTTAGGAAAGTATACTTTTTATTTTCCATAATAATGGTTACACTTCCGATTTTACTGGTTATAAGTTGCCGTTTCACGAAAGCACGTAACGGCTGCAAAAGCCTATCTCTGCTTTAAACTGTACTTACATCTTTATTCGCTAAATTATCTTGTTCGGATGCAAAGACGTGACCTTTTGCCTTAGGTTTTTGAGTCAAGCTGCAACCTGCCCATCTGCTTACCTTACATGGCGAAGGTTTGCAATGTCAAACAGCAGGAAAGTTGTGAATATCAATTTTTATAGCCCTTTCAGTAGCATTCTAACGTTTTAGATTACCGTATCCGCAACTTTTATCCACTCGACCACAGATCAATAGTGTTAGAGACGAGGAGTCACGCAGGTGGCGAGCTGCTGGTAACACTCTGTCCAATTCGACAGGCAGGAACATTAATCCTGTGACGAAAATGACCCTCAAACATTGCAACTCTTGCTTTAATATTAGCAAACTTTGCGAGTTTCGTAATGATTATTTTTGCTTTTTTAGCAATTATTTTTTGAGGTGAACTATTGAAATGTGCAGTAACACTTACCCGTATATAACTATTTCGGGGTCAACTTTTTAGTTCATTTCTTGCTCTTCGTATTTTTTTATTGTTCAAAAATAAGCAAAATGATGCCAGAAAAGCGTACATGATAAAAGAGAAACTATACAAGTATTTAAACGATCCTATAATGTGCTACTGTGCATAGGCGAAGCCAGAGTTTTCAATTGAAGGGGGCAAATCGCAAATCACAAGCAACGAAGACAGCAGGTATTTTCGAAAAGATACCTGGTGACGTCATTGCATGTGATTTGCCGATTTTGCTTTCCTCAAATTTTTGATCGTCTATTTGATGGTATAAAAACATTGTAGAATAAAATATCAATAGCCAGGGCCTGACGGCAGAGTCTCAAGCGTTTAAAAAGTTGCGTTATTTAAAAAAAATTACTAAGTTTAGGACCGTTTTTGTTCATATTCAAATTAGACTTCGTTGTTTATCGGCTCAAAACTTGCAGATTTGAAAAGGAAGATCACTTGAAGGTAAATGCAAATATTATAGCCTTTCTTGTTTTTCTACTTGAAGGATCAAAATTTGAAATATAACTTAGATAAATTTGCCATACAGTGCAAGTCAACGAAATATATTGGCATGACTTCAAAATTTTTTTGTTGGTTCCACACTATAAGCTATTGATCCACTACTGTACATTAGAAGTCAAAAACCTTCCCCATTGTCCATTTTATTTTTCAGCAGCTTTGGTTTCAGCGTTTAAGGTTTTTCATTAATATCATTGTCCAGGTAAGTTGAGGCATGATACATGCTTCTGGTGATATCTTTTGCAGTAAAAAGTTGTCTCGAAGAAATGCCTGGGAGATTTTTGCTTTATCATGAAAATAGCAGATTTACAAGTACTTGTACCGTACGTCCAGTGGCGTGGACAAAATTTTCGCAAAAAAAGGGGCATGAAGTAAAGATGGATCACAAATCACAATCTGGAAGAGAATCCCTAACCTCCAGCCGCTGTATACTAGGAGTAAAACTAACACTGCAAAAGACTGATGGTTTGGGGACGCGGAGTCCCCAGCGCTCAGGCATTTTTTACAATATTTTAGGAAAAATAGCTCAAATCTAAGACTTTTTATCATTCAATTTCTGTTTAGAAGACATATCTTTTAGCGCAAAAAAACCTGTAAAAAAAGCACAAAAACAGCTCAGGGAATCAAGCTATTTCAATAGCGTGTTGCAGATGGTTTTAAATGTTTCTGAAATTGCCCTAATGGAAAAGACGTGACACCCTTTAAACGTAATTGTGTATGAAAGATTAATATAGCAAGCTTTTTTCGCTCTACCAGATTTGTGAGTTTAAATTGGACAATGTTAAGGCAGCAAACATTTTAATCTGCTACACTAAAAATAGTGTGAAATTTGTCCGATCTTTAATGGTTTTGACGTTTTTTGTATTGTACGAAAAGGAGGGAGCATGCCAAATGGCTACCCCTAAACAAGCTAGTGTCAACGCTTTTTAGGATTTATTTTTTTCTCAGGCGGAGGGGCGTCAATTTCAAGACAACAAAGTAACAAATCACGACAAAACTTTTGGACAGCTCTAAATTATGATGATCTTATTATTGCGCTCAAATTTGACTTGGTCATTTATTAACACTGAAATTTCAATTTGTGTAACCCTATTTTACACAATTGGAGGCATGTTTGCCCTCTTTGCCCTCTGTCAGTTTTTTAGTAATACACCCCTGCAAAAAACAACTTAAAATTTACTTGACTTAGGGTTAAATTTATTCACAAACAGCAACTCCTGAAAATTTGAAGATCGGTACGGGAAGTGTTCCTATTTTGAGTTTTTTTGAAGTCGTTTTCCAAAATCTGAGCATTTTTTGTCTATTATTTAACTTAAATGTGGTCATAAAACGCTTTTGTGACGTGCCTTTTTTGACTTAGGTGTTTTATAATTTAGTATCAAAAAACAAACCTAAGTACAAAATTTAAACCGCCAGATGACATCATCGTTAAAGTTATGTCATTTTTCGAGAATATGACCGTGACATCACAACGATGATGTCATCAACCCAAAGCATATTTTTCTAGAAAATTTTGGTGAACACCAACCCGCACTTCAAATTTGGTGCTCTCATAACTTTTAATTTAGGAGTTAGATAGGGGGGCATTTTGCTCCCCTAATCCTTGATTATAACGCGCGTATTTAAACGCGTAAATGTGCGTGATCGGTGATAGCCGTCTAACGGAGAAACAAAAAGCTTTTTTAAAAGTCTCATTATTCAACATGCACTGAGCTTGCTAAGCTGCTAAGACTTTCAAAAATGCTTAGCTTAGCTAGCTTAGCAAGCTCCCATCTACTTAAAGAATACGCTAACGATTTCAGGCACAGTGTTAATCGAGCTTTGGGATCAAATATCAAACTACAACAATCAACAATAACATTAGAAGGTACTGACCAAATTTGATCAACGCTGTCGAACGTAATTTAATACTTGAAGCACTGTCATTATCCCGTTTTGGGGCTGCTTAATATAATTGCTGAAAAAAAACTCGAAATAAGGTGTAGCGCGCGTCACTTCTCCACCAGAGCCACAAGTAAAAGTAAAATTGCATTCATTGATTCTTTAATTCAAGCTGGAGAGGAGCTCGCAGATTGTTCAAGCGAGCCGGTCGACCGACCGCATTGAGACGCGTACTTTTATTTCGTATGTTACTGTGGCGAGCACGCCGGACGTTGGTGGACGCTCTTCCTTGCGCTGGTTGGAGACGTTGAAGTGCTGTCGCCAGCATAAAGGGAGGGGATAAATGTAGCGTCACACTCCAACATAGCTACAGTTACTAGAACTAGTAAATTCGGATAAATTGGTTCTTAAGTCAAGCTGGAAAAAAGCTCGTATAGATTGTTCAACCTAGCCGTCGGACTGCATTGGGAAGTGTCCTTTTAACCCGGATGTTACAAAGGAAAGGCCAAAGATCAGCGAATTTCGTGTGCATCCCGTATCGGTAACTTAGAAACTACAAAAACGCTAAATTTGCTATGGTCTATATAAGGTCCAAACGAAGGGAATTTAAATAGAAGTTTTTTGCTGCATTAGTTGTTGGACCTTTTATCTCCACTTACAGTTGTGAAAGATGATGAAGGTGATAAGTAAGACCCGAAAAAGTCAATAAAGTTAAAATTTTTTCAGGGCCTTATTATACAGTATCATCAAACGTTTAACAACATTAGTTTCGGGTTCTTTGGATCCAGTTTAGGTAAATTTTATAGGTCAAAATAAAGTCAAAATTTTGGGTGAGGTCAAAATTTGTCAAAATAGCGTGCGATCAAGTTTTCTTTTCAAAAATAAACCAACATTTTTTTCTTTTCTTTTTTTTAGATATTTGAGCATCCATAAACGTTTATGAGCAGTTTTATATATGCTTGAATGAAGTTTTGCTACTTAAACTTCCGCAAATAGTTGCAATATGTCATAATACAATTGCCTGGGTTAACTTCTGTTTTAGAAAAAATATAATTTATTATAACGCGAAACTCTTTTTAGTTAAAAACAAATTTGAAATGCCAGCCTCGGCATGAATAAAGTATTTAAAAACTTAAAGTCCAAATTTAAAAATCAAAAAATCCATTTTTACCATGCAGTATCGCATATCACTACGAAACAACCAGATTTTTGAAATCTTAGGACTGTTCTGTTTTGCTTTCATAACTTTAGCAATCGACAAAATCTTTACACAAAGCAACTTTTTACTAAGCAAACTGAAATTGTGTCAATTTATTGTCCAATAAAACTTTAAGAACAGATGAGGCTAAAAATTCGTGAAAATTTAAGAACATTAAATTTCAATCCAAAATTTACTAGTTACAAAAAAAAAGTATAATTGACATAGAAATGTGCGCGGATTCCAAGTTTTTGTTCTGCATCGCTTAGTTGCTTTAATTACAAGACTGACTAAATAAGGCCAAAACGGTTTAAGTCAAAAAAAATATTTGGCTAAAATGAAGTCAAATCGTTTTTTCGCGTCAAAATAAAAATGTCCGTTGTGAAGGTGTACAAAAAAAGCTCTGTCCACTGTCCAGCCATGAGCTTTTGGCTTGACTGCAAACTGTAAATCTTTCTGCATTACAAGGTCGGGTGGGATGTAGCGTGGCGTAGCTCTTTTCTCACCGCACAAAGAAAGGTTCTCTGACTTCTTTCAAAGCAGACAAAAATGTCGACCATAATTCAACGTCTGGGTGAAAAATTTGCAGAAATTGCTGCCAGCATGACCATTTTTACGCTTAGTTCTCATGAGCACTATGTAGGAAAGGATTTAGATCCCAAAGCCTTTTAGTTTTGTTATGCTAGGTATCGTTTAGGCCATGATGTCAGATGTTGGGAAGATAATTTGCTCAACAATCCACAAGTCACACTTTTCTTTAATGTTCTTTGTTGGTCAATAACACGTCTTGTGCGACCGCATTGGCGAAAACTTGTAGCACTCTGCTTTTGATCTGCGAAAATTAAAATGCAATTGAGTGATTGATTTTTTTGGCTATCTGTGAAATAACCTTGATGATGTTTCGTTCAAAACGTTTTTTTCAAATTCGTCAATGATTTCATTCATCTCTTGCAGAAAATCGTCTTTCTTCATTATTTCTAGCAGGTCTAAAGACAAAATTAAATACTGTACGCTCATTCACTGCGCTAGTTGGAAAATCGAATTAGCGCTTTACGCCTATTGGGTTTTCCAAGTCGTAATTTCACCTCTCGTTCGTGAGTTATGGCTAAAGGGAAGGACTAGAGAATAAATTAAATACGTTGGTGAAGTTCAACCATATGAAATGATAAAAAATTAATCAGTCCAAACACAAAGCTATTGGTGCTTTTGCACGTCTACTTTTCGGCCCGGGTCTTGCTTTAGTGGCTACTTATTGATTATTGCTGAGTCAGGCCAGAAATGCCCAACTGCAAAAAACTGCCAATCAAAAAGCTTAATGGCACCGGGAAACATCACTAACCTGTAAACTCTTTGATTGGCACAGTTTTTGGCCTGACTCAGCAATAAGCAGGCACCGAAATCAATAACTGGACCTGAAAAGTGGGCATGATGTAGCCTGCGGTAAAAATGCTAAATACAAACAAACTAGTCCACTAACGTAGCCCAGTGCTCTTCAACCGGTGTGCACGGTGCACCCTAGGGTGCACCAAAAAATGTTAGAGGTGCACCACTACGAAAGGGTGCACAAGGGTGCATCACAAGCTTACCGACTATATACGCAAAACCTGTTAAAAAATTGTAGATAAAAATGAACGGTGATTAGACAAACTGACAGTAACCATAAGTTTGAAACTAGATAAACACATTTTGTAGCAGTAGGGCAATTATTAAGCATCAGACACTTTCCTACTATTTGTTTTGGGTAGTTGTGTATTTGTGATTCATGTACTTGCATGGCCTACTAAAAGAAAACGGCAGCTCGTCATCTAACAACGAGAAAATTAGAGGATAACTTTTGCGCGTCGCTTTGTTTGCTGAAGCCGCAAAAGTTGCTCTTCTAATTATTCGCAGTTAGGTGACATGCGCGGCCGTCTTTTTTCAGTAGGCCACGGTACTTGCGATACAGAATTAGACGAAAATCGCCAGTGGACTAGTTCAGGGGCGTATTTAGGGGGGGCCATTGGTCCATGACCCCCTCTTTGGGTCGCCAAGTTCGTATAATTGCATAGAATAGTATGCAAAATTGCGGCATGCCCCTCCCCCCCCCCCCCCTTTGCAAGTTGGGCATAAGGTTGGATCACACAAAGTGCAATGTTTTGTGCGTTTCGTTTAGGCCTGCATCCACGCCTGGGCAAAAAATCGGTCTAAATTTGAGGGAAGACCTTTTTTTTCGCTCTTCACCTAATTTTGGGGGAAAAATCGGACTGATTTTGGGTGGAACAATTTTTGATTCAGATCTTTGTTCTTCTCAAATTTTCTGAAGTTTCTGGCCCCCCTTTTCAAAATCCTGCGTACACTACTGGACTAGTTATCTGTAGGTTTACGGTTACGTCAGCCTACTAAACTAAACCGCATTATGTAGTACACCAGGCCTGCGCAACATACGGCCCGCGAGCCCTTTTATTGCCTCCCTCAAAATGGTGACATGTGATTTCAAGCATAATCTCTTTTAAGCAATCCATGTTTGTCGTATTGTGACATGGTGTAAGATGCGATTATGTGTATGTGTGTAAAACTGGAATCTGCGTTTTACGGTCATACCTCTGCAGCAGAACGTTTCTAAAAAATTGCCTCTGTAGCAAAAACAAGTTGCATCAAAACATTTTTCTGACTTTCCCCGTTTGCACGACTTCATGACAGAACATGGAAGCAATTTTCAGATGCAACTGCTTCCAGTTATAGAAGCACATATTAAATTGCTGCAAGAAAAATTGAGAAGTATTTCGCTGCTGATCAAAATGCCTCACTTGATGCTAATTCTTGGATATTATGCTGTTTCGCTTATGATAATATTACTACTGAAACCGAATATCTAATTGACCTTCAATCAGATTTCGGCACGATATTATTTAAAGAAACACAGTATACCGAATTTTGATGCACGTACTAAATGTGCCAGAAGGCAGAAGCATAGCAAAAAAAAAGAAAGATTTCTGTTCTCATTCAAATGCCCTCAACGTATGGATACGAAAGTGTTTTTTTTTATTTGTGTGAGATCAAATCTCAAATCAAAATCAAATCTTTCATTATACTCGGTGTATTACGCTGAAGCGGGTAACGAGTTGGCCGGGCCCATCTTCGTGTCATTGCGCTTGGGCAACACAGCTTCCTGCGAAGAAATGTCGCAGCGATTGTACCAGCCCGAAATTTAAATCTCGAACCTCTCACTCCAGAGATGAACGCGTTTCCAGCAAAAGAAGTTCAATTACATCGATCCATTGATGAGGGGAGCAATTAAAAAAGATTTCGGTATAGAATGTTGGTTGATAATACGCAACAGCAAAAAAGTGATTAAAGATAATTTCTTGAATTTGTTGTGTGCTCTGTCTTGCGTAGTGTTTTTAGTGCAGACTGTAGTGCAATTGTCTTTTTGCATGTCAATTTTGAAGTGGCTTTTCACCTTATTTCAAATTTTAAGCTCAGGGTGCATAAACTCGTGGCAAGAGTTTTTAGGGTGCACCATAACAAAAAAAGGTTGAAGAGCACTGGCGTAGCCAATGGGAAAGGCGGAGGGACTGCAACCCTTCCATTGTCCTGTCGAAAAAAATGCTCGTTAAGGAAAAAGCACGTTTTTAGCTCTTCCGATGCAGTCTTCGGCTGTGAAATGGATTCCAAAATGATTTAAAGCACTTTTTAATTAAAATTTATTTTTGGGGGGGTGCTAATTTGTCAAAAATATCGCTCTCAAATTAGCCAAAACTTTGAAAAATGGTCAAAAACAAGCAATCAAATTTTTTAGCTGTTGAAAAATGCCTAACATACAGTAGGCTCTATAAAAAAATATGGGAATAGGAGAGCTATTTAGCATTAGTTAATTACCAGTAACTTCTCTCCAATCTCGTTTTATTAGCCCCTCCTTCAATTATCTTTTTCTACTAAATACAGACGAATTACATCAATTCTTGTGAGATATCTAAAAATTAAAAGATTTTATGATTTACCGGTTTGTACATCAGAGGACTGAAATTTTACCATTAGCCACTGCAGAGATGGAACCGGTCAGGATTTTCTCGACCCGACCCAACCGGTAAATTTCAAAATCATCGCCGGTTGACCGGCCGGTCGTCCGGTTTCTGACCGGCCCGGTCGACCAGTTTTTTTACAGAAGGTTTTTGTTCACTGTTCAATGTATCTAATGAAAAATTTGCAAACGGGGGGGCATGGGTGAGGTGTTAAAATTTGGGACTTTGGACGGGGGTCTCAGAAAAAAAAACGCAAAAAAACTTTTGCGTGTTTTGCAAAAATGACTTAATTTTGAAATCTTTTTTGATTAAGTTTCGGTTTTAATGACCTGTTTTGAGCAGCGCAAAACGTGCACAAAATAAGCATAAAAAGAACTGGAGGGCACAAGCTAAATTATTAGACGTTCTTTCTAATGATATTTTGCAAAAGGCCAAAAAATGAAGTTACAATTTTTTAGCTATTGGTGATAGATTATTTGCAATTTGCCGAGCAGCAAACACTAAACTTTTTTTCGGCAGTGCTGCCTTTGCAGTTTCAAAAAGATAAATGAGAAAAAAACAACAGCAGAAGATAGGAAACAGTAAAAACATACGAACATCACAATAGATGTACTATTGCACCCAAAAACATTAAAATGATGGAACAATAACATTATATGATATTGAAAATTATGTCACTAACAGCGTGAAAAAAATTTATAATAGTCATAACAACTAGCTACTTCACTAACAGTTTGAGAAAGTATGAAAAGGATCTATTCCAAAACATCACGTATTGGAAAAGCTTTTTAGCTGCACAGAGATTTACAGTATATACGGACGGAACAATTAATATAAATCTCTGTGGAGCTAAAAAGGTTTTCCAGTACATAATGTTTTGCTATGAATCCTTTTTATACTTTCTCAAACTGTTAGTGAAGCTGCCTAGTTGTTATGAATATTATTAATTTTTTTCACGCTGTTAGTGACATAATTTTTCAGTATTCCTTTTTTCACGCTGTTAGTGACATAATTTTTCAATATTCCTTTTTTTCACGTTGTTAGTGATATAATTTTCAATATTATATAATGTTATTGTTCCATCATTTTAATGTTTTTGGGTATAATAGTACAAGTATTGTGATGTTCGTATATTTTTACTGTTACCTATCCTCTGCTGTTGTTTTTTTCTCATTTATCTTTTTGTAGCTGCAAAGGCAGCACTGCCGAAAATTGTTCTGACGAAGCTTCCCGGTTTGGGATCCACAACGTCAAACCAATAAATAAACTCATCGGTAGCGCCAAGTCGTTATGAATAACCATCCCGATGAACGCAACGCGTCCGTTAATTTCATTGAAAACACTAAACTATTATGACATTGGCTAAAAAACATTCGAAATATGATGTGCCTTAGCAGTTTAGTTAGATACAAAAAAATTAGAGCTATGTCTTTCTCGCCCAGAGTAGAGTGTGGTAAATTTAAGTTGAAACAAGCTTTACAAAGCGGCAAGATTTTAGCATGTAGTAAAAAATCTGAAATCTGCGCCACTTCTACTCTTAAGCTGATTAAAATGATGCTAAAGTGCCAGGTAACGCAAGCCTTTTCCACATGCATGCTTTATTAGAATCTCATTATGCGATGTAAGCGTATATTTTGCACTGTTTTGCTTTGTGCCGTGGCCCAAAGTCGGGAGGCAATAAATTATACACTCACCCTAAATACGTCCCTGGATGTGCATGTCTGAATGGTCACAGCATATTAGTGACAGCTTGAAACCATTCGACAAGTGTTTTCGAAAGGTGTGGTTTGTTAATACTGATTTTTTATAAAAAGTTTTATTTATGATAAAATATATAAGCATATTTCGGTTGGTGCTTAGATGTCTTTTAGTTGCCAGAAAGGAGAATTCAACCAGTTTTTCAACCGGCTTGACCGGCCGGTCGAAGAGTCTCGACCCGACCGGCAACCCGACCGGCCGGTCGACCCGACCGGTTTCCATCTCTGAGCCACTGCCCACACAGTCCATTTACGCTACCAGTTTAATCATGTTTTTGCTGGGCTAATTTTTATGCTTCGTTTTAGAAGCCTTATTTTTTATCAAAATATGCTTAAAAATAAATTGGCTTTGCAAAAAATTGCAAAACCTAACCCCCAACCTACGGTGGCTGAGATCCCTAAATGCCTTTGGCGCTTGGCATTTTGCGAAGCTCCGAACATCTCCCATTGCAAATTTCTGGCTACTTATTGCCGTAGAATTAATGCCTCTGTTGTGTACAAAGTTTATTTCTGTAAAGCTATTTTATTCGAATGTTACTATACGGCTCAGAGATGGAACCGGTCAGGATTTTCTCGACCCGACCCGACCGGTAAATTTCAAAATCATCGCCAGTTGACCGGCTGGTCGATCGGTTTCTGACCGGCCCGGTCGACCGCTTTTTTACAGAAGGTTTTTTTTGTTCACTCTTCAATGTATCTAATAAAAAATTTTCAAAAGGGGGGGACATGGGTGAGGTGTTAAAATTTGGAACTTTGGACGGAGATCTCAAAAAAAAAATGAAAAAAAACTTTTGCGTGTTTTGCAAAAATGATTAAATTTTAAGACCTTTTTACGTATTTTAATTTTTGGTTTGAAAGACCTGTTTTGAGCAGCGCAAATTGTGCACAAAATAAGCATAAAAAGAACTGGAGGGCACAAGCTAAATTATTAGACGTTCTTTCTAATGATATTATGCGTAAGGCCAAAAAAAGAAGTTAAAATTTTTTAGCTATTGGTGATAGATTATTTGCATTTTGCCGAGAAGTAAACCCTAAATTGTTATGAAATTGGCTGAAAAATATTCGAAATACAATGTGCCTTAGCAGTTTGTAGAAATGCTGCTACTTCAGGACAAGCCCTGGCTAGTTAGATATAAAAAATAAGAGCTATGTCTTTCTTGCCCAGAGTAGAGTGCGGTAAATTTAAGTTGAAAAAAGATTTTCAAAGCGGCAAGATTTTAGCATGTACAAAAAATCTGAAATCTGCGCCACTTCTACTCTTAAGCTGATTAAAATGATGCTAAAATGTCAGGTAGCGCAAGCCTCTTCGACATACATGCTTTATTATAATCTGATTACGCGATTTTAAAGTGTATTTTGCACGTTTTTGCTTTGTGCCGTGGCCCAAAAGGAGGGGGCATTGCACAATGCCCCCTTCCCTAAACACGTCCCTGGATGTGCATGTCTTAATGGTCACAGCGTAATAGTCTCAGCTAAAAACCATTCAACAAGTGTTTTCAAAAGGTGTGGTTTGTTGATACTGTTTTTTTTATAAAAAGTATTATTTATGATAAAATATAAGTCTTATATTTCGGTTGGTGCTTAGATGTCTTTCAGTTGCAAGAAAGTAGAATTTGACCGGTGTTTCAACCGGCTTGACAGGCCGGTCGAAGAATCTCGACCCGACCGGCAACCCGAACGGCCGGTCGACCGGCGCCGGTCGACCCGACCGGTTTCCATCTCTGATACAGCTCCTTAGTCAGATACATCGACATGTTGTTGATGTTATCTCAAGGAGGATATAAATTGCAATTGTTATTATTATTATTACTAATTTTCCATCAAGCCTAAAGAACTGCAACCTTGACGTCGACAATGGCATGCCAGTGTGCGTTTCATCGCTCTTGGACCTTTTGGCTGCAATTTTGATTAACCCACACAACTTTTATATTATTGCTGTAGGTAATCCACGATTAGAAAAAACATTTAGAAAAACGCTGGTCAGATGGTAAAACAAAATGACACAAAGAGAACTGCATCGCATGACCTCAAAAGCTCGAGCCCTGAGGCATAAAGATGTTAATTTCATTCCTTTAAGACATATAAATTTTATATGGTTTTCTTATTTAGGTCTACTACCAGATGTATCGCTTAGTATTTCGCAAACTCATTTTATGTATCATGTAGAATTACTAATTCATAAGAGTGGAGCCATCCTCGCTCCCACAAACACACACATCACACACACTAAGACGCTAATGCAAACTTGATTAACGTAATAAAAGACAAATTTTAACCACGCAAGAATGAATCAGTGTCACTTTATTCTTTAATAAAATTTAACAACAAATTAAGAAAAAAATGAAACTAAAAATTCGCTAAAATTTAAGAAAAGTCAGCCTCAACCTAGAATTCACTGATTCTTTTAAAAAGTAGTGAATTAAAGAAATATATTTTCTATAGTATAAACACAAATATAGGCTAAGCTCATAGGCGTAGCCAAGGAAAAGGGCCCAGGGGGCCTGGCCTCTCCCCTCAATTGAAATGCCATCAATGATAAAAATGTGAGAAAAAAGCCTATTGTTTCGTCAGTTTCAGTTTCTTTTAGTATGTTTACGTACAACAGTACACGCCTACAACACTAATTAACAATAATACTGACAATTAGGGGGCCCAGGCCCCCTCAATTTAATTTTTGCCAACCAATTAAAAATACAACCCGGATGAAATCAAGGGTTTTTTATTCTAAAAGTTGCTACCTCAGACCTTCATTTAACACTTTTATGAACGCAATGCAATCAACAACCAGGGCGGATTTACCGTATGCCACAGTGCCAGTGGCCGCGCACTCAGATGGAAGACCTTTTCTTGGTCTTCACCTACATTTGGCATGAAGATGTTGCGAAAATCCAAAAGGTGGCAAGAGACCCGTGCAATGTAAACCCGGCCCCGGCAATAACATGGTTAGTAAACGTAATCATCTATTTACCATTTTTTAATAACATATTCACCTCCACCTCGCCAGTTTTTACGCGACAAAATACTTTTGAAAAAAAATTAGCTAGGGTAAATGCTCATTGAAGAAATTATTGAGTTTGAATTGAGTGCCCTAGGCCCCCTGACCGAACATGTACTCCTATAACTGGTTATTTTCATGACAAAAACAAAAACCTCTAAGGAAAATCTTCCAGTGGATTAGTATAGCCTACTGCTAAAATTTTGCAGGAAGCAATGTACCTTACTTCAGCCTACCTGGGCCTAATCACTTAAAAATGTAGTACCAAAATGCAAATTTCTAAACGTGTTTTGGACTTAAATTGCAAGTAAAAGGAGGATTGAACAATTTAATTTCTTCAATTTGCTTTCAAAATCCAGTTCTTTCAAATGGCTCTGAACGCGTACGAAATGTGATCCAACGGTATTAAAATAGCTTTTTTCCAAAAATAACAAAAAATCTCTCAGCGGCTGGGGGCTTCGCCCTTAGACCCCCATAGCCTCCGGTGGCTGGGGGCTTTGCACCCAGGCCCACGTCTGTGATACGTTTGGCTTGCACTAGTTTATTCAACACGTCTCCCAATTTCGACATTTTCACTTTTTCACTTTTGATTTATACCCTCTCCCTTTAGCAAAACCCTGGTTGAGTGCCAAAGCAGGCTACGACTTCTGATCATCATTCTACGATGTCTTGGCCCCACAAAAACTTTCTCTTTCGAAAATTTCTGATGACGTCATTGCATGTGATTTGCAGTTTGCCACTTCCCTCCTCCCCCCAATCAAAAATCCTGGCTACGTCTATGGCTAAGCTTAGCTTTTAAGTGGGGCATTAGAACATAAAAGCTGAGGTAAATGGGTTTCCTATCAAAAGACAAACTTTTCTTGAAAAAAAATGGGTCATCAACGTGGGAAATTTGTGCAAACAGCAATGTACACTGTATAGTACTAAATTTTCCATGGCCGAGGGAGAAGGTTTTTAAAAAAGAACTTATGGTACCTTCGAAACGATTTAATTCTGACTTCAACACTTTTGTAGAATTCAAGATTTTCTTTAATTCTTCGACTTTGGCTTCAGCTCTCATTAAGTCATATCTACCAAAAATAAAATATTATAGATGTGTGCTTTTTCTCAAACAAGTACAAAAATAGCTCTTTGATCATTTTAAAAATAACGTTTCAACCGTTTGGTTTCTGATTGGTTTACTTTACAAACACTTCAAAACTTAAATTTAAGAGCAGGCAGGCAGTCGGGAGTGGAATAGAGCACATATGCTCAACATTATTGCCCTTTGCTTTTATATTGCAATGTTGTTGTTTTTTTCATTACATTATGGTCTAGGTCATTTTCTTTTGTATCTTACCACGAAACCTACATTATCAGGATTCCACAGAAGAGATGAAAGTAACGTGGATGGAGCTTATTAACGACCAACGTTATGCTACCTTTTTACGAGAGGTTTAGAAATGATGTTGATGAAAAACTTCAACACCATTTCGTCGTAGATA
This sequence comes from Trididemnum nubilum, assembly GCA_963965965.1. NCBI lineage: Eukaryota > Metazoa > Chordata > Ascidiacea > Aplousobranchia > Didemnidae > Trididemnum > Trididemnum nubilum. The sequence goes on along the minus strand of OZ014475.1, from coordinate 21,352,051 downwards.
ATGGCAATAATAATTGCATTACAAAAGCTTGTTTCAAGAAAATTGTTATCATTAAAAAGTTTTCATAACAATTGTGATATTTTATGTTACAAGGTGGTGTTGATTTTTTCACGAATACCATTGCAAAGGCTCTTGTCAAAAGAAAGAATAATGCCAAAGCCACTCGCGTATTTGGGAGCTCCGAAAATACACTGTAGTCGTTTACAGTTTATTCAAGATGTATATTTTATCCTCTTATCAGGGGAGAGTGTCAGACGCTAACTATTGAATGAGCCGCACACTTTTCACTGCAAAAAGTACTTCGTGTTTGGACAATTCCGCACCTGTTAAGAGCTTCCGGAGATCCAATATTTTGGTGAATTTCTTCAAATTCTAGCCCAATGAGATTGCTTCTTGTTCAAAGGCACCGAGCAGAAATAATCATCTTAAAGCGCACGTCTTATTCAACGACACAACAGCGTGCTGGCCAGAGTGCGAGTTGAACCCCAGCAAGTTAACAGTGCTATAGGCTTAACACAGACTTACTCGAAAAGCTCAGTGTTTGCTATAGATGTGAAATGCAAGTAAATTGCCACAACAGCAAGACCACATAAAATTAGCAATAGTGTGGATTTACAATACACTTCAGTATTATCTTCTTCACGGAGTTGATGCAGCTTAAAAGCCATGGTCCGAACAAGGTCTACATATTTTTGATCAATAACATTTATTTGCTCAAATACATCCTCAGCAGAACAGCTATTGAATCATAACAGTAAATTAAATACAAAACACATTCTAAATTAAATTAAAGTGAAAAATGCAAAATACTATTTAAACTAAATTTAAAAATTTACGATTTTTTCTTGGTATTGCACACGCTGCAGCACTCAATAAATTTGCTTCTCATTTATACGTTTAAAAAAATTAATTGTCACAAACGATTTTCAATAATTTTCTTTGAACCAAGTTGAACATTCTCAAGCTCAAAAACTTTCTAGGTCTCTCAGGTTTTGATAATTGAACTGCTGTGGCACATTGCAGTACAAAAATAAAACATAGTTTAATCATATTGCAGAATCTAACGAATTTGTTTCCCATTTAGTTCCTTGAAAATTCTAAACGCGTATCCATTGATTTTCTTTGTAATTTTTTAAGCTGCTTCTTAAAATTTGAAGAGCACTTCCATGAGTGTGGTTTCAGTGCAGGCGGGCTGTGATAGACTCTCGAGGCAAATTTCATTGCAAATACTTTTAGGTAGGAAAGTTGCTCCCCAAAAGAATTATAAGTTACAGTTATTATTCAAAAAACTAGTCGTAGTTACTTTTTTAACCATAATACCTAAGCCGGAAAACTGAAATATTTTTTGCCAAATTTCTGGTATGCTAAAACTTTTCGATTTTGATTAAAAAGACCGCTTGCTCTTCAATATATACAGTAAATGGGATAAAATATTGCTGAATTTTGTATCGCAGTGCTGAGACTTGAGAACCAGCGTGTTAACCACTTAAACTTAATTTAAAAGCGACTGTAGTTGCCGAATGTCATTAATGATTTCTCAACCCTAGCTTTGAATATCAAATTTCACCGACATGATCTTTTTGAAGTTTCTGACATTTTTCTGAATGACATTGAAGATGGCTATTTTTGACGAAAAAGCTTGTACAAAAATTGCCCAGCCGCTGTAGAGGCTTGCCCCTATAGGAACCCATTTGTAGTATTCTTCTCAAAAAAAGGAAGGCAATTAGATTTCTCCCAAAGCAGACGAAAGCCGTTCAGCAACGGAAAAGTTTGATTTTTTACGTATTTGGTAGTAAATAAAACTCTTTCTCTTGTCACAAAGCCTCAGTTGAGTTCAGATTTTGAGCGCCTGAAAAACTGATCTTGTTGTGGCTCCGCTGAATAGCCAATAAGTTTCTTTTGTTTCAGCTATACAATGACACTTGACTTTGCTAAGTTGTAATAACTGAAAAGTGCTTTTCTTACAATAAAAACAACATGTAGAATATAGCAAGTTACGTAGCTTTTGTTGTTTCTTTAGAGGTTTGCATTTTTTCTACTCTATTCGAAAGACTTTCTGAAATGTAATACTGCAAATCTCCTTTCAGCGAGTTGGAAAAAAACAATGCTTTTTATTTACGGTTTTTAACGATTAGCTTTTTCCGCTTTTGAAAATCGCAAAAGCATAATATCAAGAATTTCATACTGAATTATTATTTTTTTTGCTAACAATTTAGATAACATGTTTTTGACATTTATTTTTTCACGCTCTAAATTGAGTTTGGTTCATCCTTAGACTCTATATTTAGTAGACTGGAAACAGACGCGCTGAGAAAAAGAGAAGAGCATTGAAGAAAAAAGTTTTCTCTTGTTTTTTGTGGTCACGCGTGTTCTACTGATTTGACTGGACATATCTGTAGATCGAGTGAATCATGAAAAAAGAAGTCACGCTGATTGGACGAATCGGCATATTGTAGAACAAATGAACCGTGGAGAAAAAAGACGAAACTGTAGATTTCCAGTCTACTTAGTCAATAAAGATTCTATGGTTTATCTATCCCATAACAGTAGATAAAGCCAAAGTCCTATTTATGGGAGCATTTGAGGCATTTCGTCCCGGGTTTCCCAAAGAATAAATTCCCAAAGTTTCGCCAAAAACCGCCCTCATAAAGAATCTCCAACATGCAGGCAAATTTCTGAGAGAACAGTTGGAAACAAAGTGAAAACCAAAAAAGAAAAGTATTCTGCAGCACTCTGTCTGGAAAAAGTAGGTCAGAAAATATGTGGAAACGAAAATAAGACCTTTTGGTCTGATTTACACAGTACGCAAAATTGTGAGCGTACGAGCGTATTTTTGGTTTATTTTGACTAACTGGCAGCTTGTACGCTCGTAAAACGGTACGCCCGCTTTACAAATGTACGGAATTTCTGCTAAAAATATGCGAAAAGAAATGCTCTTACACTCACAATTTTACGCTCACTGCAAGACCGGACTTTAGTACTATTCTCCGCAAAATTAGATCGAAACACTGCAGCTCAGGTCAATAAGTGAGAAAAGTATATTTTTGTGTTAGTTTTCGTGGGACCTGACAGAAATGCGGCGTAAACAAACAGAACCCTCGTGTTATGTAAGTCGTGATTCATATCTTTTTCAACTTTGCCGGATACGGGTGAATTAGTCATCGATGTGGAAATTTTTTAACTTTGGGGTCCACGATATTTTCTTAGAATTATGTATTTTTTCAGTCAAAATCCTTTTTCTCATGTTTTGTATTTTTACCAAATCTTGGGGACAAACAAGTTAGTTGAGATTTAGTGCGTTTAGGGGAGGACAAAATATTTTCAGTAATTGCTGTACCTTGCTTTGTTCTACTTTGTTCTGCTCTACCGTGCTCTGCTCTGCCCTGCATTGCTCAGCATTATTTTGCATGACCTAGTAGCTTGCTTTGTGTGTGTGCGGGACTTGTGGGTTCGCTCTTCAGGTTTATGGGAGTGTAGTTTATACGTATGTTTTCGGGTTCGTGCGCTTTATATCTTTGCTGTTCGGAGTTGTTGTGAGTTCCATTGGCAATATAACACGAGATTTCTTCTTTGACTGGATTGTGTTTGCGTCTGTGAGCTACATCCTGCGCGCGAACCATTCTCCCATTGTCTTAAAGATTCGAACTCGCAACTTCTCGTTAGCCGCCTCAGGTATAATCACTGAAACGCGCTCCCCCCTTTACCGCCAAGGTTTCAACTCACTGCTTTGTTCTTTATCTCGACAGGACCCCTTAATGCTTTTTGCTGCTCCTTTCCCTCTGGGTATTAAATATAGGCCTGGAAAAAGTTTTTCTAATAATTTCAAAAGCAGAAAATTAGCGTTTATTTTCAAAAAATTGTATTAATGCTTTTTTGCATTATTGATGTCCGCATTTTGCTGCCGAATTTTTTTGTCTTCTATAACCGCGATCATGAAAAGCTCTCAATCAGAGTTGCAATATTCTTATCTTACTTTTCATACAGCATAATTTTGCATAACTTTTATTGTGCTCTTCGAGCGCTGTGGCTGCTTATTGAATGAGCTGATTTTTAATGGCATTTGTGGAAATTATATCCTCTTCATTTGGACTTTTCTAATTTTTTAGGGGTGTTGCAGGCCCAGAAACAGCTAGTGAACAAAATCAGAATACTGAAGTAAACTTGGACCCACTTTTATGGCTACGGTAATACTGCAACTCATTATCACAATGAAGTTTTTTCAACATTAGCTTCAAAACATACGTATACAGTATATGGGCCCGAGACGTTATGCCTTCGGGGAATGAAGCTATAATATGGTTTCGGAGATAGCGCTGGCTTGCAGGGAGATTACTTTAAACTAGATGTTTTGCTGAGAAATCATGGAACTATTTCTACAAATCTCTTTTCTCTCATTATATTTCTCTTATTTAATCCAAAATTCACAAAAAAGGGTCTAACTAAGAAAATAGAAGACATAAAGCCACAAGCTGAATCAGCTTCTGGTTTTCAGAAAAAAATGACTACGGATGGGATTCGAACCCAAGCTGCAACAACCAGAGATATTGTGCAGCGGACACAGGACAGGACAGGTGTTGAACCACTCTTTCATTTTAAGCTAGGTGGCAGCACGAACATATGCTGACTGAAGACGCATGCATCGGAAAATGTTGAACTGTTTATCGCCATTGCGTCATTTTACTGAATTTTTGCAAGCTTTAAGTGACTGGGTCTGTAGATACATAACAGTTACATGTCGAGTAGAATCATCGGAACCGGAGTGTGACTGTTCAATTAATTTCAGGGCAGCCAGTCAAGCAAGCAGCCATATGATGAGGCGATCTCAACTTTTATTTTTCATTGAAGAAAATCAGTGTATCTCTCTGGTTGTTGCGGGCATGGGTTCGAATTCCATCTGTAGTCATTTTTTCTATTACCGGAGGCTCATCTAGCTGGTGACGTTATGTCTGCTAGTTAGTATTTTCTTCAATGATATTATGAAAGCAGCTGAGGTCGGTTTATTGTGTGGCTGTTTGCCTAAGGGGCTGCGCTTAGATTTGAACACTCACGCTCGGTTCCTACGTGCAAGTGATAATCGCGAGAGCGGTTTGACCAACATTCTACTCGACGCAATAACAGAGTACAAAAGCTTTTTAGCCTATCTCAAACCAAGAAAGGATACACCAACACAATTGGCGCTTTCTGTTAAAAAGCAGTTTGAAAAAAAGTCTTAAATATTGCAAATTTTAGATACTGTTTAGATTGAAACAGTGAAAAGCAAAATACAAATTTAACTCCTAACTTTTTTGCGTTTCTTGAACCAATTACCCAATTCTCCATAGGTGGGCAAGTTAATGCAAAACGTTAGCTTCGTTAACCACTAGTCCGTTAGCAAACTTCATACCTTCGTTAAAGTTAATTCATTATTTTCAGCTTTAATTAACGGAAGTTAATGAAGTCCGTTAATTCCTTAACACTTCAGTGTAATTTACATTTCTTTTTATTCACTCACTTCTGGAACACGTATTGACGCTGTTGAGCTGATTGTGAAAAAAAAATTATCGATGTGGTGGTCTTTTTGTGTTTTGGAAGTTACATTTTACCGTCTAATCTAATTTCAAAATAAAAATAGGTTCAAATGCTCTAACGAAGCTGCGATCGGAAAATCTTTGGAAATTGCAAACAGCGATAATTAATAGACGTATGAGGCTGTAGCTTATTGTTTGCCACAAAAAAAGAGCTCCTTTCTTCGCTTTTACGATGAAACTTGTGCTAATACGCAACAAGTGTTACTAGCGCAAACTGGTTTGTACCGGTACGATGAATAAATGTTGCAAGAAATTAACGATAAAAACCTTAACGTAAGTTAAGGAAACTTAACGTAAGTTAAGGAAACTTAACGGAAGATAATTTAGTCCGTTAACATAAAAAATAACTTTTTAACGGATTGATAAGTTAATGAAAAAGTTAGTTTCCGTATTAACCGATCAACAACTAACAAATTTGTGCCCACTTATGCAATTCTCCCCTAGCAGACTAACAGCGTGCTTCGTTTATTTTTACGTATGAAACCAAACATCTTGCGTTTGTTTAACCACATCACTCCAACGCTTAAAAGGACCGGTCCTTTGTTGGGCTCTGGTTGCAAGTTTTTCGTCAAAAGGATTCTGCAGACTTCTAGAAGAGCTAAAAAAAACTGATGTTGTAAAACTGTGAAAAGTTTTCATCTACTCTGAGTTTCAATTTTGGATCGAAAATAGGTGAAGCCTGAAAACCTCCTAACTGGATCAGCTATTTTAATAGTGCACTATCTTCTAGGCGGGGTTTCGCTCGCGTCTGGCCCCTCCTCTGGCTTCTGCCCTACTACTCTATCTTTTTTTTTATCTTTTCCAAAATGAACGAAACTGCTCTTTGCAAACACAGGAAGCAGTAATTGTCTTATTATTTGAAATGTAACATAAAAGACAAAACTCGTACCATTTATAAATTTAGCAAAACTCCTAAACTTGACATGTTTTTAAATTTCAAATTTATGAATCACATCCGAATAAATTAAGTTCGAATTATGAAGATACTTTGAAAAATGAAGACGTTTTCTTGGTTCGCATAATTATAGTGAATCTAGAAGACAGTAATTAATTGTGTGTTGAGTAGATATATACTGTAATTGTTACATCCGCAGGCAGGCCTTTAATCTACAACTATCCTTGACCGAATTCGGTTTACACAGAGACAAAATTAGATGTTTGCGTTGACAAATTAAACCGTGAAGCCATTTTAATTCCTGTCCCTCGCACCTTAAAGTATTTAAATTAAAAGCAAAACTTTAGTACTCTCCGACTCTAAAACTAGTACCTTGAACTGTAAGGTGTCTCTGCAAAAAACGACCTTCTCAAATTTTGCAATAACTTGGTCTGAATTTGTATTCTAGTGAAAAAGAAAAACCGTAATGCAAAAATGAATATATTTGAAATTCAAAGGCATTTGACGCCTAGAGGTTTCATCACCAAAATAAAAAATTTGATATAAGACCAAATGACCTTTCTTGAAAAGTACAGAAGAGACCCATAGCTCATATGACTCATTTGCAGCTAATGTAGGCTATGGTTCAATATATTTTAGTAGTATAATGCTTTCAATAAAGTGCAGGGCCGCAACTAGGGGGGGCAAAAGGGGGCGGCGCCCCCCTAAACAAAAATTTTGCCCCCCCCCCCAAACTGCCCAGCATGCCCACCCAAACTTCCTTTCCCTTGCGGCAGTTTCAAGATGGGGGGCATTTTTTTTTGTGGAAACCAACAGAGAACTAGGAGAAAAGTAGACCAAACTGGTGCGATGTCCTTTTTTTCTTTGGAGATCAACAGAGAACTTAGTGAAAACTAGACCTACACAAAAATTTTGGCCCCCCTAGAACAACGTTCTAGTTGCGGTACTGATAAAGTGCTGCTTGAATTAAAATTTATTTTAAAATTGTTTTGTTTAGGTCGGCCGCTCGGCTCGAAGACTTATGTCACTTCGCGGTCTTCCTTCGGCATTATTCTGATGATTATACTTCGTGTTGTTTTTGCATTAATTTTGAGTGGTAAATAATAACTTACCTTACCTTATACCTTTTAACTAAAATCAGCAAATTTTTTCGCTTTTAATGTACCAACCAACTTTTGGAATAATACCTGTTGCTCAACTGAAACAGCTGGTCTATCCGCCGCATTGTTAACACAATTTTTCACTGAAGATTTGCATCTTAAAGAAAGTGGTAGAAGTAGTAACGTTTTATTGCCGAGCAAAAACAAATACATCGTAAATTCAGTAAGCTTTTAAAAAGACACGATTTAGTACAACGAGAAGGAGCGAAAACCAAAATAAAAAAGTCGCTTAATCAAGCGACGCGATCGCCGAAACTATTCTCCTCTTAGAAATAGAACAAAATTCAGCTGTAGGATTTCGACCCTAAACGGGAAATTTTGTTTTATTTTTGATTACTAGAAGAAAATTTTATTTAATAACAAAAATTGGTCAAAAAAAGAAAAAGAGAAAAAACACTCTCACAGATAGGCCTACACATGAATATCCTCACAAGTAATGATTTCGCTAATAAAGAGGTACGGGATTGCAAATAGTAACGCTTTTGCATCTTTGATGTTTTGCCATTGGAAGGTAAAACTTTATCTCTTATATGTTATGGTAAACTATTCCAAATTTTAGCAACAGAATCTTTAAGCGATTGATTAGTTGTCATCAACGATGTTCTTTGCACATAAAAAATTTGAAGAAGCACTTTGGGTCGAATACGGATGGATAGAAAACAATGTTCTAGAAATTGTTAAATGATTGCCACAAAATACAGGTAATTTATTTAAATTGACTTGGCCATAATTCCGCAACTTCTAATTTGTAAATTCCATCGATGTTAAGGACTTGCACTTTTTTACAAAGTGGTTTTGGACTAGTTTTTTACCAAATTTGTTGCGTAGTGTTTTTATGATACGATTTTCTTTGACATGCAATTTGTGTTTAATGGTTTTAGAAGAATTTCCCCAGCAAATAATTGCATGTAGGAAATGAGAATATACTAAACTATAATAAACTGACATTAAAGCTCTTTGGGGTGTCTACTTGCGTAGTTTATAGATGGCATCAGAAGCAACAGACAATTTGGTTTCTCTGCGTTCAGTGTGCTTGATCCAAGTACGTGTTTAATCAAGATATACTCCTAAATATTTTAAACGATTGGCCTGTGCTATTTTACAATCATTTATTTGAAGAAACATTTTTTCTTTGCATTCAGTAAAAAACACAAAATTGCGTTTGTTAACATTTAGTAACAATTATTGATTTAATTTGAGCCAAACATTAATTTTGGTTATTCACAATTCAAAATAATTTGCAACAATTTACATTATTATGAGACAATGTAAAAACACTGTCATCTGCAAAAAATGTTGTTTTAAAGTTCAAGTAATTAGATAAGCCATTGATGTAAATGGGGAAAAGAATTGGTCCAGTTACGCTGGCTTGGGACACTCCGATTGTTTATGTCTGAAAGCGATGATGAAGAGCGGTTTCCACTTACATTTGTGAGATAAGATCTAACGACATCATTGGCATTTCTCTTATTCCATATTGCTCCAATTTGCATAGTAGTATTTTGTAATTACGTGTATCAAACGAAAAATTATAGTGAAAGTGTTGAAATCGCCCATGCCCATCGCTTGCCTAACAGGTAGGCGGTCACTGATTGCGTAGCATCAACTAGACAGTAAGTATAATGATGCCAAAGAACTATTTCCCCCGCCAATCGTAGTCAAGTTCATTTAGATTAAGTATAAGCAAATACGTCTTTTAAAGAGAGCTGTGAATGCTAAAAAGTAAGTTACACCATCGGAACACGCGTATTTCTTGAGCATGCATATTTTTTCCCAGTCAGCGTAAAAAATATGTATCAGTATTCCGAAAGGTATTTTATCGATTGTGTAAAATATCGCAAGGAAAGGAAAAATATTGCTTGTATATTTAATATTCATTTCAATATTATGGTCAGGAAGCTTAGGATCCGTTTATTTCTAACTTATGCAAAAGCAGTGTTACGTCGCTTTAGCTGCGGCGGGTATCGAACCTAACCTTGCCTGCTCTTAGTTGAGCAGGGTATTGTTGCTCTTTCTATTGCTGATAGCACCTGATATTTTACCTCACGAGTGCCAACTAGTTTGCAACTTCGTTGCCGTTTGCAATTTGCATAATTAGCTAATTTGCATGCTTTTCTGCGCGGGGTTTTGACGGCTTGCTGTACTATAGCTATTCTCAGTTTGTTGTTCATTCTTTCCCTGACAACGGTCAAGGCAATTGCCATATTGTTCAAGATTTCTGAGTTTTTTGAGTTGATTGAATTCTTCTACAGCTGGCCGGATAAACTATTTCGAAACCGTTCGCTCACGTTCTACCTTCGCTTTATGTTTTGCAATGAACGTTCAAGTTCAATGCTCTACCCTTTTACGACGCCCAACTCCTCTTACAACCATCACAGTGGCAATTTACGAATTTGGTGCAATTAACGTTCTGTTCTGTAAAATTCCAAAATCTGAAAAAGTAATAGAAATCGAACTTATCTGCAATTGAACACGTTTTGAATATATCCTATACTGTGAGGTTTCATCAAGGGGGTGAAGTATCCAGCCAATTCCGGTAGTTTACAATAGCCAAAATGAAAATAAAGTTTTTCAAATGTTTTATTCTCATTTTGGGGCTGCGGTCACAAAAATTTTCAACAAATGCAAAGAGATATCTCCCTACAAACTTTTTGATAACCCTGAATCTGTTTTCTCAGCTTGAACTTCCAGGAGAAAAGCGAGACTAAATAATATTTACCTTTCCAGTAACATCACATGACTCATCCAATTTGGCTAAAACCATCCCGTTTTCTGGAAATTCAGGCTGGGAGAACAAACTCAGGGTTTCCAAAACCTTTTTAGGGGGATATTTTCTGTATTGCTTAAATATTTTTGTAACTGCAGCCCTAAAATGAGAGCAAAAATTTCCAAAAATTTTATTTCATTTTTAACTAGTGTAAACTACCGGAATTGGCTGGATGCTTCACCCCTTTAAGGTTGGTCTAAAAACCTTTTACAGTAATACTGCTTCTTTCCTAAATAAAACTATTTATTGATAAATGGTGATGGAATATAGTAGCAAACTAGCAATTGCATTGGTCTTAAATAAAGTCTTCTATCAGTGTCCTAAAGCTGTTTTGATTACTTTTATAGAACGTAAAACAAAACGCGCGTATCAGACTAGAAATAAGCCCAAAATTTTGTTACCTTCAGTCCAAATCCGGCCCAAACCCGAACCAAATAGTCCAGACCGGCTCACAACTCTGCAAATAGGTCTCGACATTGCGTACTTTTTGAAAATCGTCATGTCGGTCTTAAATTAGAATTTTCAATCTTATGACGTCACTTTTAAAGCGCCAAAGACGTTCGATGTCGCAAATATTTTTGCTGCTTTTTTTTGTTTTTTCAGTACGACGCAAATTTGGACCAAGTAATGGAAAATCTAAATGCGATAGCTCGTTTGTTTTTTTTTGGGGGGGGGGAGGAGGGACGAGCTAATGCTGAGGAACTTTTATAACGAATAAATATATCTAGATCGTGGGGGAGACCAACCAATTTTTTCCAGATTAAGTTGATTAGAGTTTATTTACGTTATAATTGCTATTTTAGGTATACCGGAAGAGGGCCAAATTATAGTGCTGAAAACGTTCTTTTAAGGTTTTTTTTTTATAGAAATTGTAATGAAAATACAGTAGTACAGAATGTAAATACAGTCGAACGACGATTATTCGAACTGAGTGGGACCAGGGTTGGTTTGAAAAAGCCATTTGTTCGGATAACTGAACAAAATGGACCGATGTTACAAAAAACATCATACTGAGCAACAGCCATACATTGTTAGCGGTATAGTAATGTTTCATTCTTTTAGGTTAAATTTTTTCGTCTTTTAGAACAGTCATGATTATTAAAGTTTAGCTGCATATTGAGGAATTACCTCTTTCTGCTTCAAACGCTTCATCATAGATAACAAGCACTAATAACTTAGTTTTAGTATAGTGTTTGGATAATACTATGCAACAATATTTTTGCTACTTTAAAGTGAAAAAGTGCATTAGAGTGTAATTGGAGCGCTGATTTCAAATCTGCCTTTATTTTTGTGCTAGCACGTCAGGTTTTTTAGTTATTTGAGAAAATATAATGATAATGCATTATATTTGGCATAATAATCATTGCACCTTAACCACTTCAATACTTAGTAAACGTCTTTAATATATTCGTTAACAAACAGTTGTCACTACAATTTCGGCAATAGTGCTATGAAGGTTTATTGAGTTTAAAACCGCAAAAAAACATCAACCGATTGTTGCAGTTAACAGTTAAATGTACTTAGCGCTTATTGTTAGATTCTCACAATATGCTTAGCATCACTTTCTCGCTGAAGAAACCAGCTGTGCATAATCTGCCAGACTGCCACCATAGTTAGAGTTATTCTCTCTTGATAGCGATCTTCCACCTGTTTAATTTTTTGAGAAAATTGTTCCCAATGTTGGAAGCAAAGAAATCCTACGTGGAAATGGAGAAAATGAATTTTCAGTGATATTCTTGCACAAAGACTTGCAGCTGCATAGAAAATCTAAAACAAAGCTGACTGATGGCGAAGATTTGTTGCCTAAAAAAATTTTGACCACTAGGCAAAATTGACACCATGCTTTTTTTTCTGATGAGCTCAGCCTTTCACAAAATCTTTTACATTCATTAGCTTCCAAATTTCCGTTCCTATGGATATTCCAGCAGTTATTTTGGCATCAGATTTGGCGGGAAATCGCTAATGCAGGTACCCCTAAATCTATTGCCATTTCGATTCATTGCTGCTGCAATAAGTTTGCAAAAGTCCTAATCAATCTGTATTGGCGTGAACACTTTGGTGGGATCAAGTAAAGAAACATGATAAATCTTGCTCACTCTTCAGGCGAATGCCAATCTTTTCAAATATGGTGCTGTTTATCATCTCGGCTGTCCCAACGACACAAAAAGCATTGGTGCTGGGTATAACCCATTTGTAAACCAAGAAGGCCAGTTACTTTGAGTTTTCTACAAATATTCCAGTTCTAGATTGAATCCTTGATCTAATGTAAAACCTACTTCATTGTTTCAAAAGTTTCTTTTAATCCAGAGGCATATGCTAAGGAAGCCTATTGCAAATGATTTCCCATATGGAGCAGAACAGCATCAAACTTGCTTTGCTTGATGAATCAATGAACTGTCTTCACTCGTCAGGTTTGTGCTCAGATCTAAGGCCACGAAACAAGTCATTGATATTATTGAAATCGCATACACCATTATGTACCGAAAAGCAATTCTGAAGCTTGGAGTGCCGAACGGAAATATATGTAGGCCTTCATTTAATGGACTTGTTGCAGCATGTTCTACTGTTTCAATCTAGAAGCAAGAAGCTCTAACTTTTTTTTTTGGTTAGTCCCAAATCTCTAACTAAATTGTTTGTGTCATTTTGGTTCAAGAAGTGAAGAATTAGGAACGCTTGTGATGAATGTGGTTCTTCGTCAAACATGACCACGATGCTTGCAGAAATTTTTGATTTTCAAGTGCTGCTATCGCTTCCTCGGTTTAAGAGCTGCTATCGCTTTCTCCATTTACGTAGCCAATTTAAAAAGAATGATAACAAAATCTTTTGTCATAAAAAGAATACAAAATCTTTTACCCCAGCAGAAAGCAGGATGGGATGATAGTGGCTGCGCGCGGTGTACGTTCAACTGGGCAAAGCAACAGAAACTGAAGTTGCGTAGGTAGTTACCGGATTTAGCTTTATATACGTACAACTCTTTTATGCTGGTTACTGATCTCGATAGCTAGATATTATATCTATTTATTCTTGGTTGAGATCTATTTCACATTCAGTCAGAATACCATTAGATATACTGTATAACATTTTGCTAGTGTACGTTCAATTATGCTCTATGAAATGATTGTCAGTGATTTATTTCTTACTATGACTTTATTGCTCTCCCTGTAAGCATAGTTTCTATCGTCCTTATTTGTTTTCGTTATCGGTCTGTTGTTTTAATTTACTGTTTTTTTGTTTTGTTTTGTTTTTGTTTTTTTTGTTATTATATTACTATTTCTGACTAATACGTGAACACTTTGGCAGAGTTCTGCGGTGCTAAACCAAAGTACCAAACCTGATGAATTGGTAATGATTTACTAAAACTTAAAATTACTTTCACAATAAATGTCGGCATTTAATTGCTTGCCAGTGAATTCCAGTAGTTCGCTTAGCATGAAAACTAAAGCCATTACCCTTTAAGTTGAGTATCCCCGAACTCTGCCTACTGAACTGAGATACGCATCATTACATTGCGTATACATAAATTTAGTTCCTCTCATGGGTATATCTTTGTTCTGACTGAGATATCGGAGAAATCACGAGTTATGGTACTTTGTACCAGCTATTTCTCTAGAAGCAATAAGGATGGTGTTACTTAATTGCTGTATGTTGTATAGAATGATTTTGATGCATATGTTTCGATTACAAAATTGTTATCATCTGATACTATTGCCAGCTGCTGCTTGGAAGGGTTTCCGGACCGTATAATAGCAAAGTGTACCCTCTTTTTGTACTTCGATTTGCAATCTGTCAGGCTGGTATCGCTGCCCGAACCCTAACTCTAATGCAAGGTTT